>JANHMN010000007.1:41994056-42086025 GCA_030674055.1 Rhabdomys pumilio | reverse complement strand
CTCTCTCTCTCTCTCTCTCTCTCTCTCTCTCTCTCTCTCTCTCTCTCATTGTTGAACTTGCCCTATGTGGAGTAAAATATCCCCATACAAAATGGGGGTACCAATTTCTGAGAATTGCCTGAGGTTAGCCATCTTGAATTCTGGCACAATCTCATTTCTCCCAAGGCCCGGTAATGAGTTGATCCATGGCAACTGAATCCTGAGCATGACGCCTCCATCAGATCCACAGGCTGAAAGAAAATCCCAGAGAAAAACTGAAGTTGCAGCAATGAATGGAGCTGAGGAATAAAGGCCTCACGGTGCAACTTTCCGTTGCCCCCTCAGAGGGTGGGATGGACACAGGGCATGCTGGGATTGCTTGTCATTCCCTTCTCAGAATTCCTTCTTTATAGCTCTCACTGTACAAGGAGAGGAGAGAATGCCTTCTAACAGAACAATACATTCAAGATATTTCATGAAAGATTAGAATAAAAATATCCCACACATATGTCTTGGTTTTCTTTAAAAAGATGCTCCAAAAGCTCCGAGTGACCTTGGGAATCATGCCACTGCCTCTGATAGTAGGGCTTTGCTTTGACCACTCTTGACTCAGTGTGAGCCTGGGGCTCTGAGGAAACAATTCATTCCTCAGAGCCCCAGACAGAGTAAAGAAAAGTCATAGGAAGATCGGCGAGTCCGGGAAAGCAAGTTCCAAAGTAGAAGAGCACTGGTGGGTGTGCCTGAGCCTTGAGTACATGCGGATGGAAAAATCTACCTACTGGAAACAGTAAGGTCCTGCCACAGCTGGCCTCTCTCCAGCTGCCAGGGAGTCTTGTACTTTTTGTTAATGGATCACAGCAGCTGGTCATCCTGATTGTGCTGGGCATTGGAGTAGCCTTCCACATAGTTTTTATTATATAAATATGCAGCCCCTCTTAAAAATCCAACCTGCTTTTGACAAAGTTCAATCAACCAGTCATTCTACACCCATCATATATATTACTTACCATTTCCCTTTCTACCAGTTATTTGGAATTTTTTTTTTTTTTAAAAATGGAACTTAAATTTCTTTTTTTTTTTAGATTTATTTTTATGATGTTAAGATCGTTGACTTCCCTAGTACTTCTCCAAAGGAAAAGGTTTAATGTGTATTTGAGTGTTTTTTTTTTTTAAATGTAACCTTTAACCCTCCAAATGAATCATTTGCTCAACTTCCTTCTTGAATTCATTGTATAGATTTTAAACATCTATGGAAGTTTCACGTTGGACACATGGGAGCTTATAAAAGATGCCATAGTGCATGTAAACTGGCTAATTTATGTTTATGGAGGTCATCTTTAATCATGTCGGTGAAGCCAGGTGGGCTGGCAAAATGCCTTCAACTTACCTTTGCCTCAGTCTTCACATTTGCACAAGATGATAGGTTGGCTCGACAGCCATAACATTTCTTACAATGAAATCAAAACTCTTCTTCATTCTTTGGCCACTTCATCGAATCCATTCATGTGAAGGATTTGCCCTCACAGTCCTTTCTTCTGTATTGTCACACCCTATGTTTTAAAATTCTGGTTCATTTTCAAGTCTGTAGCTTTAAAGCTATCTCCCCAGAGAGGCCTTTCCACATCATCTGCCTGAGTTGCCTTGTCTTCCTGATTGACTCACATATCTACTCCTCTCTCCCCATCGGTGTCTTAGTCACTGCCAGGGCTCACAAACCTAAAGGATGCTTGCTTCCGTATGTACTAAGTGAATACTTAAAAAACGTCTTAAACCTTTATTTTTGCTTTGAGTGCACGGGTGTTTCACCTGCACGGATGTCTGCACACAATCTGATGCAGTGCCTGTGGAGGCCAGAAGAGGGCATCCGATCCCCTAGAACTAGGGTTACAGATGGTTGCGAGCCACAACACAGGTGCTGGAATCAAATGGGGTGCACTGGAAGAGCAACTGGTGATTCTTAATCGTTGAGCCATCTCTCCACCAAAAGTGAATCGTGTTTTTGCCATGCAGAATTAACCTGTACTCACTCATACTTAGATATGGTAGGACTTAATGTCTTAGTCGCGCAGACTTTAGAAACGTGAGCGTAGACTGGGGTGATGTGACGGTCTTCGCTTCTTGTTAATCTGACATAAGTCTTCCCGGCTCAGGCCATATGGGAAGGCTTGGGACTCAGGAGAAAGGCAGATTGTGGTGTGCAGGCAGCTCACTCTGCTGCCTTTGAGCTGTTGGAAAGCAGTTGGTATGAAGGGCTCAGGGGCCATATATGAAGGAGGAGTCGCTGGAAGAGCTCATGGGTTGCTTACCGCAAATGATCAGTTCAGATGACGTACTGTCCATTCCATCAGGACATGAGAAGAAACTAGGATTATTAAGGAAAAAGTCTCTCGACAACACCATAGTTCAGAAATTAGCTATTTTCTTTATTTACTCCAAGAGAAAAAATTCACATCTTAGAAATTATCTATGCATTGCAAAGTACATCGGTCCATATTGCAAAGTGTCTTGGCCAATCAGAGAGCATTTCCTACATATTCACCACGTGACCTGCGGTTCTGCAGGAAAGTTTTTGGTCACAACTTCCTTCCTGTAACTTCAAAGCACCCAGGGGTGCTCTCCATAAACAGATTTTAGAATGATATACTACAATCCTAAGCTCAGGTGGTTTTTAAAAAGTAAAAACTTTGGATTTACTCAAATTATTTGCCATTCTCAACAAATACCTCAGAGTTGTCATTATATGCCCTCAGGAAGTTATTAACCTTTTTAAGTGCTGGATCCTGAAGTGTAAGCTACATGGTTTAACCATCATGGCATACATAGTAGGCAAACTTTATGAAGTAATGATTAAAAACATCAGTATTTTTTTTTTGTGTTTAAAAGAAAAGTATAATGAAGAATTCATAGTAAAGATGATTATGTGCCAATATTAGGAAAAGTGTTAAACTCTGCTTAAGAACAAGTCATTTTCTCATGGCAAATTTTTATTTTTGATGCACAAACATCTAACGTACAATCGGATGGTTTTATTTGTACTACATGACCTGCAGAAATAAATGGGCTTTCCTGGTAAAATCCTGAGCTCTAGTCAGTGTTTACCCAGAGTTTGGCAGTGTTAGCAATAGTTAACTTACCTCTGTGCCCTTTGTACACAGAGAAAGTGCAAAGGAAGTCGCTAAGCAACCCCAGAAGCACACAATAGTTTTTGTTGTGATAGTCTAGAACTCCATGTGTTCCAGGCAAGCACAGAACACATCAATAAAGAATCATTTACAACTCATATTGTTGACAAGCGGCTAAGTAAAAAAAAAAAATGTATTGTCTAATGGAGTATATAATACCAATTAATAAAATATAACTTTTTATGATATAATATACCCATACATAGCCATCGCAAGTGGTGGGTGTGCTGCTCTATTTTGTACGAGTTTAGAGTTTAATGAGGAACTTAGGTATCCTTATCAGCTACATTTCTTACTTCATTTCTGTCTCTCAAAGAACAACATTATTTACCAGTGCTCCACTTAAAAAAGAATGTGTTACTTATTTCATTAATTTGAATGTGTGTAAGAAACTACCCGTGTGCCATTCCTTTGATGAATTTGACCTATAATTTGATTATATAAGAAAACATCTCCGCAGGGGCTCCCTGAAGAAGCAGGAAGGATCATGGGAGACCAGGAACACAAATAGCTAATGGCGAAGCTCTCTGCAGGAATGGGGCCTGGGGGGAGGGTGTTGTTAATAAAAAAAAGAGAAGAGAGAGGAGTTTCATCTAAAATGAGAAAAGAGAAGAGAGAAAAACAGCTGCATTTATATACGATGGTACGATTTGCTTCCATTTATGGGAATAATGGGAAAAAATAACTTGAACATTGGGGTTAAAATTGGGTTGAACTAAAAAGAAGTCAGCTGGATAAAATGGCATCTCTGAACTGAAATATAAGGCAGTCTGGAAACGACATTAAAAAATGAAGAAAATGGTCATACTTTAGGATGGGTGATTGCTCTGTGACCGGAGGAGCCTGGAGTATCTGTTCATTTAAACTTCAGCAGTTTCTAGCCTATTAGAGTTCACAGAGGCTTCAGTTTAGGGGTCTTGCTGTGCACTAAGTGTGGGGCTGAGCTGGCTCCATGGGTTTCCACCCCAGCTTTCCTAAGTCTCAGCTGTGCAGCGGCTCTGCATGAGTTGAAGCCCGGGGTTGGCTTCCCCTCCTTTGCCTTCACTCAGCTGGCTGTGACTCACTCAAATTTAGCCTCAGCTAGTTTTCAGCTAGCCGAAACCAAAACCTAAGCATCAGCCATCCCTTCTTTTCCCTCAAACTTCTTAGCAATCCTATCTTTAAAAATGTCTCTAACTGAGCACTCTTCCTTTCTCTTCTACCAACCTGCTACTCAAAGCCACGGACATGTTCTTTACATTCTGATTGTTCTTCTTCCCTTAATGCCCCTGACATAAGCTTCCCTTAATGCTCCTTCACACCCAACCTTCTACTAGTAACTAGAAGAGTTCCTATAACAGGACTCATCTTCAGTGACATGAAAACCAAGCCTGCTGAGATGATAAAGCCAGCCTTACAAAATACGCTGCTCACACTCTACCCAGGCACCCTGTCCCATACTCCCTCCCTCCACCACACTAAGTCCATGGTCTGTCACTCCGTCATATGGTTTCCCCACTGGCTATGTATACAGTATTTATCCGTGGGCATCATGAATTCCAAGGCTCCTTTATGCACTATCACTAGTCTCCCCAAATTTTATATTATGTGCTTGTGGATTATACAACTTTGGTCCCCGATCTCCCTTTCAATATCCACAGACATGGTTACTTGTTTTTAAAACATTGTCCTGCCTTTTCATCACCCACTCTTCTGATGTGAAATAAAAAGAGAAACATAGAGCATCTTGGTACTCCGTCTTTTGTCTTTTTAGAAGCAAGGCAGCTACACAGTGGTTGTGCATTCCTCTTTCCAGTGGGTTCAGTCTAACCTCACCTGTGAGGTACCAGTGCTGGGGAGACAGATGCCTTGTGCTGCATGTCAGTTTTTTTCCCCTACAAAGCCCATTTCATATATTGTGCACTACACAGCAGTAGTGTGCCTCTGCCCCTTCTTCTACGTAACTAGTTCCATCCCACTGTGCCTTCTTTGTGAAACTGGGCAAGGACAATATGCTTCATGGGTTTAGGGGAATAAAATGAGTTACTGTACCTCAAGCAATTGAAATGGTGCAGGGCGCTTGGGAATTCCTGCATCAGTGTGTATTTTGTTGTTGTTGTTGTTGTTGTTGTTGTTTTTGGCACATGATGAATACTCATTAAATACACATTGAAAGAAAGAACAACCGTGCTCTGCTGGTGTTAGCTTAAACACCATCTCTTCAATGAAATCCAGGCTCAAGTAGATTCTTTTCTATTAGCCCAATAGATACCCTCTGTTGTTTTACTGTCTGGAGTCTCTTTCCCTGACCAGTGAATACTCTGCAAGGCACTTCTGTTCGCTACACAGAAAAATGTCTTCACCTAATGAGCAGCATGTGAAGCCACCCAAGGTGAAGGACCAGATGAAAGAACTCAGCAGAAACACGGAAGGGCCTTGTGGAGTGTGTCCAAGAAGTTGTGTGTCCCAGGAATGCAGAACACTAGAGGTTGGGCTTCAAGTTATATGCTGGTGAACCACAGAGGTTTGGTAAACTAGGTGCAGTCACATGAGGGAGCCAATAATAAATAAGGACAATTAAATTAGTTCGAATGCATCCACGCCTTTTAAGTTAGCCACTAATCTTGGTTCTGCTACTTAATGACCATGTGATCTCAGGGCTCTCACTTAGCAGCTTTGAGTCTCAATTTCCTTATCTATAATATAGGCACATTATCAATGATCTCAGAATTGTGGTAAAAAACACATGAGAGAATGTGTGTAATTTTTTTTTAAAAAAAGATATAGTATAGGATTCTTAAATCTACTTCTATCATCTCTGTTTCTGCTCAAGAGATAAAGAAGAGAAAGAATATGAGGAGATGGGGAGGAGAAGGAGAAAAGAATAAAAGGGAAAGGAAAAGTGTATGAGAGGAAAAAGAGGTTACAGATAAAATAGCAACATACAACAGAAATCTAAGTGACTGTGGAAGACTGAGGAAGTCACCAGATCAGGGGGGGAGGGGCAGAGAACGATGAGTGGTGCAAGTCTGAGCTGCTTGACCAGACTCCAGACATGGGCTGTGCTCTGCAACGATCAGAGCTGTCAGAGGATGAGGTGGTGGCCCCACCCGAAACATAAGATTTGCTGGAAACCGAGCTACACATCTGCTGCATATGTGTGTGGGCTAGATGCAGCCTGTGTATGTTCTTTGGTTGGTGGTTCAGTCTCTGAGAGTCCCAAGGGTCCAGGTTAGTTGACTCTGTTGATCTTCCTGTGGACTTCCTAGCCCCTTTGTGGCCTTTGATCCTTCCTCCAACTCTTCCATGAGTCCTTGAGCTCCATCCACAGTTTGACTGTGGGTCTCTGCATCCTCTGAGTCAGCTTCTAGGTGGAACCTTTTAGAGGAAAGCCATGCTAGACTCCTGTCTGCAAGCATGTGGGTCCTGAACAACTGCCACTGGTGCTACTCCTAAAACTATCGCCTGTCTGTGGGATATGTTCTTCTAGCTGGGCTGCTTTACCTGGCCTCAGTGGGAGAGGATGAACCTAGCCCCACAGAGACTTGATGTGGCAGAATGGGGAGAAGCTGGGGGGTGTGGCTTCCACCCTCTCAAAGGAGAAGAGTATGGGGGATGGAGTGAACAGGACGGGGGAGGGAACAGAATGTAAAGTGAATTAAAAGAAATAAATAAATGAAGAAACTTTTGCTTGAAAGTCTGGAAGAACAAGGTCCAGCATGTTTCTCAGTGCCAGAAGATAGCCCTTGCCTCTTGACTAACAGGTTCTTAGGCTCAGTTTTATAACTGGGGAGCAGAAAGAACAAAGAGGAGGAAGGAAGGATGCATGGCTGTGAAGGTGGAAGGTTAGTAAGGTCTGTACACTTTAATGTGAGAGTCCCCAGTACCAACTAACTCTAAAGCTCTACTACTGTGCTTTCAGAGCTTTAAGTTCTTAAAGATTTGTTTACCTTCATTTTATGTGCCTTGGTGTTTTGCCTGCATGTGTGTCTATGTGAGAGTGTCAGATCTTGGAGTTACAGTTACAGTTGTAAGCTTCCATTTAAGTGCTAGGATTTGAACCCTGGTCCTCTGGAAGAGCAGTCAGTGTCCTTAACTGCTGAGCCATTTCTCCAGTCCTAGCTTTCAGAGCTTTTAAAACCCATTGCTATTTTGTCTTCTTTCTGCCACCATGTACAGGAAATAGGAATATTTGTCTTTCTAGAAAAGGAATTGATCAGGGAGCAATGACTATAGATAGACAATGGACTATATAGAAGTTTTCACAATGAAAAACTGTGGTGTCTAATGACTCCTCTAGTGAGGCCTCCAGCTTTCACTCATGAGGAGGGCTTCCACTCTGAACTTAATGTTGCAGTCTCAAACATGAAGGATAACTCAATACTTGAAAAAAATAGTGAAAAATAGATCATCTTGAAAAAAAAAAAGATCATAAGAAAAAACCATGGAAGGAACACACACAGCAGAGGGAGCAAGAGATTTTAAAATGTCACTGTAATCTTGTTAGGGGTATGAGTCAATACAAACCAATAAAAAAGAAGAGGGAGAATCTAACGAAGAGTACAAAGAAAAGAAATAATTAGTGGAGTTGGAGAGATGGCTCAGTGGTTAGGAGCACTGGATGCTCTTCTAGAGGGCCCGGGGTTCAATTTTTAGCCCCTACATGGTGGCTCACAACAGTCTATAACTCAAATTCTATGCTATTCAATACCCTCTTCTGGCCTCCAAGAGCACTTGGGCATTGGTTTACAGACACAAATGTAGGTAAAACACCCATAGACATAAAGAATTTATGGAAATTAATGACTGATATAAAACTTAATTAGAAGGACAGGTGACAATGTAAAGAAAATCTAGAAACAAAAAAAGTGGATATTTTGATAGAAGAGGTGAAACAAAAGACTGGAAGCCACAGAGAAATCACACGAGGAGTTTCTCCAGAGAGACAGTTCTCTCCGACTTGAATCCTTTTTCCTATCCCCATCACAATGATTCAATACAGAACTTTTAGGCTGTTTTTGAAAATGAAATACATCACGAGTATCTACTCCAAAGGAAATACAGAGAAATTAGAAGCCATGGTAGACACATTTGATGCCAGAAGATTCTGAGAAAAAATGATTGGCAACACATCAGTCTTCAAGAAGCCATCTTGATGTCAAAGTTGAGCATAAACTGAAGCCACTTTCTAAAGGACCTAAGTTTTGTCTCCTACATATCTACTCTTACAAAGCTTTTAGAAGATATATTCCAGTAACACAAGAGAGTAAGATATGACAGAGGGACTGGAAAATGGGTGTCAAGAACACAAACTCCATCAGAGCTAGTAAGAGATTATGTTTATGTTTTCAGGCACACTGGGTGTTTCAGGAATCCAAAGACAGGCAGAGCTCAGTAAATCCTAAGAGTTGAGACAAAGCTGGAGTCAAAGCATGTAATCAAAGTGAAAAGTGTTGCTGAGAGCAGCCTGAGACTTAACGAAGGGAAACATCTGCTTCTGAGAAGTCATTGGCAGAAGGTTCTGCTGCTCCATGAGCACTATAAAACCTAGACAACACAGGTCAATCACCAAATAGGACCTTTGGATGCAATTGTGTCACGTGGTTACATATAGGATGTCTATGTTTCATGTTGGCATAATAGAATGCAGTGTTTTACATCAAATTTTTACTTTTTTAGTAAGTTGTATCACAATAATGATAAAAGTATAATACAGTAAATTCATAGACCAGCAACAGTCATTTATTATTATTATCATCATCATCATCAAGTTTATGTACCATGCATAATGCATATTCTAGGGTTTCCCATGGATTGGCTAAGTAGTATGTTTGTTTATATCAGGAATGTAACAACCACTATTATTACAGTGGCTGCATTATTAGGCAATAGGAACTTTGCGATGCTCCATTATCAACTTGTGGAGCCGCGGTTGTAGATGTGGTCCATAACATAATGCTGTTTCATGCAATGGAGCTATAGCTGTGAATTGATGTAATTCTGTGTTGTAATGCACGCCTCAGAGGAAACTTGTCAAGACCAGGGATTAAAAACAGCCAGAAGAATGGGGTGCCTAGAAATTCCTGGGGAATGGGATTAGTATCTGTTCCTAACAGCCAAGAAGCAATAACTCATAATCACAAGACACTTACAATTAAAGTATTGTCTTGAGAGGAGAGATGATTAACTTTCTCTGGTCTCCATTCAAATATTATCAGGCCTGCAAACAGGTCAGAGGATAAGGAGAATCATGGTCAACAGATATTGATGTGGACATAACAGAGGCGATCGAATGAGTCAAAAAGCTTTGTAAGTTATTATATGTATATCTCACCTCTCAGAAAAGCTAAAGGAAAGTATGAGCATGCCAAACAGAGGCATAAAGGGGAATTGGGAGGGTCAACTCAACGTTCTGGAGATGGATATTGAAACGCAGGGGATGAAAGCATAGTGGATGTGATCTGCAGATTAAACACTATGAAAATCCTTGCCCAGAGATAATCTGGACTACGTGCTAGCTGCATTGTGCTTTTAAAATCCTGGAGGAAACTGTTTTCCAATCTTAACACTCATGTATAGCAGCTTGGACTTTTTATCCACACTACTTGTGCGCTAATTAAGAACACATGTGGCGTTGTTGTTGGGAAAGCTGGCACATCCTTCATCAGACCCAAGTCTTTTCAAGGCATACAGATAAATGGTGCCTGTTTAATGATGGTTAGCAGATGCTCATTAACTTGTCATGAATAAATCCCCTACTGAAATATACACATGCCAAGGTTTAACCTTTTTGTGTTATAGATATGATAGTCTAATGAGAAAAGCTCAGGAGTTGGAGGTTCGATCTTTAATACTTTTCAATCAATATCTATTGACTGAGTTCCAGGCATGCATGAAGTTCTGGGAACCCAGTGGAAAATAAGACATGGCAATATTTTTATAGTGCTCAAAATACGGTGGTGGGAGATAGGATATTCAAAATTATGATATTATGGAATGTGACGAGTAGAAATGGCAGTTCTACAGGACCAAGAGGGGACTTATGTCATTTTTGGAGTGAATAAACTTAAATCACATCTCCACAGCTGTGTGACCAGCTTAGTTTACTGAATGCCTTTCTGTCTGCTATGTATAACATGTATCATCATCCATGTGTCTTTTGGTTGTTGGAATCCATGGTTTTTGATCTCACTCAGGTCTTCAGTGTCTGAGTAATTTCTGATCATCTCTGTACATTTCTCTGCAGTGTCTCTATTCCCTACTGTCTTAAATTACCACTGAATTATCATCCTCTTATTTGGTTCATGGATCTGTCTTTCTATTTTGCTAAGAACAACTGGGGATAACAAAGTAAATTGATGTCTAATCTTCTCACCTCCTCCATGGCAACACATCTCCACAGTTTTGCATGTAGGTGTAGTGAAGAAAGTCCCCATGTTGGATTGCAAGCATGACCCCTCTGCACCAGATTCTATCCACACTCTTTCACCTCATACTATGGCTCTATCAGATTCTCTTTCCCCAGCTTTATTTCATTTCATTTTATTTTTTTCACTAAAGAGTCTTGTGATATAGTCAGAGTCTTCTGGAATCAGTGGTCCTCCTGCCTAAACCCTCCCCAAGTGCTTGTGATTACAGATGTGTTCCACCATGCCTGGACTTATTTCAGTTTCTTTTGTCTGCATCCTTTTAGCATTCAAATTTGTTCAAACTGCCACCATCATAGTAAACCCTCCTTTGGTTCTTCCTGGCTCACCAGAGCTGTTTTTTCTTGTCATCACTCACCTAGAACCTAGCCAGCTTTTCTATGGTTCTTTGTCTCTATAGACTCTTCAGTGTGTGTATATAGTAAACTAAACCCAATGAACCATTTGGCGCTTATCATAGTTTCTATACTGTGGCAGCTGTTAAAACAGTTGTAATAGACACATGCTTTCTTCTTGTATGTTCCATACAGTCCCTTTGTCTATTCCTCTTCTATTTGGGGGGGGGATAAATATATTGAAAATATTCATGATTTTGTATTAAAGCTATTTTATTCTCTATTCAAAAGATTTTAGAAAATATTTGACTTCTGACATGTCAGAGAGGTTCATGACTGCGTCTTTTCTTTCTTAGCCTTTACGCATATCCCATATGTTAAAGAAAATTTCTGCTTTATTTTTTTCCAGATTACACTGGGTGTTAGAGATCTATTTCATACTCTTAATTATGCTATTAAATATTGTGATTAAACTAGACTTTTCTTTGATATGTATCACAATCCCAAGACCCTTCCTCTATCCAGAAGCCACTACTATTGACTATTGACTCTTGGTAGAAATACTTCTAGACCTTTGTGTACATTTATATACACCTTAATACTATCCTACTGCTTCTGTGACAAATTACTTTGAATCTAATAGCTCAGAATTATACAGTTATCTTCTGTGACAGTTCTTGAACTCAGAAGTCCAGTATGGAATTCTCTGGGCTGAAGTCAAGGCATCCACAGGATGGCATTCTTTCTGGATGTCAGCGGTGAAACTCTGACCCTTATCTGTTTCAGTATCCTGAGTCTCCTAGATTTTCTTGCCTCCTACTCTTTCTCCATTCAAAAATTCAATTAATGCATTTAGAATGTCATAAAATGTATTTTGATCATGTTCCTTTTCTCAAAGACATAATTCTAGAATCTTTAAGTCTTTGTCCAAGTTAATTCCTTTTTTCCTTTTCCAATCAGAACCCATATCATGACACTGGGTCTAAATTCATTTCCCACCTCAGTATTTTTCAACCCATTCACAGGCTGTTCCCAGGTTCCAGAGATACTGCTGTGGACATCCGTGGAGGGTTGTTCTTCCTTATGTACTTTAGGACTCATAGGTCATGATTACCTTCTTTAAATTTTAAAAGAAAGTGTGTGTGTGTGTGTGTGTGTGTGTGTGTGTGTGTGTACTTGATTTACTGTATAAATAGAAGGTATCAACTTTTTCTAGTCTGTAGTTAGAGTTAGTTGTGAGTTGTGTGACTTGCGTGCTAGGAACCAAACCTGGGTCCTCTGAAATAGCAGCAAGTGCTCCTACCCACTGAGCTATCTCTCTAGGTGTGTCTTCTAACGTGTGTACACCCCTGGGACCTTTCTCACTCCACTGAGCATCCGTCACTATGCTCTGTTTTCATCTCCTGCTATAATCGTTATTGGACAGTACTTCACACTGATGTTTCTCCTTGTGGAACCCACACTGATTTTTACCTAAAGACTTTGCACACATTGCAGACTCAGTTTGAATACATTTTTTACTTCCCTCAAGCAATATTACCTTCTTTTGTCATTTAAGACTTAAGGCACATATATTAATATCTTGTCCAGGAAAACTTTTATTTTTCAGGTTATACATTTTACACATTCTACTACTGTGCCTCTTGAATTTTTCATACTGTACCACAAAGTTGCCTGTGTTTGAAAAACATCAACTTTCTAGCCAAATTTATACACAGGATACACGAAATGATTTTTTTTTCTTGTGACAGAGTTTCTCTGTATAGCCTTGGCTGTCCTGGAACTCACTCGGTAGACCAGGCTGGCCTTGAACTCAGAAATCCGCCTGCCTCTGCCTCCCAAGTGCTGGGATTAAAGGCGTGCGCCACCACCACCACCCCTGGCACTCAATATATTTTTTTTAATAAAAGAAATAGATTGAGGACAAAATAATAGTTCTGAAGGTCAACATTTGTTTATGAATATAACCCCCAAACTTTTGCCTCTAGTTTTCTAGTCTATGGCTTTCTCCTAGCAATTCCCAGTTTGTAGGCTTAAAGGAAGACCTCAGGTCCTATCTGCCTCTAAACACAGCTGCTTCCTCCAGGCCCTGATAACCTTCTCTTCTCTTTGTCAGTTTGGAACAGGCTGAACTCCCCTTTCATTGGCTCAGGACTCTGTGTAAGTCCTTGTTGACTCCCATTTCTGCCAATCTTCTGCTTAACTTACCCAATGAATGTGCTGTTTCCTGCCAGTGAGCAGGTTTCTGTGTACAGTTGTCCCATCTGGTCTGTAGCCAGAGCCTCTAATTTACAACCTATCATGCATTCTTATAATAAGCATAGTTGTAGACTAGGAAACTGAGTTATACATGTAGGCAAATACTGTCATATAGACAGTCTATGGTTTTGATATTTATGTTTTTTTTTTCCTCTTTCACTGTGTCTACATTTATTTTTGTCATCAATAAATTCCCTAATTGAACCAACTGTTAACGAAGACAGAAAAGAGGAAAAGGGAGTTCGCTGGAACTCAAACCTCATTCTCCTGCATTTCCTTCCCTCATCCAAGGTCTTTTCTGACAGTGCTTTCCCAGGACAGATGTTACATCAAGCAAACATACTATTCAATGAAGCCTCCAATGAGGGCTTCCTTTTGTTGTTAAGGGTTAAAGTTTGTGGCTCCTTAGTCCTAATTCAGGAAAAATTTTCTACATTGTAAACATGTCCTGGAGTCCAGTTTCCTCCCCAAGTATTCTGAAGCTTACAAACTCAGACATAATGAATGGAACCTTTAGAGCGAACAATCACCCAACAGCATAAGTTATTTTAATGGTCCTATCTCTTGAAACTAAACTTCTACCATCTGTTCTACCCTTTAACTGCAAATGTAAAAAGAACACCATTCCCAATGGTATCATAAAAAGTTAGATATAAGTGATTTAAATGCATGTTTTGGTTTGGTATCCAGTGCGGTATGCATCTGAAGGAAGGCTTATATTGCATTTATTTTTTATGACTAAATAAAAATTCAGAATAGGAGAACTTCTGTGTGAAAAAAGTAACTTTTTAGTTGACCTAGAATATTACAACTTGTTATTTGTTCATTCATTAATTCATTCATTCACTCACTTACTCATGTTTTTCTTCAAATATTTGTAGGTTGTCTCATGTACCAGTAGCATACTAGACACTTGGGTACAGAAGTCAGCAATGATAATTGGTAAGACCTTTGACACCCATAAAGGAGAGCACACAGAACATTTCCTATAAATATACATAAAAGTCACATAAAAACTGAAACATAAATTTCATGCTTTGCTTCAGGATGCTGATGCCAGGGAACAGAATGAAGTCAGCAGACAGCCAGATCTTGGTGGAAAACTCACAGTTGCTTTGCAGTGTCACCTGTCTGAGACTGTCACTTTATCTGAATATTATTTACATACCTGACTTTGTTTCTCCATCTAGAACATGGGAACCCTAAGCACAGGACTGCTGTGATTGGATGGGTTATATAAAAGAAGCCATTCTAGACACATTTAGAGGTTTGTTTCCTAGGCAAGTCTAAATCCTGCCTAATTGACAATCAAGATCACAGTCATGCATGGATTCTAATTTCTCAAGCCACACTATACACACTTAGATGAATTTCATTAATAACGGGGATGTATACTATAACTGAAAATGTATTAAAATCTTGATTTTTAACTAGCCTATTATTTCCATGTGTGTTGAGAGGTGTAGCCACTGCTTGTTTTGCTCCCTTCAGTACACAGTGTTGTGCAGAGACAGTTTTCATCAGTTCTTCAATTTGTGATGACTGGCCTGATTAAGACTAGACAGCAAATAAGCTCATCTCCATAGCTGGGGACAAGTTAATGTACGAGCAGAGAAGGACAGTGTGAAGGAGGGCATGTCAGCCTCTCACCATCAGGAACATGTCTGTGAGGGTACACATTGTCCCTTCTGTGGCTCGTGACCTAGGAACAAAGGAGGGCAAGAGTGTCAGTCTATGTGTCTAATCTTAGCAAAACTCCTCTTATGTTTCAGGATAATAATATTTCTAGCACTGTCCTCTTCTGTGCCAAAGACTGGCCTCGCCACTGCATATGGGAGGACATCGAATTCCTGGAAGGGGCAGGGATCAAATTGAGTCTAATGATTTCCTCATATTTTTTGTGCCCTGACAAATATAAAGAAGTAAGCACTCCCAATTTTTGTTTTACTGCAATATCACGTGTTCATATCAGAAATCTGTACATATCTTAAGTTCCTGCGATCCCAAGTGTTCCTCGACTGAACTCACCCATCTGACCACTCTGCACAACCTTCCCTGTATCTCCCTGTGCATCCTTCTTCCCCAAATAATGCCTAAACTGACTTCCAACTCCACAGATTTGCTTTATTTTTGAAGTTTGTACATAGGAAATCATACAATATGAATAATTTTGTACCTTTATTCATTTTTGCTTAGGATTTTATCTGTATTGTTAAGTAGAGTGTTAGCTCATTTATTTGTGTTGTATTCGATTATTATTTGGGCACGCTATCATACCTTTATCTAGTATCAGTTGGTGTTTGGATGTTATGATGGTGCAGTTATCAAGGGAATTGTGTCATAGTGTGTTTAAGAATATTTGATGTGTGACAAAACTTTTCCTGGGGAGATACAACATACATGCCTACTCATCCCAGATAGGGATCCCATGACTTGTTGAACCAATGAGTTTCATTAAGATTACTTACTGGAGTGAAGGGATACTTACTTACAGGAAACAGAAATGACTCAAAAACAGCTACATCATCACAGCCCACCCTAGCATGGGTGACAGCTTGCAAGGCTGAGAACCTGAAGCACACTGCACAGCCTGAAGGAAGCTTAGCAGGCTAGAGAGTGTCTTTCCAGGTGCCTCAGTTGGTCTAAACCTCTTCCAGGAAGCTGGGCTTCTTTCTTTTTCTTTCAGGTAGCTTGTTTGTTCTGAGTTTGTTTGCTTGTTTGTTTGTTTTTGTAGCTTTTTTTTCTCTTAGAGTCTTTTTGCCAACTTAGCAAGTCTGAGAGCCTTCTTTGTAGCAGGGCTCTGCAGACAGGGAGGGGCTCAGTGAATCTGATCAGTTTCAGGGAGTTCTTAAAGGTATTTTGTTGTTGTTGTTGTTGTTTATCTCCCTGCTTAAAGGGCTCCTCTGCACAATAGACTATCTCAATGTCAGAGGAGACAGTTCACAATAGTATCTATATATGTGCATGTATATTTTATATACATTTATGAGCGTTACCCAGGAGAATGGAACAGTTAGTAATCAACAGTGGTTTCAATGGTGACATTTATAACCACATCATGATGGGGACAGCACAACAATGAACTTTAACTCAGTTACCAGTCTGTGGATTGGCTGAGACTCTATTGATTAAAGCAGGACTCAGCCAGGTTTGAGTTCAGCTGAGCACTGGGTTTGGGTGTACTCTACATCTCTCAGACCTGCTGAGCCAATGGTTCTTCAAAGCACACTCCTCTCACAGCAAGTGGAGAGAGCCACCATGGTGTGCTTCACTGCAAGAGCACAATCCAAGCTCCCTGTTCACACTCTTCACTAACTTTCTGTTGGTATTGTTCAAGTTAGCTGGTTGAACTCAAGGAATAGAAAAACTGTATTTTCTACTGAGTGCTGGAGAAATGGATTGGTGGTTAACATTGCTTGCTACTCTTCCAGAGGTCCCAACTTCATTTTCCAGCTTTCATATCACATAGTTCCCAAGCACCATTGAACATGCCAATGCAGATTGGGAAAAGCACTGGAGGCCTCAACTGTACATAAAAAAGCAAAAAACAAAAAACAAAAATCTATGGGCAACTGAGGAAATCTGGGAGTGGGAGAGTTGGTTTTCCCCAAGGAAGGAATATGTCAATTGGTTGTCCAGGGACAAATGGTCATTCCTGAAAACACACATACAAGTAACATTATATGGACTCAATAGGTTATATTTAGGTATATATATGTATATATATATATATAATCACATATTTGTATATATATACATATATATATATGTATATATATATATAATCACATATTTGCATGGAATAGCAGTGAAAAGAGGCTATAAATTTGAAAGAGAGAAAAAAGGGAGGGGTGTATGGTAGGGTTTGGAGGGAGGAAAGAAGAAGGAGAAGGAAGAAAAGTTGTAATTATAGCATAATATCAAAAGAAAACAAAGCAAAAAATAATGTAAAGATTTATGTGTATGAATGTTTTGCCCACATGTATGTCTGGGCGTCATGTGTTTACCTGGTGTCTCTGAAGGTTGGAAGGCATCAATTGATCCTTCAAATTGGAGTTAAAAATCGTTGAACTGCCATGTAAGTGCTGGGAATTGACTTCAAGGGCATTCAGTGCTGTTAACCACTCAGCAGTCTCTCCAGCCCAGTTCTTGTTTATAGATAGACATAGACTTGTTTTCCCTTATGTGTGTTTCTTTGGATGCATGAGGGTGTGGAGGTCAGAAGACAACATAAGGTGTTGTTAATCAGCCGCCATTTTTTTTTGTCTTTGGAGACAGGTTTTCTCATTTTTCTGGAACTCCCACGGTAGGCTAGGTGGCTAGAGACTCACAGGGATTCCCCTGACTCCACCATCCCAGTTTTGGTTTCACAAGTGCATGCCATCATGGGAGGTTTTCTATAAGACTAACAACATCTCTCAAAACTATTTGTTTATTAGTACGTGCATAGGTGAGCATGTACCACAGGACATGTGTTTTCTAATGGATTTGATTCCATTAACTTTCGGAGTATAAATGTTTAGATCTATTGATGGTCTTTATTGTGCATTTCTGCTGTAGTCTATTAACTTAAATTTTATTCATTCTTTACTTCTTGACCCTTATCTCTGATTCCTGGCATTTCCTCTTATATGACATATTTAATTTAGACTTTCCATTTTCCCATATGCATCGTTTTAGCTCAAAACCCCAATTTTGACATTTAACATTTTTATTATCTTTAAGTTGAAATTATTCCATTAATGTTCCAAGCATAAACTTTTAGATTTCTTCCATGTGTGTTCAAACTTTGCATTTCCTTAGTGTTTTCCTGATAGCGTATTCTATCAGTTACCAAGAGAAATATATTAAAATCCCCTACTAAGGTTATGGCTTTATATATTTATCCTAGGGGTGCAGTCATCTTTTTCTTTATATATTGTAGGACTCTGTTATTTTGTATTGCAAATTTAGGTTAAAGTATTTTTCTGGTAGATTGACTCTTTCATTATTACTAAATATTTGCTGTTATCTTTAGGAATATTCCTCACATTAAAGTCTACATTGCTTCATATTGGTTGCATATTTCATATCTCCATTCTTTTACCTTTCCACATCCTAATGTTTCACTAGTATTTCATGACAGCAGCATAGATTTTTCTTTTTAGAGGACTCTAGCAATCTTTGTCTATTTGTGAGAGTTCCTCATTTGTGATTTTGTGTTATCGCTGATACGTTTGGGTCGAGATCTACCACCTTACCACTTGATTTTATTTGATTCACCTTTCTTATACCCAACTCATCTTCTTTCTTGCTTTGTATTACATTATTGTTGTTGTTGATTTTGCTGTATTACAGTGTCCTCTGTATTTTCTTGTTAGTTTTATTATTAATATATTTAAAAGGTTGGGTTCTCTAGAAATACCACCAGGGTAGAGATCCCTGTTCAAGTAGCTTATTGAGGATGGTCTCAGGAGTAAAAGAAACAAGACAGGTCAGGGAGAAACAAACAAAGAAGCTCAAACTTCCCATGTGATCTGAGGGTGACACAGAGTACATATGACATTAATTCAGGAGGAGGAGGAGGAGAAGGAGAAATGGATGGATGAAGGGCTACGTGAGGGAGTGAGGGCTGCAATCAGGATGTAAAGTGACTGAATGATGATGATGATGATGATGATGATAATGATGATGATGATGAAGATGAAGATGAGCCTGGCCTTTGCTCTTCTGTGAGGTATTCTTCAGGCTCAGCCTTATGGGAAAGAAGACACATCACTTGTGTTTTCCGGATTCGCAATGAAGCTGAATATATTTTTATGTTTACTAGGTATTTGTGTTTCCTCCTCCATCATGTACCTTTTGATGTATTGTGCCCATTTCCAGTGCATTATTGATTTCTTCTGTTTCTTTGCATAGGGTAGCTATTAATTCTTTGTCAGCCTATATGGGAAATGTTTTTACCCTTTATCTTTTTATTCTTATTTTTGCTTTTAAAAAGATAGGAATTCTAATTTTAGTATATGAATGCTTACAATTTATGATGAGTTATGAGTCTGCAAGCACATGTTAAGTGAAAAATATTGAAAATACATTTGATACCCAGATACATTGTAAAGTTAAAAAAAAAAGGATAATTGTAAATCCAGATATTTCTCAACTTCTGATGGGGTTAAATATGAAAAAATTCATATATCAAAGATTCTCTGTAGTTGTATTTATTAGTTTCTTTCATTAAGGTTTGAGGATTTTATTTCATGTTTTCAGAAATTTTCAAAGTTGTGGCAGGTAGTGGGGCACGTATCTTTAATCCCACCACTCAGAGACCAAAGCAGGTGGATCTCTGTGAGATTAGGGCCAGCCTGGTCTACAGAGTGAGTTCCAGTACAGCGCAGGACTACACAGAGAAACCTTATCTCGGAAATAAAAAGATTTTGTCAAAGTCATAAGATATTCTTTTCAATATATTACAAGATTTTATAGTTATTAGCCATCATAAAAGTCTTTAGTTAAGCTGTGATAGATTTATGAATGTTATGAGGTTGGGCTTCAAATTTAATTAGCAGTTTTCATTACATCTTTAGCTTTAATGTCTTTTTGCATGTAACACAAACATTGACAAGCTTTGGATGTCAGAACACGAACTTTAGGATGGGAGCAATTCTGCCTCATATGAAAAATATAATAATCTCATTTTAACATCACCAAGTCCATAGAGTACACACACACACACACACACACACACACACACACACACACACACAAACACACACACACACAGTCATTCAAATGTTATTTACTTAAATATTTTAAATTCTGTCATCTAAATTCGGCATGAATGAAGCTCTTGTTCTCTGTTTGGAACCTGTGAATCTTAAGAAAGGAGGCTTGGCTTTTAGGTCATTAGAAGTAAATGTGATTGGTTTCCAAAGTCCTGTGTGTCCAGCCTTCTGCTCTCCTCCCGGGCCTTTGCTTTTACTCTTCCCTCCCTGTTTGTTCCAGATCTCCACACCTTTTCATCTTTTCTTGCTGTTTCTATTGCCTGCAACTTTCAGCATCTTTTGCTTGCCATAATTGCCACTTTCTAAAAATTTACATCACTTTTTATTCAAATATTGTCTCTTAATGATCATAGTAGGCAACAATGAAGGACTCAGAGTTGAACTTCTTTGATTAAAACCCAATGCATTTCCCAATAGAATTGTATGAGGTACTACTTCTGTTGCTGTGATAAAATACTCTGACAAAATCATCCTAAGGGAAAGAGGCTTATTTTGGCTCGTGGTTGGAGGGGATTCTTTCTTCATGTCTAGGCTTCAGGCAAGACATGGAACTGCAGAAGAAAGACAGCTGGATAGTCACATTCCATTGACAGGCAGAATACAGAGAAGGAACAGGAAGAGAGGCTGGGCTATAAACTCTTAAGACTTGCCTCAGTGATCCACTATCCTCAGAATGGTGCTACCCCTAAAAGCTCCACAATCTCCTCAAACTGCATCATCAGTGGGGATTGAATTTTTAAACATTCGAGTCTACATGGGAGAATTTACATTCAAAACACATTACTTAACCTACCTTGGTCTCACTTTCCTTAATGGGTATAAAAATAATAGAAATGTTTCAACAACTTTAAAGTTTGTAAATACTTGAAACACGAATTGCACATTGTTGGTCAACATATAGACACTACTCTTCACTTTCTTAGGTTGAATATCATCCATTCAGAGAGACTATTCTACTATCATACAGCCTATAATGGTAGCCCAAGTCATCTAACATACTCATCTGTTTAATTCTATGTAAAATCTGTAGGCTCTTCTGGTTAGTCTATGTTGATTCTTATTCTAAGCAACAAGCTCAGAGGAGCCAAGGTTGTGTTCTTGCTGCACCTTCAGCATCTCAGTGTCAGTGGAACCTTCTCATGGTAGCTTTCTACCAGAGTGGGAACAGGCATACCACTATTACAGGGTAACACTAGACTCTTTGTTCCCTTACATTACGAACTCTGATTCCTGCTTTTCTGACCTCATTGTTCCTCTTCCTCTATATCATGAGGCTTTCTTTATGGTGTCAACTTCTTGCCTCAGGAGTCCTTTGATCATTTTGCAAATAAGCATTTTGGACATCTTCCTGCTAGATTTAGTATGTCCATAATGTTTCAGAACTTTCCACAGCTTAAGCCTTTTTCTATGGACTCCATTCCTCCAGATGTTACTTCTCCAAGTTCATTCTGCATCTTTTCTCAGTCTTTATAATATGCAGTCTTGTACTGTCCTTCCCTTCTGTTCTAGAACTCCACTTCAAGGGGAATTATAATCGTGAGATTTGGTGATAAGCTAAGTTTTAGGGACACATGTCTGAGTACTGTTGTCTCTTTTATCCTTTCTGTGTATGTTACAGTCAACAACACTACTGGCACTGTGCATGACTCCAATTCTTCTCTTTAAGAAATAAGCACCATTCTGTTTCTGAGAAAGAGCACTAACCTGGCAGGTAAACAACTAAGTCATTGTGGATTCTCCATGATTATACATGGAAAGAGAAAATGATATAGTCATAAAGAAAAAGTAGTTGTTGCAGTAGTTAATGGCAATGTGAAGTCATTTTGAGGCTTCAGTGAAATAGTGAATGCATGGAATGCAGAGAGGGAATAAATACTATAGGACATATTTCTTTTATATGTACCTGTAAATATTTATTTTGTGTGTATTCATATGTGTGCCAGTGTGTACACAACTGTGTCACATGTATGTGGAGACTATTCGGAGAGAGAGGGTGGGGAGATAAGAAGATAGAGGAGAAGAGAGAGAGAGAGAGAGAGAGAGAGAGAGAGAGGCTGGATTAAATAAATTGAACATCGCTTGATTTCTAATCAACTGGCATGTAACTCTGATTTCCCTTCTGCTCCTCCTTTGATCTCTAGAAGCTCTCCCTCAGTCACCCCTCTTCAGTTCAAAATTGCACTAATTTGTAACTCTACACTTCCATCTGGGCATACAGACTTGTGCAGCATGGCTCCCATGCTGGCCTAAATTTGCTAATTTGCTTAGCACCAGGCTGAGCATATTGGTTTCAGGATATTTACCCAAATTGTCAGGAAAACATCAGAGACCGTCAGCTTTTGTGAATCAAATCACAAGTAAGGATGCTGTCACTTAATGCTAACACAATAGACAGCTGACATTTGTACACAGATGCCTGCATCTTTATTCTCTGACGGCAAGTCCTGGAAGTTCAGATCTAGCACCTATAGAATCTACTGAGATGGGGAGAAGGAAGGAAAAGAATTACACTGCTCCCAGCTTAGGACTTCATGCCTATCCTTTGGGCAATTTTCCAACTTTTCTTTCCCAAGTCCATGGATGAGAGGCATGGCTGGACAGCCACTGTCACTCTCCTGTCCCGTGACCCTTCAGAATCCAGCCTTTGGGTTGATGATATCCATGGGAGACCTCTCCTTTTCTGGGGAGAAAGGGAGACTGGATGATGATGATGATGATGATAATGTGGATGATGATAATGATGATGATGATGATGGGAGATGAGGGGGAAGGACTGGAGAAGGTGCTATTGGGATGTAAAGTTAGGTAAAAAAGTACAACAGAAAAAAATACTAAAAGAAAAAAAAGAATTCAGTCTTTATTAGGTACCTCTGATTGGTTGAGGATTAGAACTTTTTAACCTTTAAAGCCAAGTTTGGAATACAGTTGAGGGTCAAGATGGAAGGAAACTGTTTCCTCTTTTCATTTTGTCTTAAAGTATTCTTTCATCATTGATATGTCTGGAACTATCAAAAACTTCTGTGATCATTGGTTAAAGATAGCATGTTTCAGCCTGGTCCTCTGTAATACAAGGTTTCTCCCCTGTATTTCTCTCCATGGAATTTATCATTGCAGTGTCTGCTTGCTTACATATGTATGTATGTTACTTACATTCATATGTAATGATGACATGCTTTTCAACCTTTGGACTTTAAGGTTCTTGGTTTGGGGAGAAGGCCAAGAAAAGAAGAGAAAGATAGGAAGAGGACTGGGCATCTTGCCCTATAATTGGCTCTTCTGATGTCTCTGACCATTTATGAACTCTTTTAAGGAGAAAGTCTGGATCTGTGGATGAGTGAGCTTGGAGGTAAAATACCTTAAAAAATCTCATAGGAAAGAGTCATGGTACACTTCTGAGAGAAAGCATGGTAATAGGCTCTAAATGACCTTCCATTGTAGGGCTGGATGCAGGCCATGGCTGGTACTGTGGCCACTGCTCATCTGGTGGATGCTGCCATCATTGTTGCCACGTAACCACCAGGGTTTGTTTTTTGCTATATATAAATGTAAAAACAAATATATACATATATTGTGTTTCTGAAAACATAGACTTCAAATGGAACTTTAATGCATCCACTCACAAATTCAAATTTAAAACATGATACATTATTCTCAGCTGAGTTGATGCTAGTCATTACAAACAGTATTCATTTTGTAATTAGTTTACTAAGAATCTGTACTAAATAGAGTTTTTGCTTTATGAGAAAGCATTTGACTTTTGCCACAGACTGATTCATACACAAAAGCATTAACAAGAACTACTTTCAGATGGCACAGGAATTCATATTTCTATGGTTGGGTACTCCTCACTAAATAATTGCCTGCATCAAGACACCTTCTCATGGCTAGGAAGAATCATCTCAGTGTTGACTCCCACATCACAGCCTCCATTTTTGCCATTGCCTCTGGGCCAGCTTCCTCTACCCTATGGTTCCCTCTCATTCCTTACATCACCAAAACTTTTACTCTTCTCTAGACTATAGTTAGAAGCAAGGCTGCAGTTAGTTCTCTGGAGTAAGAGCTTGAGTCCATGGAAAGCTATAAGGTGGCCATGCTACCTCATCACCTAGGGAACGTGACTTAACAACTAGCAAATCCAGCCAAGGTTAGCACCTGACATGTCCAGTTCCACCTGATGGCCAGCAAGGTAAATCAAAGTCACAAAGCATGAACAGGATGACCAGGTCATGTGAGCACAGGATGACCAGGTCATGTGAGTACACCTCTCGACTGTGTGTGATCATCTCCTTGACTGGTCCAAGGGAGCACACAAAGAAAGTGTGAGGCCCCATTTGCTGGCCCACAATATAGAAAGGAAATAATCAATCAGTAAAGACTTCCTTGACCTTTGTCCAGTTCCTGCTCTAGGTTCCATAAAAAGCTTCTATACAATGCACCTGAATGATATGTCTTTCTTGTGATTCCTCCCTCCCTTGAGAGGTTTTCTAAGTTTTTCTTATTGAATCTACGTTGGCATTGTGACTCCTGTGTCCCAGTTCCTTATTCCACAATTCTCACAAAATAACAATCTCCAGAGCTACTGGCTCAGGGAAACTCTAGTAACCATTGATCTTCTGACATCTTAAGCAAACTAGGGGATGAGAAAGGTTCTGTTGCTCTCAATGATTCTACATCAGAAGTTGCTGGTTATAATTTTCCTAACCAATAGCTTCCACTTTCTCCCAGTTGTCATACCCTTCTCTGTAGCCCTAACCTTGATTGACATACCTAGGTCTCCCACCATGATGCCCTTCACTTTTCACTAGGGTACCTCCAGCACTGCCATCCACAGTTTACATCCTGTAAACCTGTCATATCCATCCTCAAATTCAATCAACTTTCACCTCTTCCAGTTCTTCCTCTGAAGGCACTTCCTGGTCTGGTTCAAAACGCTCACCACCAGACACATATCCCCCAAACCAGAGTTCCCTCCTCTTTCACCTTAGAAAGTGTTACATCCTGTATTTCTTGTTCAGACAGTGCCTTCTTACTTCTATATTATGGCCATTGATTATATGATTTACAATACAGTTTTACCCACAGTATAAAGCTGCCCAAAGAAACAACGCTCTTCTTTTCATTCAAGATGTCTTATTGATTTTCCATATTCTTCAAAGTAGTCTCCAAGATGATTCCCAGTATCTTCTCTTCATTCGTTTTTAGATTTATTTATTTTATTTTGTGTGCATGAGTGTTTGCTTGTAAGTATGTGTGTGTCATGCCTACATTGGTCAGAAGAGTGTATTTGATCCCCAGGAACTAGTGTTGGATGGTTGTGAGCTACTATGTGAGTGCTGGAAGCTGAATCTGGTTCCATTGCAAGAGCAAGTGCTCTTAACTGCAGAGCCATCTTACCTTCCCCCAAATCCCAGTATTTTTTTTAAAATTCCATCAATAAACAATTTCACATGAACCCATACTTTCCTCTCTCTCTAAGGTATGTTTTGGGTCCATTATTCCTTGAAGTCTTCACAAAATCAACAACAGATATGGAAAGGAAAGTTAACAAAACCAATTCCTTCCAATCTCTTGCTTTTCACATCCCTCATAACCACACATTCTATGAGCTTTCCCCATTGCTGATAACCATCTATCAAACTTATTCTGGAGTCTGGAAGTCCAAGCTCCAGGTGCTTGCAGGGATTTGATTCTGGTGAAACCTCTTTCTTTGGGTTGCTGGTGTGAACTTACTTCCTGGGAGACAGAGGACAGGGGAGAGGCGAAGAGGAGGAGAGAGGTGGTGCGACTATTATATTTAAGGCAAGAACTCAAATTTATGCATTTTGGAGGGAACACAATTCCATTCATTATTAACAGGAGCATTCATCACACTCTCCTCAGGTGAGCTGCATTATTGGGAGGTCTACATGATAAGCCTGATAGTGCTTCATGAAAGGGATTCTGACTTATGTCACCCTGATCACCAACATAAAACCCAGGACATAAGGAAATCCCAGATGAAAGGTCACATAAGTGAAATGTGTTGCTAAATAAGTGTTTTATGGTGGGTTAACCAGTGTAACAAACATTTTTGATACATTTCCTTCAAATGATGACTGTGTGCTGGTTTTTTTTTTTTTTTTTTTTTTTTTAAGAAACATCAGTACAACAAAAGTATCAAAAATTCCCTGATTTTATATAGAAGTTACTAAAGCAGAGCTTGAAATAGGTATGTTTGTTTGAGTGCTTTATGACAGAAGTGCTCATGGGGAGGAAATAAAGGAAGCAGGGCAGGAGTAGGGAAATGTTATGCAAGAAAATGGCTTCACAGGAGTCTAGCTTCATCCCACAGGGAGTTCTGAATCACAAAGAACAGACTTAGTTCTTCAGTCAGTTAGTTCCAAGCAATGACAGACTTTTGAATTATGTCCTCAGCCACTGGCTGAGGATAGAGTCCCATGGGCCTGTAACTGTGGTTGTTCATTTACAGGTTACGGAATTTACAATGGACACTACGGAAGTTAGAATCCAAGTTAAGCTCATTTGTTTCCTGGTACTTATTATGAGGCAACATTCTCTGTCTCCCGAGGCTTAGAGTCTATTGTCCCTGCTGGCATAGTGTCTGTTTCCTATGGCTGGTGATCTACTTGCTTTGGGATTCCCATGTTACCAGTTAATGCTCATAACTTCATCCCTTTGTGGAAACATCTTTTCTGGCCAGGGTCTTCCTATGTACACAGGCTAAGTGTCTAATTCTACTTCTTGTCTATAGGATATATGTAACTATACAATGGCCATCCATTTTAAGTGTTTATAGCTACATAAATCATAGCTTCATGTCTTCAAAGGGTATCACCGACATTCTGATTCCACCTTCAGAAGATTGTTCAATCACTCTTCTTGGGCAAAAAACTTGTAGGAGATTTGCTGTGTGGTAGGAACAATACATCCTATAGTAATACATCTTCAGAATGTCTAGACCATCATTATCATCTGGACTGTTCTCTGGCAGAGAATGAGAGAAGAACTGTATTTATTATTTGTGGGGTTTGTTTTGGTGAAAAATACCAGAGAAAAGCAATTTAAGGAAGAAGGGTTTATTTAAAGGTAAAGGCAATCACGGTAGCAAGGTCTTGCTATAGACAGTCATATTGAATCCAGTCGAGAAGCAGAGAGGGAGGAGTGTCAGTGCTTGATTCCTTCTCATTATATTTAGCCTGGTAGCCCAGTCCTTAAAACTGTGCAACTCACATTTAGAGTGGGTCTTTCCATCTTTATTAACTTAACCTAGAAACTACTGGTCCAATCCTAGTGGTTTGTCTCCTATGTGATTCTAGATCCTGTCAAGCTGATGGTCAATATTAACCATCACACTAGCACACAAAACTGAGAATACAAACTGCTTCTTATGGCCACGGAAAAGAGTAAGTACATTCCTCGGGTTAGCAGCCACATGCTGTGTATATGTTATCTTTTCTAGCCAAGGCACACTCTCTGGCATGGTGGCTGCAGGTGAGCCTATACTAGGCCAACTCTAGGAACTCATAAACATCTATTAGAATCTATCCAGTTCTTAAATATGAAGTGGCTGAAATATGACAGTCAATTACTACCTTTTTTCTTAAGTACTCGAGAGTGGTATTAATATCTGCCATACATTTTGAGATGACATCTTGTTATTTATTTATTTATTTATTTATTTATTTATTTATCTATTTATTTATTTATATATCCCTCTCCTAGTCCCCCTCCTAGAGTCCCTCTCCATTCCTTCTCCCCTTCTCCTCTGAGGATATCCCCCAGGATATCCCCCAACCCTAGTGCATCAAGTCTCTGCAGGATTAGGTGCATCTTCTCTCACACTAAGCAGCCCTATTGGGGAACAAATACTACAGCCAAGCTACAGCTTTAGGGGTGAGCCTCTGCTCCAGTTGCTGGGGGGCCCACATGGAGACTGAACAACATGTCTGCTACATATGTGCCAGGGGCCTCAGACCAGCCTGTGGGGTTCCTGTTCTCTTCAGGGCCTTCAATTCTCTCCCTAACTCTTCCATAAGGGTTCCTGACATTTGTACAATGTTTAGATGTCAGTATCTACTGTTTTCATCAGCTTCTGGGTAGATCCTTTCAGAGGACAATTATGCTAGGTTCCTGTCTACAAGCATAACAGAGTATCATTAATAGTGCCAAGAACTGGTACTTGCCCATGGGATGAGTCTCAAGTTGGGCTAGTTATTGGTTCAATCTCTAGTTATTTCTCCAATCTCTGCCTCATCTTTGTCTCTGCATTTCTTGTAGACAGGACAAATTTTGGGTCAAAAGTTTTATGGATAGGTGGATGTCCTTTTCCCTGAAATGGAGGGTTCTGACTGACTACAGGAGGTTTCATGTCCTCACTGTTGAGCGTCTCAGCTAAGATGACCTGCGCTGACTCTTGTATGCCTCCCCAATTCCAGGTCTCTGGGATGTACTGTCTCCAAAGAGAGCAATTTCAGGGATTTTTCACAGCTGTCCTGATCCTGTAGCTCTTGCCCTGAAATCAGTCTGAACATCTACCAAGTGCTAAGCCCAACAACTTTGATTATATCAGAGAAATAACAATGGGTAAATCTATATACCTAAGGGATCTGTGAGATAGTACTAGACTGTAACTTACCTCTGTGGACCTTACTCTAACAGAGAAACTGACATCTTAAATTCCTGGGTGAGTATCTAGTCAAACTCTGTCTTATAGATGTTAAAAGATTTGAGCATCCCATTCCTATTGTGTGCAATTGTTTGAGCAAGCAGTCAGTTCCTCCTATTTGTGCTTGTTGCAGTTATTTACTTGGGGGGTTCAGGAAGCCAATCTTGTGGTGTTACAGGATTTCTTTTATTTTCTTTTTTTTTCCTGGACATCTAATCTTTCCTCCAATTCATGGGCTCTGAATCTGAGAATTCCTTAGGTCTATAAACTGGGCAATCAGGACTTTTCACTGGGACAGTAGATTTTTAGCTTTAATCATTCTTTTCTTTTTTTGATTGTGAATTTAAAGTGGTCTACTTTCTGGATACCCAGGTAATATGGCTCTACAAATATCAAAGCCTATGAAACATTTGCAAGGTTCCCGTGGGCCAGGCTACCGTCCACCATCCTATTCTTGCTTTCCAAGAAAGTAGCCAGAGCCATTATATTTCTGACCATTGAATACTGTCATGACTCTTTCTATTCTAGGTTGTTATCCTCACTTAAATTAGGGAATAGAAAAATTTAAATAATATTTTCTGTTATTCTTGAGTTCCAAACGATAATTACTGTTTAGTTTTGCACTGCATGTCACTCTCACTACAATCTCCTTTATTATCGTGGCAAGAAAACTGTCCTTCAAGCTCTTTCAAGAACACATTCGGTTGGAATACTTTCTGGATTTATATAGTATACTTACTCTAGCATCTTGACTTCTATGAGGTTCAAGATTCCATTCTTCATAGTCTTCTGAGGCCACTCCTGCATGTTTCCTTCATATTCCTTGGCCAGTTATCTTTAGACACTCTGAAAGTTACTGCATCAATAAATTAGAACCATCAGTTGGGACTTGGATTGGATGGGAAATATCAGAACATCCACATTAAAAAGCTATCTACTATCTAGTTTATATTCTTCAACTTGCAGCAGGGTGTTCATGATCCACCTGAGTTGTGTTATTCTTTCCTGCCATCATGAGCTAGTGTGGTCCTGAAAATAATTTGGCATGCAATTCATTTCTTTGCTCCATAGAATAGATACTACTTTAGTCATTTCCAGTTAAGATTTTATTCTCATTATGAGTATTTAGGGCAGTAGACTAGATAGAAATATGTTTATGAGCTCAAATATATTACCAACCATCTACTCATTTTAAGACATCTATACATTTTTCAAACAAGGGATTCTTTCTCTTCCAAAACCAGAGTAAATCAATTCTGAAGGCACAGTGGGCTCAGAGGAATTCAGGGAATCACTGTTCTCACGAACAGCTTGTCAGACATCTTCACACTAAATCTCAAGATCAGAGCCTTGACCTTTTCAGTGGATACCAGCCTAGGCTGGTTACTAAAGCTTCTCTAAGATGCTGTAACTCTTAAAAGTAGGACTGGTATCTTCTCTTCAGCAATGCTTACCTTCTCATTCTAGAATATAAACATATAATGGGAGACATCCTTACTTTTTTTTAAAAAAAAATTAATTCAATTAATTTTAAAATTAAAATATAATCATACAATATATAATATATTCCTTCCCTTTCTTTCTTCCCTATAACCCCATTTTATGTGTGCATTGCCCAGTTACTTCCATTTTCCCTCTTCTTTTCATATATATATATATATATATATATATATATATATATATATATACAGACAGACAGACAGACAGACATATTCATTTGTAAGTAAATGCAACCTGCTGAGTTCATTTTTTGTGTGTATTTGATTTCAGGGCTGACCATTTTGTATTGGATAATCAATAAGGGCCTCATTCATGGGATGTCTATTCTCCCTTTCTCAACCATCATTAGTTGCCTGTAGTTTTTTGTCTAAGGGTGAGACCCAGTGATATTTCTTCCTTCTGCATTAGCATGTCTGTCGATAATGTCAGTGTCCTGGGCTTGTTGAGGCAGCTCTATCTAGGAGGCACAGAGAATTTCCTGTCCATTTGGTTTCTACAGTCTTTCTGCTCCCTATTCTGTGAGGTTCGGGGAAGGGAGCTGTGTTGAAGATACATCCAGTGGGGCTGGACTCCACAGTATCTGTTAATTACGACATTATGTCCAACTGTAGTATTTTGTAATGGTCTCCATTTTTTTGTAAGGAAACATTTCTTTGATGAAAAGTGAGAGCTACATTTATCTTTGAGTATAAGTTTAGAATGCAACTAGGAATTATTCTAGTCTAGTAAAATGGTAGTAGTAAAGTCTGTTCTAAGATCTGTGGCTTCATTAGCCTTGAGTAGTTGGGCCTTAAGTTCAATTAGTAAGTTGTTTTTTGCCAAGACACAAGTGTCTCTATTGCACCTTAAGGAATACCCTGCCATGCTGTCATTGTTGTAGTTCATAGGCATCACAGCTGAATAGGACTTTTGATTGCCTCCTTCCTTGGTAGTTTACATAGTATTTCCTGATATTGTGCAAGCTAAACTGCAAGAAGGAAGTTTTGAGGTTAGATCCAACTCAGTTTTGTATCCTAGGTATGCAATGTTTTCCTCATACCTCTTCCTGCACACCTTTTCTTATTTCTGAAAATCAACAAGGACTTACCTTCAGCCTCTGAGAGGTAACCAAGGGGAACAGCTTATATTATTTTGGGAGTCACTTGAACTACCCTGCCCAACAGCTCAAAAGGAGGTTTTGCATACCTGATCATGGGGTTTTTGTTAGGTAGTCTATGACCCTTGTGGGGACCATTGCATGGTAAGTATAAAATAATATGACTTTTTCAGGCTTTATCAAACATTGGAAGACATTTTTCATTCAAACTACCACACCTAATTGACAAGGGAAAGCTGGAATAATGCCAAAGGTATACGCACTAAAGACAAGAACAGGAATTTCACAAATGGGAGGCATTAAATGACTAATAACAAACAAGAAAGAAGCTCAATCTAATTAGTAATGAAATAAATGCCAATTAAAACAGGGATCAACATCTTACAACAATTAGAATGATCAAAGATCAGACAACACATCTGTCTTAGTCAATGTTCTACTGCTGTGAAGAAACACCATGACCATGGCAACTTCTATAAAGGAAAACATTTCATTTGCTTACATTCAGAGGTTTAGTCCATTATCGCCATGGCAGAATACATATTAGCACACTGGCAAACATGGTACTGGAGAGGCAGATGAAAGTTCTACATCTGTATCAGCAGGCAACAGGAAGAGACACTAGGCCTAGCTTGAGCATTTGAAACTCCAAAGCCCACCCCCAGTGACACACTTCCTCCAACAAGGCCACACCCACTCCAAGAAGACCACACCCACTCCAAGAAGGCCATACCCTCTCCAACAAGACCATACCCATGCCAATAAGGCCACACTCCAATAAGGCCACACTCCAATAAGGCCACACTTACTTCAGTAAGGCCACACTTCATAATCTCTGTCAAGCAACACCACTCCCTAATGACCAAATATTTGAGTATGAGTCTATGGGGGATGTTCCTATTCAAACCACTATAATATCCAATTTAGGATGAATGTGTAGTCAGAGAAACACTTTTACCTAGGGTGAGGAGGATCACTGTGTAGTCAGTCACTTTGAAGAACACCCTATCAGCACCTGACAAAGTTGAAGATATACATGTCTCATGACTCCATTGTTCTCATAAGCACACATCAATTGGCACTGGACTAGACTCTTGGGTGGATATTTCCCAAAACTTCATGGAGATTTCTCCCCAGGTGCTGCACTAAGGTTTAGATCTCAAGTATTCAAATATCATCTCTGCTAAAGTTGCTCAGCACAGAACCCTGTGTTGTATTAAAAGCATCTTCTGGGTTCCATTCCCTTCTCCCGTTTGCCTTATCTTATCCTATAAAGTCAAATCCTTTTCTTCTCTCACTCAAGTGTATTGTCTTGAAATGTAAGAACCTTTGAAGAAAAAAAAGGGGGGAATGAAAGATACTTGTTGCCCCATTTTAATCAAGAGCCCATGTGCCTGGCCAAGAGTACTTCTGTGTTTCCAGTCTTGCAAATTTTTCTGTTAAGTGAATGTATTGAGCCCCAAATATGATATTTTGGTTCACATGAGTTACCATCCAAGTCTATAACTAATAGTAATGTTTTTAGTCAACAAGTTTATTTCTTGAAATTTATATTATCAAAAGATGCATCACTTCAGAGAACAGAGCAGTCACCCAAAGTGTTTAATAGCTTTATAATGAGAAATGCTTTGCTCTTATAAAGACAACACAGAGATGCTATCTATGAACCATGAGGTGTGTTCTCACCAGACACTTTGATCTTGGCCTTCTAGGTCTCCAGAGGTGACAGGGATAATACTCTGTTAGTTTAAGCTTTTTAGTCTCTGATATTATGTTGTAGCAGCTCAGACAGACTAAGACAAGAATTGAGGACTGTTCTGAACCCTTAGGGGAGAGAGAGATGATGGAAGTTCACTCAGTGACAGTGGTAGGCATGTTGTTACCCAGCAGTTCCCTGAGCCATCACCATGGGATATAGGTCCTTTGGACATGCTGCTCAAATAGAGCACTAAATGTTGCCTGACTTTGGAAATCCACAACTTAGAGTGACTTTTCAAGGGCTTCAGGATATCTTGCAACACAAGTGGCTTGGTTCTCGATCATGAAGGATCATGAGAATTATTCTTTTCTTCCTGTTTCCCTCCCTCCATCTTTTCCCCCTTGCTTAATATTCCCAAGAGATGAACAGCATGGCATTAAGATCATGTATTTTGGCGAGAAGTCTTTAAAAAAATGATTCTGTCTACATAGCCAATGAGAAGTGGGTCTCATATTCACTTTGTTTGATCATGATCTCTGGTGCTCTTGAGGAAGCATAAATCAACAAACTCCGTGACATCACCAAAGACAGCATGTCATAGGGTCATTCTAACAGATGCTCCATGTTCTCACTTAATCTGGATGATCTCATTATACCTAATGACAATGAGCTGATGGCATTTGATTGTTATAACTTTACCAGTAAAAATGAAGATCTCAGTAACAAAATTGTCCGTTTGCCTACAGCTTCAGGATCTTCATCATGCTTCCATGATCATTTATTTTAGCTAATTGTTACCTTCTGTCATCCTGGTGACATTTTACACATTGTTCATATGATTAGTTTATGATTATTGATGCTGTACTACTAACTCACAGGCAACAACTTTCCAAAAGTATAGAGTTCAGCTCACTTACGCATAAGCTTCTAGAATATTCACATCTACAAACAGGAGCGCACAGAGAGCATGGCTCCATGTTAAATGGAAGAAATTGGAGACGGAGCCAAATGAGTTTCACAAGTCTCTTGCATGTGAAAGAGTATGCCAGGCCGTTTCATTTCATGTGGACATTTATTCTGGAGGTATTATCTCTGTTTAGTAATGTGAGACATTTAGGAATGTGAGACAATAAATTTCCTCTTATCTTTTATTCTGTGAGATTGCATTTGAAGGGTAAAAAGATACTCTGTTCAGGCTGTCCATTGGATTAAAGGTATTATACTACTTGACTATGCAATAGTGACATTAGATACTCTGACCACCTTCCTGCTGGCCACTGGATAAATGAGGAGTCACTGCCAGTTTCTTTTCTCAGCAACATTATGATTTAAAGATCTCTAGATCCTGGTTACATTTAGTATTCTTCAAGCAGTTGAGATCAGCAACACCCAACTGTGTTACAGTTAATCTTGACTGTCAACTTGACGCATTGAGAGGTATAATAAAGTATTGAGACTAATAAAGCATACTCTGGACGTATCCGTGAGAACATTTCCAGAAATGATTTGTGGGTGGACAGAAATCAACAGCACAAGCTGGCAGCCTGGATGGACCAAGAGGTGGGAGAAGGAATCTTCTAGCTTGCATAAACCCCATACTTCCTGCAAGTGTGTCCATTGGTGGTTCCTTGCTCAGTGGTAGATAGCAGACTGTAGGACAAGTGGACCGTGCACCAGACAAAAAAACTGGTAAAGTTGAGTGAGCTCAAACTCTGTGAATCTCAGAATTATAAATGGGAGAGTGGAGCCATTCCCTGCTTACTTCTATTTGCTCTGAAATGCCTAACCTAGATACTCTCCTGAGAGGACCATGACAATCAATCACATAAAATCCTGGACCTTTTCATGATAATGAGGTATCTAGATAGGCCCCAAATGTTCAGCCAATGAGATTCCCTTTCTAAGCATTCCTTCCTGAAAAAAAAATGTTTAATCCTGGGTTCACCCTGAGTAAGGTATATGCATTCATATCTGCCATCAAATAAAGCAATCTGAATAAGCAAGGACATCTCCTCATCAAGGATCCGAGGAGCGGAAGCAGAAAGGGAGGGAGGCCTCAGTCACAGTGAACTTCATCTAAATCTCCTAGAGAAGGCCCCTCTCTTCCAGCCCTTCAGTACTTCTGACAGTCACTCAGAATCAAACCATGTTCCTGCCCTGTCTGGAGCTCTGCCTTTTTTTTTCTGCCTGGTGCACAGACGCCCTGAGGGGAATCTTGGACCAGGATCCCTGTTCCTGACTCCCAGCGATTTGCCAGCAGAGCCTGGGTACACAGGAGACTGGGAACCACAGTAATCGCAGTAATTGTATCAGACTCCTCTGTTTCCCACTCCAGGGAAGTACTGACTGAGAACCCCCATTACAGACATCATTCTGCTTCCACAGAGAGCATCCTTGGAGGTGCTCCAGGCACCCCAGTGGCAAGGCAGCCCAGCACGACTTGATGACATTCTCAACGTGGATTCCTCCACTCCAGGGAACTTACAGCTCCAGGTCTTAGGCCTCAGACTGGAGGTATATTATTCGTCCAGTTCTTGGGTTGGGTAGTTACTAGGTTCTCCCCCAACCCATCCTCTTCCCTCTACCCCCTCCTTCTCCCCCTCCTTCTCCCCCTCCCCCTCCCCCTCTCCCCTCTCTCTCACCATCTATCTACCCTGATTTTTTTCTCAGTCTTGATTAACACAAGCTTGTTGTTCAAATGAAGCTGTGCATAGATATCAAAGTCTGAAATGGCCTTTGCAGGGTCTTCCAAGTCCCTTATTTTCAGCTCCTCTTTGCCCTTGGCAATGGTGGCTCCCATACGTTTTTATAACTGTAGAATAAGGCCATTAATCTGACTGTAAAAGACGTCTAGGAGCCAATAGTTTTAAAGTATCATTAAATAACAGATTCACTATATATAACATATTGACTTTTACCAGATATGGTTTATTATTATAGCATACTATAGGTTATATTATATATAAAACATATCGACTATAGATTATTTCTACAGGCTTCAATTAGATAAAGGGTGCATGCAGGTTTCATTGCATACTGTATATTGTAGTTTTTGTTAAATATTGATAAGATGGAGACTTGCTAGACTACATGTTATCAGGGAAATCTCAGGTTCAGGGTAAATGTAGAATATGGATGAATGAGGGCTCCCTCCACAAGATGCTCACAAGTGGGCCACCTTCGTCCTGGGCCTCTGTGCAGTACCCTCTGCAGTCTGGTAGCAGTCTGAATGTCCGGGAGCAAGGATTAGAGTGGAGCATTGAATATATAGGGGATGAGTACCTTGGGATTTGGCTCCCTGGTAGTGTCCTGAAACACAAGGGCTCGCAGGCTCTTGCCCTAAGTTTCAGCCTAATACTCCAGGTGAGTATTGAAATGAATCCAGAAAGCTTTCTCTGTTCCTGAAGCAACAGAGAAATGAGGGACCAAGGAGACAAAACATGCTGATAAATGAATGGATCAGGCCAGTCATGTTCTGGAATCCAGTCTGTTAAGTGTGAGATATCTGTTCACATATTTCTGAGCTGGCTCGGAGCCTTTCACTTTCTCCTCCCCCCTGAATCAAGAAAAACTGACAGTTTCTTCTTTTTTCTGGGAGTCCTTATGTCTCCGCCCACACCAAACCCAGAGGAGAGCCTCTGTCAGGAGGTGGGGTCACATGGTCAGCAGATAAGCTCTGATCCTTGACACAGGCTTAGGTGTTGATCCCATCTGAGCCAAGGCTTGGCGAGCTACTATTAGGAGAAAGCCGTCTCTAAACGCTCAGGCTCCACAGCTCTCAGGGCAGGCTGGGAGGATTTGACTGAATACTTCTGGAATCTTTTTCTTCTCCTTGATTAACCATTGAGATGACACAGCTCATAACAGTGACAGGTGGCGCTCATTCTGCTCCAGACACACACACACACACACACACACACAGAGTAAGTGCTACCAATTTTGTCTTTATGTATTGATGAATTTGCTCATTCATTCATTCATTCATTCATTCATTCATTCATTCATTCATTCCCTCGCTCATTCAGTGATTGAATTGCATGTCAGGCAGTGTACAAAACCATGGAGAGTCAGAAACAAACAAACAAATCTATAGAGTCATTCTGTGGCCATATGTTTTAAGAAAAACCCAAGTATATGTTGTATGTATTTTTTCTAAATAAAGAATTCAAAAGTTTAAAAGTTGTTCTTAGAAAAACCTGTTATAAAGGCTCTTGTGATAAAATTTTAAATAAAATAGTGAATGGTCGTGGTGGGATGGGCAAAGGAAAACAGGAAATCCTAAGGGGAATAAAGGCTGCCAAATGCCACTTCAAGGGACACAAGAAACAGCAAAGATTTTTCTGTGATGATTTTATTCCATGCCACGAGAAGGAAGATGAATGCAGATCCTTGGGAGGTGAGAAGAAGAACAGCTTTTTCAGAAATCCAAATGGAAATGCCTTAAAGGTGCCAGTGAATGAGCCATAATCCAGAGAAGGCAAAGCAAGGCACTTCCCCCCTCACCTCACCCCTTCATTAGAAGAGAGGATCACAGAGCTCATTCATAAATGATATGCTTTCTAACAGCTTGATTCAAGGCTGGAAAAGTTGCCTAGGTAGCAGATGCCCATAGCAGCTGGGTTAGCACCAAGATACTGTGATAGTTAGGGTTCCTGTAGCTGTGATAAAACACCGCAACCCAAAGCAATTTATTAGTTAATTGGGCCTGTGGCTCTGGAGGGATAAGAGCTCAACACTGTCATGGTAAGGCTGTGTGGCAGCAGACAGGGATGGTGCCTGGAGCTGCATCTGTGTGTACATGTCTTGAACCCAAACAGGAAGCAGAGAGAGAAGATTGAAAATGGTGCCAAGTCTTTAAATTCTCAAAACTGGACCACAGTGATGTACTTCCTCCTCTCAAACCACATCACCTAAATTTCCAAGCAGGATTGCTAACTGGGGACCAAGCATTTAAATGCCAGAGAATATGGCTGATATCTCATTCAGACCACCATAGTTATTATCTACCAACCCACTGTCTGTTTCCCCAACTAGAGATGCTTACAAATACAAACTTGGTTCTATTCACTAGCAAGACCAATACTTTCACTGTATTTTCAGTCCCCAATGTACTCTATTCCCCTCTCTCTCATCAAGAGAATACCCTCACTTTATGGGGCTGGATTCTGAGTTACTTTCACCAGTAGAATGCAATAGAAGTAAGACTGTGCACTTTCAGTGTTTGAGTCTTAAAAGGTTTCTGTCTTTGCCCTGGTGAAATTCTCAGGCTATGCTGCTGGGGAGACCATGTAGAGACCCAGAGCCTTAAGAATCTTGGGGGCTGTGGAAAGAGAAGCTTTGTTATTTTGTAAGGGTTTGTGGTCTTCTGAACTGATTACCGGACAACTATGGATATGGAGTGATGTGCTATCCCACAGGTTCCACTGGGCTTCCAGAGCTAGTGCCACACAGAATACACTTAGCTGTCCTTTCCAGGATCTTCCATGATTGCAGAAAAGTGACAAAGAAGTCATTGTGCATGTTTTAAGACTTGCAGTATGTATTTGTGTTTGCTTTCAAAATCCAGTTATTTTTTTAGTCAGATCTATAGTGATGAGGAAGTAACAAAAACTGACAACAGACAGGGGTCACACAACAGCTGTGTAGACAGGAATGATGAATGCAACATGAATGAATTCATGGCTAAAGGAGTGAATGAATTGCCCTTTCCAGGTCTCTGGTAGAAGAAGTCAGGTCAAGTGATGTGTACTTGGAATCAACTTGTCTGAGCAGATGGAGCAGACATAAACACTTTATAGCCAGTTTGTACTAGGCTGATAATATCTATCAGTGCTCCCCAGTGGGTTTCTGAGAAAATACTTCCTATCCTATTTAGGAGATTGGAAGGCAATGGTACAATTATAAAGGTATAAGGTAAGTTCTGTGGACAATGAACACACAGGGCTCTTGAGAAATAGATGGGGGGAGTGACTAGATAGCTTTCTGGAGACCTCAGAGGTGACTGCTTCTGAGAGCGGAGGATCTCCCTCGGCATCATTTGCCACAGAGAACATGGCCCAAGCAATAGGAAAAAAAAAGGAAATCTCAAACAGGACAACCTGGGAAGTTGGGAACATTCATAGGATCACAAGTTGCTTCTGGGACCATTTTGAATTGGTAACTCTCACTGATAGTTCTAGGACTCCTCATGTGACTCAGGTTCTGGGTTGGGTCACTTCATGGAAGAGGTTGGTTAGGACTGAGCCTGAGTGGACGTGGTGGCTTCTGAGGGCATAGGAAGTCCTGGAGTAGTTTGAGCAGAGATTTGATGTCATGTGACCTGGAAGGGCATCCAGATTTTAAAAATTTGAAAGTTGTGTGGAGTTCCCAATCCTGACTCTAACCCCATACAGTAGTAGGCTGTGTCCTTGACTGCTTGCTGCATGCCGAAAGACAAGGACATTTCCCTAGGAAGAGTAGACATTCTCTTCCTATCCGTTTTCTAAGTGTTTAGAAATCCTTAAGGTGCTGGGGCTAATATTGTTAAGGTGTCCTTCAGGTGCTTACATGGGTAACAGATTTTTGGCGTAGGATATTTTTCCTGTGATTGGTGACAAAGATTCTTCACTTGACCACACTTGAGTGAGTAGGTATCCTGAAACTTCTAGGCAGTCTATATACCTCTTTGTAAATTCTAGTTTTGGCAAAGAATCCTACCAATCTATCTGACAAGAGCTTCCACTTGTGTCCAATTAGGATCTCACTCTCTTCTTTCCAAGGGGATGTCTGGTCCCTCTGGTCTGTTTTGACTAAGCATCTGGTTAGGTGGGATTGACCAGACTCCTCCACTGATGTTTTTTAGTTCTTTTTTATCCACTGATGTACCTCTTATTCTTTGGCATAAGAGTTGCATGCTCTCACTGTATCCAGAGCAAGCTTCCTTTCTCTTTCATTTACTGCAGAATCTCTCTGTGATTCTTACTACACTTATCACGAAGGTCTGGAGTAAAACCTTTTGTTACCAAGCATTGCTGAGTAATTTTCTTTTCAAAGTTATAGAATACATAGTGTTTCCACACTCTATAAACACCTGTGTGTAATGAACATAAAGAAAATAGAATCTCCAGGAAAGGAGAAGGTCTCAGACATAGTTTGAAAATATGTATGCATTAGAAAAATTGTGATTTATTGTGCTATATTTCTCAGATTACACAACAAAATGGTAGTTGATGTCTGTGACTGGGCTAGTCCCTGCTCTGTGACGTATATGAGTGAGCTAGCCTCTGCTCTGGGGTGCAACAGACTTCAGAGGCCAGAGAAAGCTCGTTTATCTCTTTGATTCCTGGGATTTATGACACTTTTAATCAGGTAGAAAGAACTGCTAGATATCTTCCAATTTCAAATGAAGGCAAAATTTATGAGTAGTCATTGGAACTGGCCCTCTCTTCTGGAGACCGTTTCATTTGCAGCTGACATTTAGAGTTGGGATTGATTTATGCCCATGGTTCAGTGCCACACAGACAGGGGAGAGCAAAGGTGTGTGTTTGTGTGTGTGTGTGTGTGTGTGTGTGTGTGTGTGGTGTTTATTAGGCCAGGCTCAAGACAGATAGTATATGAGTTCCCAGTGGACTCAGAGTGTCCTGTCCAGTCTTTCAACTGTCTACACCAGAAGCAGTACCTGTCTAAAGCCAAGCCAAGTCCATTTAAAATATCTCTGAGAACACAAAACAGGAATTCAGTGTTACAGCAAGACTTAAAGTTTTCAGCTTCAACTCATTCCCACCCAATCATGTCTCTCTCTAAACTCTCCATAGAACTTTCTCTAACTGAAACCATAGCACATATTCTTTCTTTTCTCTTTTCTCCCTTTTCCACTTATTTTTAGTTTAGCTCAATGTGTGTGTGTGTGTGTGTGTGTGTGTGTGTCTGTGTGTCTGTGTGTGTGTCTGTATGTGTGGTGTATAGGTTAGAGGTCATCCTTAGATCCTGTTCTTCAGGTATCACCTAATTTTTCTTCTAAACAGGATCTCTCATTGGCCTGAAATTCACTGATTACATCAGATTTCTGTTTTAGTTGGGGCTTTATTGCTCAGAAGAGACACTATGACAGTGGCAAATTTTATAAAGGACATTTTCTTGGAGCTGTCTTATAGTTTCAGAGGTTTAGTCCATTATTGTTATAGTGGGAAGCATGGCATCACCCAGGCAGACATGGTGCTGGAGAAAGAGCTGAGAATATAACTGGGGCAAAGGAGACCTCAGAGCCACCCCCACAGTGACATACTTTCTCCAGCAAGGTCTTGAATTAAGTAGCACTTACTTCAACCAGGCCACACCTCCTAATTGTGCCACTGCCTATGGGCCCAGCATTTAAACTCATGAGTTTATGGGGGCCATACCTATTCAAACCACCACAGTTTCCTAGCCAATGAGATCCAGGACACACCTGCCTTCACCACCCTAGCACTGGAACCCCAAGTATGTGCTTCCACACTTGACTTTATACTTAGCCCCTTATGATGCCAATCAAAATCATTCTCTTCCTCTCATTTTCTGAACTGAACTTGACAAAGACAAATTTTGAGTGAATTTAATTATAATTCTTTCTCCTTCAATTGGGGATGATCACCAATGGCTTTGAGTTCTCAACTTCATGTGCTCACAGGTCTTCTGAGAATTCTGTCTTGACAATCAGGACAAGCTTACAGGAGGAGGAGAAATGATGAATCCGAGAAAACTCATCACCACTGAGCCTGCTCTTTATTAGTCAAGTTCTCACGTGTTCATGGAGCATAGATGCAGAAGCTTAGGGCAACCTGGTCCATCAGAACCTTCCTGCTATTCTGTAGAACCATGTGGGCTAACACAGTGCTACTTCGTTAGCACTGAGGAGGGAAAGGTAACCAAGGACAATGCTTCATCGTCTTTTTGTGTGTGTGTGCTCTTCGGTGTGAGAGCATATGTACATGTACACTGAGATAGGAGGCCAACCTTGAAAGTTGTTCCTCAGGGACCATTTGCCTTATTTTTTTGAGACAGAATCTCTCCATGAGACAGAGTCTTCTCACTACTGGGGAATGCATGCCACCAGACCTGGCTTTTTAGGTGAGTGCTGGGGATCAAATTTTGGTTCTCATGACTGGAAGACAAGCATCTATTTACCTAGCTGCCTCTCCAGCTCCCAATCTTGACTATCTTAAAGCCATCACAACTCAGGGCAAGTTCTAACTTCAATCCCATTTCATCCAAATGTGAATCTTTGGTTCTTCAAACCTACTCTGATTCTCCTTTCAGTAATTTTTTTATTAGTTAGATATCAATCTTAATTTGTATCTTGCATTGTCCTCCTTTTTCTCTTTTGTATAAAGGATTCCTATTGTTACTTTGCTACCTGACATCACCAAAATAACACCCCTTCTTCATTACAAACTCCAGGGGTCACCATCTGTCCGTGCACTCATCCTAAGACCTGACTGAGTAAATAGTGCTGCTTCCTAGTTATAAATCCTGCTAATTGCTTGCCGGGGGAATGCTCTAGAAGGATAATACTAACCATTTTGCTGTCCTTTCTAATTGATGAGTGTTTTGGCAACCCTCGATGCCTGGCTTCTTCACCTCATTTCTTCCTGACAACTTCCAGGCAAGTTTCGTTCATTGCAACCTTAGGGAGCCTGTTTAATTTCCCAGTTACTTTCCCCATTAAGAACATTTTAGTCATCTGTATCTAACCCAGATTTCCCCTTCTGTAGTTTCAGGCCATTGCTCTTTAGTCTACAGTCTGAAAGGACGAGTAGCTCCCCTGATTCGTTTGTTTTATGATCTCAAAGCTCGCTGTTTATGTGCCAGTTTCTGCTTCCCATGGAGTCTCTGTTTTGGCTATTTGGGAGAATAAAATTTACCCGTATATTTCGTCTCTGTACCTCAATCCTTCACTTACAAACCTCTATGATCTTTCTAAGTATTGTATTTAGGCATTTTTATTTCCTAGTGGAAGTACATTAATTGCTGTCATTCATGAAAAGTTTATTCGGTATGTGAGGTATTGGATAAACATGGTTAGATGCATTACTTTTTGACTCTCACAATGGGGGGGGGCGCTATTATTGACATTAGAACATAAAGAAACTGCATCTTAAAAGATTTAAGTATCTTCACAAGCCCACCTCTCTGGGCAGCGGCAAGATCAGGGCTTGCCCTGGTTATTCCTTCTTGAAGCAAGATCTATCAAAGTGATTGCACTTTTAGGGTGGAATCACCAGAGTTTAAGCCTGATCCTACTGCTTTCAGCTAGGTGAACATGTGATAAATTTTCTAATGATAGCACCTGCCTCATTCTGACAGTCAAAGAAAAAAAATCATGTGTCTGTACTTGTTCAGCCTAGGCTCCTGCACTGGTCATTCATGGGTGAAGCTAAGATAGTTATAACCATCATGGCCAGCACTCAGGCTAGGAATTAGCTTATCTTGGGATCATTAGTAGCACAGAACGGGATACCTGGATGTTTAGTTGGGGTCATTACAATGGAGGTTATAAATGCTGAGAATATTATATCTTTTATTATGCTTGAATTCATCTTCAAATTAGTCTTTTTAGACACAGGGTCTCATTATGTAAGTCTTGTTTCGACTGGAACTCTCTACATAGACCAGATTGGCCTTGACCTCATAGAGGTCCACTTGCCTTTCCCTCCTGAATGCTGAGATTAAGAGAATGTGCCAACATGCTCAGCATATTGCCTCTTTCTTACACTATATCCTCAATGCTGAGCAGGTTCTAACATATAAGAGGCAATCAGGAAGAACTGGTTGAATGAACAAATTATAATGACATTACAATATAATTTAGTTAGACAATGACCTCAAATGCGGAAAACCTGTACATGCTTTATTCCACTTAATTCACTGCCTATATAGCCAACTTTCCTCTTCACCATTCCAGGTGATTTATATCTTCTAAAGTATACAAATGTCATTACCAGAAAATTAAAAGTAAGTGCTTAATGGAGGAATGTGCAAAGGACAATGAGTGTATGGGGAAATGCATTTTGATAGACAGCCAATGAGAAGCAGATATGGCGATAACCTCCACCTTCTACTGGGTGCTTTAGATGGCACTGGATGAACTTCAGTTCTGGGGCAGAGATTCACAAGATCAGGTAACATCCAAGAGTTCTGAAGCCACTGAATGAATGGTTCTAGAAACTTACTGTATATTGTCTCTCAGTAGGGAAAGGGTTTTTGACATAATTACTGGCTCCCAGAACTCTGCCTCACTCTGTGGGCATGTGGGACCATGCTGGAAACCTACAATGACCTCTTCCAGTTGGTCCTCTTCCTTAATGGGCAGTCATCGGTTGTGATGCACTTAGACCCGAATGGGCTTAGTTAGCCTAAGAACCTCTGTTGTGTGACATCATCCTCTTGCACAAAGTTGATATCATGTCATCATAGCTCTGCTTTTCCTCTTCCAAACTCAGCCTCCAGAGAAAAATCCCTTAGGGAACATTATGATAGGCAAAAGCCTGAATGCTATTCATGCAATCTGGACTGGTTAACAGCAATGAGTTGAGGTGCAATTGTTATTGACTCATGATGGGTTGGAGATCTTTCCTCAGATCTATTACTGTGTATGAAGTACATGTCCTTCTCATTTGCAGCATCTGCTGGAGAGAACATATGGTACAGGTACACAGAACCTGTGGTCACTAACTAGCTACATGACCTTGACAAGTTATTTTATTTTTTCATGCTCAAGATCACTGTCCTGGTTAGCTTTGAGTGTCAACTTGACAGAGTCTAGAGTTATCTGAGCCAACTGTTTAGATCAGATTGGCCTGTGGACAAGTCTTTAGAGGACTTCCTGGATTCTTAATTGAAATAGGAGGGCCAAGCCCATGGTGTGTGGCATCATTCCCTGAGCAAATAATCTTGGGCTGCATAAGAAATTCAGCTAAGTCTGAGTCTGGGTATGAGCATTCTTTTATGGTTTCTACTTCAAGTTACTGTTCTGACTTCACTCAGCGATGGACAGTAAGCTGGAAGCTAAAATAAGGCCTTACTTCCCCTAAGCTGTTTGTGGCCAGAGTGTTTTATCATAGCAACAGAAAGCAAACTAGGAGAGAAGTTAAAGTAACACATAGATATTAGACACTGAAAATTAAGTGTGATTATTTGCACATATAATCATACATACATGCATATGATCTACAAACATAACGTATAATGTATGTGTTTATTAGTTATCTCAGATTCTCAGTGTAATGTTACTAGGACAGTGCCTGATACATACAAGTGTTAGGCAAGCCTGCTAGTTCACTAGTTATTAGCGGAGTCAAACTGGAGAAGTGATTTTCCAAGGGAGAGAGCTTGGGCTGCCACCTCACTTGTCTGTGCCCTTTGATTGCAAGACTTGTGATGTGGCCAAGTGTCTTTATCTTTTAGCTCAGCTCTTGGCTAATGGATCCTACTGACACTGCTCATATTTGAATTCAGAAGGATCTAGTGGCAGGCAATCTGAGCCATGAATCTAGAGCATTGTCAATCTTTCCAGCCAAAGTCAGGCTTGCTATGTTAGGGGTGAAGCTGTGTAGAAAATCAAGTATCTTTTGTCTTTCATATCAATGCAGCTTTGGTTGCATGCATGCAAACTAGGCTACATGCAGTGCAGTTCTTCAGGACTACAAGTTGAAACAGTGTCAGAGCTTTCTTTCTTCTTGTCCCTGGTTGAAAGATAAAGAATAAGAATACCGTAACCACGCAACCTGATTTCTTTACTTGTGTTTGATTAGAAACTGAATTTAGGATTACCCATAGCCCAGTTGTAGATTTAAGGCAGATTTAGTCCTTATCAGTACCAATCAATAAGCACACAGTGTGACATGATACTCTGATTGACAGGGACAGCTAGTGGACTCCAGTTATATTGTCCTAAAAAGTGAGAAGTCTTGTGAATGAGTTCCCTAGATCTTTTGAAAACTACATGTAACTCGTGGCACCTTGGCTTATAAAATCTTCTGTGGTTCCTGTTGCTGTCAAGGATACAATTTGAAGTCCCTTTTGAGAACCTGTAAGAGTTCTTCTTTGCACAATGGCACCTCCCCACACAGTACTATCTAAATTAATTAAAATTTAAAGTTTAACTTAATTGGAAAGTTCAGTTCCTCAAGTACCCCACTTCTAGTTATGAAATAACCTCATTGCTTCTAGGAGTGTAGAAAACACATTGTTGTCACAAGTCATTCGATGGATTACCCTAGCCCTACCTGCTTATGTGCTTATCAGCGTACAGACACTACCTTTGGGATCATCTTTCCCCCTTTCCTCCAGTGCACAGCTCTTTCTCACTGTTCTTCTCATTCTCTTCTTTGCCTCTCCAAGTCCTTAGGTTGCAGGTTAAGCTATTTTCTCTACAAGACTTTCTCTGATCACTGCCTCCAATCAAAATTCCTTGTCTCAATTAGTTCTTCTTCTAGCAGACTGGCCTATTCTCTCATTTAAGGATTTTTATGGATAAAGCCGTGACTCTTGACTCTAAGCTGTAAGCTCACAAATGCAATCACACTTCAAATAACCCCAGTGTTCAACATATCAGAGGTGTTCTGTCAATATTTGTTGAATGAATGAGTGTTTGATTGAACAAGTCTTTCTATGTCATAGCTCCCCATAATATGCTCTTTGCAGTGTTCAGACAAAGACTATGATTTTCTCTTTTCTTTCCCATTGTTCTCTGAAATGATAATTTTAAAATTCTGGATTCTATTAAAAAACATAGAAATATTGTGAGAAAGTGTTTTTGTTTTAATCCTAGATGTGGGGATATGGAGTGCTTCAGATTGCTCACAGTGGCTGATTATGATTTGCCTCATGCTTTAGTGGAGGCATAGTTTTGCCAGCTGCATATAGTTTCTATGATTGTGTGACATTTGGAATTCTGGAAACTTTGCAGAGGGTATATAAATGCTAGGACTCCTCCCACTGTGCCCCCAGAGGTGGGGTTGGTGATTGTTGGTTGTTCGGGGGGGGGGTCGGTCATAGTTTGTTAGTAGTTGTGCTCAAAGAAGAAACAAGAAGAAAGAAATGAGATCCAGGTCTCTCTCTCTCCCTCTCTCCCCTATGTTTTTTTCTTTCCTATCTAGTGATAGTGGGTGAAACTGAGCAGGGGTGGTGGTGGAGATAAAGGGTTGGAAAAAGAAGAACACACAAGTAGCAAAGACGAGCCAATTGCTCTATTGAGGGTCACCTTTAGAGTCCTTTGAAACCTGTTCTTACAGATTGTCTGTTCAAAACCTGTTTGGCGGCATGTCTGGCGGTCATGTTAACATAACCACATTATCAGGCTATGTATTTCTTTGGGAAAAAGGAAGATAAGTTGGTAGAGTAACTGGACTTTCTTGTCCATGGTCTATAGTTTGACGATATTTCACTAAATAACTGGAAAGCCAAACTGTGCTATTTTCCATTTATATATGTAATTAATATGTCCACTTTATAAATAAATTATCCTTGATAGTTACTGTTGGTTCTGTGGTTCATAACTGAACACTAGTCTCACTCACAAACTGAGTAAGACATAATTTCTTATTGTTCAAAGGGGATGATCAACTCTCATCAGCAGTAAATTCAATCAAAAATTACTGACACGAGTTACTGAAATCATATGATAGTTTGTAAAAATGGGATAATTACATTCACCTTGTAAGATGCAGGTATTCTAACAATTTTGAGATGTGAGCCTGATAAAGAAAATGCCCTAAAAATGGTCTAACTTGAGGCCCAAGCCATGAGATGGAAACCATGTCTGAAACTTTCTGGATGGCCAGGTTCAGGAAGTTAAAGCTGAATGGCTCAGAGGCCTAGAACTAAACATAACTGGGGAAACAATGAAGAAAATAAGTCAATGAAATCATTCCTAAGGATATTCTGCTATACTCATAGATCAATGCCCTGCTCAGCCCTCATTAGAGAAGCTTTCTCCTTCAGCTGATGGGAGCAAATTCAGAGACTCACATCCAAACATTAAATGGAGGTTGGGGAACCCAGTGGAAGAAGGAAGGGAGAATTGTAGGGGTCAGAGGGGCCAAGTACATCAGGAGAACACCATCTACAGCATCACCTAAGGAAGGATCCCAGGGGCAGACACTGAAGTCACAGTCACAGAGCCTGCATGGGTCTGCCCTTTTCCCTCTGCAAATATGTTATAGTTGTGGAGCTTTGGATTGTTGAACTTCAAACAGTGTGAACAGGGGTATCTCTGACTCTTCTGCCTGCTCTTAGGACCCTTTTCTCCTATCTGCTTGGTTTGTCCAGCCTTGATATAAAAGTTTGTTCCTAGTCTTATTGCATCTTGTTATGCTGTTTTCAACTGATATCACTGAGACACCTGTTCTTTTCTTAAGGGAAATAGAGGGGCAGTGGATCTGGGAGACAATAAAGGTAGGAGAGGCTATGGTCAGGATATATTGTATGGAGACAAATAAAAAGAAAAAAAAGAGGAAAAATAGAAAAATAAAGTACCTCTATTTGCCTCATCTGTTCTAGTATATGTGGAAAGACAATCTGCAGAAATAAATTAATAATCTTCCCCTTCATAGTTTCAAAGATGTCAATTAATTTACCATTTTTGTGTGTTTAGCTCAGGGTAAGGCTAAGCAGGTGATAAGTGGACCACTGGAGCAGAGGAGGGCATGGCATAAAGTTGACAGTCAGGTTTAATTCATTTTTTAAAACACCTATTTTCCGCATATATTATTTACTTATTTACTTTTTAAGACAGAGTCTCACAATACAGTTCAAATATTTGAACTCACTATGTAGGCCACAGGCTGATTTGAGCACCAGGTCTTCCTACCTCCGTCTTCCATGTGTGGGATTACAGGCATGCACCACCAGACCTGTCTTCTTTTCTTTATTGTTTAAAAACAAACTCAGTGGTGATTAAAATGGACATTAAAATGGATAAGGAGATCTATAATCTTAATTATTTGGGAGAGACAGGAGAATCTGAAGTTCAAAAACCTGCCTGGATTACAAAGTGTGTTCACATCCAATCTGGGTAATTTAAAGATATCTAGTCTCAGAGAGAAAACTCAAAATTTGTCTGGGAATGCAGCTTATATATACATAGTGCTTCCCAACTATGATGCTCAGAACTGTGTGCTGTTCTAGGTTCCTCTTCCATTGAATTAACCTTCTAGTTCATCCCGAGGGCTACAGGAGCCAAACTGCTCAGTACTATGATACTGTGATACCATGAGAAATATGTATTTGGTCTCTGGCCCTAATTCTCAACTCAAAGCTCTTGAAATGTCTTCACAGTGATAAGAATGTCCTACAGCTAATGGCAGGGCTGTGTTTGAGACCTCCCGGTTGGCTTCAGGAGGGGGTCTGGTCTTAGTAAATACTAAGGAGTACATATTTCAACTCTGCCCTTATTTCCAATCTCCAGGACAGGGGCACGCTGAGTGTCCAACCAGTAGACAATGATTTAGTTGACAGTGCCTTCAGAAAAAACCCAAAACATTGGTTTCAGAATGTTCCTACAGGGCGTTGGGGCTGGAGACCACAGGGAAACTTGGGATGTTCCCAATAGCCCTTCTAGGTGCACATTCTTCTTTGGTGGTCTTTTCTACATCTTCAGAATTTCTACTTGTGTTGGCTGTTGGGTATTTTAATGATCAACCCAAGTTTGGAGCCAATGACCTAGGCCACAGGCTGGGAGTTTCTTGTTCCTGTTTCTGTCTTGTTCTCTCTGCTAAGAAAACTATGGAAGTGTTCTCTCTCAATTTATGGAGCCAGATGTGATTTGCAACAATAGCCAAATGACCTATGAGTTAGAGCAGGGCTTCTCAAATATGAAGTTGTATGGAAGTCACATGTCCTGTTCTATTAGGTCTACAATACAATGCATCTTTCTATTCAAGGTTCCCTTTATTTCTGACCATTTTTTAAAAAAGCATCCAGCCTGAGTAACAGCTCATCTATATGACATTTGAGGAAGTTGAGATTCCTATTTCTGCCTCATAGTGTACTTGTCTCAAGGTTCTGAGCACATTATCTTCTCTTTCTCTATGCATACTGAGCAGGATTCTTAAACATGATGTTTTCATGTTCCTTTTATGATGTGTCTATTCCCTTACCTCTCTTACCAGATGCCACAAAGAAAACCTTTTACATAGACACTCAACAAGAAAGTCATCAAGGAACAACAAAGACTGAGCTTCAGGTTGTTTCTGTTGTTTCAAACCACAAATCTAGACATTGTACCGACTGAGTATAAGGGAATCAGCTCTTATGAGAAGTTAGACAACTTCTTACAGGACCTTAAGATCAAATCTCAAGCTAAAACGTTTGAATGATTTTGCCCGTTGTTTTCTCTCTGTGCGGATATGGAATTTAGGCTATGGCTGTTGTTTTCTCATTCTGAGGACTATGTACTCCTGGATCAACTATCTGTACTCATGCTGTAAGGCACAGAAGCATTAGCAAGACTGAAATTTGTTAAGGGAAAGACTTCAGTACTGGGTGTTTCTGATTGTTTTTCTGGATGAGTTGGAGGCAAGAGTTTCTTTAGGGGGGGCAGTGCATGCATGACTTGCACTGGCTGTTTGGAGGGAGCCAGTCACTGTCTTATTCATGGATTTCTTTCAACACCAAAATTCTTGTTTTCTGGATTCCAAAGAAAACTTGGAGAAAGAGTGGATACAATAGGCAAAAAATTACTGTAACATTTCAAGTGTAGACAGTATTTCCCTTCAAAATTTGTCCAAATAAAATCAACTCTGGTTCAAGGTACTTGCTCAGCCATCTGAAAGAAATCCACTGACTGTCATTGGATGAGCCTGCACTGTGACTCCTTCATGCTCCATACACTGTGACATGAGAGAGGAGTCTGTGAGCAGTCAGTCTTGCATCATATCTACTCTGATGGGTAAAGCGTGTCACAGGCTGCTCTGTAAACATTCACCCAGGATTGTTGCTCTAACAAACCTAGAGACAGACCATGGCATAACAGCTTCCTAAGTAGACCAATGCTGTGCTTTGGGCTCCTATACTCATGGTGCTGAATTCAAGGTAATGTCTGGAATGAATCTTCCACACCTGGTGAATTTCCTAGCACTCTCTTCTCTCCTTGTGGAAGTAGATATTTGTCCAAACTTTTGCGTTTGTAGCATAGCATTGCCATATAAAAAATGCACCATAAAAGGAGTTAAACATTGTAAACAAAAATATAATAAAGTTTTACATAAAGTTACAATTTGGGGTTGGGCTGCATGCATAACTATCATTGGCCAAATTTATGTGTAACACATAGACTGTAGCTTGGACTCAACCTGTTTGAGGCATCTAGCTGTCTAGGAATGGTCTAACCTTCTCCCTTTCTTTTCTGCCCTTTCCCTCATAGGTGCGTCTTATAGATAAAGGGAGGGAAAGCTAATCTGTGAGCACCTACGGTGAGTCTCATTTATCCTGTGACAATCTAGGGAGAAGAACAACCCATGTTCTAAAGACTTGACACAAAAGGAACACAAAGTATGTCAATAATAATTTTTTTCATTTGTTCTGCATTCAAATAATATTATAGCTATTAACCTTGGATTAAACATACATATTAAAATTAGCTTTATCTATTCTGGTACACTCTCCCAAATATTCACTAGAAAATTTAAAATTCATACTTGGTTCATACTCTTATTTCTGCTGAGAGGGATGTTTTCTGTCCAGTATCTTCCTTTGAATAAATCCAGGCTAGGCAGAAAGAGAGTGAAGTTGGCCAAAAGCTCACTACTACTCATCAGTCCTGATGCACAAGTGGACATCAGGGCCTTTTGTGTCCTGTCTCTGTTCTCCAAGAGCCTGGATATTCTGGTCAGGAGATTGTGTAGGATTCATCTCTTGAATGTCGGAGGAGGAAAGAGGAAGCATTCCTCCTGGTCTACCTCTTGTGTTTAGTACTGAGAACAGGACCAGTAAAATGTGAGCTGATGTCTTCACTTCTCTTATTCTTGATCTTCTTTCCAAGTTTACAGATGAAGAGGTTGAAACCCAGAGACGGCAAGCATTCCTCAAAGACAGAGTGACTTATAAGAAGGAGAAGCATCCTGGTTTCCCCAACACTCAACAGTGTCCACCTAGTCTTCCAAAGAGAGTTGGAAACAGGAGGCATGCAGGAAACAATGTCCCAAATGGATGGGACCATCACACCACCCTGGCTTTTCTGCATGTTTGCTGGAATGATTGATTTATGGCCAATGATGTAATTGGCCATAAATGATGGCCAATGATCATTTATTCTTTTTTTTTATTGGATATTTTATTTACATTTCAGATGGATCATTTATTCTTAAACAACTGTGATTTCTTCTGCCTTTCCATCTTTAGTTATTTATGCTAAAACTACTCTAAGCGTTGATGAGATAGCTCTGTGGGTAAATGTGCTCACTGCCAAATCTGACAGTCTGAGTACGACCTCTTGTATCCACATGGTAGAAGGAGGGAGTAACTCCTGCAAGTTGTCCTCTAATCTTCACATGTACAATGTAACACACACACACACACACACACACACACACACACACACACACACATACACACTGTAATAAAAAAAGAAAAGACTATTTCAGTGATGATGTTTTCCTTTATATGTTTAATTCATCACTACAGTTATTTTCCATGTTTTCCACCCTGGCGACACAAGGCAAGCTAGAAAGAAAGAAACATCTTTTGCGCTTTGCACCAGCCACATTCCTGTGCTGTCACATCACCTCTGCCCTCATGAAAGAGCTCCCCAAGGGGAGGCTAGGCACTGAGGCTCTGTCAAAGTACCAGCTGCACTTGGCTATGGGAGCCGCCCCTCTCCAGGAAGGTCCATGCCTTTCCTTTAATCAAATACAGACCAGCTCATGTGAAAAGGTTCTGCGAGTCTTCAGGGAATGGAGAGATACTGAAAGACATGAGATCCAGCTAAATTCCGTGTGAGCTCCCCTTACAGAGCTGGTCTCTTCTGCCTTCCTCCTCAGCTGGGGGAATCAATCACACTATGTGTTTCTACATTAGCAACTCTAAAAAGAGGTTTGTATTTCTCTGTGGTCTTTTCTGAATACTGGAGTCTAGCTTTCTCCTTGGGTTTATCTGCAAGCTGCAATAGAGGTTTTGCAATCAGCCCAGGGTGCCTGGGCTGCAGGGAGTCAAATTCAAGGGATGGTCCAGTTCACTTCAGTTGCCCCATAGTGCAATACAGTCCAGGTGGGCCAAGAAGATCTGAGCTCTTCACCTGCTTTGGTGCTTGCTGGAGGGAGGAATACAACTTAAAATAGTCCAGTTAGAGAGATGGTTCTCTCTGCATCAGTCCATTCACTATGAAAACATCTTCAAGGAGAATTACGTTCAAGACAAGAGACTGAGTAAACACCAGAAAGCAGATGACGTCCTGACAGGCCCTGATTATCATGTAGTCATGATTGCTTATTACGTATTATTTTTACTTACTTATGTTAAGTGTTCATGTTTGCAGAGATACATGAGTGTGTGTACATGTATGTGTGTGTATGCATGTGGAGGACAGAGGACAAGCTCAGATGCCATTCCACTTTAAGTGCTGTTTACCATGTTTTGTGAAACAGACTTTCACTGGTCTGGACACCAGCAAGCTCCAAGGATCTCCCTGGTTCAGTTCCACCAGCAGAGATTCCAAGTGTATGCACCCCTGCCTCACTTCCCCCTACTTTCAAGAACTGAGCTATCTCTCTGGCCTGGCTCTTCAATTTGTGAGAAACTGCTTTGTGCCATTAACATTACATATGAGTGTTCTCTCTTTTGAGGTATCTTTTATGGGTGGCTTACCTAGCATTGCTTTGCTGAGACTGGATGCAAGCCAGCCAGGCCAGGACTCTCGTTTAACTGTAAAGAACACGTTCTGTGGGACATCTACCCTTCAATAAAGCAGCAATTGTGTTTCGTATGATATTTTTTTAATGTGTAAAATCTGTCTGCGGTTGATTTTTTATTTTTATTATTATTTTTTTTTTGGAAATCTGGAATGGAGAAAGCATTATTATCATGCTCTGGAGAGAAAGAATTTAAAAATCTGAGTGTGGGAGGGAAAGGGAGCCAGAGGAAAAAAAAAACAAAAGAGAAAAGTCTGTTAGCATCTCAGCAGGAGGTGAGGTGGAACAGAGAAAATGCCACAGAGCTGGAGTAGCCAAAGAGCATGTCACACATAAAATTGTTCTAATGTACAATTTAAGATGGTTTGTGTTTTCATTGATGTCAACTACCCCCCCCCAATCTTCTCAGGGTCCCCTCCAAATATGCAAGACAGCACACACTAGCCTGTATACACCCCAGATCCCCAAAGAGCTGTTTCTGGTGCCCTTGAAGTTTTGTTGAAGGTCCCTCTGCGTCAAGATGATACAGACTGGGTTTAACAAACGTGGGACTTTAGAGACAGAGATGGCCACAAGGATGCAACTGGCTTCCAATTTTTAAAAATATTGGTAGAAATTTCTGGACGTGTAAAATCTAGGGCAATGAAATGCTGTCTAAAAACCAACGTGGACAGCACTTAAGGAGTTATTACACCTCAAAGTGGTCTGCTGGCCATCACAGGTATATGCACAGGTATACACACCTGTACACACTTATGCAATAAAACAAAGGTGTCAACTCCATTAAGATTCTAGACACTGGGGGAACCCAGTAGAAACCCCTAGTTACCTGGTCATATGTTATTGGACAAGTTTATCCCTACATCTCTCTTTCTCCAATAGTTCCTTCACATTCATTTCTGTTAACCCCTGGGCTCTCACAGCATTCAAGCTTTAGAAAGGCACTTTTATCTTTATGGACACGCTAGCATCTAATCTGGCCATCTGTATCTCAGACTTTCTTGGCTGTGCTTCATAATCGGGCATCCACAGAGGCCCCCTGCTAAAATACTACCTTCTCAGCCACAGTGGATTTGTAGCTTACTTTTAAAATAACTCACTTTAAACCCACATTGGCTCAAAGCCCTATACGTTCTAGCTTGCATGAACATGTTGGTGCACCAGGCCAGAGATTCCCCAGCTCGTAAGAGGAACAGATTTGCTATTGTGTTTGCTATTGGTGCTGCCATCATGGCATATAGAAAAATAAACCAAAAATTTATGCTAGAGATAATCTGTTAATAAACTCACTGATGTATGACTTGGGGAACAGAATGTGGACAGGTGCAGAGCCTTGGAATTTGTAACACGTCTGACTGTCATTTTCAGCAAGAAAGGGGAGGAACAAAATCATTCTTTTATCTTAGGATATTACCTTCTAGTCAGTAATTTTTTAAAACCAGAGAAATCATTTGGGGATTGAGAGATAGCTTGGCGGTTAAGAGTCGTGTATTGCTCTTGCAGAAGATTCCAGGTTGGTTCCCACTTGCCTTACTCACATATTACAGATAATGCTGGAGGCAGAATATGTTGAAGCACACATAGCTAATTCTGGCCTCAGGATCAGTCTCCTGTTGCTTTGCTGAGTGTCTCAACTTTGCCTGATACTAATAGTCCAGTCTTTGTACATCTTTCTGAATACCTGTATATACCCAGGAATCCCTCCAATAGATCTCATGTTACAGACCTACATTCCTACTCACTACTTCCCTTTCATTTTTGGTAAGGAGGAGGTGTCAAACTCCTTGCTTAGAAGTCAAACACAACTGACTCTCTGCTCAGTCTTTATAGATAGATTATGCTTTCTATGTTTTGTGAATGCCCCGGTGTCTCCTGGTATCTTAGCTCTACAGAATTTTTCCTGTATACTTTCCTTCTCTAAGTTCCCATCTTAATCCTTCTCATTCAGTAGGAACTTGCTGTGAGAGACACGAAAAAAACAGCAACACTATTCTAGTGTGTTTTAGTTCAAAATTGAAAGAATACTTAGCTTGTTCAATGTCATAAATCTGTACAGAGTTGAATAACTTGTATGTAGACCTGCTCACTGACAGAACTACTCCACGAAGAAACTGTGAAGAACTTTTGCCTTTAAGCAGGATTCCAGAAATACACTATGAAGTAAAAAGAAAACTGAGTTGAAAGAAGTTTGTGCATAAAGGTAGTCACTGCTCTATTGTTACGAGTGGTGTAAGGTGAAAGAGGCAGCCATGGATACATCCAACAACAGGACAAGGGTTAGCTAAGCATGATGTCTCTACTGATGAATACTATGGAACTACTTAAAATGATGTTTATTGCAAAGGCTTCAATCATAAATATTATATATATTTTTTCTCAGTTTTTCTAAAGAAAAAAGGAATTATTTCTTAAAGAGAAACCCACATAGTATCAGTAGAGCAAGGGAATAGGCAAAAGCAGACTAGAGACAGAAGTTCAATACCAGACACCAGAATGCAGATTTATAGTTGATAACTGAGTTACATAGTGGGGAATGCTGGACCCTGGGCCTTATGTTGCCAGTTAGGGAATGTCCTGGCCACCTGGTAGAAGAGTGGGGTTTTACTCTCAGTTGAGGTGACACCAGATTCCAGGCTTGGATACTGGCAACATATTGTTATAACAGCCAGAGTGCCACAGTGAATGGGAAATGGTGTCTGAATAGAAGACATCATTTCAGTTCGCAGAACTGAATATCTCATTGTGAACTTGATGTGAGCTGGAAACAAGTAACAGACAAGGTCTTAGCAGATTTGTAGGGTTGTTCCAGAAAGGATTAAATGATGGAAGGTGACCCTCTCTGAGAGAGGGCAGTACATCCAATGGGTGGCCCATATATATGGAGACTCAGGAAAACTAAGCCCTGTCTCTTGCCTCAACCCCATTGCCTGCTTCTTTTGCTATGCAGAACATTCTTGGTTTGATAGAATCCCATTGTTGTGTCTTTTTGTTTGTCTGTTTTCGGCTTTTGTTACCCATGTGCTGGGGGTGTGTGTCTTATACAGTGAGTGTTTTTGTGTGTGGTGATATGTGTATGTGTTCCTGTATGTATGTGCTCATGTGAGCTTGTAGTTTGTATGTGTGTGAGTATATTCATTTGCATGTGTGTTTAAGGGTCCGAGAAGGTCAGAAATGGATGTCAGGTGTCTTCCTCAAAAACTTTCCACTTCGTATTTTTGAGCCAGGGTCTGTCACTAACCATGGAGCTCATCAGTTGAGACAGGCTGGCAGGCCACAGAGCTCCAAGGATCTGCCTATCACTCTCTGCCTTTGCTTCTTGCTGGTGAGTAAACCTTTTGCTGCTGCCTCTATCCATCATCGACACCAGGCTCCAGTTTCTTTGGCCTTTCAATGTAGACTGCAGATGAATAACTCTCCAGGATTGATTCTTGCTCCAGATTAGAACTTTGAAGGTCTCCAGCTTTGTGGGCTGGGTAGCAATTAGTTCCTCGGTCTTTACAGTGTGCAAATGGGCATGTTTAAACGTGGTAGCTCTTATGTAAGCTATCTAGTTAGTCCTGCTTTATTTTTTATTATTTATATATTGCGGCCCGAGCTGCCCCATGCTTGGGGGCCAAAAATGTTGAGAGCCGCCGCTCTGTCAGTGTTTGAACCCACACTGCTAAAAGCCTTGGGGGCTAAATTGTTAGAGCCCGCACTGCCCCAGGCTGCTCCGTCTGAGAGTCGGGGTTCAGCAAGAGAGTGAGGACGGACTCGAGGAATGGAGACCAGACAGAGTGTGATTCAATCCCATTTATTCTTCAGTCTCTCTTCCTAGTCCAAGTCCCAAGTCTTGAGTTCTTAGTCCCTAGTTCCTAGTTCCAAGTTCTTTGAGTGTCTAATGCCTAATTCCAAGTTCTTCCTCCAAGTGCCAAGTGCCTAATACCTAATACCTAACACCTAATAATCTGTTCCAAGTTGTACTGTACTCTTCTGTCTGCCTCTTGCCTTTTATATGTCTCACATCTAAGTCACGCCCTTAAGTCACGATCTTAGGTCTTATCTCTAAATCATACCTTTAAGTCACGCCCTTAAGTCTCGGCTTTAAACCACACCTTTAAGTCTCACACACCCAAGGGAAGATCCTGGGTATCTAAAACGATGTTATCAGAGTGTGGTCAGTTATTGTAGGCTGTTGTAATCAAATCTCTTGTCAGGGTATATGGCTTAAGATGTCTGCATGGATGATAGCTGCCTATTGTCGGCTCCCCACATATGTATAATGTGTATGTATAATATATATGTATAACACTATATATGTATATATTATATATAATTATACATACACACTTTATGAGTCTCCTTTAATAACTATGCTAGAATGCTAGCTGTCAAGCTGATGACAGAAAGTGGGAAAATTACCCAGGTAATTATGAACCTAGCATGCTCAGAAGGAAACAGATCCTAGTGCTGGCTGAGAGAAAGGGTCTCTAACAATGATTAGGTCTGTCAGTCTGTGACAATGTCCACTGCTTGAATAGCTTGATGGCCTAAAGAAGATCCAAGCAGCTTTTTAATGCCAGATTCTCAAGGAAGACCAATTAAGCAAGGATCACCAGACTTCCACATAAACCAGGTCAATAAGAAAGGCAGTGACCACACTACACCACAAGCAGAGATTAAAAAAAAGAAACAACAACACAAAAACAGCACAACTGAGAGCAGTTTCTAAGAAGGCAAGCCAAGGCATTATTTATATGAAAACCTTGAAGAACTGTTCAGCAATTGTTTTTAAAAGAATTTATAAAAAATAAACAAGGGGCAAAACGTTACAAGTTCAACAAAAGTTTTGGCAGGTCTACCTGAGGACACCTACCAGGAAGTAGAACAGACACAAAAGAAAGAAAGAGGGAAAACAGTAAGAAAGAGGAGATGACATGATATCAGAAAAGTCTCCTGGATGGAAAAGACCCCTGCCATTACCTTTAAATTGTTTTCAAATGTCATGGCTATGGAGTTTTGCCTGTATGAATGTCTGTGCACAAATGTGTGTCCAGTGCCTGAGGAGACCAAAAGAGGGCAGAAGGTGCCCCGGAACTGGAGTTGCAGATGATTGTGATCTGCCATGTGGGTGCTGGGAATTGAACTCATGTCCTCTGAAAGATCACCAGGTGCTTTTAAACTGCTGTGCCATCTCTCCAGCCCCCTCTAAAAATCCATTTATCAAATAAAGTATATTGAAATGAAACTTCAGAACCCCAAAATAAAAACAGATTCTAAAACTTTCTGGATGTAGAAAGCATTGCACATAGAGAATAGGAACCAGAATAATGGCCTTCTCAGTAGCAACACTTGAGTCTTTCCAACAAAGGAGCTACTCCTTATTCAGAGGGAAATTATTTCTCTTCTAGACTCTGGATCCAGCACATGGTTATTCAAACGTGGCACCAGAATCAAGATGCTTTCAGGCATTCAAAGTCTTTTAAAAAAATCTTACTTTTCACACATTTTATCAAAATATAATAAGGTAAGAGTTTGGGGACATCGGACTCTGGAAAGAGTCAGCAAACACAGCAGAGAGGAGAGGGGATTCACAGAACGGCGGAGAGACTTTGAGGAAGAATGGTCCCAGCAGCCCTTGGCAGCACCTAGTCTGATTGAAACTGAAAGATAGCACACTGGGTAGAGATTCTCCAACTGAGGAAGTACACAAACTCTCCTAATGTCTCTGTTATACTCAAAGGCTTAAAAAATAATTGCATTGGGTACAATGATAATGATGCCTTTTAAAGATACAGCAATCATTAACTTGTGGGGAAAAAAAGGGCTCACAAGAGTCCATCAAGGAACAATGCCCAACATGTATGTGAACTTAGTTGAATAAACATCAAATACTGAATAATCAAACATTACTATTGGGGCAATGAACAGAAGAGAAAGTGTGAAGTGTGTGTGTGTGTGTGTGTGTGTAAGAGATAGAGATAGAAAGAAAGCAATCAGCAATATGTAAAACAGCAAAATTTAAAAATATCTATTGTGCCTTATGGGAGAATGCTGCTTGTCTTCTAGTATTGATTTCCTTCAGAAAATGGAGCAGGCACAGAGCTGTAAAGCCCAGAGCTCATGGCTGCTGCTGGAGCTGCAGGGGGAGCCTCATTTGTGGGAGTCCTGAGACTTCAGATGATGGACATTCCTCAGCGTGTAAAGAGAAGATCAGACTTCTTGTGAATATTATAGATTACTTGGCATGCCCTGGGAGTTAGAGGAACAGGGGAAAGAGCAGGATCTTGGTGATAACTGACTTTACCAAAACCATACAGAGAGGGTTCTCTGTGACATGCAAACCAAGGTAAAAACCCATTTCATGAACTTCAGTATGAGGATGGAAACCAACCCCTTTAAAAAAGTGATTTTGCTTATTGGGATAGAAGGAGGCAGAATGAAGCAAGGGACACTGGGAAGAGGGGGAAGGGTGCTCGCCAAGATGACCCAGGATCCAGTGCTCTCTACACAACCCGTCAAGGTCCAGCTTGGAAGTCAGAGCACCAGAGAATGATGTGTATTGCTCACCAAATGGCCTCAGTGAATGTATGATTACATGAATGAATGGCAGTTAAAGAGGTGAGCATTCTGAGAAGAAATTGGAGAATTTAGAGCTTGATTAAGGTAAGTTCAAAAAAGTGAACTTTCTGGATGTCAGAGCCCTCGTGACTCAAGCTAGGCTACAGAAAACCAGGGTTTCTAACAGTCTAACATAACAAGTTAGCTGATGTGACTTTGGTGACAGCTGGAAGTTCAGTGTCACCTACTAATGGCTTTATAATCACAGGATGGTGAAGTGGAAACTTGAGGGTTCTTTGGAAAGTCAGTTGTGTTGGATGGTGTTTTGCTGGGGCAAACACGTAAAGGAACATTTTGCTAAAGCAGACACAGGTGAAAGGCTAAAGGCAAACTCATGAAGGAACATTTAGCTGAAGCAGACACAAAAGAGGGGACGTTCTACTGAAGCAAGTACCTGAAAGGACGCACGATGAAGGATTCTTTGCTAACAACGCACATGTATTGGTTTGTCTTACACTGCGAAGTTGAGCTGCATTTGTCGGGACTGCATAGAAAGAAACACAACAAAAACTTTGGTGTGCCTCAGCTTTTTTACTGCTTCCACAGACTCGGGCTGATTGGCAGAGTGATGCCAGCTGAGACAGATTCGTATACTGAGGCAAGAGAAGAGCTTAAGCAAGACCCATGGAGGACACGTGTTGTTTAAAGAGAGTATAAAAAGAATTCGCTGCTGACCTGTGAACTTAACTGCCCATTTCCCGACAATGCAGATTGGTTTGCTCCAAAGAACCCTTTCTAAACAGTTCCATTTCCCCCACCTACTATCTCTGGTGGGTGGTGGGCTAGAAGGGAGGTTAAAGCATTTAAGAACCATTATTAAAAGTAGGTTTTAAAACAATTAAAGTTACAGGCTGAGGTTAGAGAGGAAATGAAATTCTTTGTAGACCACCAAGACTTCCATTAGTTTATTTCTCCACTTAAGACCAATCATACCACACATGCCCGTGTGTGTGTGTGTGTGTGTGTGTGTGTGTGTGTGTGTGTGTGTGTGTGTACATTTAATAGAATACTATCTTACAGGATATATGTTACTTTGGAATGTAGTATTTACTATTACACTCTAATTCTCTCCTATTAAGACTGCTTTGATGCTAGAATGATCTTGTCAGGGGATGGAGAGATGGCTCAGCATGAAAAAGTATGTATTGATTTTCCAGAGGCTCCATGGTTGGTTTCTAGCATCCATGTTGGGCTGCTCACAGCTGCCTGTAACTTAAACTCCAGAAACCTAATGTCCTCTTCTGGTTTCTCTGGGTAGCTGCACTCACATGCATATACCCTTGTGCATTCACATGCAGATGTGCAGCTTGCACAGACACACTTAAAACTAACACAAAAATTTAAAAACATTGATTCTTTATTTGCACAGTTAGCTCTAGACTGCTTAACAAGTGTGTGAACTATGAGTGCTTTGCAGTTCTTCTGCCTTTTGTTCTCTTCTCCTTCAGACTTGAGCCTGGTTGTCTGTGAATGCTCTCCCAGACTACGTATAGCTCATCACATAGGGAAGTCAAGACCAGAACTTGAAGTAGTCATACCCACAGCCACAAGCAGAGAGAGAATAAATGCACGTATGCTTCCTCGTGTTCTACACTTGTATAGTACAGGATCCCTTGCCTAGGGAATGGTGATTATCACAATGGGCATGTCTTCCCTATTTAATTAATGACATCAAGACAATCCCTCATACACATGCCTGTGGGTCTCCCTTTTCCTGGGGCTGGGGTTATGGCCACCAGATCATTGAGGACAAAGGAACAGAAGCAGTGAGAAGGATTTGGATGGCTAGAACTCTGATGGAAGGAGTTCTGGAGACTGCTGTAGTGAGACAAGTCTACTTTATTTTTCCAGGGATAGGGTATATAAGAGTTTTTGGGGATAGGGGTGGAAAGGAATAATTGGTCATAAATAGTATCTAATTATTGAGGGGAGGGCTGATTAGTCATAATATAGTATCTAATTATCATGAGGGCAGGAGGCCAGAGCAGGACTTGTGTGCTAAGCTATGCAGTGCTTGCAGAGAGTTCTGCACAAGGTCATTTTTCAGATAAGGTCAGGCAAGTGTGCTCAGGGACCCTCTCTAGACAAGGCCAGGCAGAAAAAGGGAAGCCCTGCTGGGAAAATGAGTCCTCCATTTTACACCAAGCTCAGAGAGCCCTCTGGACGTGGGGGACTGCGACCTTAATAGCAGGTTTCTCTAACACATGCCAACAGGCCAATCTTATCCAAATAACTTGTCATTTAAACTGTCTTGTCAGGTGATTCAAGATGGTGTCAAGCTCTCAGTTCAAACTAACCATCAAGCTAGTTGAACTTCCTTTATCAATGAGGGAGGCTAGCACAGAGGGCTGTTTGTTCCTGGTCAGTTTCCTTTATCTGCCTCTTCAATTTTCTTTGTCCTCAAGTTTGTTATGCCCAGTGCAAGTCGGCCTTTCTGCTGTAGCCCTCATTCCTCTCAGAGTGAAAGAACATTCTATCCACAGACATCGTTCATTCATTCAATCAATGGTTACCATGGTTAATACTATTAAATATTTGATTCTCCATGATTCACATCAAATAGCAAGTCAATCAGGATCCCCAGATAATCTATGTTTTGGTATATTAGAATGCATAAATACAAATTCCATCTGGTGACTATGAACTCTAAGGAAAAATAATTCCTTTCAAGGTTGTATTTTATCATTAGAAGATGCCCATTAACCTGGGACAATTTTTTAGAAGCCATTAGAGCTAAGGTCAGCAAGCTAACATTCATATCCAAATTCAGTCTACTGTTTGCTTTTGTAAATAAAATACAGTCATTTCCATTCCTCGGTATGTAGTAGTATATTTACACATGGCAAAATTGACTAGTGGCAGAGACTAAAAATATTTAATAGTCACACTTTACAGAATATTTTCGCCGATTTCTGCATTAAGCCGTGTTTTCTTTTTGCAGGGCTCGGCTGCTCCTGTATTGTTGACTGTTTTTGTTTTGCTTGACTGCACTGGAGATTGAACCTGGGCTTGCACACACTACTAGGTAAGTGCTCAGCACTGAGCTATATGCCTTGCACTTGTTGGCTAAACTAAAATTGGATTCTTCTGCAGTTATTTTATTTTGTCAATTATGTCTCTTCAGCTTCAGAAATATCCAGGGGTAGAAAGGCATTAGGAACAAAATTTTATAAATATCAACCGTAAGAATTATTTTAGGGATATTTATAACACAAAGTTCTGGGCTTCTTCTCTGAGTTGTGACTTAGGTTGGAGCGGGGTTGGCAGTGGTGGTTCCTCTGCCCATGGATGCTGAATACGATGGAAGTGTTGACTCAGTTTGCCTGTGTGATCTTGGGTGAAAAACCTTTGCTGAGCCTTGTTTAACTCACATAAAGTAGAACCACGCTTCTTCTACATGGTGTTCTGGGGACCAAATGAAGTCAGGCTTGTAAGATGCCCCACACAGTGGATAAGCAGGAGGCTGGTACTAATTTCCTGTGCTTCACTGTGCCTTGGTACCACAGCAGTCCGATTCTCTCTATGTTGCTTTGCGTGTTACATTTCCATTTCTGCTCATTTTAATTTTGCTTTTGTCAAACCCATCCTTAAGATACGAGTTATTTCCTGTTGCCTAAAAGCAGTGGGGGGTTTTGAAGAAGAAATTGCTAACTTGTTCCAGGGAACTACCCAGAAAGATAAATTGGGAGGCTATTTGGGAACAAGTTGGTTGGTTTAATTGTTGTGACATATCAACTGACTTACGGAGGAGTGGTAGATTGGGGCTTACAATCCCAGAGGATGCAGTCTATCAGGATAGAGGAGCTGTAGTGGCCAGAGCAGTCGTGTCTGTGGCAATGGGAATTTTCACTATAGCATCTTCACGGGTTGGTGGATCAGGAAGCAGAGAACAAAACTAGGGGCAGGGATGGGTTATAAATGATCCTCCAAAGCTCGCACTGATTACCTACTTTCATCAGTCGGGTCCTATAACCTTCCAAACAACACATCCAGGCCAGCTGGGACTAGGTATTCAAACATCCAAGCCAGCGGGTGACATTTCAGTTTCAAACTATAACAAGCCACATGACTGGTTTTAATCCTACCAAAACATGATTAATCACAAACTTTCCTGCCACTTGTGTTCATAAATAACCTTGAAATGTGGTGGTAAGTTAGATGATGTCAGATGACATTTAATCAGAATCTTTCTCCTTAGAATTGGAAAGACTGGTTAGGCCTCTGCCTTTGCATTTTGAATGACTTAGAGAAGTCTGTCAGGATTAGGAACTGTGGGTATTGTTATGACCTTCCTCTAGCCCCTACCTCCAGTAGAGTTCTTGCATGGATTACTTCCATGTCAGTAGCATTTCTCCTTTTGCCTCCTGACAACCTGCTCATTATCCAGGTTGCTCTCTACAAGTCAGAAACAACCTGGAAATGAGAAAACGGATGGAAGAGGCAAAGGTAATTACAAAGAGGCAAAGATAATTACAGCGAGTCCCCACTTCCAGGGTACTGTGCTGAGGGTATCACACACATACGTTAAGGGGAATCATCAGTGGCTTTAAATCTGTTGAAATCTATATACTCACTCTTGAATTATTCCTTACTCTTTTTTTTCTCCTTTTTCTGCCTCAGTTTCTCTTTCTTTGCTTGAGATATCTGGAATGAGTCCCAGATAAACCAAGCCTGGACCAACACAGCCCTAAGCAGGAAGCTTTGAATCACCTTATACATTTTAACTTAACTTTTTTTTTTTTTTTTTACAAGAAGAGCCTTTTAAGATTGTAGGCAAGAGAGAGCCAAGACGCAGGAAATGGGTTCTGACCTCCCAGACAGAGCTAAACACCATGCTTTGTATACTTTATTCCCAGGAGAGCATCCTTTACCCTCTCTAAGAACCCATGTACTTTTTTTCTGCATTGGTGTAACAAACTTATCTACCTCATGTCAAACTCTGTAAATCCTAGAAGTAGGAAATTACAGAAAATTTCGAGGTTTCCCTAAGCTTTGCTGCAAAACACAGTTGTTACCAGCCTGCTGGTAAATAGAGAGATGCAAATTGCTCACAGTAAAAAGCACAATAGCATATGGCCATTAAGCGATGGGATGAGGAGCCCTACCTACAGTTTCTGGGAACCTCAGCGCACTTCAGTCTGATTGTGATGGTTGTTTTATGTATGGACTTGGCTGGGTCATGGTGCCTAGATAGGTGGTCAAACATTAAGTTAGATGTGTTTCTGAAGGTATATGTGCATGAGGTTAACATTTAAATTGGCAGATTCTGACTAGAGTACATTTCCTTTATTATCCAATTAGTTGAGGGCAGAACAGCACAAAAGGCTGAAGCAAGCAGAATTTTTGCAGCAAAAAACCTCTGGACTCCTTTAAGCAAGAAGGAATACTATAGCTGATGGAATTAGGCTTGAGCAACACGGTCCTTTTTTGTGACTCTCCATCCAGTTGGTCCACCTTTCAGGCTTTCCAGCCTTTGTGATTACATGAAAGAGTTCTTTGAAATAACCCTCTTTCTCTCTGCGTATGGCATGCTATTGTATTTCCCCAGAGGTCCCTGATCACCACACTGCAATCTATGTGTCTTTTTATTCAACAATTATTTTGTGGGAATGTTCATGTGCCAAATAACACTTTAGACACTCAGCATGCATCATTGAGCAAGAGAGATTACAATTCCACTCTGTCATGCTTTTATTCTAGGGGGCAAAGAAAGATACTCAGCAGTAAACATGAGGTATAAATTACATGCTGTCATGGTCGAAGTGATTAGCGCCTCAATTAAAACAACAGAGAAAATGCAGGGTGATGTTAGGGGGCTTTGGGTTACCAAAGAAGATAAAAAAAGTAATAGATTTTTAAGAATGTAGATAAAGGATGGCTACCAGGAAATAGTGTCTCAAGAACGCAGCAGGGAAGCTGCCCTTTAGAGCTCAGTGGTTGTAGTAACATGCACAAGACCCTTGCAAGTCAAAGCCAGACCAAATACTAGCATGGAAGGGAGGGTTGGACATGAAATCTCACCTCTAGCAGTGGAACACTGGCAATTACTAGATGCTGGGAGAGTGAGAGTCAGTTTTCTCTAAGAATTCAGTCCCTCAAAAACCAACCATGCTCCAGTGGAAGGACACACACACACACACAGAGAGAGAGAGAGATACAGAGAGAGAGAGAGAGACAGAGAGAGAGAGAGAGACAGAGACAGACAGAGACAGAGAGAGACACACAGAGAGAAATATTTCAGTAGCCCAAACTGATTTTGGTTGCTTAAAAAAAAAAAAAAGAAAAGGACACAAAGCTGAGTGGATCAGGAAGAGGGGTTAGCTCTAACGTGAACTCGTTAAGAAGGTGGATAAAACACAGTATGATATCCTCAAAGAACTAATACAACTTATTTTAAAAAGAAAGAAGATAAAAATGAAAATCCACTCATGACCATACAAGGTATTTCATATCAAAATTTTAACTTTGAGAGAACTATAGATTCTTATGCAGTTGTAAGAAATAACTCTGTGGATTCTTTTCCAGTTATCCCCAATGAAAATACATGACAAAACTACATGAACTACCATAACTGGACAGTTAGAGTTGATACAGTCAAGACACAGCAATTTCATCACATGTAACTCACCCTTCAGACTCATGTTCCTTCACTCCTTCGTAACAGGCTCACACTTCCAGGAACTGGCTTTTCTAGTTACTACAGTTCTCTGAAATTCACCCGTTATTGCTCTCTGCATTAATAATTCATTTCTCTTCATTGCTGAGTCATAGTCTATATAATAGGGATACCACATTGTTTTTAGAAATAAGCTACCCACTGAAAGCCATTTGGGCTAGCTATTGTTTCAGGCTCTTGAATTAATTTGTTTTGATCGTCTACATACAGGCTTGGTGTGTGAAACTGTTTTTCTTTTAAATGTATGATTTTGTTTAATTTTTTTTAACTAGAATTTTATCTTAAAATATGTATCTCTGTGTAAGTATGTGCATGTGCCTGAAGAAGCCTGCTCAGGCCAGAGACAGTGTTGTATACCCTGTAGCAGGAGTGACAGGCAATTGCGAACAACCCATGTGGGTGCCAGGAAGGGAACAAATCTGGGTCCTCTGGAAGAGCAGCAGCTGCTCTTAACCACTTAGCCATCTCTCCAGCTCTGGTTTCATTTAATTTTTAAATTTAATTAATATGAAACAATTATATTTACATATATATATGTATATATATATATTCATGGGAATAGTATGATAATTCTATACATGCATTATAATGATCACATTAGTGCAATTACTATTCCCTTCATGTTTGGAGTCTTCAAACATGACTTTTCTATTTTGTCTTAACATTTACTGGGTGCTTGTAAACTACAGCCACCCCTTCGTGCTCCAGAACACTACAGTGCCTCCTGACTGAGTGTAAGGTGGCCCCCATTTCCAGCCTCACTTCAAGCCAGCTCCCATGTGATCTTCCCCAGCCTCTGTCACTCTCTGTTCCACTCTCCGTACTTTGAAAGCAACTGCCTTAGCTCTCACCTGTGGAAAAGGACATGTGGAATTTTTTTTTTCTGTGCCTGGCTTATTTCACTTTACATAACAGTCTCCAGTCCCATCCACTTTGCCACTGAGATTTTGTCCCTTTTGTGGCTGAGTAATATCCTGTTATGAATACACACCACATTTTATTTATTTGTTGATCACCCGTGAGGACCTCAGTTAGTTAAAATCTTTTCATGATTACCATAAATTATGTTGCAAATTCAGGGGATACAGCTATTTCTTGGGCATCCTGATTTCATGTCCCTTGGATATATATATCTGAGGGTAGGGTGGTGGAATAATATCTAGTACACCTATTTTCAAGCTTTTTTTGAGGAACATCTGTGTTCTATATCCTGACCGTACTCCCTTATACATTCCCAGCTTCAGTGAATGAGTGTTCCTTTTGCAGATTTGTCAATTAAAAATATAACAGTTATCCAGATAGAGCTGCAGTGGCACCTCACACTGGATTTGAGTTTCATTTCTTTGAGGGTTACTGATGTTGAACATTTCATACACTGGGATATTTTATTTCTTCTTTAGAAAATCTGTTCAGTTTATCTGCCCACTTCTAATTGCACTAGTTGGATTTCCATCGAGTCCCTTGAATTCTTCATACATTTTGGACTCATTTGGCAGATGAATAATTTGTAACATTTTTCTTCCATTCGGTCTTTGTCTCTTAACCCTGCTATAAAAAAAATAGTCCAAACTTTATTTAATATTTGAAGCCTAAACCATTAAGATCCATCTGAACTGATGGCAGTTTTGCACATTCCAGAGTGCCCAGAATATCCTCCTGGCCGTGCTGGTTTCTGGGAATGAGGATACTACCGCATCACCCACCAGAACTTTCACCTTTATTATACTAATACATAAGAAATGCAGGGATCCTCCTTTGAGACTGAAGATGTTTTATGACATCAGTGTAAATGAGCTTGCTTTTGCTTCTGTTTATGTTTTGTGAAATTACAAAAGCAACCAGATCCCACTGAGGTGAGAGCCCTGTAAGTTTTCAAGGTGATGGAAGAGAGCAACTTTGTTTGGGTTCTGATCTGTGTCTCATTTGAACAGAAAGTTGTAATTACACCAATCAAAGCAGTGTTCCTTCTCAGGGAGCTGTGTGTTATATTTTCCTTCAAGACAAAGGCAGTCATTTAAAAGAATGAAAAGAAGTTGAAAAATCTATGTCAGACTTTAAAATCTTAGGATTCTATTTGGGGGCTCAATGATCATGGGACATAAAAAAAATTCTGCAGAACTGGGAAAGCCTTTTTTTCCTTTTTCCAACATGCATTTTTAGCTGGAACAAGGTACTTCCCCATCCCCATGTGCAACAGCTAGGCTGGGCTCATTAGTTCAGCCCAGAGCTGAGGCTGCCCCCACAGGTCCTCATCAGCTTCCCAAACACACTATAAAATTGATCCAATAGCTCATGGAAGAAAAATATACAGGCAAGCAGAGAGTACAGGCGAGGTCCAGGCTTGCCATAGTACAGAATTCTGAAGTTCAAGGATTTGACATGTTTGCCTAACACCAGGGGTTGTGAATTCAGCAGCAGCAGGGCCTCTGAGTGTGTGTGTGTGTGTGTGTGTGTGTGTGTGTGTGTGTGTGTTTAAGAGAGAGGGGGAGGATGGGAGACAGAGACAGGTAGATAGACACAGAGAAAGAGAGAGGGGGTGAAGTAGGAGTGTCTGTGAGTCTGGCATTTGCTAACATTTTTTAAAAATGACTCTTGGCTCTCTTTCACATATAGAACCAAGACAGCATTTTAAAATTATTTATTCAAAATTAAGCATTTTTGTTTACTTTTGAAATCATCACAGGCATAGCTGAGGGGAACAGTTTTAATCACTGAACAGATTAGAGGGCAGAGCCAGAAAGGTGGTGGAAATATTCAGCATCTAGAAAGCAGAGGGAGAGCCTGCTAGAGGCATCTTGGCTGTGGTCCTGGAGTTTCCCCGAAAGGGTTAAGATGGTAGAGCAGTGGGGAGACGGAACTGAGCAATGAAAGCAACTGGCTGGGCTGTTAATAAACACTTAATGCTGGCGTTGCTACATATGTGCCAAGGAAGTAGGTTGTACGTAAGGAAGGTTAACTTCCCTTAAGACAAACAACTCACCAGACCTAACAGGGAGTTCAACTCATTTTGTTTCATTGCAAAGATAAGACTTCACAGGTCGGACTCATCCATTCGCCACCCCCTTCTTGCATTGGCAGATCTAGCTGGTGCATCTGCGAGAGTCTTAACAAGCACTCTCTGTGGATGTTAGAGGCTGTATGGTGAACACCTTTGTCAAGGTGATGGGAATGATGACCGGAGACATAAAATTCATAACGATATTATGAAGATTAGAGACAGTGTTTCAAAACAGGAAAGGACACTTAAAAGCAAAGATGGATAACTGAAAATAACTGTTGTCAAAATCTATGCTTTTTTTTTTCCATTACAAATTCTCCTTTTATGATATGGAAAGCATCACAGCTTACAGCCTGCATGCTCTCTTGAAGAAGGAGGTTGGTCTACTCAAGTAACTTGGGAAGATGCCCTTTCTAACTCAAACATCTAAGTTAAACATACTTCAACATCTCCAGTTAAGCCTTTGCTTCTTACCCCTAAGTGGGATGATGTTAAAACCTCAATTCTTGAGCATGGCACTAGAGGAGAACAGAAGGAATACAAGGGGTGCTATAGAATGCAGTCTTTGGGGGCATGACATGACATGACTGTTGCACTCACTATTCAAGGCAGCTGTGTTTATCTGCACAAGAATAAGCTAGCCAAAATTCCAGCACAAATAGCACAGATGTTCTCCAGGCTCTGCGTCTTATTGAGGAGCTGTTGGTAGTGGGTAGCTGCTGCTGGGGCTTGGATAATTTTCCTTAAGTGTATATCCACTTATAGGTTTCCCATGCTCCACTGGATGGTCCTGTGTCCATGTAGATATGGGCAGAATTAACTGGATTATGGGCTAGAGAAAAAGAGAATGATGATGAAGAGGAAGAAGAGGAGGAGGAGGAGGAGATGATGATAAAGCTGTTGAGAGAGGGACACATTGCTGGGATGTGGGGCAATTGGAGAGGGATTGAGGGAACTGATATGTAATAAAGTGCTCTGGAATCACAAGAAACTGACCACACAACGCAAAGCATTTTGGCAAAGCAGAAGGTTTTGTGTATAGTCAAGCGGAATCAGCAGGCCAACACACCCTTCAGGGCTCTTTCTAGTTTTAAAATTTCTACCCTAAATAAGTCCTGTGCCTGACGTTGAGTGGCCAGAGCTCAGCCTCACATGTTTACATGATTGGCTGATTTAAAGTAATACAATTGATAAGCAGAATGCAAGTTAAAGCTCAGAGTCTAACCTTGAGCATATATTTTGATTTCAAGAAGTGCTGACCCTGGAGGAATTTGAATTTCTACCAAGTGGTTTCTTTATATATATATTTTAGAGTAAAGTTCTGTCTTATTTAACCCTTCAATAGAAAAAAAAAAAACAGGAAAAGAAGTGCTGACCCTGGAGAAATTTGCATTTCTACCAAGTGGTTTCTTTATAATTTTTTTTTTTTTAGAGTAAGGTTCTGTCTTACTTAACCCTTCAATAGAAAGAAAACCAGTACATTTCTTTTACATTATCCACAGATATGAGCATGTTTCATTGTTTAAATATATAAAAATCTCAAGAATAAAGAAAAACAGCAACAGCAGCTGCAAAATATTTCACTCTTTCACAGGCAAAATACGGTATTCAAAATTCAGCCTATTAATAGCATTCCATGGGCATTATGATTTATGGATTCAGGTAACATGAAAAGCCATGCCACCTGTGTTCATTCAGACTTCACTAACAAGATCCCACCAGTTCTTTCTAGTGCTTATTCCCAAGCTACAAATAAAAACATGTTGATGGAAGTTAAAAGAATGACCATTCATTCCTATTCAAATCCAGACAAATTGCTGGGGATGGAAGTCAAGCCTGTAACCCTGGCAATCAGGAGGATGAGCCCGGTGGACTGCTGTAAGTTTGAGGACATCAAGGGCTAAAGACCCTGTTGCAATAAAGTGGAATAACAACATATACAAACAAACAAACAGACAATGAAACACAAACATCTTCATTTACTGAATGAACTAACATGCTGTGAGTACACACTTCTTCCTCTCCAAGGATTAGCCGGGCTCATGTGTGCTTCTAAACCTTTGAATGTATGCCTCCCTGTGTTCTCTCACATTATCAGGAGCATCTCTTTCTTGCTATATCTTCTGCTCACTTAGAGAGCATAACCTCTCCCTTCCTGCTTTAAGAGTCAGATCTCCTCTATGTTAAGTACATGTCTATAGTCTCACAGGCCCTTAAATGTGGTTAGTACACATTATAGATAGTGAACCAACTGATCCTAAGTGACAGAGGTGTGTGTCTATTCCTATTGTAATAATTGCTTATTTATTTCAGTGTGTATTAAGTACAGACTTGCAAGGCTAGGGCTGTGATTGCATAGGTACTGTGCAGGACAGAACAAGCTTCAGGAGTAAATTTTATTATAAACAATGAAAACACATTGATAAAATAAAGGTATATATTTGAGTAAGAACTTAACACAGGGTGTGACCATATGGGATACAGGTCAATCTAGGTCTGAGATGGCATATTTTAGCATTACTGTAGCTGAATCTTCAGTGTTTCACAAAGGCCTTTGTGGTAAAAATTTGCAGTCAGGATGGAAATGATGGAACTTTGAAGAAATAGAGTCTTGAAGGAGACCTCAATCTATTGGGGAAATATACTCTTAAAGGTGGCTACCCCTCCAGTTCTGCTAACGATTCTTCTGTCATGCCTTCCATGCCTTAAAGTACTGCCGCAATGCCAAAGCAACCAGCTGACCTGGGAGTGAACCAAAACTATTTTGGAATTTCCAAAACCGTGAACTGAAGCAACCCTTTTCTTGGCGCTACTTGATCACCTCAAATACCCATTATGGCAAAAGGATGCTGATTAACTTAGCCATTTGACTTTATTCTCAATGAGGAGACAGTGAGCAGAGGGCTCCTGAGAAGAAGAGAACATTGTGGAGCTATATTCTAAGTAAGAAGCTGTTGCATGCCTTTTCCTGGGGAGTCCATCTTTACCAGATAAAGAGCGGAAAGATGGATCAGAGAAACAATTTCATCTAAGTCTGTCTTGGTGAACAAATGAATTTATTGATATTAATTACAGGAACATGGATGAGAAGTAACATGCAGGAGAACACATGGGCAGCTATATTACTGAACTGGCGTCTCCATTCCCAGCAATTGTTAACTGTTCATATATTGTGGGGGAAAGGGAGAACCTTCATGAGCTCTCCCTACTTTCCATGTGGGAATGTGAATTAAATCAGTCTCATAAGGGTCCTACCTAGATGATCACAGTCACTCTGATGTCAAGACTAGAATATCTGTGCCATACTCAGAGGAGAGAGTTCCCCCAAGACAAGTGAATAGATCTAAAGCATAAGTGGCCTGCTAAACTTTATTGCACATCTCTAAGTTACCAGCCTGATAGACTATTCTCAATAAACTCTATCTCTTGCTCCTCAGAGCTCAAAGCACAAACCTGAACCTAAGTTGTTGCTACTTTAACTTAGGAAGAGCCATGTCCATCCTTTAGAAACTGAGAACATGCAAACACAGAAAAGTTAGTAGGAGCACAGATGCCTGAGGGTGGCTTTTCTATATTACACCCCATTCAGAGGGGCAGGAAGTTGCACTCCAGCCAGCAGCTGTGAGATATCAGGAAGGTAAAAGAAACAAGAAAAGAGATTGAACTAGCCCTAAACCAGCTGGATGCCAAGGCATCAGCATCTGTTTATGAGAGTAACTTAGATATGCCAAGGCATTCATCGTTCAGTTTATGAGAGCAATTTAACTGTGCCTTTCTCTTAACTTACCTGAGAGGAAAGGGAGAGCTGTTTTCATCAAGGACATAATTTCCACTGATTACTTGGTCTGCAGACCCACGAAAGCCAGTGGAAGCACTTGAATGTCTGGGAGCTGGAATTTTCCCCCTGAGTTTGAGGGTCTTAGAATCAGGAACAACTAGAGTGAGAGAGGTTGGACTTATCGGGTTAGGTAATTGGAACAAAATGAATTTAATTTTCTTCCACTTTTTTGTTCTATTCAAGCCCTTTATAGACAAGCGAATGCTGACCCACAGTGGGGAGGGTGCTTTTGCTTCACCAAGTTCAATGTTATTCATTTATGGAAGCATCCAAACATAATGTTTAAGCAGATAATGGCATCCCATGACTCAATCAAGATGACACTTGGAATCTTCAATTTGTGGTCATTTAAGACTGGCATACTCAGACCTTGGACAATGTATGGAGGTCGCTTGTATTTGTTTGGGGTGGTCTGTAGGATCTGCCTTTAGTGTAGGATAGATAACAGAATGGAAGGGTACTTCTATGTTCACAAGTAATTGCAGCAGAAGAATCAGTAATGTGAAACACATATGGTTGTTTCTTCAAAGAGAAGGATGCATAACCATTATCTGTCTGAAAATCTGGGAGGGGATGCAACTAATAGCCTGGTGATTGTTGTGCTGTCTGCGTGACTTAGATCACACCCGATCCACCCATAGACCCTTATTGTGAACCTGTCGATCTATAGAACCTATCTTTATGAAAGATGTCATGTGTACTTTATAAAGAGCTTTGATGCAGTCACATTTCAAGGTTTTTTTTTTTTTTTTGTGCACATGGGATTGAGTTATCACAAGGAAAAAACCCACCAAATTGTGCTGTGCTTAAGTATGCCTAAAACATTCAGGGTCTCACTTACAAAGTTTGTGTCAACATTAGTTAGTGGTTCTTGGAGACTGTCCTAGTATGTGTTAATAGTGCCGTGATGGAGCACCATGGCCAAATTTCAGGTAAGGAAAAAGGGTTTATTTGACTTACATTTCTACATCATAACCCAGCATTGAAGGAAGTCATGTCAGGAACTCAAACAGGACAGGTACCTGAGGCAGGAACTGATGCAGTTGCCATGGAGGTATACTGTCACTAGCTTACTCCCCAGGGCTCACTCAGTCTACCCTCTTATAGAATCCAGCCCTACCAGCCCAAGCATGGCCCCACCCACAGTGGCCTGGGCCCTCCAATGTCAGTCACTAATTAAGAAAATGCTCTCCAGGCTTGCCTACAGCCAAGTCTTATGTAGGCATGCTAATGCCAGCCCACACTGGGGAGGGTTTTTTGCTTCACCGAATCACCTAATTCCAGTGTTATTCATTTATGGAAGCATCCTAACATAAAGCTTAAGTAGATAATTTGGCATCCAACTATAGACATAAAATTAGCTGGAACTAGATATTAGAAAAGAAGCAGATGATAAGTCCCCTATAAAGATGCCTCAGCAGTTAAGGGCAGTTGTTGTTCGCATGGTAGGTGGCTATAAGCACTCTGTAACTCTCATTCTAGGGGACCCTATGTCCTTCTTCTGGTCTCCATAGGCACTTATGCACACATGGTATACAACAACCCCCCACCCCTCTCACAAAAATACATTTATCTTTTACAAAAGAACTAAGGTGGAAGAACAGAAAACAATTAGAGACAGAGGGATGAGGAAAGCTGGTGTCTTGTGGGTGGGGAGGAAAAGGGGGCCAGTGTCCTAATTAACTTTCTGTTGCCTTATTAGTTCATTCCTGTGGCTGTGATAAAACATCATTTCCAGAGAAACTTACAAAAGAGTATACTTGGCTTATGATTTTAGAGGGTTACAGTCTGTGGTAGAAAAGTACAGGAGAAGCTGAGAGCACACATCTTGATCTATGGTACGGCAGAGAAAGAGGAGAGAGGGAGGGGAAGAGGGAGAGCAGAGGGAGAGGAAGATGGGGAGGGAGAGGGAGAGAGTGAGGGAGAGAAGGAGGGGGATGGGGATGGAGAGGGAGGGAGAGGGGGAGGGAGAGTGGGAGGGAGAGGGAAAGGGAGAAAGAGAGGGGGAGGGGAGGAGGAGGGAGAGGGAGAGGGAGAGGGAGAGGGAGGAGGAGAGGGAGAGGGAGAGGGAGAACGAGAGTGAGGTGTAAAAACTGGACCTCAAAGAGACACACTTGTTTCAACAGGTCACACCTCTTAATTTTAAAGGTTTATCAACTGGGAACCAAGTGTTAAAACACATGAGCCTATGGTAGCCATTCTCATTCTAACCACCATTATTGCCATGATAAAATATCATGACAAAACAAAACAAAACAAAATGAAACCAACCAAACAAAATCCCAACAAAACCCAAAACCAAAAATCCAAAAAAACCAAAATCAAATAAAGAAACAAAAGACTCCCCCCAAAACAAACAAAACAAAACAAAAATCCCAAAAGAGCAAAACCAACCAACCAACCAACCAAACAAACAAACAAAAAACAACAAATGGCTAGATAATGTTTATTCTATCTCACAGTTTCAGATTCTAGTCTGCCTGTGCAGGGAAGTCAGCTTCAGGAGCCTGAGATCTCTGGTCTATAAGGTTAGATTTGTCAAAACCTAAGTCACTAAGGGTTCTTAAATGCTTCAACTTCCCTTCTAGCCCACCACCCACCAGAGGTAGTGGGGAAAAAAAAAGTAAATAGAAAATGGGGCTGTGGACCTGTTTAGAAATAGTTCTTTGGGGTTATTTCAATCTTCATGGTGAGCAGTCCAGTCCTCTAGCAAAACAACAATTACAATTCAGCAGCCACAGTCCAGTCCACTTGACAATCACCACTCAAGATGCCGAAATGACCATTTGGTCTAGTCCCCACACTCACCCAAAGGCAAGAAACCATGCTTGTATACATATCCTCTCTAATAAATAAATGAATACAGGCACGTTTGGTGAAGACTGCTTTCCACAATATTTAAAATATATTTCTCAAATGGATAGAAAAGCTTGGCTGTGCCACATCTTGCGTATTCTGCTTCTGTGCCCATCTCTTTCAAAGCCAAAGGCTGTGAAGCCTGCAGGCTCACTGTTTTCTCACACTTTGCACACAAGCTCATGACTACAGACTTGTCCTTTAAGAGACTACTGAATCCTAGTGGTGCAAAATAAGCCTCCGGGGCTTAAGAGGGACCCTTTGATTCCCTTTAAGTGTTCATAGTCTCTTAGACTTTGTAGATTGAAGGGGTACTGAGGCATGCGGGAGATGAAACTTGTTTTCCATTTTACAGAAGACAGAGGTGAACAGCTTGAAGAGAACCCCAGAGTTCCCATAAGCTCTTGGTGGGAGCAGAAGAGGTGTGTTCTTTGTGGACTATCCAAACACATTTCTGTAAATGTGGAGCATTTGGGCTAAAATAGAATCTTGGCTCCATTTTCTCTGTCAATGGCCTGAGAGAAGGGAAAACTCTCTCATCAGGCCTGGGGATGGAAAAACTGGCGCCTAGCCTAGAATGGAGATTTTTGCATTTCAGAGAAACGCTGCAGGGAGAATGTCCCACGACATGCGGCTGATCAGGGCAATGTGTATTTGCTCAAAACACGCTTTCCCAGCTGAGTCCCACCCTTGCAGTCCAGCCCTTCCTGGCTGTTTTCTGCTCTGTTGGCTCCTCTGGGGCCTTGTTTTGGTCCAATTCTGCTTGGGGAATCGTACTGTGCAGAGTTTCAAAGTGATTCTGCAAATGTGCACACGTGTCCTGATTTATGGATCAGAAGGCATGGGAAATCTGTTCACTGTTAAGAGCATCCATGAGAATAAACATTTTATAACAGCTGATTTACTGTGTGCCAGGCCCAGTACAAGTACTATGCAGATATTAACTTACCTCAACCTAACAACAACAACAACAACGACAAAAACGAACTCTGGCATGAGATACATGACTTGCTTGAGCAATGGCGCCATTATTACATGTCTACTCTGTGGCCCAGGACTCACTTTTTTGAGCTCAACAGGACAATTCATACATTGCCTACTTCCTAGGGTCCACCAGAAGATTGAATGGGATACTGAAAAGGGCAACCTTTAAAAATCCAGTACACTAGAACTAGAAATATATGAGGATGCTTCTGACCACTAAATTACAATGGAGTTGATCTTGTATTTTTTCCTTCTTTCTCTCCTGGTTCCTGCTCTTTCTTTTCTCTCTCAGGTCTCTTTCTCCATAGTTCCTTCCCTCTTTCTGATTATTTCATACAGTGATACTGATTTGCTCTCAGGTAAAGAAATGTTGTAATATTATTAGAGTCACCTGACTGGAAGACCTAGCTGGAATGATTGTAGCAACATCCTTGTGCATTGCTTCCCACACATCTTTCCACAATATCCTCCTCGTGCATTGCTTCCAGGGCCGGCTCAGCCTGGCACATGATCATTGTATAGCTAATGTATATTTAAGGTAGTTTGAGAGGCTGGGAAGATAGGAGAGTGGGTAAAGTGCTTGCCATACAAGCATGAAGCCCGGAGTTCAGATTCCCAGAACCCACACAATAGCCAGTCAAGTGTGGTTATGTAACCCCAACACTTGGGAGGCAGAGAAAGGTGATCCCAGGGCAAAACTGCTAGCTAGACTAGAAGGAATTGGTGAGCTTCCAATCCACAAGAGACCCTGCCTCAATAAATACAAGAACAATTGAAGGAGACACAACATTAACGTTGAGCCTCTACACACACACACACACACACACACACACACACACACACACACACGTCTGCCACTTACATGTACTCACACACATGTGAATACATTTACACACACACATATATAACTCATGTAGATACACAAATAAAGTAACAAATACATAGTAAAATGGTGTAAGTCAATTTACAGGGCCCACTATACCAAAAGCATTAAGTGAAAAGTTTATCAGTAGACAACTCAGAAAGCTGTTTTCTCCCTTCTTGATTTTCATAGCAAAATCATTAATTTATGTTTGATGTGCTCTGAATCTTGCTTCATCTTTTTAAGATAATACAAAAAAAGCAGAAACTTTAGTATGTCAGTTTTGGCATGTTAGAGACTTTTCCTCATCTCTCTCTCACACACGCACATTACCCCCCCCCCCCCCGCACACACACACACACACACATGCCCTTCCAGTGACGCTTTTAAAGATCACTGATTCACTGATGGATCTGTCTCTTTAAGTTCTTGATCCAGACCAGCTACTTCAAGTGAATCCTTTTCAAATCAGACTTATCCAGTGGACCAGGAGGGGTAGCGTGTAAGTAGGTTCAGCTGGCAGAGCTCTGACAAATGAGCACTGCAGACAAAACTATAGCCCTGGAAGAGAGAGTTGACAAAGAGACAGAGACATGGGTCTCTTTTATCAGGCTAAAAGTCCAGAATAGGAGAGAAGTGGATTTTATTGTATAGCAATTGCTTTTGGTTTTTAATTGATCAGACGATTGTTGACTTGCACATTATCTCGCTTAACTGGAATTAAGAGGTGAAGCCTGCAATACCATAAGTATTAAGCTTATTGTTGAAATTCTGTTTTCATTTCTAATAAAAACCAAGCAGTAAGGCACGGTGTCAGCCTCTTTGCTGCCTCTATATCAGAAGACCTCCCTGCACACACTACGGGATTGTTCCACAGGGCTGGAGGCACTGTGGCTTGGCTCTGGATCATATATAGTTCTGGGAAACTTAAAGGCAGGAGCTAGAGCAACAAAGAGGCCAGGGGTGGGCAGAATCTACCTTGCAGAAGTCAGTGGCAGATGCATCAGTATAGCAATGCACATTCATAGTACCATCACTCACCAGAAGCGTGGCCCTGGCATCTGTGTCAAAAAGTGGCAGGAATGCTGTCACCCAGAGCAGTTCTTCATTATAGCTTGACAATTATTCCTGATTTGTAGTTGCCAAGTGCTATTCCTGGCTTGCCAAAAAAAATTTCTAGAGCTCTTCTAATTAAACCACTTAAAATAATGGCTACAACTGCTTTCAACACTGCACTTGTCCTTCTGATTTCAAGACGGAAGCTGGGAAACCATTTGAAATAAATATATTCCTTTAGGATCATGGTTATGAATGAAAGAAAATTTAAAATAGAAATACGATAGCACCGAAAATGAGACCAAGCACTTCCTAGACTGGAGTTTGTGAGCCATTCTTAGAAGAAAATCTAGGCTTCATGACAACCATTATAGCCTTTAAAAACCCACCACAAAAGTCTCCATGTCATTCTGTAACTAATATTCACTGCCCATGCCCCACTCTGAAGGGTGGCTGTGTGATATGGCTTCCAGTGACTGGAAACCACTGACATGGCTGATCTAAATGGAACCTGGTTTTTGTTTGCTCCGTCATGCAGCTTTGGTTCACATCTTTTCCATGGGCTTCTCATTCTCCAGGGAGCAGCACTTGTTTAAGATATGTTCTACTCCTTGGCACATTTAAGAAGACACAGTAAACTATGCCACCCAGCCACTATCCCAGCTTAGTAACACCTCCTTAGCTGATGCATGTCACATGACCAAGGTCATCAAAAGTTCTGTGTTCATATTCTTCCCCTGGGAATTATGAGGAAGAGAAATAATTATACAGCAACTCCTAACCTCCATGGTGAATGGTATGTAATACCACAGAGCATGGTAGCTATAAATGATGCTTTATACTCACAGAGGAGAAATAAAGGCTCATTAAATAGCTGGTAGAAGATGGTGGAAGGAAGCATGAACTTAGAAACTGGATGGATGTCTGTGTGAGGAAACAGGATGGATAGAAAAGAATAATTTCAATTAAATTTTAAAGTGGTTTGATATTGAGAAGTAAGGGAATGAAATTATTTTTTAAAATGGACTATGGTACAGAAAATGAAGCAGATAGCAAGCACAATCAGAGACTTTAAAAATGAGAGTAGCAATTGTAGAAATGGAAACGTCAGTAGAAATCCCCTCTGAAGTTAGTGCAGCTAACAGGGAGTGGCGGGCTGCACTGTACAGTTGGGATAGCATAACTGAATATTGTGCAGCATCCTGAGGGAACAAATCAAAATGGGAACTACAAGATCATGCATCCCAGCATCTCCAAATCTTCGGCCTGCACAGCGCTTCAGTGTGGTGGGATTTTCCAAATTCTATCTGAATGTCAGGTCAAATCGTTATGCCTTCTGCTCTCTGTCACTTGCAAGGCTCACATGACTGGCTAACCTTCACCAACTTCAGGCCTTCCACAATTTTTTAGGTATTAGAATCAGGGAGTAAGTTCCAGCACAAATCACTTGTTTCTTTTTAAGTGCTTGAGTAGCTTCCTGTCGTATTCACTCAAGGACTGAGCCCTAAGTCTGTGCCACTGTCAAAAGCTTCTCTGTGTTGAGAGACTGGAGCCTCATCTCACCACTTTCCACATTGCTTGTTACCTTCAGTTGGTCTAGTGAGCCAGGGAGGTGTCTCCAGACTTAAAACCGTGGCAAGAGTAACTTCCTCCCTTTAAAGCACTCACACCTCTTTCCTGTCTTCTATTTGCTTGGCAAATTCATTTTTCCTGGACAATTAACCTCATCTCAAATATATCTCAATTGTCACTTTTCCATCTTCGAAGGTTGGAATAAGCCTTGTTCTCCACTCTCCTGTCGTTTGTTGCTTCCCGTTTTCATCGTTTAATCACAATTAAAGTTAATTTGTGTGCGTGCGTGCATGCGTGCGTGCGCCTGTGTGTGTGTGTGTGTTTTGCTTAATACCTCTTTCTCCAGTGCCTAACAATTCTTGATCTTATGTAGGGCATACAATTGCTTTTCAAGAAATACGAATGAGTTCATATTTAAATACAAGGTTGATGCAGTTGCATTGCGAATAGATGCCACATAGTTATAGAAAAAAAGAGTTGGTATAAAATTTTCTAGGTTTTGGTTTCATAAACATCATGAAAGGTACTTTGTCTGTTAACCTAGGATGAGTTCTTCAGTGCCTGGTTTGTGTGATCTTCATGTTGAGCTTTATCAGTGAGTCAGTGCTCATCTCAGTAGATACATGCTTGAGAAAATGACCCTCCTTCTCCCCATTAATAGCCACATCTCCGTTGTCTTCCTGTTCACAGTGTCTATCAAAACTTAAGGGTGTTGAGGTTGTGGCATTCCAAGGAGAAAAAAAGGCTGTGTATCATTTGTCAATATCCTAAACTCCAATATGGGATATGAAGCTTTTGGAAGGTAATTAAAGTCTTCCCTCTTGAATACAATTAGTGCCATTAGTAGAAAAGAGATACCTTTTACCACGTGAGAAGATACTGAAAAGGTCCATGAAGAAGCATACCCTCTCCAAATACCAAATCTGGAGTCTTTTTTTGGTCCAATCTAATTGGTGTTCTATACACTTCGTGTATGTTTATAGGTATCTCTTTCTTTAGTTTGGGAAAGTTTTCTTCTATGATTTTGTTGAGAATACCTTCTGGGCCTTGGAGCTGGAACTCTCCACCTTCTTCTATTCCTACTATTCTTATGTTAGGTATTTTTATGGTATCCCAGATTCCCTGGATGTTTTGTGTCAGGAGTTTTTTCGATTTAACATTTTCTTTGACTGATGCATCAATTTTTTCTCATGTGTCTTCTACACCTGCAACCTCCTGTATTCTGTTGGTGCTGCTGGCATGTGTTGTTCCTGTTCTCTTTCCTAGGTTTACCATCTCCAGGATTCCCTCAGTTTGGGTTTTCTTTATTGCTTCTATTTCTACTTTCTGGTCTTGTACAGTTTTATTTCCTTCATCTTTTTAATTGTATTTTCTTGTATATTTTTGAGAGATGTATTTCTTTCCTTTTTAAAGATCTTGTGATGGTTTGTATATGCTTGGCTCAGAGAGTGGCACTATTAGGAGGTGTGGCCTTGTTGGAGTAGGTGTGTCACTGAGGGCATGGACTTAAGACCCCTAGCTGCCTAGAAATTGGTATTCTGTTAGCAGCCTTCAGATGAAGATGTAGAACTCTCAGCTCCTCCTGCACCATGCCTGCTTGGACGCTGCCACATTCTGGCCTTGATGATAATGGACTGAACCTCTGAACCTGTAAGCCAGCCCCAACTAAACGTTGTCCTTATAAGAGTTGCCTTGGTCATGGTGTCTGTTCATAGCAGTAAAACCCTAACTAAGACAGATCACTACCTGTTTGGTTGTATTTTCCTGTGTTCCTTTGAAGGATTTATTCATTTCCTCTCTAAAGGCATCTATAATTTTTATAAGATTGCATTTAAGGTCATTTCCCTGTGCTTTGGTTTTGTTAGTATATCCAGGGCTTGCTATGGTAAGGTAGCCGAGCTCTAAAGGTATCATATTGCCCTGGCTTTGTTGATTGTGCACTCTTTAGGGCTTTTAGCCGTCTGGATGGCTTTGAACCCTAGATGTTCCTTGGGCTGTGTGGTTCCTGATTAGCAGGGTCTGTATGATTTAGAAGCCACAGGTCAGATGAAGGTGGGCAGAGAGGTGTCAGAAATATGAAGGTCTGCTGGGGATAGTTGACTGCTCAGGTCAGCTGGAAGTACCCCAGAGGACTCAGTGAACAGGGGAGATGGGTGGGGGAAGGGAATCTAACCTGTATGGTTCAGGCACCACAAGGTCTGATGAATGTGAGCAGAGAGGAGGAGTGGGGGTGGGGGAGGGGGGAATGGAGGTTACCTTGGGATAGCAGGCTGCTCAGGCCAGCTTGGTGTGTCCCAGTGGATTCAGAGAGCAGGCTTTGATAATATTCTTTGTTAAAAAAAAAAGAATGACTGATTAGAAGAACATAGGACCTTGTAATACACATTGAACAATTTCTCTTGTTTTAATTAACACATTTAATTTTTGGCAGACCCTCCGTTTCTTTCCTTTGTTGACTGATTTATAAAAGTCTTCATGGTTTTCTTGTCAGGTCTTTTTATTCCTCAGTTATTCGCCCTAGTCTGCTGGTTATCACTATTATTTTCCTCTTATACTATAAACATTCTAATGAAATGTGGTATTTGGAAGGGGGCTTTTCAAAATGCAAAACCGATTTTGAAAGAACACAAATCCATCAGAAGGGCTGTGTTTGTGCACGAGGTCTGTTAGCTTATATTCTCCTGGTCTGTCTGCCTATGTTTTCCATTGTGAACTTCCATCATTTCTGAGAAAGAAAGTCTCTTTCTCTCAAAAAGAAGGGACTTGAACTGAACCTACTTTTAATTTTTATTTCTATATGTTCTTAATTAGAAATTCCTCTTGATGCAATTATTTAAATATATCACACTCCTCATTGTTAGCTGATTGCCCCAAGCTCACTTTGGTTTATCTAGGCACTGGTTTGTGATAAAGTCCTTATCATAAATTATAAGATGATGCATAATAAAACTATTTTTTCTGGGTTATTCCCTTGATTTTATTATTAGTTTTTTTTTTAGAAATGTCACATTATTTAAATGTTATGGTGTTATAAAATACATTGTACTTCCTCATTTAAAATTCATAAATATTCTTTTATTTTTATAGGTAAAGTGAAAACTCATTTTGTTAAAGGCAGTTTGGGATTCTTAAAAACAGTTTAATAGCGAGCCACACATTAATTTCAGCTTCAGCAGTACTCAGCTTTGCCTTGTGGCTCCTCTCTTGCCATGCAAGGCTTCTTGTGTCCCTTTCCTCGAGTATTGCAGCTTTGTGTAGGTCACAGTTTGTGTTAGAATCATTTCACGATGTTTTTGTTGCTGCTGAAAATAATTTTAAAATCTCTTTTATAGGACTGGAAAGACGTCTCAGTGGTAAGAGAATTTGTTACTTTTGCAGGTGACCTGTTTGGTTCTTAGTACTATGTCGGGCTGTTCACACCCATCTGCAGATCCACTGTCAGAGGATCTGACACTCTCTTCTGGTCTCCTTGGGCACTTAACAAAATGTCCATATGGTGCTATATATTTTGACACACTGGCACCCACAAACACATATAAAAGTAAATATTAAAACCTCTTGTATATATTGTTTTTATTGTCTTACTCATCTTACACCCAAACTCCTGAATGTTAATAGATTTCAATCATTTATGCATGTACATTTGTATTTTTTTTAAAGGAATGTACTTGGGTGGCAATAAGAATAATTTTCTTTTCCATGTTTATCTTTTCACTTTACATTGTTTTCCTTTGCTTAGGATTTCTCAAACACTGTAAAATTTATTAATGAAAAGCTTGCTTTTTTTTCTTTCTTTTAATTTGTAGCTGACAGACCTTGAGGTGACCTCCCAGTGAGTCACATCCTTGCATAATCAATCTCTTTGACAGTTCATTCTGGCTCCTTGAAGGGGCACCTGTAGCCTACATCTAACTAATACACACAGTAAAGGTCATGGAAGCTGCCCATCTTTTCTAGAATGTGTCATATGACAAAAGTAGCAAAAAGTCTCTTCCATGACTGTATTTGTTAAAAAAAAAAAAAAACAGTCTTTCATGCTGATTCTTCCTTAAACTACTATGTTTTGTAATTTCAAAACCCCATCACAAGAAGTGTGCATTTGTCTAGAAATGTGACTCATTCTTGTGATCCCAGAACTTAGGATGTAGAGGCAGGCATAAAGATTAGGAGCTGAGGGACAGCAAAACAAAAACAAGCCAGGCATGGTCGGATCAAGCCTTGTCTACAAATTGAGTCGCAGGACAACCATAAAGAAATCCTGTCTCAAAACAAAACAAAATGCCCACATAGAATAGTTGTGTTTGCAAGTGGAAGTTCTATATTATGCAGTTTGAACACACACAGACACACACCTGAATTATACTTAACATTTTATTTTTAAATTAACAATGGACTTTTGTCCATTGTTAATATACAGAAACAATCTTTTCTTTCAGAGACTTTACATTCTCTTTTTTGAGGGAGGCACTATCTCTGCCTGTTGTTTAAGCTGTTTTTAAACACATTCTATCCCCTCACTGTCTGTGGACTGGTAGCCTCTTAACTCTGCCTCTTGAGTTCCGATAGGTATGGGCCCCACAATTACCTTACTGATTCTTATAGATTTGAATATTATGATCCAGTTCTCTCGGGATAGTATAAGAATTTGTGGGCCCTTCTTGATAAAAATAAAGTATTTTTCCTTATTTATTCATCATGAGAATGGTCCTTTATTCTTTCAATGCAAATTCATAAAGATGTCTGGACAGTTCTTGTACATGGCAAAGGTAGGGTTTCCAAATGACTCTGTTAGCGTTACATGAACTTGGGCTGCTCCCTTACTCTGAAAAATTACATTTCTTTGTCTGCAAAAACAGACATAGTATATAGCACTTGTTTTGAAGATGTGTATATAAACCTATTCTACAGAAGTCTTAATGGCATGTATATTCAATTATGTTATCCTGCCATTAACACAATATCCAGGGAGAGAAACATGAGGGAAGAGGTTCTGTGCACAGTAAGGAGGCAGAGTACCAGCTGCTCATCACCTGTCTCTCCCAGGCAGAAGACCAGCTTATGTATTATGTAGGGTTTCTGAGAGTTGAATTCATTTTCTTCCTAGTTTTCAAATCTACATATGCCTTCCCCATCAGTTTTCTTTCCTATGTAGATTGATCAGTAAGACTTAGATAATTAAGCATTACATCAGGCCAGCAACCTGAGGAGTCTCAGGTCCAAGACTGTTCTCATCTTGCTATTTCACTTCAAATCAGTAGCAGCCACTGCAGGAAAGGGTTACAATATGCTGGTGGCTTTTTGTTGCCCGATATTGTTCCCAAGTCCATGCCAAAGCTAAGTTTCAGAGGGCTTATATTTGACCACCTTTTGATAACTTTGTGTCCAACGTGTCCCATCAATATCACCAAGGACAACTGTCTGTTACTATCCTGGTGGCTGTGATGACTTGTGTTATACTGCACAAATGACCTAGTTTCCTGACATCACTTGGAAGAACCAGCTGGCTTTGCCTTGCCTCCTCAACCTCTGTCCTCAACACCTTACATATTTGCTGTCTCATAATGCTCAGCAGCTCCCTATGGGCAATGGGCTGCCTGCAGAGGAGCTGAGTCTTAGATCTTGAGCTGTAGCTTTGTGTTTGCTCCTGGAAGTCAAGAAACTTATGCTTAGGGTGCCAGCTGTAGATATATTATATATGATATATAATATATGATATATGATATATAAATATATATCATATATGTGTATATATATGCATATATAATATATGCACTAAATGACTCAAACACTGGATGCCTCCTACAGTTCCTGTTGGTAAATGTGGCTAGGGGAGATTATGGAAGGCTTTCAAAGGCCTGGGGCCATATTTTCCAGCTCTTTGAATTCCATCTACTTCCTGCTCCAGTTTCTCCTTTCTATAGTGGGTATAGCAGTATGCCCTTGAGACTTCTGAGGCCAATTAGCGGGTTAGAGGCTATTAAAGGATGTTGACCTGTAAAATGACACTATTATCATTTTTTATAATTTGAGACTTATAGTGGTCCTCCCAGAGGCTTCCTTCAAAGCCTGTTAGAGAGAAGCTATTTAGATATTGTAATTAAAATTCTTGAACTCAATGGTGTTTTTCAGTCTGGGAGTACTGCAGTTTGGGAATCCCAGCTATGAGTTCACAGCCATTTGATCCCCAGGATGACTGATTAATTAACTTTGATCATGGAGACAATGTTCACAAAAGAGCTAAATCTCTCTGAAACTTTCAGGTAAACAGAAAGACCACTTGAATGGATTGTAGAAGGAAAAACATAGGTCTAAGACAATGGTCTTCTTTGAATTGGATTTAGGGACCTGTTAACTAACACTGAACACAGGATTGCTGGTTGGAAAAAGGTGGATCTGGTCCTAGGTGCATCAAAAAGTTCCCTGACACTGCCTGCTGCGGATAGGCTCTCACCCTCTTTGCGGGAAGCATATTGTTCAGGTGAATCTGGGTAAAAATATCATAAGTAACCTTGGATCGGGGAAGAGCTTTTCAACAGAAAGTATAAAGCGTAAAGCTTCAGAGTCAGAAGACCCAGAGATAGGACCCACTCTTCCTTTATTTTGAAACTCGGGCTTAATTAGGACCCTTCTGTGTTTTAGACTCTTTCTCTGAACATCGTGGCATTTGGAGATATTGTAATGTGCCTTTTGAGAAGTCTCTCTAGGCACCAGTCATACTGGAACAATCCTAGGGAGCTTAAAACAGTACTAGAACAGCCTTATTCTCTACTCTTATACTCCTGAGGGGAAACTACATGGGGTTTTCTCAAGTAGATTGGTCTACAGTAAGATTTTGAACTTATTCTAACGGTTGTTATTTGAGCATTAATAACCAAAAAGCTATACTAGTTTAGATAAGTATTGGAAACTGGGAGTTATACATGACACTCTTTCAGGAGAACCACATACCTTATGTGTTCAGTTTTAGAAATACAAATTGGGTAGAGATTATTTAATCCTTTAGGTATCCCTTTTATATTACTCCATAACAGTAATCAGTTGGCACTGGGTTGTACATACATCAACAAGACTCATAAAAAATGACACTGCTCTCTCAGAAAGATGCCAGTTATCTTGGGCAGAGAGTCACAGGCCCAGAGTTCTTTCTATTTTAAGACTTTTCAGACACCATACCTAGGAGTAATGTACCATTCAAAGAATAGTCACTTTTAGCTGACCTTCCTATCTCTCTTTTGCAACTTTGCTATTGGCTCCTTGCATTCCTGTACCATGGCCAAAGCCCTTTTTTGGGAGTCAGTAGAGTCTCAGTAGGGTGGTGAGTATAGATCTGTAAGAATGCTCCTATTTCCGTAAGAGAGTCATGGACCACACCTCTGTAATGGTACTGTTCATTTTAAGGAGCCATTATTAAACACCTGTGTGTTTGCTGCGGATGCTACAATAATTACCTCAAATGGGGCAGCTTGACTTGTAGACCTACTGGCTTATAGTTCTAGATAGTAGAAATTCTAGATTAAGGTCTCTCTGTAAGGTCTTTTGAGGCCCCTTCCCTTGGCTTGCAGATGACCAACTTCTTGCTGTGATTTTTTTTCTGACCCTTCTACATGTGAGTCACCATGACAATGTTCAAATGTCACAGTATTACATATCTGAACTTTTCATATGTGTCCTCATTGACTGGCTCCCATGCCTCTATATTTCCAAGACACATTTTTCTTTATACAGTCTTCCTCAGGCACTTGGATGAGTCTACTATCTTGGTATCCAAAATGCGATTTACAGAGCAACTGTATCAGCATCACCTGAGAATGCATTAAAAAGCTTACCTCTTACCTTGGTACTACTGAAGAGTTACATCACTCTTAACAATATTGCCAAATGATTTCTGGGCCCATTAAGAGTTGGGAAGTGGCTTTACTAAGAAGGTCAGTATCCACTGCCTGCTTTCCATCTGCTCATCTCTAAGGTCTAGCCTCCAGATATAGCCCGACAGCCCCCTCAAGTCAGTAGCTGCCTAAGACATCTCTAGGATGTTGCACAGGCATAGTCAATTTAATGCCCCAGGCAGCCCCCCTCTTCCCCCTCTTCTTTCCCACCTGCATTCTTATTCTGGGGTGGTGCTTCAGGCCACCACTGTATTTCTGCTCCTCTATATCCATCAATCCAGCCTGGGTGTTTGTTTGTTTCCTTCAGTACCTCTTATCTTTGTGTCACTTTTTCTATTCTACTGCCTCAGTCTGGACTCTTATCCTCCGTCCCCTGGACTAATAAAGACGACTCAAATAGATTTATTGGCATGCAGCCTTTTTCCTTGTTATTCTCACCACCTCAGCCTGGATCCTCCTGCCTCTTGGTTGCCTGGCAACACTACTCATTGTTTAGGAGTCAGCTCTGGAATCTTGTTTTTAAATCCCCACCCCTTCCAGCCCCAAGGATTTTTCCTTCTTTTTCTCCCCCTCCCTCCCCCCTTCCCTCCTCTCTCTCTCTCTCTCTCTCTCTCTCTCTCTCTCTCTCTCTCTCTCTCTCTGTCTCTCCCTCCCTCCCTCCCTCCCTTCCTTCCTTCCTTCCTTCCTTCCTTCCTTCCTTTTTTTTGTTTCTCCCCCCTTCTCTGTGTGTGTGTTTCCTAGTAACCATACTTTGGTATTCCCATATAAAATGCATAGAAATGTTGAAAAAAGAGATAAGTTGGGTTCATGGAACAGACTCTGTAATGAGGTCATGGTCCAATAGGTACTTAAGAGATGATGTGGGCACTTTCTCATCCCCTTTCCACCCCAAGATTCTTACAATTTGGTGGTGTGACCATATACAGATATTTTAGTGATAGTGGGATGGATCTGAGGCAGTATTTGGAGTGAAAAACACAGCCCTAAACCATGGTTATTTTAGAGTAGGGACCATAAGGGGGTCTTTAAAGAACTACAAACCTCTCTCCCTATTGGGTCCAGACCAAGTGCTCTTTAGATTCTTACTATTTCAGGTGACAACTGGACATTGGAGATAGAAAAGGCAGGAGATACCTGTCTGACTTTGTGGGTCTTCCTGAATGTGCAAGCTGAGGGGGAGACCATTGGCATGGCTGATAGATAGCTTTGAATTTGTGCCCAGAAACTGTTTGCAGGGAAAGTATTTTTAGAAATATGGAAATAAATACAATTAAATTAGATAGACGTGTCAAGCACATTTTTAAAGGCTGTCCTTTGACCATTACAGCTTAGGTAATGACAACTCTTTGAATAATGGTGCTATATTTTCTAATTAAACAATCAAGTCTCTCCAATGATTACATTAACAAAGAGAGAGGCCAAAAGGCTAGGACCTAAAAGAAAAGAGATTTTAAATGGATAGAAATGGTGGTTAAAATTGGAAGTAGTTTTCCTGATGCATTTTAGTACTTTGTTAACACTTTGTGTCCTGGATATGTGTGCCTGTCTTTGTATTAAAATAGTTATTTGCCACTGTAACAGATAGGACCTGTGGAGCGTTCATACATGCACATACCAGCGAGCACACATGCGCGTGCGCACACACACACACACACACACACACACACACACTCACAACTATGCACACATTTACATAAGCAGACAGACTTTGGTTTATATCTGGCTTATGGTTGTATAATTTCAAGTAGATCTCTTCATCTTTCAGAATCCTGTCTTTCTTTCCCACTCTGAACGAGACAGGGAGGCTTCTGGCCATTGCCTTATTTTTACTTAAAAATAAAAATGAAATCACATGTAATGGATATGTATTTATGCCACCATTCATTCCACTCAATATGGAAAAAGTATTGCTTCGATTTTCTTTTTTGTCCCCAAACCAAATCAGATGCATCTCAACTTGCACACATTTTAAAAAACATTCAATGTGGCAGTGAACCTCTTTCCTAGGGCGGTTAGCTACAGGAGATAGAGGAGAATTACAGAGGTTTCCCACACTGAGGACACCATCCTCAAGTTTTTCTCTGCCTAGAAGCACAGAGTAAAGAGCTGTGTTTTGTTAACACTTTGTGCGCTGGATATGTGTGCCTGTCTTTGTATTAAAATATTAGAGAGCTATGCTGGTAGTAACTGCTTCTCTCTTAGCAGTAGATTGAGCATGTGTGATATTTGTATACCTGTGTGATTGTATGTGAGTATGACTATGTGTCTATGTGTGTATGTGTGTGATTGTGTGACTATGTGACTGTGTGTATGTATGGATATATTGTGTATATATGTATATATGTATTAAGCTATTATAATGCTACTCATGTTTCAGTCAGGATGATATAGTTTGGACATGATACACTAGCAATGTTGCCAAAAACAAAGATCATTCACTCCACCATTGAATAGATCAGTTGCTTAATGTTTGGATAATCAAAATGGACTTACTTGGAAAGTAAGTAAACCAGAGAATGTGGGAAGGCCACTTCAGGTGATGCCCGGGACTAGAGTAGCAGGAATGGAGATGGCTGGAAAGACCCATCTCTCTGGGCAAGAGAAAAGTCCAGACTTCTAAGTGCAGCTCTAGTGGCCTGGATGGGGTCACTCTCTTAGTTACTCTATTTTTGCCTATTTCTGTTTTTGAGAGAGAATCCCACTATGTAATGAAGACTCTCCTTGAACTTGGTGCTCCAGCATTGCACAATACAATTGCTTGATACAAACTCCTACCTTGGGCTTGTATCACTTGCTTTGGGTTCATTATCCTTGAAGGAGAAAAGAGTAGTTTGGTGACCTCTGGTAAAATCCACCCTGCATTAGAGTCATTAGAGTTCTAGTTTCTCTCTCTCTCTC
>JANHMN010000007.1:41978224-41993656 GCA_030674055.1 Rhabdomys pumilio | reverse complement strand
TGCTTTAGGGCATGATGAGAGGACTTTGGTTGTTCATTCTCTGCCATGTTTGTCACCTCAAAGCTGCCTCCTTGGGGAACATTTGTGATTTTTGTTTCTTTTTCTGCTTTTGCTTGCACAGATCACAGATAGGGAGTTGTTCTACAATCTCTCCTGCTGAGCTCCCAGTTCCTCCTCTCAGCTCCTCCGGTTCCCATCTCAGGGTTGGCAGGTAAGTGACCTGTAGGCATCCTACTTTGAAACTACTGACTGTTCTATGTTCCTTCTTCTTGGGCTTCCTTAGCCAGTAGCCAGTTTGAAGAGTGTGCTCCTGGTACCAATCCCGAGTCATGTCAGCCTTGCTCCCAGCTAGCTACTGGAGTGCCTCTGGTCAATATCTTAACCTCTCTGACCTCCTTTTTAGTCTGTTAAAGGCAGACTATGAAAACACTCTATGCTGTATAGTAGAGATTAAATCAAGACAGATGAAATACCAGTGGCACAAAACAAGTGCCGTGGTAATGTTGGTTTCCTTTTCTTCTTTTATCCTTTTGAGGGTTCATCCCCCGGGAACACCAGTGGAAGACCATCTCAGATTAGTCTGTATGAATAGTTTCACTAAACTGGAGAAGGGTGGATAGATTGAATATAGATGAATAATCACCATTTTGTGAATACTTCTAATACAAACATAAAAGCTAGGCAGGACTGTCTCCTTTCCAAATAATCATTAGTGTGCTTGGTACACATACATGTTGGCAGATTGGGTTGATGAGTTCTCTAGGGTGTCACACAACACTACTGTGCCCAGCCCCACCACTGCTCCAACAACCAGAGAGATTGTCAGCCTTTTACAAAACTCCATCCTATATTTCATTCAGCTCCCAAAGAGGCTTGCAGAGCTACCTTGAGGGGGGATGATGGTCTCTGTTTGACAGGAGACTTAGGGATTTCTGTGTTTGCAGCAATACTGACCATGTGAAGCTCATGGAAAACTTTTGTTCAGGTCATTGATGAGAGTTTCAGCTTTGACCACACATCATAATCAACAGAAGAGTTCAATAAAACAGAATTCTGACCTCTTCAGAACTGTTCATCAGTAGGCCATGAGGGTGGGGGTGGGGACTGAAGTCTCCATTTCTAATGCTTTCAAGCGAAGTTGAAACTGTTGGTTCAGGCCTCACTGAGAACATAGGTCTTGGCGAATAGATTATAACTTTGTCTGTATCTTAGGGTCACTCAGAGGAGCTTTAAAAGTTTAAAGGCCGGTGGTGGCGCACGCCTTTAATCCCAGCACTTGGGAGGCAGAGGCAGGCGGATTTCTGAGTTCGAGGCCAGCCTGGTCTACAGAGTGAGTTCCAGGACAGCCAGGGCTACACAGAGAAACTCTGTCTCGAAAAACAAAAACAAAAACAAAACAAAACAAAAAGTTCAAAGGCCAATCTTACCCCAGACCAATTTGATTTGAATCTACAAAGGTAGGACCTGGACTCCATTATTTTAAAATCTCCCTAGAAGACCCCTAGATACAGGAACTATTGACAATCATCCTGACAGAGTTTGGAAGATCTAGCCTCAAAGCCCAGGTCTGACTATAGCTAGTGGCAGGTAGATTATATCGATGACTCATTTACAAATATGTCATATTGAGGTGCAGTAATGTTGTCTAAGTCTTTATGAGTATGTGCGGGACTTAGTCTTAATGTGATCTTAATGTGTTCCCCTCAAACCACAACTCTTAAGCATGCTGGATTTTCACATTTGTTCTAAGTGGGCATGGCTGATGATATGAAGGAAAGAGCTTACAGAGCAGGTCGAGGTTGTCAGTCATGTGTGCTTCCATTGGCACTGACTGTTGGCTGCATCCAGCAGCTTGGTTTGGAGAATTCCTCCATGTTACTAACTGAAACAACCGTTTGGTGTATCAAAAGCATTCATCTATGCAGAGCCATCTTGTTTGGATGGTTTGTACAAATAGTGTGAACACTGAGGATCATATGTTGAGGGGACCAGATACTTGGGTGATCAGCCCTTCATGAGAACTCTGGGGTCTGAGTCTTCAGTGTGTTTAATTGGGAAGGACACTGCACATGTTCTATTTTATTGCTGGAGGAAAAAAAAACACATTCTACATAAACATGCCCTGGGGAGAGAGGACATGGAAATCTTGCCTCTGGACTCCTCTGGAGCAGAGTTCTTCCCACTCTGACCTTGCCACGTATCCTTTTATTTGATAAAGTGTAGATGATATTATTACTGCTTCTGGTTCCCTGAGTCATTACAGTCAAGTCATTGATGACACAGTATTTGTGGAACTCTGTGATGGCAGGACTTTTGAAAAGGTACAGTTAAAGTGTTGGTATGGAACATACACCATGCTAAGTAGTAGTTTGTGTATGGAACAGGATAGCATTAGTTGGCAGAGATAGAAAAAAAAAGATGCTAGGTGGTCTGATGTCTCTAAATTAACCTGGACAATTGGGATGGATCTAGAATGAGTTGGGACAGATAAGATATGACAACATCATCCGTAGGAAGGCAACGTCAAGGCAAGGGTGCCTATACCAGGCTCCTGGATCTTCACAGTGGGCGTTTTCTGTTCCTTAGCATTCCCACACCTTCGTACAACACCAGAACCCCATTCAGGGTCACAACTCCCAAGGTGGTTACTTTCTCTGCTGTCTGATCAATGTCTCAAAACAGGCACCAATCCTCTAGAGTTCCCAACCCATCCACAAAGGAAAAAATTGAGGAAGAGGTTATGAACCAACCTTAGAGTCACCAGACTGGGCATTCTCTAAGGGTCCTTAGGTCCCTGAGCAGGCTATGTTGTAGTCTTCTCATCTGGGAAGTGTTTGAGGTGAGGAACATGCTTGCTGATCAGCACTGGTGGGAAGACCAACACTATGTTTCAAAGAATACAGACTCACTGGAGCTGGGAAGGCAACATAGACTCCCTTCTGTTCATTTGACAGAGGAGGAAATGTGAATGCAGAGGAGCCATAGATTGACTCTTTTATTCAGATAAGATGAAAGGCATATTTCTGCACCCATCTGGTTCTGTTCTTTACATACATATCAAAGTATTTCATTAAATTCTTGCTGCCAGGCAAGCAGAGTCATGGCTGCTGCCACACACTGAATGTCTGTAGTATACAACCCTTTTCATTTGTAATGATTCATTTGCCCCACTATTAGTGACTGAACACTAATAATATTTATTTATTTTATGTATATGAGTGCTTTCTTCACAGATGTCAGAAGAGAGAATCAGATCCCAGATGGTTGTGAGCCATCATGTCATTGCTGGGAATTGAACACAGGACCTCTGGAAGAGCAGTCAGTCCTCTTAAACAGCTGAGCCATCCCTCCAGCCCTTGAACACTAATAGAAGTCTTGTTCAAGATGATTCAATGCCAGTCTTCAGTTTTACAGCATTGTCTGCTTCCCAATCTTTCTTTCTTTTGTGCTGTCTCTTACAGCAATAGTGAAATAGGTAGTATTTTCTCAGTGCTGACTAGATGACAGGCACCATACAGAGCTGTGCATTCACTATCTCATCTAATCCTTGCCAAGTGCCAGACATGAATCATGACTTCATCCAATTTCATCCACTCCTAAGGCAACATGGTCTTTGTTAAATCAGCAATAAGTGTAGTAAATGATTAAATCTTGATGCCAGCCCCAGGATCTCAGAAATAAGTCAAATGCTAGTGATTGAGATTACAGCTCTGATTTAGGGCAGTCTTGCACCACTCAAAGTCTATTCTAATTGGATAGCTAGGTACTCACTGACTGAAATGAGTCTCTGGCCCAAGAACTCTTGGAAATGATGGCTTTCATCTCCTTCCCAACCATCTCAAACATTGATCTGGGTGTGATTTCTAGCATTTGTTCTCTTAGGATTCATGTAAATTATTTAGCATCTCTGACCCAGTTTCCCCACTTAAATAATGGATATCTATCTATCTATCCATCCATCCATCTATCTATATCTATCTACCTACCTATCTATCTACACAAACACACAAGCATACACATGAATGATAAAGAATCCACTTTCTTCAGTATTTAGCCACTAGACTGGCAAAAATGCTGATCTTTAATATGGACACTCATGGAGTCAGTTGTTTGAGGAATATGAAAAGAGTTCAGAATGTCTCTGAAAACACAAGAATGATAATATTATAACTAGAGAGAGAAAGGACTGAGCAGGGAACAGCCTCTGGGGGTAGATAGCTTAAAGCATACATGGTAGCCATGTATGCTTGCGAACATTTTCTAGTTTCCATGTGTTTTTCTCTACCTGAAAAAATGAAGATAATATTTTCCATTTAGTTCATCTGAATTAAGTGCTTTGAAGGGCATCTGACAAAATTTGAGCATTCATATGTGCTAGCTATCAATCTTACATGTTCTATGTGAATGTTATCTAATTTGATTTGACTGTGTGTGAGTCTACATTTCATAAATGAAGAGATTAAGGTTCCAAGAACTATGTACAGATTCAGAGTCAGCATAAAAACTCTTTAGACTCTCAAGTGAAAGTCTCCCCATAAGTTCATACTTAGAAACATGTGTTACATAAAAAAGGCTGAGCCGCTGGGTACAGAACACTTGATTAGCATGTCCAAAGTTTACTCTCCAGCATTCCATAGATGGAGTTAGGGGGAACATGTCTGTAGTTCTAACACCAGGAAGGTGAAAGTAAGGCAATCAGAAGTTCAAGGTCATCCTCTGTTACAAAGGGAAAAGGCTACTGTCACAAGGCAAAAGAGAAAAAGAGAAAATGGAAGAGAAGAAGGAAGGAAGGAAAGAAGGAAGGAGGAAGAAAGAGGGAAATGAAACAGTACAAAACCAAGGCTCATATCAGCGACTATGTTGTATCTCAGTGGAGGATGGGTAGAAATAGGTACGTGTGTGACAGTGTCTTGCAGCCTGTGAGGACTAGTTGTTAATTTTTAAGAATATTTCCAGACAGTTGAAAGTCCAGTGACAGCTTAACATTGATTGGGGGGAGCAATACTTACCCCATAAAAATCTGTGATCACTGTACTGGAATACAAGCAAAACTAATAGACATTAGTGAATTGTGATGTAGGAGCCAAGCTGAAGGGACACTGAGAAGAAACAAAACTGCTCTTTGGTATACTTTCTCCATAGTTTTTAAACGATTTATTTATTACTTTTAATTATGTCTCTGTGTGCATGTTACTGCAGGTGTCCACGGAAGGCAGAGGCATCCAGTACCTTGGAGCTAGAGTTGTAGATGGCTGTGAGCTGCCTGATGTGGGTGCTGAGATGAAACTCAGCTCTTCTGGAAGAGCAGCACGTTCTGGATTATCTCTTCAGCTCTTCTTTGTACAGTACCATTTTAAAACCTATTCAAAATTGAAAACAGAAAAAAAATCATGAAGTTTATGTCAAATTGACAGCATAACCAAACAAAACCCAACTCTATTTTACGGGGCTTTAGAACACTGAAATCCTTGGTGGGAAATACTTTAGGGATACAAAGAATTACAAAGAAAGGTTAAACACTTGTATGTGTTTTTGTTATTAATAGTAATTTCAATATTAATATTTTGAAGTTGTTTCTTTATAATTTGGGTAGAGCAAATGAATAGCTATGTTACTGCTCTCAGAAGCCAGCATTTTCATTGTATGAAGAAAAACAATTAAAAAGTAAAAGACTTTAGCTGAAGTCACTATAATGTTAACACTGAATAAAAATCCTGCAAAGAAAACAGACTGTATGTCATGTATTGAGTAGTGATCGTTCAGCCACCAGCCTCAGATATACTGGTTGGTTCTCTAAGAGGTTAACAGAGCTGTCGGCAGTTGATAGCTGCTGGGGGAGAGAGAATCATTCTTTTTTGAGGGTGCTGGCAAGCTTCTCATAGTCCAGGGCATGGGATAGTCTTATCCCCATCCACATATGGGCAAGATTAACTGAACTTAGGGACTTAGCCAAAACAAAACATAAACATAAAGTTGGAAAGAAGCTGTGTTAGGAGAGATATTGGGAGGGTGGGAGAAGGAAAATGGTGGGTATTTCATTGTATATACATATGAAATTCTTGAGAATAACAAACCAAACAGGATACAGAAGGATATCTCCTGAAGAAGGATACTATGGATTGTCTTTGGCTTCCATGCACACGTGTATATGCACATATGAAGCAACAGATAAATATGCACGTGCATATAACTGAACATGTACACACATTAAATATAGAAGTAAATAAAATTTTTCCTAACAACAGTTTATTAAATAACATAAATAAATACTTTCTTGAATGTTGTTTAATAAATACATTGAATAAAATTTTTGCCATATTAATAAAAAAAAAAGATAAAGAACCTATTGGCACTACCATTGGTGCACCAATGTATGTCAAGTCGTAGCACAACAAAACACTCTTGTGTTTATGGTGGTTCTGGTGTGAACACACCAGCTGTGCCGACAGTCCACAAAAGTATAGAGCACATAACTATGTTCTGTACATTGTTTTTTTACTTTCTGACTATCAGTTTAATATATGCTTCTTTTACTGAATGAAAAGGAGTCTCCCATGATGCTAGTAGCAGCCTTGGCAAGTGCTGTCATGTATTTTATTTGCACCAAGTGGCCACATCAAGTAATTGCCATAGACCATGTAGATTTGCAGACATTAATTCACTCTGTGACAATTGTGCAATGAAGAAATCACAGGCATGCCGTTCTCAGAATGTATCCCTACTGATAAGTGACATGTCACTGTGAATATGCACATGGACACACACACACACACACACACACAGAGAGAGAGAGAGAGAGAGAGAGAGAGAGAGAGAGAGAGAGAGAGAGAGAGGTTTTTTCCTTCTTCAACTCTAGATATTGAAGCAGTAAAGTAAGAACCTTTTACATTCTAGAGCACTGAGAGTAATGTCCACAGTAAAAGAAGATTATATCACATTTTTAGTTTGATGTCAAAATATTGTGGTAAAATGGGTTGGGAATAATTAAAGACAAATTAGAGCCCATTTATGCCGAAAAAGCAAGAAAACTTTCAATGTTTCATGGTATAGGTTTAAAAGACCTAGGAGCCAGTTAAAAATGTATCATAACATGTCACAAGAATTAGAACATAGCAATTAAAACACTATGAGTCTGTGAGAATATTTTTGAAAGGAAATAAATTTATAACTTGAGGTAATTTTTTTTAAAAAAAACTAATCCTTAGAAATTGCTAATTATATAAACAGTTAAACATTTAACGTATTTCCAGAAGAATTTATGCTTTATATTGATAGAAAAGTTTTAATTGATCAGCAAATCTCTACTTTATAGAAGAATGTTATTTATCGGGGTTGGAGAGGGCAGTCAAGAATACTTGCTGCTCTTGCAGAGAAGTTAAGTTCAGTCCTCAGCACTCACACCCAGCGGTGCACAATGGCCTGTAACTGCAGTAACAGAAGATCTATCGACTACTTCATGCCTTTTCTGGCACCTGCACACATACAGTGCACATATATAGTTTCAGGTGCATGCACGTGCATGTACACACACACACACACAGCCCGCCACCACCACCATCACCACCACCACCTAAATAAATAAATAAGTAAATATACCCAGTTTCATTCAGTAAAATAAACAGCGATTGATAACAAAATAAAAATAATTACCTAGTTTCATTCAGAAAGATAAACCGTAATGGATAACAAAACCAAAAAAGAATAGAACAGCAATGAAGTCAATGCCTATAACGAACATGGGAAGAATGACGGAGAACTTGTTTCTCACTAGACTGAAAAATTGTCAACTGGTGAAAATGCTCAGTGGTTAAAAACATTGGCTGTTCTTCCAGAGGTCTTGAGCAATTCTCAATTCTCAGCACCCACATGGTGGCTCATGACCATCCCTAAAGGGATTTGATGCCCTCTTCTGGCATGTAGGTGTGCATGCAGACAGAGCACTCCTGTATTTAAAAAAGAAAAAATGACATAAGTAATTTTTGAATAAATTAACTCAAATAAAGACCCAGTGTGAAACTACTAGAAGAAAATGGACAGAACTGAACATGTCCATTTTCTTTCCATTCAAATCTATATTCTTGAATTGGGTAACAGGGAAGATTGCAACTGGATTTTTTTTATTTACTTATAGATTTCACATCCTTCCAATGAAGATAATTCCTTTATTCAACTGCTGTTTGAACTTGAGGAAGAAGGGAGTAATTACTCCTTGTGGCCAATACCACAATGCAGTGTGTCACACTCTAGAGTCCACAGCCCTACAACATGAGTGCAACATTGGGTTAGAATCATGGCCCGCATTGCTGTGGGCTGTCTTCTTCTGAGCTGAACTCTTGGCCCAAGGTCATTTGTAACCAAAGACAGATGAAACCAACCAGAATAACAGTGGAGTAGAAATGGGTGTGTATGTCTCTGATCAGCATTTGGGCTGTTCCAGAGGTTTCAGAGGCTTCATGCCTAGGTCTTAGCTTAGAATTGAGAGCTATTATGTCTGATCAGTTGTTACATAGTTGCTTCCTTCAGGTTGTTTCCTTCAGGACACTACTATTACCACCATGAATCAGAATACCTGTCACCACCAGCAAAAAAGCCTGTGAATTCCATCATGGGAGATTGGGGAAGAGGAATGGGTCTTTAGACCCTCACCTGAGTTTTCAACTATCCCTTCCCCATTATCTATTCTCCAACTAGAAGATGTGTGGAATCCTGCCCCAGATGCACATGTTTGGGATGCCAGGAATATATAGGAAACAGAAGTTTGACTAGGGCTAGGATCCCAGTATGCAATTTTCCTAAGTTAACACTCATGGTAGAGTGGGGCTTTTTGCCCATGAGGCTGTCTAAGAGTGACCCATGCTTCTGTATGTAACTCCAAATAAACTGACTGTTTCAACAAGTTAGACTTATATAGAATGGTTTCTCTGTTCTAACAGTGCCCTATCTGTGGCAAATAGGCATTTCAGTACATCTCTCCAGGAAAAGTCATGAACACCAAATGTTGTTTTCTACCACCCCAACCCTGAGTCCAGAGCAAACTCCTGAGCTTCATGTCTTCTCTTATCCTCTTAGCAAATGGAGTCCTGCCACATCCTCTGCAGCCTGAGGTTGGGAAAGTGTAGTGAAGTCAGTCCCTTGGTTTATAAAGTTAATATCACATGGAGACACATTTGACTCTCCTAACCATATCTTCAGAGTCTCGGGCCACTGCACAGCTGATGATGACACAGGACAAAAACTCATCAGGATTCCTTAGCTCTTGTGAATATGTTTACTTCTGTGAATGAGTAGCATCAAAATGGAATCTTCTGGAAATTCGCACAGTATAGGTTTTACACGCAGGAAACTTTTACACCTTAGCTGCACAGTGTCTAGGGAAGACCAATCTATGGCTGGTCCAAACTTTTGCTTCATTGATTTGAGTTTTCAAATATTTTTATCCCTCAGGGTTTTTTTCTAAGTATTTGTTTATTTTAATTCTCTGTGTCTGTCTGTGTAGATTATAAATTGCATGCATTTCATTTTTTCCCTGTTAAAAGGTAGCTTACATCAATAGAAATCAGCTAAACATACTTACACTTTCTAGATCCTGCAAGTTTTCTCTATGTGCCTATCTTCCAGTGTACAGTAGAATTCACTCTAACTTTACATAGGTATTACATCTTGGAACAGAGGGTAAGCAAAATAGAGTTGATAAAATGTATCATCTCTGGAGGTAGCCAAAGGGTTAATTCACTAAGCAATGATTAAAAATAACACCTGAGTTATTTCAGAGCCATTGCTTAAAGAAGCTGGCAGAGCTGCTGAAACAGTGTTCTTAAAAGCTTTTTTCAGGCCTTCAATCCTCCAGAGACCATTCAAGGAGAAGAATAAGACTTTATCTGAAGAAATGAGATCTAGAGGAGACTGTGATAAGAAGTGTTAAATGACTGTATCAAATAGAGACTCTGCTCAATGTCTCTGACATAGGTTGAGGGAAAAAGACATCATGAGACACCACATAGTCATTCAAGACTGGAGGGTGTGTTCACAATTGGTCAGATTTCCACAAAGTTTTGAGGACCACACTAATTAAAGCAGTGCATGCCAGGCAACGTCTCCCAGAGGAGCTGTGGCTCATCTTTAGATGGCTGATAGTTATTCATTGTTCATCTCTCTAGGCTACAGTGTCTTGATCTCCAGAATTGGAATAATAATAATATCTACCTCAAGAGGTTGTTCAAAGGAACAAATGAGAGGGTTAATTTAAATATCTCAGAACGTAGTCTACAGTTAGAACTCGATGAACTTACTCTTCTCAAATCTGATTAAGTGCTTTCTCCCTTAATACTTACTATGAAATACCTGAAATACCTACTATGTGCTAGGCAGTGTGATAAGACATACTCTATTGGTTAGGCTACTTGTTGATGCAATCCATTACATGTTTTTCAGTAAATCTATCAGAAGAATTTTTTTAAGGAAGATACTTGGTTGTTAATGGAACCTTAGGAAGATTCAAGATTGGTGGCCATAATCCTACTATCTACTAGAGCATAGCTTCAGCCATCATCTTCTGCTGCCACTGGGAAAGGGATTCTCAGATTGTAGCCATTCCTGAAAGCTAGGTGTTTATCTTGTTGAAATGTGTTTCACATGACTCTTCTATTTTTGAAATACAACATCTGACCTTAAGTATCTCATGAGTTCATTTGATTGATAACTAGTCCAAATGCCTAGATGTTCTAGCTGCAAGGGACTCTAGTGACATGGTTTTCTGAGTTTCAACTAGATTTTAAAGTGAGTTTCTGTATTTTATCAAAAGCCATAATAAATATCAACTAGACCTTGTCTTTGATTTTCATGAGCTCACTTTAGTGACAAGACAAGAGTGAATAAATTGTTACAGCACCAGGACTATTGAAGCGTCTTATATCTCCAAATATTGACTCTTTCGGCAATCTGTCTGACATTAGACATGGTGACATGACCTGCTTTAGTCTATGAGACTGTGCATGGAAATGATGGTTTGGTAGATGAAAGGGCTTTTAAAGAGCTATTTTAGACTTTTCTTGTGTTTCCATTCTGCACCAGGAGAAATTTATATTTTCCATGGGCAGGAACTTCAGCTTGCATTCTTAAATTAAGAAGGCATGTGCATCAAACCATAATGCAACTACAGCCTGACATAGCCCTAGTATTAACACTATAACTTCAACATGATCAGGAAATAGGCATTTATCTTCATAACCTTTGGACCTTTGAAAGACCATTTTGTACATCATTGTTATAGACAAATCTAATTGCTACAAGAAAATGGTGGCAAGTTCAGATACAGACATTGAATGCTGAGTTAATCCTGGAAAAGAGTATGTATAATGAGGACAAGCTAGAAATGCATCATGGAAGATGTGACTTAAGAGTTTGGGGAGCATTTAGAATTCATATAGACAGAAAAGTGTATGGAAGAGAATTCCAGGGTAAAATATGCATAGTCAAAAGCTTAAAGAATGGCATTGGCAAATCCAATAAATCAGTTTTAGTGTTTCTCAAAATGTGGCAATGTCAATATCATTGATGGTGTCTCTGAAAGGCAGCAGTAGCACTCTTTGGCTTACTATCTGCACTTAAACTACCCTTTTGTCTTGATGTGCTTCTGAGTATTATCATAAAGATGAACACTTATGAAGTCTCACTCAAGGTTGATACCAGAATCTTTTTTTTTCTAATATACAAAAGCAAACACTTAAGCCACTAAACCTTTAAAACTAATTTTTACATACCACCATTTTTTTTTTTTTGGTGCTCTTTGTCGTCAACAACACTACCAATCATCTCTGGAATGTCCCTTCCCTTTTGGTAACAGAACCACAATGCAACCAACTGTTATGCATAGTTAGGAATGCCCACCCTTCAGGTTCCTCTGTTAAAATTTCCTAGGTGCCTATATGAGTAGATCTCGGTCACTGAAATGTAGAAATGTCAAGTTCACTGGGGGTACTTTCAGAAAGACTTCTATTTTTCTTCTGGTGCAATAAGAATTGACAAGCAGAGACTGTATGCATTCTATTTTCCTTTTCTCTTCTAGAGCATGGGTTAGTGCCTAGAAGTAGTGATGTCTTTTGTGCTTACTAAGATGTCTTCACATAAAGTACAAAAGCAGGAAGCTAGGGGAGACAATTCCTTGTGGCCTTCCTTACGGTTCTTGCAACCCAAGTTCTATTTCTGGCTAAGATGAAGATGAGGGTGCTTGTTAAATGTAGCCAAGTGTAGCTACACATATCCTGGGAAAGCCTAGGCTAGCACCAATGTCTCAGGTTTGGGGTCCAGGATATGATAGGTGTATGAGAGCCAAACACCACAAACTGGAGAGCCTTGCTAAACAATCAGAAAAGCATAGGTCCTCACCAGAGACAATGTAGGGAGACTCCTTTGGATAACTTAGGGCCATTGATAGTAATCTAGATAGTTTTAATCATTGTTTCAATATCTTTGAACATATGTTGGTGCCAGAAATTATTTCTAGATTTAATTACATTTACTTCCAATTGGGAAATCATTAAAAGTCTGGACTTGAGTTTGCTCAACTGTAAAGTGCTCTAGATATTGCGAGATGGGAAGGGAGCTGTTATAAAACTGGTTTGTAAAGTCCTTGAAATTTCTGAAGTGGAAGCAGTTATATTGGCTAGTGATTGAGGTCACAAGAAAGTTTCATGATAGAGGCTGGCCACCTGATTAAGGCATTTGTAACAGTTACTGTCCTAGTTATCTTTACTGTTAATTTGGCACAGCCCAGGGTCTCTTTTGTTGAGGAATTCCCTGGGTCATTGGCCTGAGGGTTGTATGTGAGGGTTGTCTTGATTGATTGACATAGAGAGTCCAGTCTATCACAGAAATGCTCTTCTGTAGGTAGGAGGTCTTAACTGTGTAAGGATGATATGCAATTTAAGCATAAACCTATGATCAAGCCAAACAGCAACATTGCTCTGTGGTCTCTGCTTCGAGTCCTACCTCCATTTTCCTCAGTGATAAATCAGGACCTAAAAATATAAAGCCAAATAAATCTCTTTCTCACCTAAATTGATTTTGGTCAGAGTGTTTTATCACAACAACAAAGAAGGAGACTAGCTTGCTTTCTAATATTGTAGCAAATACCTGAGAACATTAGTTTAAATAAAGAAAACTTTATCTTGCTTCTCATTTTCAGTCAATGGTGTCTTTGCTGCAAAGCTGGTCAATTTGTGAAGGAGAGAGAGAGAGAGAGAGAGAGAGAGAGAGAGAGAGAGAGAGAGAGGCTGACATCCAAATATCCCTTTCAATTTTATTATTATTTATTACTCTATCAACCACCTGCCTGCTTCAACTAGAACTAACTTCTCAAAGTCTTCGTCACCTCCCAATAGCATTATCAATGAAGAACCAAGCCTGTAGACACGCATGAGCCTTTGAGGGATGCTCAAGATTCAAACCTGAGCAATGTAACTAGAATGTTTCACTCTCAGCTTCCTCCTCACCTCCTGTGAGGGGAGAGCAGCAGGAGACTGAATTAATCACCAATGGTTAATGAGTTAATCAATCACACTTTCACCACAAACCTTCTTAATAACTAATGATGGAGTTTAAAGAGCTTCTGGGTTGGTGAACACATCTGTTTATGGACAGAACTTGTGTTTCAAAACCCTTCTGCATCTTGCCCTCTGGGTGTCTTCATCTTTAATTCATTCCCTTGCTTTATGATAAACTAGAAAGAATAGTTATGTTTTTCTCTGAATGCCATGAACCCTTCAATTTCATGACTATCACACTAGAATGGGAATCCTGGGGACTTCAGATTTGTGTCCAAGTTTGACTGCTACTTAATATAGGGGGGAAGACTTGTGATAATTAGCCCTCAATCTGTAGGTTATGTGCTAACTCTGTCTTCTTGGTGTTAGAATTGAATTAAATCATAAGGCACTTAATTGGTGTCTGTAGTGTGTTTCTTGGTGTAGGAAAAACCCCTCAAATTTGTATTAAAAGTGTTAAGAGGAAATACTTTAGACTTATAAGGTTATTTGATGTCAAGTTACAATTATGTTAACTTGATAGGATCTAGAATCATCTAGGAGACAAACCTTTCAGCCAACCTTTAAGGGATCATTTAGTAGGCCAACTGAATTGGAAAGACACCTTAATTGTACAAAGCATCACTCCCTGGGCTGAAGCCTCTGATGGAGTGAAAAGAAGAAAAGGAACTGAGCACTGGCGTTCATCTCTCACTGCTTCTTGACTGTGGATGCAGTATGAATGGCCACCTCAAAGTCCTGTCTTCATGACTTCCTCGTTATGACAGTCTATACCCTGAACTATGAGCCCAGCTAACCTGTTTCTCAAGCTGCTTTTGTCAGTGTATATGGTAGTTTATATGACAAATGCTCCCCTCATAGGTTCAGGTACTTCAACTCTTGGTCCCCAATTGGTAGTGCTGTTTGGGAAGGCTTGGCCTTGCTGGAGGAAATGAACTTTGGAATGTTATAAATTAACCCTATTTCCAGTTTACTCTCTCTGTTTCATGCTTAAGTTGGGGATGTGAGCTCTCAGGTTTCTGCACCTGCCTCCAGGCCTGTTGCTTGCTACCATGCCTCCTTGCCACGAGAGACTCCATGATAGACTCTTTTTTTTTTTTAAGATTTATTTATTTTATGAATACACTGTTGCTGTCTTCAGACATACCAGAAGAGGGCATCAGATCCTATTACAGATGGTTGTGAGCCACCATGTGGTTGCTGGGAATTGAACTCAGGACCTCTGGAAGAGCAGTCAGTTCTCTTAACCACTTAGCCATTTCTCCATCCCTTAGGATAGACTATTTTTTTTTTTTTAAGAATTGAGATTATAAGATGATTATGTCATTTTCCCTTCCTGTTCCTCCTATCAACTCTCTCCCAATACATCTCTTCCCAATCTCTTCAGATTCATGGCCTCTTTTATGCATATAAGTATATATTTCTGTCTGTCTGTCTGTCTGTCTGTCTGTCTATCCATAGATTCATAAATACAGCCTGTTCAGTACCTATCATGTTACCTATATGTGTGTTTTCAGGGCTGACCATTTGGCGCTGGATAAATAATTGGTGTGTCCTTTTCAACCCACTGGATCTGTAAGACCAAATAAAGTCTTTCTTTTGTATGTTGCCCTGATCATGGCCTTCTTATACAACAACAAAGAAGTAACTAATATAGAATATTTTGTCACAACAGAAACAGACATAACAAACAGGGTCACAGTCATAGGTGCTGGGAACCAGGACTTCAGTGAGGACTCCTATCATTTTGGAGAATATGATTCAACCTATAGCAATACTCATCTCATCTCTCTCAGTCATTGCCATGAATCAATATACACTGGTATGAATAGAGAGTAAAGGCTCTGGTGTGTGTGTGTGTGTGTGTGTGTGTGTGTGTGTGTGTGTGTGT
>JANHMN010000007.1:41923993-41978214 GCA_030674055.1 Rhabdomys pumilio | reverse complement strand
GTGTGTGTGTGTGTGTGTGTGTGTGTGTGTGTGTGTGTGTGTGTTTGTGAAGAACTGTAAGGCATGTCAGTTCATATGTTGTTCATATGTAGTCTGAAGAAGCAGGGAGGCAGAGGTAGGGCACTGGGCCATGACACTGTTACAGACTGTCTTGGACACTGCCACATACCCAGAAGCCAGTGTGTTTGGCAGCCACTTCCTTACTATGTTCCCAGTCTTCAGTCGTCAAGGAACAATCTTAACTAGTTACTCTGAAAGATTTTAGAGTCAAAATGGATTCACTTGTGCTAAACTAAAACAATAGAACGGGAAGGTTAGGAAGGCAGAGAGTTCATATGCCTATGTCTGATAACAGGAATGAACACAAGAGACTTTGCCAGAACCATGGAGCACAAGGGCCACTGAAGTCTTTTACAAACAGTATACTTCCACAAGGAAATCTGCCAGCAACAGCCTGTCAAGTCCTGGACTGATGCCACACTTGTTATTGATCTTTGTGTTCAAGGATAATTGTTTTACAACAACTTACTTAACCCTGTCCATTTCATACTTAAGAGATCTTTTCTAAAGTTTGTGGGTAGACTTGATGTGGATGGGGACTGGAGTGGGAGAGATCAGGTAGTGGAGAGGACTGGAGGGAGACAGTGCTGGGAGAGGCAGCTGGATTTGGAAAGTATTGGAGGGGGTGTTGTGAAAACCTAGCATAGTAGAAAGTTCCTGGAGTCTTTGAGGATGACCCTAGTGAGGACGCCTAGTAATAGAGGATACAGAGTCTGAGCTGGCCAGCTTTTTGTAGCCAAGCAAGTCTTCTAATTGTGGGACTGTGTTGTCTTCCTTTGAGTTGTTGGCCAAGGAGGTTCCATCTTCTAATGGTGGGACTGGCTTGCATTCCTTTGAGTTGTTGGCCAAGGAGGTTCCATGGAGATCCCTAAACAACCCAGACTGATGCTAGGACAGATGCTCACTTTCTCGAAACTGATGGTATGGCCTCATTGTGAAGGACAACATCCACATGGCCCATGGAACTTAGAGAGGTTGAACTGGGACCTGCATGGAGCCTTCACTCCTGCATTCTTATCTCTTCAGTGTGAGAAAGTATTCTGTAGGCTACAGAAAGAGAAAGCTGAGCACCAGCCCAGCCACAAAACCCTGGACCTATAATCTTTCCTGCCTATTAGCTCTGCTGGGGCAATGGTAGTGTAGAATTTGTGGGAGTGGCCAGTGTTTGGTTTTAACTTAAAGGTTCTCACACCATGAGAGGAAGCCTATGCCTTACGTTGCCTGGATGACCAAGAATGAGAGAGTGGATACCCCAGAGATTTGGAGTAGAACTAAACATGACTTGCAAAAAAAATTTCTAATGAAATTCTTATATAATCTTTTAATCTGTGCCTTGTCCAGGAGTCATCAGAGAGGCTTCCTCTGGGATTAGATGGGAGCAGATGGGAGAGACCCACAGTCAGACATTGTACAGAGACAGAGTCTAAGTTGAGGTCTCCTTCAGGTCTCTCCCCTAGGAGACTGGATAATCTGTGAATGAGGGGAGAAAAGATTATAGGAGTTTGAGGGGATGGAGAACACCAGGAGAATGTGACCACTGAATTAACTAAGCAGGGCTCACAACGACTCATAGAGAATGAAGTGGAAAGCATGGACCTGCATGCCTCTGCACTAGGTCCTCTGCGTATGTGTTATAGCTGTTTGCTAGGTGTTTTGTGGGATTCTTAACTGTGGGAGGAGGTGTCAAGCTTTTTTTTTATGAGGGCTTTTGTCTTGCCATGTTTTGTCCTGTTTGAATGTTTTCTCTTGGAGGCCTCCCCCTTAATGAAGGGGAAATGGAGGAGGAGGTAGAGGTGGATCTGGGAGAGAAGGAAGGTAGAGGTTATCTGTGGGGAGTGGAAAGGAAGGGAAACTGTAGTCTAAATGTAGTCTCTAGTTGCTTCTCTGAATATGCCCACTTTGCTACCAAACCTATGCTCCCATGACAATGTTCATTCCTGAATTAATTCACTCTCACTGCAGAAACTCTTTCCACTTAGTTTAGATCTGCATCCCTTACAACCTAATTTTGTTATGTAGTTAGATGCTCAGGGCCAGCCACTTGAACTTCATTGACATCTTTTTTTTTAAAGTCATGAATATAACATTGTGTCCATGTATATGTGCACATCTGGAGCACAGAGGTCAACACAAGTGTCAATCCTCAGGAACCATTCACATTGTTTTTTGAGAAAGAGTGTTTCACTGAACCTAGAGTTTGCTGATTGGTTGCCTGGCCAGGGAAATCTAGGTAGCCTCTCTGTGCCCAGATATTGGGATTGCAAGTTTATACTGTTCTTCTGGGTGGTTTTTTACTTAGATGCTAGAAACTGATCCTATGCTTGCGCTCAGACATTTTACCAACAGAGCTATCTCCCTGGGGAAATTGGCATCTTTCTTCACCCAGGGCTTTCTGACCTTAGTCAGCTGGGTTTTCCCTGGGACTTGATGTGTGTAATCACATGACACAATAGTAGTAACAAACTAACAAGCCTATACTAATAACAAAGGCAATTGGACCACTACAAGGAAGTCTAAGACAGTGTTTGTCTAGCTGATGAGAGGATTACCTTGAGTTGACATGGCTTTCTGTGGAGCACAGCAGTTGATTAACTTGGATGCTAGAGAATTCTCTGCAATATGAACTCTGTTTGTCATGGGGAACCTTGAGTAAACAGGCAATGAAAATGCCAGACCAGCAATTCTCTCCTTTATTCCTAGAAATCGCTTCCTAGTTCTTGCTCAGCCTCCTTAATTGCTTTATACAGAAGATTATTATTATTATTTGCCAGAGTGAAATGTTTTAAATATTGCCTGGATTTAAAATTGGTTAAGGAGGTCAGTACTGCCTGACCTAGCTTAAATCTCCAAAGAACCAATCATAGCATATTGCACATAGACACAGCTGGCTTCAGGGAGTAGATTTTATTTTCAAGTTGACAGTTTCATTTCAGTCCTTTTTGCCCACACTTGGAAGGGGAAAGAGTTTCCTATGAAATTAACTGAGCACCATTGCCTTTTCTGTCTCTGCTTTTCCAATTAAGTACTGTGGTACCAAGGCCGCTTTCTATCCAGGTTTGCCTGAATGGGCAGACTCAGCTGTTGGGAAATCCATTCTGAGCATCAGAGTTCAATGTTCTTTGGTTGAAAGTGAGTTTCTTCTCCTTACAGGTGCTGTGACTTTGTATACTTTATCTTTGGGATTCAGTTGTGCAATGGTGACTGTAGAGAGAGTCCTTTGTATGTTATAAAGAAGCATCACTTGTCGATAAAAAGCTGATGGCCTATTAGCAAAAGGCAGGAAGTAATAGGTGGGAGTTCTGGTAGAGAGATTGGAATTCTGGGAGTTAGATAAGATCCGGTGATTCGTGCTATCCAGACGTGGGAGAAGTCAGAATGATAAGCCTCCAAGTCTTTATTTGAGAACTGGGGTCAAGGGTGGGGGTTGGAAAGGCCCATAGTTACAGGTGATCAAATATAAAATAGCAGCTTTAGACTGACCTGCAATTTAGACACTTGGTAAGCTTATCATTCTGTTCTTGTTCATCTGTGCAAACTTCTTCCCAAGTTCCTATGATTCCAGACAACAGTTGAGCCTACTGCATTCATCTGCCTGCCTGTCTGCCTATCTATATATCTATATATTTATCTATGCTATGTATGTATGTATGTATGTATGTATGTATGTATCTATCTATCTATCTATCTATGTATCTATCTATGTATCTATGTATCTATGTATCTATCTATGTATCTATGTATCTATGTATGTATGTATGTATGTATGTATGTATGTATCTATCTATCTATCTATCTATCTATCTATCTATCTATCTAATCTATCCACCTACACACCACCCATCTTTCCATCTCCTCACTCACTTACCCCTCCATAATCTAACCCTTCCTTCTTGTCCTACTCCCTAAACTTATTTTCCTGACACGCTGCCTTATTCATAAGCTTCTTGGACACTTGGAACTTACCATACAATTCATGAAAGTGTCTCTAGATTTAGAAGACAAAGTATATTTAAGCTAGAAAATAGTTCACTGATGAAGAGAAGCTAACTATTCGCACAACATTATATGGTTTAGTGGTTTTATTTGTTTAGGCTCTTTATTTCACCAACAGTGACTCTAAGTGGGGAATTGTTTCTTACGAGTATTGGCAGGGCCCTAAAGAGAAATGTTTATCATACTGTCAGCTTAGAGTGGCCTTGACTGCAGCACAGCTAGCATTGGAAGATTCACTCATTTTTGAAAGAAGTAACTTCTCTAGGTTGTTGGTAGTGAGATTCCATTTTCTACTTCTACCTGGTGGTGAAGCATTTTTAAAAAATATTATGTAGTTCAAATAATGTCTGTTTTTATTTGTTTGTGTCATCTTTGAGTCACATTGCCTGTGGGCAATGATCTGGGGAAAGGGTATAGATCTCTAGAAGTTCCTTCCAGCTCTGGCTGGTTTTATCAGCTTTTAATAGGTGTTTAAGAATAAATAAATCAGGCTGGAGAGATGACTCAGCAGTTAAGAGCATCAACTGACTGCTATTCCAGGGTTCCAATTCCCAGCAACCACATGGTGGCTCACAACTATCTGCAATGGGATCTGATACCCTCTTCTGGTGATTGAAGACAGCTACAGTATACTCATATACATAAAATAAATAAATAAATCTTAAAAAATTAAATTTCCCCCAGGGGAAAATCATTGTAGGCTGCAACCCACCAAGACTTCCCAGAGGAGGAGAAGCCAGGAGGCCAATTACGAGTATTTTTTTCTTGCAAGCAAACCGTCACACAATGCCTCTAGCTAGTTACTAGCAAGTTTGGCATGTCTGTCCCCCATCTAACTGCAAAGGCTGATTGGGTTTGTCAGGGTGAAAAGCTGAGCTGCCAGTCAGGGTCTAGACAAGGAAACTCATTGATAACACCTCCCAGATTTCCTCAGAGACAAATACATAGTGAGTTTCAGATGTTGGTTGAAGGAGGGCCAGTGTGATTGGGTAGGGATGCAGGGACACACAGGGTCAGTTGAAACTGCTTAGTAATGATGCATCTTCATTGAGGGTCTTTTGGTGCATATCAGGAGTGATTCTCAGAAGTACTGTTTCCATTTCTAATTGCTCATGTGGTAAGACAGGAGTACCATCATGGAATAAATATCTCAGAAATAAAAAATGCCACCTTAAAGACCTAATAAGGAAGACCCTTTAAGTGAGCTTATGGAAATCAATTATTAGAATTTCAAAACTCTGAAAATACAGCCAAGACTGCCGTATGGCTGAAGGTGCCTCTGAGTTTCATAAACATAAAAAATAAAAAAGCAAGTGTTACAGTTGAGAAATATTTATAAAAGCATATTTTCATTATGTGACATTGAAATCAAGGGCAAAGAAATTCCTGTTATTTACACAGGTGAACCCCCAACTGCAAAAGTTGTGGCCACAGTGTATGTATGACAGGTACTTTGTTGAAATGGGAAAAACATTAACCCTGCGAGTAAAAGGCATGAACAGAAAACCTCTTCAAGTGATGACAATGTGCTGCTCCCGAAGCATTGGGTTTGGTATCCTCTGAGTTTTTCAGTATCTGTTGTGGGTGATAGAATTCATTCCCTGTAGATATGGCAGTCTGTTATATTTCTGGGATGAGTGGATGGTAGCAACTGTGAAAGTTTTTTATTCATGTGCTTTGCAATTCTCAACATTTAGGAAACAACTGCTAAGTCTTATGATTTGAAAAAGAGAGCAGACATATTGCCTGAGCTCCAGCTGTGAATATGTGTCGCTATGTAAATCAATAGTGCTTTACCCTAACTATTAGATGTAAGGTAGTCATTCCCTTCCTTGGCTGTTCACAGTTAAACTCTAGTCAACAGAGATTCCACACTGAATAGTAACAATATTAGACATCCATTTTCTAGCTTTGCAGAAATATGAACTGAATATGAGTAGACAGAAGCTATCTCATTTAGGAAAGAAGCCTGGGTTCCTACAATACCTTGTGAGTTCACTCCTTTTATGATTTATGGACCTTCTTCTAGGCTTTACCTCAAAAAGTTCTGGATACAAAACTTTTCACACATAGGCCCTAGAAGATACTCAACACTTACACTACCACGATAACTTTGGTTTTAAGGCACATAGAAGGGGTATTATTAGGCAGAGTTCTCTGGAGGAACAGAACTGATAGAATGAATATGTATTGAAAGAGGAATTATTAGGTTGGCTCACAGGATATGAACTGGGTATTCCAAAAAGGGCTTCCTGCACAATGAAGAGACTGGAAACCATCTAATTACACAGCTGATGAGAAAGGAAGCTTCAGCAGGCCCAGTCTAAAGCAGGAGTCCTAAAGGATCCTGGAAGAGCCACTAGTCTTCAGTCCATGCTGGAAAGCTGATGAAGCTGGGTTACGAAGCAAAGAATGGCAGCAACAGTTACAGCTACAGCATAGATGCACTTGCTAACAAGGGGAAAAAGCAGTTAGGCAAAAAGTAACAGTACACCCCATGAAGCTTCTTATATCTGGACCACCCACTGGAAGAAGGCTTTCTCCCATTCTTAATCTATCCAGGAAAAACCCTCAGGGACATGCTCAGAGTCTTGTTATATTATATATATAATATAATATAATATAATATAATATAATATAATATAATATAATAACAATATAATATATATATATATAATAGATATAGATATTCTATATCTATTCAAGGTGGTAACCAATATTAACGACCAAGAATAGATTACTTTAAAGTCAATTGTTCACATGATAGTACAGGGAAATCAAATCTGATAAAAATTCAGAATGACATCTATCTAGAGAAACGGAGTTTGGACCCCATTGTTGGAATGGGGGTGGTGGAATCCGCTGGAGGAACCTTCTGGGCTCTCTGCATTCTCCTCCTTGGAGTCCAGTTTCTTACAAGTGGGGCGATTTTGAGAAATAAAGGTAAGCACATTGTTTCACTTCTTGCTCCAGTGAGGGTTACACTCCCACCCCCTACTTGGCCTTCTCCCATGTGGAGAAGCAAGCCTCCCTCGGAAGCTCTCAATGCTATAGCCTTGGTCTCTTGTTCCAAACTTTATTATAAAAAGTCTTTTAAATGAATAAAACATCACAAATCAAAATGAACTAAACCCAGAGTCTACCCAATTCAATGAAATTCTTTTATTGATTATTGATACAATGTGAGGTGATTAACCAATATCTGGGTGTCTGAATAGTATTATTTGACAATCAGATTTGATTTAACTTTTATTTAATTTTTGTAATTCATAATTATTCATTAAATGTATATTTATGTTGTCTTAAGCGTAATATAGGAATAATGACTATCATAACAACTCAAACCAGAAGAGATACAAAAGTGAATGTTTATAGAATACATGATTTTCTGACAAATGTATCTGAAAATGAGTTGCTTCTGGCAGAGGGGAGTTCTATCTACTTTTGGTTAGCCCCACTATTTTTCCACTGAGAGGGGTGTGCACCTGTCTTTCTTCCCTTTCAGTCTGTTTAGAAGTGTGTGTCCATTCCTTTCCTCTTGGCAGTTAGAGCTGCCCCTTGATAACGATATGACATGAAAATGGATCCGTGCATTGAACACAAACCCAGGCCCTTAGTTTTACAGCATGGGCTGTAAGAACGATCAAGCATGTTCCTCACTTTTTCAAGTGAAGCAGCTGGAATTGCATTATTTCACCATCATGTGCTCGCCATCACGAGGTTGTCAGGCTCCTGGGCTGAGCCTCAGCTCTTTACCCATAAGCAACCAAATAAAGGTTCTCTGGCCTCCGAGTCCCTTATTTTTCCCTTGGTCCCTTTCTTTGTGAACTAGGTATCCATGGAAACAACTGAAGATTAATACTCAAAATAGACAATCGCCCATTTCTCTCTGAACAATACAGTACAAATCGTGACTGTGTAGGGACGATGTGAATTCCTGCAAAGATTAGAAAGTGCAGTTAGAGGTGCAGTTGGGAAGGAGGTGGTGAAGGTCATGCCTCCAAACACTCTCTTGATCATCTACATACAAGATGCATAAAAGGCTGTACTATTATTAATATCCTGTAATACAAGGACCCATCAGGTCCTGTGAACACTTCACCTGGTCATTTAATGCACAATTTCTTAAACTTTTTTTCCCACTCATGATCCCTTCTTTCCTGAGAGATTTTAATATGATCGTAGGTGTACAGGTCTGTAAAATAGATAAATCAATTATTCACTTGTAATAAATCATAAGGAAATTCATTTTAAAATAAGTCTTTGATATGTATCTTAGTATTTGCTAAAAGTTTGCTTACTAAGGAGGTAGGTGCTATTTATTTTTTACACAAAGTAGTAAAGTTTGGCTGAATCCATGAGCCTGCAGGACACAGAGAATCTTCAGTATCTTTCAGAGTGGATTGATATTTTGATTTTATATTTGTCAACGTTCAGAGCATTGCTTTGCCTAAATACATAAGACAAAAGGAAAGCAATAAATTTAGGGCCAATTCAGATGTTGTTGGGAATTGTTCTAATCCCAAGCAAAAACACTTGGGAATGAGTCTTTGTGAAATTCAAGTCACCAAATCAAATAGCAACTGGAGTAAAAGTCAAACATTCGCAGACAAACCCAAAGGTGTCCTTTCTTAATATTTACTCAGTAAGGAGCGAAGGTAGCAGACTACAGAAGCCACGGTTTTCTGTACTTAAACCATTACATTTCTCTAGAGCAGAAGGTTATACAAACACCGCAGTTCATAACATATTGGAGCCTTGGCTTTGAACTGAGGTTCTTCAGGAGGCACTCAGTGTGGTCACACAGCGCACAACGCAGAGCGCATGTGCAAGGCTGCGGCGGAGTCCGCACAACCTGGAGGAGTGCGGCGGAAAGCACCAGCCTCATCGCAGTTTTGATTTTAAGTTAATTTTTGGTTGCCTTTTACTCTTCCTCAGATTTTCATGATTCCCACATTCAATCATGAGGTTGTGGTCCACAGTTTAAGAAGGTGCGGTTTAATGAATCTGGAATTGGGCCTTACTGGGCTTCAGTGGTGGCACTGAGTGCTGTATTTCTGTGAAAGTAATGACCCAGCCCATCATGCCTGGCTGGCTGTAACCAGAGCTGAAGTGAGTAACACCTGGTAGATTCTAACATGACACAATAGTTTATGTCATCCATACCCTGTATTACTATGGCAAAAGCTTACTCTGAAAGTTTGATTGACATTTTAATCTGAGATGAATACACATCTCTGTAGACACCTAATATATAGTAGCTGTTGATCGTGGAATGTTTGCTTTTCTAAAGATCTACAGGAAATACTATCTAATTTAATTTTTTTCTTGCATTTTAGTGTGTGTGTGTGTGTGTGTGTGTGTGTGTGTGTGTGTGTGTGTGAAATGTGGTGATCAGAAGATCACTGAAGAAGTTTGCTCAGTCCTTGTGATACAGTCAAATCGATGGTCTCCAGGATTGTCTGAACAAATTATTTTACTCCCTTAATATAAAGGCAGCAAAAGTGAGGTCTTAGCACTGTGTCAGATTTTACTGACAGTGATAGCCACGTACAAGTGCGCACAGACAGCACTCCCCAGGGCGGGGAAAGCAGGGGTTGGGGTGAGGGAAAGCAAGGTGGGGGGGCAGTGTGGGGAAAGATATTTAATAGCAGTGTGTTTGGAGGTGTGTTGGGTTTCTTTTCTCCCTTGGAGTTGGGAGGTCTTACAGGGTATTAGAAAATCTGGAAAAAGACAGGAAAGCTGATTGGTTGTTAGTGGGTACACTTTTCTAAAACTCCACTGAATAGCTAGTTCCTTCCGGCTGGGAAAAGCCATCCAAATCTTTGTCTTGGACAGGAAGGGGGAAATAGAAAAGGGGCTGTTTTAATTGTTTACATGAAAAGATTAATGTTAATCTACCTAGACTCACTTGTTCATGTCTGTTTACCTTCTGGGGATCTGACCCCTACCCCCTAACTTTCACTGTGTGGGACCTGGAGGTTGAACTCAGGTTGTCTGACTAGACAGCAAATATCATTACCTGCTGAGTTATCTTGCAGGCCCATTAATTTACTTTAACATAAACGTATGGGATAGGAATTATGATATTCATGTGATATAGGAGGTCAATGAGAAATCACGTGGTTTCCACAAAAATCAGAACTGCATAAAGAGACTGGACTTAATCATAGGTCTGGTTTCTTTGTGCATGTGTGGAAGATTCTGCTTCCTCATTTCTCTTATATCTTAGTAAATAGTATTGTTCTGTGCATATAGATTTCGTACTTTTAAAAATTAAGATTCGCTGTCAGTGTTAAAAATGTTAACTTAATAATGATGACCAAGTAGACACAAGCCAGACAACATTAGAAAGTGAGTCAACAGAATCATTCTTGTTAACAGTAGAAAAGGAAAAGGTACATTTTATTATCTGTTTAGTGGACTAAGTGGCATTTGCTGAGATTTAATTTCCACTAGTAATTACATTTAAAACATTAGAAAACTTAGCACGTTACAGAATTGACATCATACGAAAGGAAGAGACAGTGGGAGCGATGTCGTTGAAGCCAGAGGCGATTCGCAGTGTGCACTGTTGTGGCCAGCACTCACCACTGCTTAAAAACCTTGGCCAGGGCATTGAACAAAGAAATAAAAACAAAAGTGTATCCACAGAAAGAAAAAGAAGTATCAGTGTTTATGGAAGAGCTGATTACATACTTTTTAAAAATAGCTCAGGAGAGTGGAAGAAGAAACTATTAAAAATAATTGGAAATCCATAAGGCTGTCCAACTAAGACATCAATGCACAGAAAAAAACAGAATGGAAAAGAATCTATCAGTTTTATGAACAAGGACTTTTTTTCAACCAGTGTGTTTACATTAATTTTGTTTTTCACTTTTGTGATAGTTACTTAGTTGAACATTTTGAAGTGGTAAGTGGTTAAATACTTTGTTTATATTTCTATTAATTTAAAAAATATGATGACTTATGCCTGCTTGTGTGGTGGTGGTGGTGGTGGTGGTGGTGGTGGTGGTGGTGGTGGTGGTGGTGTGTAGGGTGTGTGTGTGACACTAACTCTCTTCCTCTCAGAGCCATTTGGGACTAGAGGATATCCAGGATCCTCTCTCTTGGGAATATGAAACAAGTCACCTGACACTTCACAGGCAGCATCACCTTCTTGCATTATGCATTTGAAAGGAAAGAAAAAAAGGAAAAAAAGGAAAGAAGAAAGGAAGGAAGGAAGGAAGGAAGGAAGGAAGGAAGGAAGGAAGGAAACCTATATCATTAGGGTGAGAGACATCAATTTAACTAATAAAGATAATTTGTTTGTTTGTTTTTACCATTTAGTTTACTTTTATTTATGTGTACAGACAGGTGTCTGAGGAGGCCTGAAGAGGTAGTCAGACTCCCTGGACCTGGAGTTACAGATTGTGCTGGCTAGTTTTATGCCAACTTGACACAAGCTAGAGTCACTTGTGAAGCAGGAGCCTCTTATTGAGAAAATGTCCCTTTAAGACTGTCCTATAGGTAAGCCTGTGGTGCATATGTTGGACTGATGAATGAAGGGTTCATCTCACTGTAGATGGTGCTACCCCTGGGCTGGTGGTCCTGGATGTTATAAGAAAGCAAGCTGAGAAAAATCATGAGAAATCAAGCCAGTAAGTAGCACTCTTCTATAGCTTCTGTGTTAGCTCCGGCCTCCAGGTTCCTGCTCAGCCCGAGTTTCTGCCTTGACTTCCTTGGATGATGAACTATAAGGCAAAACAAACCCTATCTACCAAAAGTAGGCATGATGCTTTATCACAGCAATGGAAAAGTAACTAAGAAACAGGTGGTTGTGAGCTGTGCCATGTGGTTGCTGTTAACTGAGTTTAGGTCTTTCACAGGGGTGACGAGCTCCTAACCACTGAGTTATCTCCAGCCCCATGACATGCTTTAAAAAAAAGAAATACTATGATATCTATCTATCTATCTATCTATCTATCTATCTATCTATCTATCTATCTATCTATCTATTTATGATAGCCTTACAATAATGTTGTCTTTTGATTCTAGCTAGGCTGGAAGGGTAAGTAGTTTGACATTTTTGGCTATTGATGGGCATGGTGACCAGCTATGGTCATGGTTCAGTGAGAAGCATCCCATCTTGGAGATTTCTCTTATTGACACACTGACACATTTCTTCATTTTGTAAAAAGAAAAAAAGTCCTAAATACTCAGGGAAAATGTAAGACCCTCAAGCCCAGACTTGACTGTCTCAAAGTGCCAATGTCCACCATTGTTTCTAATTGCTCACTTGTCATGGCCCAGCCTCCATTTATTGGTCCAGATGAGTGAATCCTTGGATGTCTGTGCTACCTTCCCATTTGGACAGTGTTTGGTGGCTTGCTTTTTTTCCCCCACACAAATGCCACTGAGGACACTGTGGTGTCCTGTGATGAAGGACCAGTGGTGGTGTGCGAAGCAGATTTCCAAACTCCAAGTCCTCAGGAATTGTTCTGGATTCCATAATCTAATGCTTGGTTGTTCCCTGTTACCAACTTTTACCTGTGGATCTTATTTGAAGAATCAGTTCAAAGCTGTTAAGGCAACAGAGAGAATACAGGCTTGTAGTGAGTAACACTGCCATGTTCAGGCATCTTACTTTGTTACCTACCAGCCTGCTGTCCTTGGGCATCTTCCTGAATATCTGTCTTTTTCCTTTTGTTTTCTAACCAGTTCACCAATGCTATTTGTGCCTTTCTCCCCCAAGACAGGTTTGAGGACTAAAATAAATCTTGAGCAAAACACTTGGGATCCAAAGAGATGCTTCATGCAGGGAGCTTTTATGTTTCACACAAACTGGTTTTGCTATGAATTTGGGTAAGTCTGCTTGAAACCAGGGAGCTTCCCAGGACTGGGAATGATCAGTGCTAATCTGGGTCTAAGGGAAATGGGATGTAGGGCCATTAGTTATTATGGGGAATCAGCTACCACTAGAAAGTTTTATAGTGCAGTGAGCTTAGTGCAAGAAGTCCCCTCCCTGTGCCCTGCTCCTTCACCGAGGCTGCTGTATTGAGGACTGTGCTTCTCCTTTTCTCCTTCTCCTTCCCTCCTCCTCCTCCTCCTCCTCCTCCTCCTCCTCCTCCTCCTCCTCCTCTTCCTCCTCCTCCTCCTCCTCCTCCTTTTTCCCTCTCCTCCTCCTCCTCCTCCTCTTCCTCCTCCTCCTTCTTTTCCCCTCTCCTCCTCCTCCTCCTCCTCTTCCTCTTCCTCTTCCTCCTCCTCCTCTTCCTCCTCCTCCTCCCTTCTCCCCTCTCCTCCCCTCTCCTCCCCTCTTCTCCCCTCTTCTCCCCTCTTCTCCCCTTTTCTCCCCTCTTCTCCTCTTCCTTCTTCTTCTCACAAGCTTCTGCATGGAAGCTCTCAGCAGAAGCTTACAAGTTTCCAGGTCTTGTTAGTACAGATAGCAGGGGAGAAGGCCTTGGCTCATTCCTCCATAGAGCCTAGGTTTCCCACAAATTTCACTATAAAATAAAAGTGTTCATTTTGTGGCAATGCTGTCTAAGCTAGACCTGTAGATGTCTATTCCATGAAAACAGTTTCATGCTCATTTCTGGACTGTGGTAGACTTCTTGTAAGGCACCCATACCTTTGTTGAAACATAACAGAAGAATCTGCAACCCTCCAAAGAGTGAACAACTACTTTGAACAACAACAAAACAAATTAAAACTGGGGAAGTAATAGCTTTTTATCATAATGGCTTGAGTGTATACTCAAAGGAAAGGGACTTAGGGTACAGTGTGTGGGCTGTGGGAGGCACAGTACTCTTTATGCTTAATTGAGCAATGGACATTTTCAGAAGATTTTGTGGAGGTTACCAGAAGGAGAGATGGGGGAGAAGAGGGGAGGGGAGGAGAGGGGATTAGAGAGGAGGGGATGGAAAGGGGGAAGGAAAGGGAAGGGGGAGGAGATGAGAGGAAAAGGGGGAGGAGAGAGGAGGAGAGGGGAAGGAAAAGGGAGGGAGGGGGAAGAGAGAGGAGGAGGGGGAGGAGAAAGGGAGGGGAGAGGAGAGGAGAGGAGAGGGGAGGAGAGGGGAGGGGGTTTTTCCTATCCAATGAGGTGACATTCTAGATTGACCAGAAACCAACAACAAATAGGGATGAAGGATGAGACCTTTGAGAGAGTCTCTTCAATTCTCTTGATTTATAATTTTCATAATATTCTACTATTATTTTACAACTTCTCAGCATCAAGTTTGTTAAACATGTTCATCTAAACACCAACCATGTAGTTGTATTCGTTTTTCTTCGATACTCAAACTCCTTTAGGGCCTCAAATACCACCTTGATGCTACTGATGGAGAACAGGTGAGAACAGACACTAAGTTCAGGTAAGCAAGCAGAGCCTCCAGTGTGTGCGAGCATCAGTCCATGATTCCTCCACCCACCTCGTGAAATCTTTTCCACCATATGCTTGCCTTTACCCCAGCATTTTCCTAGAACTTAGCAAAGCTGACAGCATCAGAATTTCCCCTGCACGGGTTTAAACTTGACATTGATGTTTTCTACCTGCCTGACCTTGGGAAAGTAATTTTACCTCTCTGAACTTTGTCAAGAAAACACTGGCCTTCTTCCTGGTCTGGAGAAGACAGAATGACATGCAAAGCACAGGAGATCATTGGGAACATTGCTTAAGGACCCCGCACCTCTAAGATCCTATAACTTTAATTTTCTGTGTTTTGCTGCATGTTACTTGTTCTTTATCTGAAAGGAATTTATAAGCACATTACAATGTGGATATCAGATACAAGAGTATCCTTTAAGCTGTTTGGTGGAAAAGCTCTTAGCAATTATTTACAAACTTATTAGTGATTGTATAATTATTCTAATAGGATATTTAGAGAGTAGTTGACAAATTATAAATAATGGGTTAATAAACTACAATGTATTCCATGAGAAAAGAATTACATAAAAATTGAAACTGTGTAGTCAAAGAATTCTTAATGAGCTGACTCATAATATTATGTAATACAAAGCACATGGTGTGTGACTGTTAATTTTATATCTGGCCAGTATTGTAACTCATTTGAGCCAAGAAAAAAGGCTGGAAGGTTATCCATTAAAGTATTGGTAAATCAGGGAGATGGAATTGCAACAGGCCCTGGTACCTGCTGAGGGGGTGACTGACTTAGAACCTAGCACATAGACCCAAACACTTCCCATAACGGGAACAAAAACCTAATCCATCAAAGACCTGGTCCATAATTCCAGGATCCAGGAAAGTCTCAAAAATACTAACCTTGTTTTTTTTGGCTTCTGTTGTTTAGCTTCTCTCTAACTCTTCTAAATGAAGTTTGTCAACCAGGATGGTGTGTGTGTGTGTGTGTGTGTGTGTGTGTGTGTGTGTGTGTGTGTATAAAAGACAAAGGATAGTGAGGTGGCTCGAGGCTGTATGATTTAGCCAAGTTCCCCACACAGTTGCCAGCCAGCAGTACAGACTTGCTATTGTCTTTGAGTGTCTGCATATATTCTATGGTGGAGTTACCCCATAACATTCTGGAGTCCCTCATGAGATTTCCAGAAGCTGAGACACTGGGTCACTTGGAGATTCAAATCTTGTGCACCAATATCAAGGGAGGACATCTTGTAAAGGGACAATCTGAGGCACTCCAGCATCCAAGGAACTTCTACTTCTCTTTCTGTCGACCCAGAGGCTTCTGACACCCTCACCATAAATATAAATGGAAAACTATAGAAAGTTGCCTATATTTGTTGCCTCAATAGCTAAGTCTGTTTGTGGTTCCTTCTTCACTGGACACTTAGAGAAGGCTGCATTTCTAATTGCAGTATCTAGAATCCATGTGAGATGCCACCAGATTCCCTGGCATCAATATGGGTGGTAGCCATAGCTTGTTGCCTTTATTTCTACTTGTGTGTGTGTCTCTATGTGTTTCTGTGAGTTCTGTTGGAGAAACATCTTGAAATGGGAGAGTGAGTGAGCAGTCCCACGACTCAGTTGAAGTGAATCTTAAAATACTCCAAGGAGGTTTTTGTGGATGAGGATGGATATATCAACTAATGACTGCTCTGATGTGAGGCCCACCCCTTGGTTTAAGACCTGTAACTTTTATTGGAAATCTAAATTCCTTTGGCTTAGCCAGGTCAACCAAGTCAACCAAAAAACCCCCAAACCTCTGCTTATTCTCTCAGACCCATTGGAAACTGAAATTGATTTTCTCTTTCTGTATGCTCCAGGCCAGTCCTGTCCTGTGGAGATACATAAAACGTCTACACTCTGGCTGAGCTCCTACCTGGTCCCACCACTGTGAATAATCCATTGTGGATGCCATTCTAGACAAGCCATTGATGATTCTGGCTACAGTAGGCACCTGACACTCTAAGTATAAACTTCTCAGCAGAGTCCTCTTCTCCAAGGGGAAAAGTGTAAGAATAAATTATTCTTTTGATTCACTAAGCTGTGGATGGACTTGCTATGCAACCATACATAACTAGAATAAGAGTTAAAATATCTGCAAAGAGTACACACATAAATGACTTTCAAGAACCAATGAATCAAAACCTAAAATGGTGAGGCAAAGAGAGGAAGAGGTCTTTCAGCAGCTCACCAGAGCATAATAAATAGAGGCAGATGCTCACAGCCAATCATTGGACTGAGCACAGTGAACCCAATAGAGAAGTTAGAGAAAGGACTGAAGGAGCTGAAGGGGTTTGTAACACCGTAGAAAGAAAAACAGTATCAACCAACCAGACCTCCCAGAGCTCCCAGGGACTAAACCACCAGTCAAAGAGTACATATGGAGAGACCCATGGCTCGAGCTACATATTTAGCAGAGGATAGACTTGTCTGACATCAATAAGAGGAGAGTCTCTTGGTCCTGTGAAGGCTTGATCTCCCAGCATAGGAGAAAGACAGGGCAGTGAGGTGGGAGTGGGAGCACCCTCATAGAAACAGGGAGAGGGGAAGGGGATGGAGGGGTTACAGAGGGGAAACCAGGGAAGGGGATAACATTTGAAATGTAAATACATAAAATAATCAATAATAATAATAAAAAAAACCAAGCCATGTCTAGATGGTTTTTGTGTCTTTGATTTTGGCTCTTCTGCTGATGTACTTACAGCTAATGTTATAGCAAAACAATGTAGTACAATGTAGAAAAACATCCATGATTTATGGTTTAGGAACATCTTATTTGTTACCTACGGTGTATACCAACATGTCCAGTTCATCCAAAAGACTATGTGTCTGCCCGGACAGCCTCCATAAAACCCACGATGCTCTGATTCTGCCATATAGTTGGCCCCTTTCCCTACAGATTTGCCTTCAACGGGTGGGGTGGAAACCATCTTGCCCTGAAGGTCCTGGCACCCTCACTTCCCGTGGGCATGGGCCCCAGCCAATGACAGATTGATAGAGGTATACAAAAGTTGGCTTCTGGCATATGAGGAGTCACTCTGTAATGAGGATTATTCTTCCATATTCTCCTCTCAAGGAAGGGCCTGTGACATAGACCAGAGGTTCACAGCTTTCCTTGGTTGTACTTCCTTGGTCAGCATGCATTTCCCTTGGTGGTTGGTCTCCATACAAACCCCATCTCCCTTCCACTGCAAATCCCATGCCTCCAAATTTCAGCCTCAAACGCACCTTTTTAGAACCCTATGTTAAGTATTCTCTTTTAGATTTCTCTTGAATTCCAGAATGTGTTAAGAAACTTACATTGTCTATGTATTGGGTAAGGGTATTGAAAATGCTCAACAATTGCTAATAGCTTGCTCCTCCTTATCGGCATAAAGTGGAAAAATGTGAGGAATTTCCTTAAACATAAATAGAACTCAAGTGAATTTTCTATACTCAACATATGAAGATTTTAAAAAGTATCTGAGAGACATGGGGCCATTAATATTTATGCATACTGTATGGAGTGAGTAAGGAGCTGTGCCAGTAGGATCTGTGAGTTCTCTTGGTGATCCATTGCCTCTCCATTCGATGATAAGTATGGATCAGTCCCTTAGTTCCTAGGCTGTCCTTAGCATGGAGTTCAGTAGAGCAAGTGTGCTGTATCTATGGCAAAACCACAGTGGATAGGTTTCTTTTGCCTTTTGAGCCTGTGCCTATCCTACTTCTCACCCACAGATCTGAAGTGTAACTGTAGAAGGCATTAGAATCACAGCACTGGGAGCTAACAGAGAGAGACTGGAGGCGTCATGCTCTGTCCCAGTCTACTGCTTCAGCAGCAAGGTGCCCTGTACTGTGGTTTCAACATATCTCCACAACTCCACATGTTAGAAGTGTAATCACTAGTGAAGCAGTGTCAAGAGGTGGGGTCTTTAAGACTTTATAAGGATAGCTACACTCATGAACTCATGGCAGCTATGGTTGCCTGCACAAGATCAAGCCAGTCAGCATTCTAACAGGAAGCAGGGAGGTACACAGGAACCCTCACCCATAACTGAGGAGCTAGTGACAGTTGACAGCTTCTAGGGAAGAGAAGGTCAGGTTTTTAAGGATGTGGCCTCTAGTGGGGCCACATACTTCTGTGGATGAACCCACACTCAGGAATATATGAGCAGCACCAATAGATTTTACTGGGTTATTAAAACAAAAAAGGCGGACATTGAATTGGGAGGGGGTGGCAAGTTAAGGGAGTGGATCTGGGAGCAATTGGGGGTAAACTCTTCCCAAGGATCAAATACATTGAATGACATTCTCAAAGAATAAAAAATATGATGTTAAAAGTAAGTGGCAACTTAGAAGGGGGAATAAAATAGTCAAAAGAGGCAGATGGAGGGAGGGATCTGGGAAGAAGAGAGGATGGGGGGGGAATTGGGGCTTCAGGATCCGGTGAGGGGAAAGACAGGAGAGATGGCCATATGGCTATGAAAATGAATGGAAATCTGCAACTGATAGAGGTGGCCAGGTCGGGGGCATCTCCAGGATAAGACAAAGACCTGGGATAAGGTAGGAGCCCAAGAATCAATGGACACAGAACCTGAGAAGGCCACCTCCTGTAGCCAAGCAGGAACCCCAGTGGAGTGATAGGAACATCAACCCGCCCATAAAACTTTCAACTCAAAATTTACCCTGTCTACAAGAAATGCACGCATGGGAGATGGAGCAGAGACTGAGGAAATGGCCAACCAATAACTGGTCCAACTTGAGACACCCATGTGCAAGCACCAATCCCTACTACTATTAATGATACTCTGTTATGCTTGCAGACGGGAGCCTAGCATGGCTGTCCTCTGAGAGGCCCCATCCAGCAGCTGACTCAGACAGATGCAGATACTCACAGCCAAACAGTGGGCGGAGCTTGGGAACTCTTATGGGAGAATAGGAAGAACTGTGGGTCTTGCGGGGGATAGGAATGCCAAAGGAAGATGAACAGAATCAACTAACCTGGACCCTTGGAGCTCTCAGAGTTTGAATCACTAACCAAAGTACATACATAGGACCTAGGCCTCCCCACATATATGTCACAGATGTGAAGCTTCATGTGAGTCACAAACAACTGGAGTTGGGGCTACCCCAAAAGCTGTTGCCTGCCTGTGGGTTATGTTCTTCTAGCTGGGCTACCTTGTCTGGCCTCAGTGAGAGAGGACATGCCTAGCCTCATAGAGATTTGAAGTGCTAGGGTGAGGGGATACGGGAGATACCTTGGGGGGGTACCTGCTTAGAGGAAAAGGGTAAAGGAGATGAGAGAAGGACTGTGGGAGGGGGTGATAGGGAGGGTCAGTGAGGGGGATGTAAAGTGAATAAGTAAAAAATAAAAATTTTAAAAGTAACAATATTATTAGAGTTCTGCTCCTATGAATTATGTATATTACATTAACACAGGAGTGGGTTAGCCATCCTGTGAGTGGGAGTCTCATAAAAGGAGTTCCATCTCCTTCTTCCTCTTCCTCCAGTGACTCTTACCCTTTCACCTCCTGCCTTGGGGTGACACAGGAAGACCCTTGCCAGACAATGACACTTTAGTGTCATACTTCCAATCCTCAGTGTTGATAAGAAATGTCTTCTCTTTATAAATCATCCAGGTTGTGGTATTTTGTTATAGCAAGACAGAATAGATAAACATACCCATCTCCACTTTGGCCCAGTGTTTCCCTTGACACAAGATGTAGACCAGAGGCAGGAGTGTGTTTTTCAGGATCTGTCAGAGGCATGAGTAGTCAATACCCTGCCTGCCCTAGGCAGCATTCCTGAGCCTAGGAAGATGGGTTGGCATGAGTCTTAGGTTGTCATTTTAAAGGTAACCAATCCATTTTTCCACTGTCATCTTTAGTAAGTAATATACACATTATTACAGCTAGGAAATTGTTGATTGTCAAAAGAATCTTGAAAATCCATCTTTAAAAAAAACTTTCTATTAATTCTTTATGAATTTCACATCATGCACCCCAATCTTACACATCTCTCCATCTCTTTGTATCTGCCCTCTGCCATTGTAACCTCCCCGCCCAAAGAAAATTAGAATTAAAATTAAATTAAAACAAAACAAAACCCATCGCATTATGGCAGCAGTTCTTTCTGTGTTACAATGTGTCACACAGTATACCTTTTTGTCCAACCAACTTTACTTGCAAATGTGCACTGCAATAATTCATTGGTCTGGTTTGAGGCCTCTGGATTCTGCTACAATATCAATGTTGGATCAGCACTGGACTCCTCTCAGACATCCTGTTGTTATGCTGTGTCATGGAGATGCTGGAGCTTTGGTTCTGTAGAGCTGGCCCCTTCAAGTGCTCTGGCAGTTTACAGATGGGGTAGATGTTGGGGTGGGCCAACTCAAAGTTCTGGATCTGGGCCTGGCTGGTAGCTGAGTTGGTCAGCCTGCCTGTTCTCTAGCACTGTCCCAGCTAGTTTCCCATTGTCATAGCTAGTAAGGGGGAGGGCCAGCTCTCGTGCCCCTTTTTATATGACTGGCTACCTGTGAGTGTATTCTATCTCAGAGAATTTGGTGGGCAGTGAGCCTGTTTCACGTGGGTATTATCACTCCATTTAGAGTCTGGATAGTAAATCCAGTCTTGACACTTCTCATCATTGTGAGCAGATGGATTCACAGGTACTCACACCAACAGCCAGATTCACTTACTTTGGTCATTAACACAGTTTATTATTGGCACACTTACCAGTAAAGCATACATAAAATACAGCTGTTTTATGACACACGGAGCCACTGTGTCTTTACATGTATAGAGGAACATATTAATATGCAAATGGAAAAATTAGTTCTCTTATAAAGTTTCACATAAATACACTGAACTTGCCCCAAAAGAAAAGTTGCCATAAAAGAAACAAGTGAAGGATTTACAAAATATTACACAGGGAATATAGCATTAAAAAAAAACCCCACCAAAACTCAGTCAACTAAGATACAATTAAAATAAGAAGAAATAAAAAGTTTCAGATTTATTAAGCTTCCCACAAAATTAATGGATTACATGGCTTGAAAATATTTGGACCCACGGCAAGTTTACAAATGCATACATTTCTCAGGGTCCGTTTGTCTTTGTGTACATAATAAAATCTACCCATATATCGTGGATGATTCCTTGTTTCAGTACTTGGCCTAAATTGAAACAACTCAAATTCAAGAACCAGTTAGCTTCAGCTTGCCAGAAAGTCACCTAGCTGTGTTTTCTTCGGGATCTTGCCACACGGAAACCAATGGAAAGTGGAGGGGGTGGGGGAGTTACATTTAAATTACTTTCCCAAAATGGATATTTTTTTCTTTTTGTTTTTTTACTGAAACAAGAAACTCTCAAATGCAAGTCAAAAAGCAGAAAATATTTTACAATATTAAAAAGTCATCTGTAGTTGGGGTCGGCATGTTACTGAGATCCTGAGCACGTTTGGAAAGCATGGCCTTCGTAGGGTGCATGGACAGGAAGTTCAACACATGGGGGAGGTAAGACCGTGCCAGGAGGTGCGTGGGCCTCTGCTGCTTCTAATTACCGTCAGGGACAATGTCTATACTTCTTGTGAAGGCCTCCAAGGAGAGGCCATGGAGGCTCATTTGAACTATCCTCTCAATTAAAAAGAGGAAAAAATTGCAAGAAAGAAAATCAGGTCATTATGTTTAGAAATAGATGTTTGCATGGAAACGTTTTGCTTGTGTGTTTTAAATTTCATCTCTTTTCTCTCCTGATAGTAGAGATTTGGGACTGGAATTCTACCCCATGGGACTATGGACAGCAAAATCAGGTGCCAGTGGCCCATCTTACTGGGAAGCCTGGGGTGGGGGGTTTTCTGATTTGGTCTCTTGCGTGGCGGGAGGTTTACTGTTCCACGGGCTGTTGTTCCCCAGGGCAGGTGAATTGTTGAAGTCTTCTTCGTCGTCCATGCCGTTGGCCGCATCATACTGCGTGTTTTCTAATCTAGTGATTAGCCTTTCGTCCTCGTCCCCAAACTCACCTCCCATCAGAGTTGGCTCTCCTACCACCATCACATCCTGTGAACAGCAGCTGACATTATTACAGGGAAACCTTAGGGGAGAGAAGCTCAGCTTAAAACAACAGTGGGAGGAGCTTGGGGGACCTAGGACAGACACACTCTGTGCGCTGTACAACAGGGTCAAGTCTCAATGTCGGGGGGCCGAGACGCATATTGGATTTCTACAGGAAATAAACATCGCCTCCTGATGTGTAACAACCACGCGAGTTTATGTCCTTAGTGCGCAGCCTGACACCGGAGAGCGAGCAATGCTAGCAATCTGCAGAAATAAAAAAATGGATTTTTCAAAATTAAAAAAATCCACGCTTTGAACTTGCTGACCCGGGGCACTTTTGAGAGGGCTATATGGAACCTTTTTGGAAAATATTTCCAAAAATTGTCACCTCCAATGAGGGTTTGTGAGTGGCCTTGTCAACTTGCAGAAACCTTACACCCTGGTAGGTAAGGTACCATTCTGCAATACCCACACAACTCATTCTAAATAATATTTACTCTGTCCCCATGATGATATACACTTTAATTGAAGACAGAATTCCTCTCTTCTCTACTCTGCCAGGTCCTTTTATGCAGCCAATATCCTTGACATTCTGCTACCTAATTATGGTAATTAATTTAGGTAAAGTTTTCGATAAAAACAATGTTCACACTGATTTGACAATTTGCATAGCTAATTAAGTCATTAGCAAAAACCTGCTGATTGCCAACAAGCCCTGAATTTACCATCTGTTATTTCATGGTGCCTGTCACCTATCTCCACACAGGCAACCCTGCTACCAATCTGGGCAGTAAAGAGAACCAGTCCATCCAGCTGGTACCATAAAAGAAAGATGAAGAGCAAGCTAATTATAATTACTTCAGTGGAGCTGGTAGTCATCAGGGATGGGGGCATGCAAGAAGAATTCAAGCAATCACTCTTTTAAGTATAAATTGTCCTTTCATGCAAACAAGAAAGCCACCTACTGTAGCTGGGAGCTCCAGTAGAAGCCACAGCTGGAAAAGCCCAGGCCCAGAGTCAGGGTAGGGCTACACACAAGACAGAACTCCAGCTTCTCTGTTCAAAGGGAGGATTCTATAGGGATGACCCAGGTGTGGGACAGGCTAATCTGTCAGGTAGATTCTTCCGAGTAAAACCTAAGCAGTATTTACTTAAAGGTTCAGGGCCTGAAGAGAGTGAATTGCTCTCAGCCTTTAGGAAGCAGGGGGAAAAAAAAAGACTTGCTAGGCCAGCTGCGTTGGAGTGGTAAGTGCGCAGCTCTTCACAGGGAACTAATTCAGTAAAATGTTTGACCACTGGACATTTTTTTTTAAACCCTGGGGAGCTTTTCCTACTGTCTGGAGAAGAGAGCACCATGAATACCAATTAAATAATAACTAGAACTATGAAGGTGTCCATTGAACAAACCCTGTGTTAATTCCTACCTGGTCTATTTGGGGATGAAAAACTTTGTTTCAGTTAATCCTTCCCTGCCCCCTTCTTTATTTGGATGAGAAGATAGACAGGTCCCTACACTATGTTTTCTGACTAGTCATTCTTGTGAACTAATAAAATTGGTTTTAAGGAGAAATGGCCCAGATGGAGTAAATGTATAAAATGTGAGTTTGGCTAACTCAGCAATAAAGGTAAGGGTACCAGTAAGGGTACTAGTAAGAGTACTAGTCAGATAGTAAACTGATGCTTCCAAGAAAGTGTTTACTAGGCAACGAAGAGCCAGAAATGACACTGCCATGTAAGGATGCTCATGAGGACTCTTAAGATGAGATGCAAAATAGACACTGTCTTTTTGATAAGGAAGAGGGACCAGGTGATTTTAGATGGAATATAGACACCACACAGACTTGTGAACATTATTCAGTTAGCAGAGAGGCCACCATCTCACTCACTGGAGTTTGAGGATAAAGAGTGTCATTTAGGTACAGGCAATTAGAAGGCTTTACTTACGGTGAAGAACAGAAGGAGGTGGAAAGAGTAGGGAAGGAAAGATTGGCTGTGCACAGCATTCCAGTTAATGAATACACTCGGGAGGCTTTGGGGAACATGCATTGAATGTCAGCTAGCATGAGCAGGCCATCGAACCAACCACGTTGGTCTGTGTTAGTACTGTGATTCCAAGGCCGTCGAGAGAAGCTGAAGCTGAAAGAGGGTGAACTGAAAGGGGGTTTGAAAGGCAGAGGAGAAATGCCAGAAGTGGTCAAATTAAGTGTGATTTGAGAAGGAAAGTCCCCAGCACTGCAGATGTGTTCTCTGCATTAGACAACAACACTCATGCAAGAAAATCAATAGGCTTGTAGTGGTTTGCATCACTCTAGTGGGGCTCTGGTGGAGGCTTGTAATATGTGGAGGACAGCTCTGTCACACCCCCATACTAGCAATTGCTGGGAAAGATGCCCAGGCACAGGCATTTGTAAATGTTCTACGTTTATGAGAGATGTTATATTGGCTTTATTGGTTATTTAAAAATATTTTAATTAGAAACATAATTCTCTCTGTGTGCACGTGCACACAGATGACTTAGTTGATTGATGGGGGCTAGCTATAAGAACACTAAGAACTTTATGTGCACACCGATACTCGAGGCCACTTATAGAGTTACTTGAACATTTCCATTTGCTTCCTTTCACACCTTTACAAAAGGACAGGGATGTTCTGCTCTGACTGTCTCTATTTGTTACCTTCACACAAATTAAGTCAAGATATGTTGTATAGTCCAGGCTGCTGCTAGCCAGGGGATATGAAATGCAAGTCCCCACCCCATGTCCTGAAAATCCCAGTTCAGTAGTGAGAGTGGATTTTCTTCCCATCTCCATCCTTTGTGACCCACTTAGGGGCGCGGGAATGCATCTGAGAGTAGCCCACATACCCTTGTTTCCCAGGAGGCTAACCTCTGCTCCTGAGCTGGGAGCTTCGAGGTATTTTTTCCCATTTCACACCTTCTCACTAATTCCCCGTGCAAGGACCACCAACCTCTGAGGAGGACTGGAAGTGACTCCTTTCAGGGCCCCTCAATGCTTCTCCTTAAATTGGCCAGAAGGGGTCACTGCTGTTGAATGACACAGGTCTCCATCCCTCCCAGGGTTGAGGCTGCAGTTCGGGATGGCTCCTAGCCCCTGCTCATGAAGTGAGAAGCAGAATCCAAGGATTAAACCCTAGTCCTGGCCACACACACACACACACACACACACACACACACACACACACAGAGGCATGCACACATACATTGTTGTTGCAGAATCTATGCAGGCCAGGGCTGTGGTCATTGGTCAGACACCTGATGCCTGTAGAACATTTCTATTCGAACAATGAGATGATGTTGATTCAGTAAAAAAATGGTTAAAAAGCTGTGGTCACTATTATTTAAAATCCATTGAACTTGAAGACACTTAAGAGTCTGCAGATTTTCATAGCTGGCTTCTCTTCCTTGCTTCTTTTGGTCATCTGCAAGTTCTATTTAATGTAAATACCTTAAGATGCATGGTACAGGGACATTTATCTTTCTATTTAGTGGTGCCTTTGCTCACATAAAATCCACACTCATGAAATTTTCCCAATGTAGCAATCCTGTACTCAAAAGCACTTGTTGGCTTGAAGGACAGGAGGATCATGGAGTAGAAAAACTGTTTGTTAAAATTGAAATAACTCCACTCAGACCAGGAATGCCAAAATATACAAGGTACTCTTTTACTCTCAACTTTTAAACCCTTGGCAGACATCACTAATGGATGCCCTACCAAACACTACCTGTTAGAATTCTTCTCAACATGATGCTCTGTGAATCTGGCATCAAAGAGGAAACTTCTTGGTCATGCCCAAGTTAACCAGCGGGCTCCTTAATGACTATGCCTCCTTGCCTTGTTTTTAAAATAATTTTAAATCTCAGAATCGCTAATACTTTTATAGCATTGCATATAGTAGGAACTCCGAGACAGCTAGTTCAGTTGACCTAAATTCCTTCAATAGCCATACTGTTGAGTTGCACTCTGGTTCCAGAATTCTCTGACATCCATTTTCCTTGTTTGCTAGAGGAACCTAAGAAATGTTAGTTTCTAGACCCTGGGCTAGAGGAATACATACATGGGCTACTTGAGTGGACATTTTCTGTCTGTTTGTTTTAGACTGGGCCACTTTCCCCATCCTCCAGTCACATTCCTGATTAAGCAGGAACAGGTACAATTCTTTGGTGCCTTAATAAGAAGACAAGGATATCATGTATTCTCTGCTGACCTTTCCTCTGTGACCGTCAAGTATGATGAGTGTAAAGGCCTATTCAGAAAGTAGAACTGTTTGGAAACTCATTGCATTACTTGAGGAGAATAATTCCTAGCAGTCTTAAAATTCAAATATCCCCTTTTATGTCTGGTGGCTATTCTTTCTACTGTCCCTGTCTCTTCAACGCAGTGAAGATGGAAACCATGCCCCATTTTGTGGAAAACAGGAAGAATTCTGTAGACTCAGGGAATCCTTGAACACTGGGTTTATTTTGTCTAAAGAGATTGACCAATAAGAAACGGGCTGAAGAAAAGATTAGAGAGGCACATTGGCAAGTGGGGAGTTTCCGGATAAAAAGTTTACACTTGAGGACAGAGGTGAAGTAGGCTCAGAAAGAGGCTGGCGAGGACAAGAGACAGAGGGTGGAAAGTGTAAGGAATTCAGAGTAGAGGAGTGGTGCACCTCCAAAGTCATAGTGTCCAGAAGTCATAGTGTCAAGGAAGGGTCGGGATTCAACAGAGTCAAGTGCCTGGCGACAACGTGAACATGGACAGAAGGAGCCACAAGGAATTATGGCAGGTGGTGACAGCAGGTGTTTGTAAGGACAGAGTATTTAAAAGTGACAGTCTAACACTGCAGTGAGAATTTGGAAGCAGGGAAGGCTATGGTTCAGTTTGAAAAGAATCAGCCAGTGGTGGAGAAGGCCGTGCAGTCTACTCTCTTTGGACCCTACCTTCAACACTCAGTTTTAAAGTTCCATAAGACATGCCCCCACCCCCTAAGTAGACTTTGTCCAGGCTCATAAATAAAAGCAAGAGGTTAAGGGTCAAAAGAAGTGAGATCAAACCAGAGGCTGGCTCTTCATGGGCTAATGATGTGTCAGACAAAAGTTTACAGAGCTATACTTCTAGTGGCTGCAAGCTAATTACCTGGCTCTTAAATAAGAGGGAAGGCCCATACTGGGAAGACCTAGGCAAATTACAGTATGGGGCCAGAGCTCTGGGGACCAGTTTCCAGGGGCATACTGGATCTCCAAGGCTGCAGCTGAGAGGCCTTAATATGCCACCAGGCATGCTGTTAAGTGATGCTTTAATTAAACCTTGAGTGCCATATCTCCTGTCAGTGACTCTGATGGCTTTTTAATTCAGGTCCCATCACAGCACGGACTCTTAATATTCCCTCCTAATTCCTCATTTGCGGGGGACGTTACCATGGCAGGGCTCTTACCTCTTGGCCCATCCTACCCTTTCCTTACTGCGCCCCTCCTCCACCTCCAAACTACTCAGAACCTATCTTTTTCTTTTAAGTTCAGAGAGGAATCCCAGCCCCCCTGAGTTGGATGAAAAGGAAAGACAAGGCTTCAAGCCTAAAAGCAAAGTGAGACTTACAGGTACCTGGGTGGACAGGCTCAGGCTCGCCGCGGGGGTCTTCTTCTTGCTGCCGGCGCTGTTGGTCGTGTTCCCAGCACTGCTGTTGGAAGTACTGCTTGTGGAATTTTTTCGTTTTCTCCTTTTGGTTGTCGGTTGTCTTGTGGGTTCTGCTGTAATAGGGAAAAGGGAAGAGGAATGGGCTCTAGGGAAAGAATCTGAGGCAACCCCCAACATACTGTCCCTCCAATGGCGTTCTTTTTACACATGAGAAGAGAACTGAGAACTATTGAAAATGTTCCCATTTTATGTAACCTAAAAATAACAATAAAAGAAAATGGTTGATTTATTCCTAGCACAAAATGTGTGAAACTCTTTTCTTCTGCTTGTAGCTATGACACGATTTTTATTTAATTGCTCTGCCTAATTATATATCTGCAATCCACTAATAGTGCTTCAGAAGCAAGCTACAGGTACCGCTTTCATAATTGAATTTAGAATACTTTTACCAGTAGAAAAGTTGGGAACTGGCGACTTCTTTTCTTTGTGACGAAAAAACCCAAGAACTCACAGGTACCTCAAAAGGTGCAAAGTTTGTCAAAGAAGTCGTAGCACTGGCCAGCTGCTGGCAAAGCTGTGTGTAACACTGGCCCCACTAGATCATGTCACTTGGCAGGCTGTCTTGACAATCTTGGCTGTCACAGTTTTGGTGAGATTGAGCTGTGTAGAAACACACTAAATGGTTTGAACTTCGGTCTTTAATAAATGCTATTTGTTAATGAATAGTCTTAGGATGTCTCTGTATGGTATAACTAGAAAATGAGGGAAACTAGACGTCTTCAAGAAAGGTCTACTCAGAAATAGTGAAAGATATTTTGGACTTGAATATGGGACAACTATTTTCTGAGAAAATAGGACTCATGGCAATGTGTGGTGAGGTTTATTAATTTACTTATTGTCTCTTTGTTGTGTATTGAGATATATCCAATGTAATATCACACAGGCACACCCATATACATATAATAAATCTGTCTTTAGAAAGTTTTACATCCCTGTGTCCCAAAGCATGGTTGAAATACTCCTAGCCACCAACCCTTTCTACAAATGAATCATCATCGTTCTTTTGATGGCCCTTCATTCCCAGAATCTCTGAGAGCATATTTATAAAGATAGTGAGGAAGAAGGGCATACCTGGCGGTGCCACCATCCGCTGCCACTTCTGAAACAGACAGGTCTTCAGGCAGTCTCGGGGACTGAGGTTGTAGGTTTTGTGTCTCGACATCAGTTCCTGCATTGGCTCCAGTATTACACACAACTGAAAGGAATTCAAAGTCACCGGTGTTCTGCTACTTGATCATATTAATTACAATAATAATTCTAACAGCTGGAACCTATTAGACAGCTTAAGGGTTTGGTTTTTTTCCCCCCTTCTTTTCCTGGTTTTGATTTTCACTATGTAAGTTTGAAGGGAAAGAAATATTACCCATACTTGATTATACCCACTTAAGGTAGTATCATTTATAACATGGTATTACAGCCATATGTGATTTACACACACACACACACACACACACACACACACACACACACACACACACACATTCCTGCACAGACTTGTTGAATACAGACAGCTCTATAATGAATTCAGAAGCCTTTCCCTGGTTAAGGAACGCTGTCTTCTATGGAGCTTAATATCCTGATTTCTGCTCTGCCTTCAGTCTGCTGTTCTTGTTTGTATAACCTAATGCTGTGAGTTTCAGTGCTGGTTTACACAGGTTATCTGGTGGGGAAATGCAGCTTTTAAACTTTGCAGAAGGAGGTGATGCTTCTTAATGCTGATTCACATAAAGGCAGGAGATGTGCGCTATATGCATTTTATTCTTGTGCTCATTTTTATTTTATTTTTTACCCATGCAGTTCATGTACGTTTTACATATCTGTAGACTACACTTTCGTCACCTTATTATCTCCTTTGAGCCTTTTCAGCTTTACTTTGGTCCAAGATGTCTAATGACAAAGAGCAAATTAAACAAAAAGACAAAAGCATTTAGGGTGACCTTAGACTTTTCTGGATTCCTTTGGGTGCATGCATGTCAGAACACCGCTGTATTGAGAATATTCTACCTACTAGGACAAAGTCTGCAACAAACTATCCATCACACTTGAAGGCTACAGTGATGCAAATGTTGGCACATGCCTGCCCCTGTGCACTGCATGGTTGCCTTAGGAGAGGAGTCCCCAAGTTTTGGTTTCTGTTCGACTTCCTTACCATTCCTCTCTCTTTGCATCAGCCCTCACCTTCAGCATCTCCCTTAGATACTTTCTGTTCCCTACTTGTTATCTTCTCCTGTAGCTAATGCCTGCCCCATCCTTGAAGACATAGAGAAGGATGTTACTTTTGTCCTATACATCTCCCTGTGTAAACTGCAGTGTCCTGTTCCTCTGACTTTCCTGTGGCAACTAGAACTTTCTGTTTCACAGCCTTATGCAGCCTTCATGTCCCTCTGTTTTCAAGTCTCTTTTCCACGTGGTCGTAGTGTCTTGGAATGCTTTGCCTTTTACCTCTGTGTCCCAATGAACAGATGCATTTAAGGAGTAATTCTTAGGAAGACTGTAAGCTTTCCAGGCTCAAAGAGTGTGTCCATCAAAACCATGTGGTTCGACTTCTGAAAATACAGACTCTGTGATGAGCCCCTTCTCACGGACTGTGCATATGTGCCCTCTAATCCACATATTAAAACTTCATACCTGCATATAAATCTGTAACTTCCCACCAGAGTTTCAGGTCCTCTGCTTCACAGAACTGGACTTGTCAATGGAAAACACTACTCTGTCCTGTTTTCAGTTCTTTCCTCCTTCCTCCTCCTTCCCACGTTCCCTCCCCAGATCTAAGTGGGATCATGATGAAGAATGTTACCTAGAAAGGTTTTACCTGTTCATAACAGATTTGCTAAGTGCATCAGACCTATGTAAGAGTCTTCTGTGAACTGCTTTTAGTTTCGTTGGAAGAAGGAAGGTTTTGAAGGCTGAGCAACACATATACAACGTCCAGCACAGAAGTGAGACAGCCTCCCTCCTTGACCCGTGAGAATCCAACATTATGGATCCTGGAAGTGATACAACTGCAATCGCTTGCTAGGTCTTCACTCTATCGTACCTTCATGCTTATTTCATGTCCTCTTTGAAATCTAAAATGCCAGTAAAGAAAAAGTAACAAACGGGACAGAATTCTCTTGCAAATAACTCCATGTTTCAACGTAGTGAGGGCTGTATGTGTGCATTTTCCTAAAAGGATTCTTTCCTAGGATATCCAGAGCACATGCTGTGAATGATGCCACTATGGTCTCTACTGGCAGCTCTGAGAGCCAATCACCCCACAGAGCAGAGCCAGATCATGTTCAGGTGGACTCAGAGACGTTTGTAGTCGTGATTATGGCAAGAAAAACTTTCAGAAAATCTGAAACCAGTGAACATTTTTTTAAACACACACAGACACAGACATACACAGACATACACACACACACACACACACACACACACACACACACACACACACACCTGTAAGGCAGAGAGAGAGAGAGAGAGAGAGAAGAGAGGGGGAGAGAGAGATCACAAGCAAAAGCTTTTAATTATTTTCTTCAGTTCATTTCTGTTTGTTCTACATGCAATCCTGATGACTATAAAAGACACAGGTGACTGGAACAAGCTGGGAAGTCTCAGTATGAAATGTGACTGTTTATTGGGTGTGTCTCTTTGGACATGCGGCTGGATAGCACTGGGTTTCAATTTCATCTGGAAAACAAATACCCACCTTGTACAGTGAGAATCTGAGGTAAGCTGCGTCACATGCCAGCATTCAGTGTGGCGAGCACTAGGACACAATTGTTTGGAAGCACAGCACACACAGTGAGCACCACACTTCATTTCTTGAATCAACATTCATTCACTGAGGTTCGTACTCAGTTGTCAGGGCCTATGCTTTTGTGCTGGGGACACAAAATATGAGAATGCTCTTCTGCCCTCCAAGAACATATGGTCCCCTTAGAAATGATTTAAACAGATTAAAAAATCTACCCTGAGTTCACAGTTCAAGTGTCTCAGGAAATCACCTCCTTTTGACAAAACTATTTTTCATTACATGACAGCTGAATGACAAAGATGACCTGCTTGGACCCAGAAAGGGTGACCAACATTAAGCAGGGTATGGATTGAGGGAGCTACACTTACCATAAGAACTTTGAACTCAGGTTCGAGTTTTTTTTTTTTTTTTTTCCCTCTCCTTTCTGGATATTGGAAAATATCTTTTTTTTTTTTTTCAAAATATCTTTCTATCATTGTAACTCATCCCAAAGGAGATTGCATCTTTGCATGCTAATCAAGAATCCTCACAGTCATTTCTTAACTCTGGAGCTGTCCTGTGCTGGAGAGGTAGCCCCACCCATTTATTCATGTATGCAAATGAGCTATCCTGTCTGCTGTGCTGTTGCAGTGGCTTTGCTGGGCTGTGTGCTGTAGGTGGCAGAACTAACTCAGATTAAGAGCCTCCTGAGCAGCCAGGCATCACATTCTGGAAACAGCAAAGCCTTGCAACTGTTACAATATAAAATCAGGAAGAAGATTTGGGAAATAGGTTTCAACTCTTGGAGCTGCGATCCTTGCTCTTTCTGGTGTCTCAGAATCTCTTGAGTATCTGGCTTGGAAGTTGTTCAATCCACTGTAGTCTCATATGACTCTAGGTAAACATTTTGTTTTCTTATAATAAGTATGAGCTAGACCTCAATGACTTGTTTTCCCTATGTTGCAAGTGCGCGCGCGCACACACACACACACACACACACACACACACACACAGACACACACACAGACACACAGACACACACACACACATACACACACACACACACACATACACACACAGACACACACACACACACATACACACACACAGACACACACACACATACACACACACACACACACACACACACACTAATGGATTGAGCTCATCATAATAATACACGCTCAGTGACTTGAAAGAACAATTTTATAGCAAAGTTATGTCTGCCACCAAATTCCCAGTGCATCAAAAGAAAGGTGACAATCTGCATGCGTGTAGCACCTGCAACCTCTGCAGCAGCATGCACGGAGGTCCATAGTCTAATTTTTCTCCTACAGTGGTACTGTAAAACGTCACCTGGTATCCCAGGTAGCTGTGGAAAGGGTAGGTCATCAAGGACCAAGAGAAGACCGTGCCTTGACTATGCTTGAATATGAAACCTTTCAACATGTTTGGCTGCCCAGGCCTGTTAGGACCTTGGAGAAAGTCACGGCTCATGCTCAAAGAGCTCAAAAGGTGCCACTTGGCAGATTTAGTGAGAGTGTAGGCTAGGCTTGCTCTGCATGATTCCATTCTGATTTCCTGGGATCTTGACAAAGGGGGATTTGCTGAATGAACGGATGCGTGGATGGATGGGTCAGATAGTGAAGCCAGATTAACAGCAAGGAGTCATTTGTCAGTAGCAGACAAATTAGGCACAGTCTCAGGGGCTTAGAAGTGATCAATCTATCCATCCAATAAATGACTGATTGCTTCTTTGGTGCAGAATGCCGGACCAAATGCGTATGTGTGTGCTGACTGGGCAAGGAGGCTTGGGTAATTCTCAAGATTTCTGCAATTTCATATTAACAGAGAGCCTAGCAAATGTGGACAGCGTGTTACCACTCTTTGTTTTTTTTTTTTTTTTCCATCTGATAGTGGTCCCGGAGGACTCTGATTATCTTCAGCTGCGCACACGCTCATCTGCTGCAGTTCATCTACAGAGTTGAACGAATAAGGGGCACTTGCCAGTGTCGGCCTTGAGCTACAATAAAGCTGATGTCCTGAAGTCAGCATGTAGTTGTCCCTATCTGCCACCGACATTCAAATCCTATCCTTTTTGAATAGCACATGAGTGTGAATCACCTACACTTTTTAAACATCTACTTTTGGGCTATGCATGTATATGGTGTGTATATGGTGTCTGTCTGTCTGTCTGTGGGTGACTTCAGGTGTATTGTTCTGTGGCTGATGTGACAGAGGACAAACTCAGATATAGGCCCTCACCTTCCAGTTTTGTTTGAAGCATGATCTCTCTGTTATTGGCTGTTGCATATGCCATGCCAGCTGGTTTATGAGCTTGCCCACACCCCTGTTTCAACATAAAAGCAGTGGAATTTTAATTAATTAATTAATTAATTTGTGTGTGTGTGTGTGTGTGTGTGTGTGTGCCTGCGTGTGTCTTGTGAGTCACTGTACTTGTGTCAAGGTCAGAAGACAACTTGTTGGGGTTAGTTCTCTCCTTCTATTATCTATATTCTGGGTGATTAGGCTTAGTTGAAAGTGATCTACCCGTTGACTTATCTCACTGGCCCCACACTGAGCTCTTTTCTGTGGGTTCTAGGGACTCAAGCTTGTGTCTTTCCATTTGTATGGTGAAGGAGTTACCCACTGAGCCAGCTCCCTAGCTCCTACCTACTTTTTATATCCAGGACTTTGCAGGGATTCAGGTGGATACCTTACTCACATCTCTGCTTAGGCTTGTTTCTTATCTATATCCCTCTCTTCTATCCAGTCATCAAAACAGGATGTTGAGAAACGGTGTTCTATGTGCCATATCTGGCCATCCTTTCTTCCAAAACCCCCTTCTGTATATGATAACAAAGACGAGCAGTTGGACCAAATTTCTATGATGCACAAACCCAAAGCTGCTGGTTATCTTACCCTGCTGAGAATGTATGTTGACCCTTATTCTAAACAGTGCCAATCTAAGGAGGCTGACTGCAAGTGACTCACGTCCCCATGACACGTCCCCATGGCAGTGTGGGAGCAGAAGCACATCAAAACTCACTTCACTGTTTCTTTCATTGACAAAGATTTGCTTTTAAAAACAAAAAAAAGTCAGGTGAACTAGGCAAGGCATTTAGTGGCACAGTTGATTTGTGATGAAGACATCTCTTTATCTTGCGGTGGACCAACAGGGGTTTGTGGTTGAGCCCAGCTCTGATCTGAAAACTACACACAACTCATGTCAGTCTGAACTTCTAATATCGCCAAAAGTCCAACTCAAATCCCACCTGTATCTGAGAATCTCCACTGCAAGGGTCTCGTTTGCCTCTGTGACACTTATGATTAATCTTTATAATTCCAGCATTTACATTGGCACTGGGAATTTCTTGTGGACTTGGCCATGCCCTTCTCTATGGCAGGACATGTTTTACTTTTCTTTTTATTTAACACAGTAATAGGCATACTCAAATATTTGTTGAGTCATAACTTAGAAATAGCCACAGAGTGCCTGCTCTAAGTCTCTTCCTGGAGTGTGTACCTTCACATGCTAATTTTATCATTAACCTTGATCACCTCTTGGCCCACTTTTACAGGTGAGGAAATTCAGACCCAGAGCTGGTAAGTCATCCGGAGCTAATAATCAAGGCTGTGACTATTTCAATGCAGCTAAGGTAAAAACATAGCAGAGCCTTCTGAAGGGCAGGGGAAAGGTTTGGTTGTATTTGTCTGGCTCTGTCACTGCAGTATTAACTCTTAACTGGTGCTCTCCCTGTGGGAACAGGACACAAATGGCTTAAATGCTAGTAAGAAATAGAGTCCAAAGTCTTTCCCCACCGCTGTCTAGCTCCTTGCATGTGACATAGAGATGGATTTTATGCCTCAGACTCAGATTCATCTGGGTCAAACCCTTCACATCTGCCATTTGTTGTTTGTTTTTTTTTTTCCCCCCCAAGAACTTTAGACTCCTTGAATCAGTTTCCAGATCTGTAAGTAAGGATAAATGATGCTCAACAGAAGATGGCTTGAAAGAGTCATGGCAAACTCTTGTTGCAGAGCCAGACACAAGGACCAGCACTCAAAAGATGGACATTGGTGTTTTGAAGAATTCTCTTTGCATATCCTTTTTGAGTCAGAGGAATGATACACCTGGCGTTGGTTAGCTGTTCTGTGAAGGTAATCACAGGGTTTCACTGGGACTTTGAGGGTCCCTGTGAATATACCCCAAGGGGTGTTTATTAGGCACTTGACATTTTACTAGCCAAGGTCTGAAAATCATCCCTATGGAGAACCCAGCAATAGATATAGAAGGTTGAAATCCACAAACCCCAGTTGTTGTCCCTACCAACTCATTCCTCCCACAAAACTGATCTAGGAGGTATGGAGAGTCATTAAGGAATATTCTTCAACCAGTTGCTCCTAATTAGGAAACACGTTACTAAATAAGATATCAGAAGAAGATAATGTATAGATTTTTTTTCTTAAGAGGCAAAACAGAGCTGAGAGAAAGCAGTTTCCCACCAGCAGCAGACCAGCAGACACTCATCACCCCACCCTCTCTGCCCAGAGAGGAAAAACAAGCTGGCAGAGGAAATAACTCTGCCTTCCAAGCTATGCAATTCCAAACATCAGATTATGATTCGAGTTTATTTCCTGATAGGATTAAAGGCAGATTGCTTGTCAAATTCAAAATATTCCCCTTTTATCTGAAGCTTCAACCAGGAGAATCTTTGCCTTTTTTCAAATGTTTTTTAAATTGATTATTTATGCACGTTATCTTATCCAATGGGTTCTTCAGATTGGGGGGCCACTGCTATTAAGGAGAGAAAAATAGGAGCAGTGGTTGCTTGATAGACAGCAGCTGCCATTCTGCTCTTAAAGGGACCATTGCAGTTTTTCCCCACAGCTACCAGACCGAATATTTTAGTATCTATTCATTGATCTCAGTTTGGAAGCTTCTACCACTTGACCACCCAGGCTACTGATGGAGTCTCCAATTCACCCAGGGGAGGTGTGACCTGCCTGCTTTGCTGAACTAAGGCAGCCTCTGGAGACACTGCATCTCTTAGACCCATGGGAGTGGGAGATGGGAGGGAGACTCAAGGACCCCTTTCTTTCCTCTCCCATGGTTATAATTCATCTGCAGAATTTTTTGGCATGGACAAATCCTCCACAGTGTTCAGGTTGCCTTCCTATATGCATTTAGTGTCCTGTCTTCTAGCTCTGCACCAGGGACAAAGGGATAGATCCTGCATGCTATTTACTAACTGACTTCAGGTGAGGATTGGTCTATTGGAGACCAAAGTGAGGTATGTTCCTGGGACTTCATGTCTGAGTTATGCAGAGCATGGGCTTACAGCTAGAGATACATTCTCTCAGGTCTGGGGGCTGGACATCTAGAGGCAAGGTATAAGCAGGGCCATACTATTCTGAATGCTAATGAAGAACCCTTGTGTTTTCGGGATGTTGGCGGCTCCAGCATCTTTTGTGTTTCTGTCTTGTCACTTTATCATCCCAGTGTCTGCCTCCCTCTCCATATAGTCTTCCCCTGTATGCAATTACATCATCTCCTCTTGTAAGAAGGACATAAGTCATTGGGTTGAGGGCACACCTGGAATCCAACATTTTATGTGGAGATCCTTTAATTACGTCTGAAAAGATTCTGTTTCCAGGATCATGTTTTAAAGTTCTGTGGACATGAAAATTTGAAAGTCTCTCTCTCTCTCCTCTCTCTCTGTCTCTGTCTGTCTGTCTGTCTGTCTGTCTGTCTGTCTGTCTCTCTCTCTCTCTCTCTCTCTCTCTCCCCGTGTGTGTGTGTGTGTGTGTGTGTGTGTGTGTGTGTGTGTGTTTCTTAGTCTGTCTGAAGTACTGGTCACTTCCACAGCAGGTCTCAGCACCCAGGTCCATGACATATATACTCAGCTTCTATTAGGTAGCCTGACAGTGGCATTTTCTGCCTTTGGGCCTGTAGCTCAGTAGTGACACTGGCAGTCTTAGGGCTGGCTCATCTTCCTCTAGCTGCTTGTCCAGGCTAGTATTATTATTGTTAGCTTTTCGTTTGAAATCTCTCTAGTAAATTGCCCACTATGAATTTTGATTTTTCCTGGGTGGACACTGCATACATACATGGTTTAGAAGACATTCATCAATATGTAAAAGAGTAAAGAAAGATGTTGGGGTGAATGGGGCTTCATGCATATGATATGCTAGCACATTGCCTTGGCTTTGAATTCTAACACCTAATAAATGGGTGACCATGAATAAATTCCTAAATCTCTTGGTGTTGTGGTTTCCTACTGTCAAAGCTAATGCAGCAGGAGTACCTCACCAACTAGGTTAGTAAAACAACAATCTACTTAACAGGTGCTAACATATGGAAAATGCTTTACATGATTTTTATGGCCTTACATATAAATGTATGTTTGTATATATGCCTGTGTATATTTACATGAACACATATACACACAAACAATCTGAAAGTTAGATTTTAATGATAGAATGGATGCCTATATTATTCGCCCTCTATGCAGTATGTTCTGGCATTTTCTAGATCTTTTAATAGCATCTGGGTTCTCAGTATGGTGTCTAGATATTTCCAAAAGGAAAAGAAGCTCTATCATCAACAGACTTCCAGGCAGTGCTGTCTGTGTCTACAGGGCCAAGGCTTCCAGGCACAATTAAACAGTTTTTTCTTTTTATTTTCAATGGCTATGGCTTCTGTTGAACTAGGAGTCTAATAATAAGTGCTAGGTTTACCCTGGCAGACACTCCCCTCATGGGTTGTTACTGAATTTGGTTTGAAAGAGAAACAGAAGCAGGATGTATGGATGTGTGAGTGTGGTCTCGAGGTAGAATGTTCTCTTTTCTGGGAAGCTCTCAGTGAATGAGGCTCATTCACCTAAGGAAAGGTAATCTACTTTACTTAAAGCAAAACGATCATAGATGAACCACATTCACAAAGTACCTTCACAGTCACACCACCATCCTGGGTAAGATGGTACATGACACTGGGACGGTGCTGAACTGTCACAGTGTCCCTCACTATACTGTAAAATATTAGGCAGCTGGCTTGTGTCCTCAGCTTTAATTAGATTTTTCTTTTATATCTCTGAACCCTAAGCAATCTGTTCACTGAGGGTAATGAACCAGTACTTGCACATGATTATGATACAATGTAAAAGAAAAACAGAGTTCACCGTCAAAATGGCCTAGGTCCACACCATCCACTTCACAACTAAAGTAACTTGACCTCAGAATGCATGTCATGGGCTCCTCACAGTTCCCTGTGTGCTCAGAAAATGGAAAAGGGAAGAGTACTAGGAACACGATGTGGACCACGGGGCAACTCTTTCCTTTAGTTAGAGCTGGGGTTCTTAAACTCTGGAGGAGACTCCGTTGGGGGAATCGCATATCAGATATCCTACAAATCAGATATTTACATTACTGTTCATTACAGTGGAAAAGTTACATTTATGAAGTAGCAATGAAATAATTTCATGCTTGGGCGTCACCACAACATGAGAGTGTTAAAGGATCACAGCATTAGGAAGGTTGAGTAGCGCCGTGTTAGAGGAACACACAGGTGGTAAGCAGCATTGCCAAGTGGGCTTCTGTGGTGGCTTGAGTGACAAATGTTCCCTATGGTCTTTGTCATAGAAACACTTGGGTCCCAGACGCTGGTGCTGGTTGGGAAGTGTAGGAGGTGTGGCTTGTTGGAGGAAGTACGTCATTAGGGGTGGGCTTTGAGATTTCAAAGACACCTGCCTTTCCCAATGTAGTCTCTCTGCTCTCTCTGTGCTTTTCCTTCAAGGTGTGAGCTCTCAGCTTCTGCTCCAGTCACCATTCCTGCTGCTACACTCCCTGTCACGATGGAGTCCAACACTCTCGACCCACTAGCCCGTATCAACTCTTCTTTTATAAGCTGCTTTGGTCATGATGTTGCATCACAGCAACAGAGAAGTAACTGAGACTACTACATATTCTAAAAGGCTGAAGGTATGTGGAAGGACCATCAGGAAGAATCAGTGTGCAAATGGAAACATATGGGTAAATGAAGTGGCCAGGACACGGTGGAAGAGATCAATGGACTAAGGATACATTTCTGAATGTTAGATCAAGCCTGCAATTGGAAACTGCCACCCTGTGGTTCTAGCAGTTCCAATGGAGGGACTGGCTGGAGATGCTGCAAAGGGAAGATGGGCAGGGGTCAGGACCACAGTTTTTGTCTCAAAGAAGGGTTGAGGGGTACAAATAGTGCTGCAAAGCCCCACAGAAATGAATGCTTAGCAGAAATATTACTGCTGCAGTGGTTTCCTTCCATCACATGAGAAACATCACCAATTAGCATTTGAATATTTTTAATGAAACAAAAGCATCAGAAAACTAAAAGACAAATATTGGTTGTTTCGATCTCTGAGCAGGGAAGCTTAAGCCCTCAGGAGAGCCCTTGGTCACAGCATGGAGACCAGTAGTACCCCCCAGTAACATCCCGCTGCCCCTCCCTTAGTAAACAGAGGCATCTTTCCTAGCATGTGGATATATTTCCCAGGGAGCTCAGAGACAACATGTTTGCAATGGCAGAGCATTAAGCACTAACATTTATAAATGGGCCCTTAAAATCTTAATATTGCAAGTAAGGGAATTGGGAATTGTCTTTGGGAGCTGTTGGTGACAGTTTCCAAGGAACATGGCTATCTTGTGTGAACAGTTGTAAAAGCTCACAGAATGCTTATGTCTGCCTCCTTCCTCTGTTCTAATACCCACAAGACCAGCCAAAGCAGCTTTGTGTTCCAGGGATTGGACTGGCATCCCCAAGGCTACTGTTTGGAAGGACTCTCTGGGTAGTTGCTGGTGAGATGTAGGGTTTGCTTTCTTGGTACTAGTGCCCAGAGTGTGGCTACCTTTGCAGTGTTCGCCTGCCTTCTTTGGGATTTACACAAAGTAACATCCCTCCAGCTATATGCTGCACTGACACAGCAATTTCTCAATAATTGAGCGATTTCTCAATAATTGACATTCAGCATCTGGATTACTGCTGGCTGTCCCATCACTGTGGACCCATGAAACCCATACTATAGTTATATATCTTTCAAGGTCATCAGGTTAGTTCTCCCTTATTGTTGATGTCCTTGCTGGTGAATGGATCTCTACTGCCCTGTATTATAATGAGCTGAATAGAAGTTTTCCCAGTGGTGCTAGGGTCCCAGTGGCAAGAACTGGGACCCAGTTGATCAGCCTTATATCATCAGAAATTGGCACATAGAAGGCCAGGAAAAAAAAAAAAACAAGGCAAAATAAAACAGCAGAAAACAAAGTAATATGGGAAGAAGGGAGGGGAGAGGGAGCAAAGGAAATGTGGATGACTTCTTCCTGACTCTGTGTGTATTCATGTATATGTGTGCATGTATGTGCTTGTATGTAGAGGCCAGAGGTCAATCCCAGGTGTCCGGCTCAGTTGCTAGCCACTTTGCTTTTTGAGCAGGCTCTCTCACTGAGCATAGATCACACCTATTCAGTCAGGTTGGCTGCCAAGCAAGGCCCAGGGCAAAAACTGGCCTCTATTTCCCAAATTCTTGGATTGCATGTGCACACTATCACACCTGGCTTTTCTAATGGGTGCTCTAGGGATTGGAATCACGTCCTCAGTCCCCATTATAGCCATCCTTCCTGATTCTTATCTCTAGATACCCCAGTACAAAATGCTGTTGGGGCCAGGGCACAGGAACATCACGGCCACAGTCCTTCAATCCTCAGGAGGAGGAAGTTAGAGTCAGGCAAGCCCTGCCTTCATCCTTATGCACTGCTAGCATTTGGAAACATTCGTCCCTTGTGGGCATAGTTCCTCACCCACCACAGAGAATTATGAGGCCTCAGGAGAGACTACAGATGTGATCTCTTCTTTTCTGTCTCCTCCCTGCTCCCCTTGGGAGACCTTCCAGTCCTGTACTTCTCCACATTGTCTCATCCTTTCTTTTGCTTGGGACATCATGGGCACTGAGTCCTTTACAGAAGATCTGTAGATAATGTTGAAAATATTTCCTATTCAAGCCAGCCAATGGGTCCAATATTACTGGGGTGTCAAGACACAAGTGACTTTATGGTTGACACCTATCTAACAAAGTCAACTCCTGGATTGAATTCATAGATGCTGTAATAGAAAGCATGGCTTTCTCAGGTCCCCTGAGAAGGACCAGGAAGTGAGTATGTTAGGCGGAGATACCTATTTAGGTATTTCAGGTGCCTTCTAGCTAAAAGGGTGTGACAATGCATCTGCCCTTCCCTCTATCTAGGCTTCTGTATTTGGAGGGAGTCTCAGAATCCCAAATCATTTTAGAGCCAGAAATCATAGGTGGTCAGATCCCAGTTATTACAGGAATCTCAAAGTCTGAACATGCCCAGGCCTTTTTAGTGGTGAGAACAGAGCACACGGGGATTTGGGAGATAGCATGTTTTCACCATGCCCAGTGAGCGTCAGCCTTGACAGTGGTCATGTCTCTTCTTACTCTAGATCCTTTTCTCTCCACTGCTCTGGGGAATGTGGTGAAGGTGTTCTTTCTTCAAATCAGACATTCACTATTGTGAGGACGTGGTCTCAGGCCTTGTCCTTAGGTTTCAGGAACGACATGTAGCGAGTTACTCTCCTGTGCCTTTGGAACTTTGTGCCACAGTGAGATTTGCCTGTGGGTGGAGAGGAAGTTTTCCAAGGCACACAAAGAAGCAAGCTCTTTCTTAGTGTCCCTTGTGACCAGAAGCAGAGCCCAGTGGCCTAAGGCCTAACAAGAACTTGTTCAGTTATGGCTGAAAAGAAATGACTCAACCCAGTTTTCCTTCCTTCTGGGTTTATCTGCACGATAGAGCCTTGCTTCAAGGTCTAGGTGCCTTTTTAAAAATTATTCTTCCCATTTCTACTTAGTAAAATGCTCTTAAAGTTTTACTTTACTTAATTTTGTAAATTAAGGACTCCAATGCCAATGGAAGGACTCCCCAAAGTGCCAGTTATTGGGTGTATATAGGGTTGAGTAGGCTGGATTCACCTTTCCCTTCATGTAAACATTGGGAGGACTCTGTGAGATAGGTCTTACTGTCTTTTCTTAAAAGCAGAGTAGTCAGGCTCTGAAAGATGGAGGTGAATCTCCATTCATATATGATCTTATTCTATCTCCATCCATACATTATCTTATGCTATCTTCGTGACAAGGTTATAGACTTTCCTCTTCCACGCCCGTTTCTTTGTTTTGTTTTTAGAGGTGTTAAGTACTTTGTCCCCAGAGTACTAACTAACTAGTCGTGGAATCAGTATGTGCTCGGCTCCTCTGGTCCACAGGCAGAAAAATCAGCAAACTGCAGGTGTTCAGAAATAACCCATGAAACAAATGGGTTATCCCAAATCCCCATTCTCTTCCCACTCCCCTCTGCTGCCGGGAAATGGTTATCTTTTTCAAGCTGACTGAGAAGCAGGTGGCCAAGCCCTGTCTTCTCAGGCCAGCTTTGGGCCATTCCAGTTTCAGTTACCTCCCTGTAACCCCAGCTCTCAACTGTATCTTTCGGAAACAGCTTAGGAAACAGCAATTTCCCAGCCCCTCTTTGCTATCGGGTATGAAGCTGGAGAGTGATATTTCCTTTCCCTTAATTCCTCCGAAAGGCAAACAATGTTTTCCTCGGGAGTTCTGCGTCAGCTCCTGACTTCCGTAAGCCAGCTGCATGCTCCAGTCACGTCTCTCCATGCAGTGTGAGATCATATCGCCCCTGCTGGTCTTCATTGTGATTATGAAATACATCCCTTGCTGCTCTTCACCTGTGTCCTTAGCAGCTCCCACAGCTTCCCGAACATCATTTGTTTCCTTCAAGTTCTTCTGGGTCCCAAATCAATCATAGGTTTAGAGAATCGTCACCCATAGTTGAGGGCTGGCATAGCTGAGCAGAGGGACAGACACTTTCAAATCAGGGATGTGGTTTAGGAGCGCCTACAATCAAAATGATTTTTGTCTAAAAACACTCAGGAGAGGACGATGCAAGGTATCAGATGGGGAAGATTTTCATGAAGAGTTTGTCGTTCAAAGAATAAGACCTGAGATGAATGCAACTGAGTTTCATTTAGAAATAAAGCCTCTAATAAAAGCCATTTTCTGTGGTTTCAATCTCCCTTATCACGATCCTCTTGAGCATTAAAAACAGAGATTTGTTTTTATATTGAGTGTTTTTTTCCTTAGTGGAGGGATGGGGCAAGAATCAACATTTCTCTTTATCTTTCCTTCTTTCCTTCCATTTTTTTCTCTTACTTTATATTGTGATATGAATTAAGATTTTGAAAGAGGTTAACAAATGATGGGTTTGGGGCTTTACCATGTTCTCTCTAAGGACAAACATATATTCGAGTGTCTCTTTACTGGGGCTCAATCACAAATGTAGTGTTTTTCACAGAATACCATTTTTAGATTGAATTATAGGAAGTCTACAGCACTAATAAATGGACAAAAAGCACAGAGCCACAGTACATGGTCCTATGCCAAGGTGAAGGCCAGCTTGGCCTTTAGCCAGTGGACTGTAGATTGATGTTATGACAGCGAAAGTAAAAACAGTGCGTACAAAGGAATGATTAATCCGTTGACAAACGTCCAGGCATTTAGTCCCCACTCTTGAATTCCAGCTCTATTAATAGTAGCACATTTTGAACTTTATTGGTAGTCTTGCTACTCTGAGGTAGGTTCATTGTGAGATTCTTTAATCAGCTGAAAGTAATTTGGAGAGGTGAGCATTGGACAAATGTTGATCACCCCTGTCTCTCTAATGAGTGATGTCTGTTTGTTTGTCTCTATAATGTCATACACAGAGCAATAGTCATGAGGCTTCTTCAAACCCAGAGCTGTGGGTATCTTCTTCAGATGTGGTACTAGCTTCCAGTAGCCATGGATCCTTGGGCTGTTCAGTGGGCTTTCTTAGGTCCTCTTTGGTTTGAGGAACTGCCATCCTTCTCCTGACTTCCCTGTGTCATTTTGACCTGACTTAGATGGGAGATACTTCCTAGGAGTAAGGAGGTTGGGAGCCAGTCAGTAGACTCTTGCTCCCTCTATGGATGAACTCACAATCTCAAGCAGCTGGGAGAATGGGGGAAGGAAAGGAATTATGTGATGAATTTAGAGTGGCCATCATCTTCCAATTTTCCTAAAACAGTCCTCAACTGTAACTCACAGATCTGAAGACAGCCTTGAGATACCTTCAAAGGGTCTTAGGCAGACAATAGAGCCCAATCAGTATATTTACAGTAAAACACATTTAAAAAAATACTTTAGGAAACATTCCTTCGCATTTTTTTTTTTTTTTGCTAATTTATTCTTGGATCTATTGACTAGAGTCACAGAGTTCTAGATTTTTGAGAATTTCTAAACATGGCTAATAAGCAGCACATCTTATATGTAGTTACTAGCTTATGCCTGCAGTAGGCTGGGAAAGAGCCTGGGTCTTTGAGTCAGACCTAGATTTAAAGCCCAGCTTGGGCCTCCAGTGATGTGGCTCTCCTCAAGCTCAGTGGTGTCAGATTGAGTTACAGCAGACGAGCCTGAAGACTCTACACAATAAGCGTGATCAGTGTTCAAGGAGAGGAAGTGAATACGTTCTATGGCTTGGTCACTGCATGCAGTGTACATGTGTGTACATATGTCAGCATACCACAGATGTATATCATCAACTTGTTTCCATTTCTTACACTAATAACAACAAAACATTATGATTAAAAAATATTTGTGACACAAATAAAACATATCCTTCTGGCACGATCTTCTGTTTGACCCTGAACATGCATTTATTCTCTACTTCATAAATATGAAATATCTAGGAGAGCAAGACAGAGAAGGCCAGCTCCCTCATCATCTCTGGACCTCATCATCTCTGGACCTCATCATCTCTGGACCTCATCATCTCTGGACCAGTAATGCCAGACACCCTGTTTGTAGATAGTCACTTAGGATGAGAACACAGCGGCTTAATAACATTCCATTTAGGATTACAGGAAAGCTGCAATTCTTTTCAACTTGAAATTTTTAATTAAATGTATTCAAAGGGAATGCAGATGATGCCACCAAACAGGGTCATCCAATGGTTACTGGAGGCTCAAGCCCGCTGAAGAGCAAACCCCACTGAAGGGTGAAGCCTCTATGTACTGATAGTTCCAGCATTAATACTATTTCAAACCAGATTCATAATCATGTAATTACCAACACAATTCACATCATACAGCATGTGAGGGCTCTGAATTATTAATCACTCCAGTGTACCCTCTGCATAGAGCACCAAGCTGTAATTTTAACTCTCAAGTAAATTCACGGTGGGAGCCTAGTGGAGAAGCAAGCTGAATACACAGCTAGTATCTGTCTGGGGACCATTAAATAACAATGAGTGCCCTGTCACAGCACTTGTGGGTATGACCGTTTTAAAGTCCAAGCTTGAGTAGACTTGGCTTGGCTCCCGAAGCCTGTACAGGGCAAAATATGATTAATGTTCTTGAGGTGTTTATTCAATCTCAGTCTCCATATTCTCCCCGAGGGGCCGTGTGATACTTTCTTGTCAATGGACAAGACACAGTAAGGAGGGTCTTACTCCAGTGTGTGGTGCCTCTACAGTTTGTATCATCTACCTACCCTAGGACTCCCTAGTGTCTTCACAGAACTCTTTTAGCATTGGCCTAAAGGAGAAGCATGCTTTTTACGGATGGCTTTTCTAGAATAGTATAACAGTCTTGGGTGATGAGAACAAGGTAGAGAGATATGTATGTACCACTTTATGTTCTGCAAGCAGCTACCAGAGCATCGAACTTCATGTAACTGCCCATACACACTGCCTATTGTCATTATATATGTAACTACCCATTTGATAGATGATGAATGAGAAGGCATGGTTTTCATTATTCCAGGTGACTTCAGAGGAGCCCAACTGGGCTGAGATCTCATCAAGGGGGAGGGCACTAGATCAGGATGGATATGGATAGACTCCGCCTGTGGAGGGCTCCCTTGTTGCTTGGGCTACATTGTTTTGTCTGCTGGCCTTCCTGGTACCCACTTTTTTTTCGATTCCATGGCCTAACACCTCCATCATGGGCACTGTCTATTCAAACTGAGTGTTTAATTGCTTTCTTGTTCTATACAGCAAATTATGCAAACCCTTAAAGTCTAAATCAGGGCTTTCTTGCCTCTCTCAGCTAATGAGAACATTAGGCTAACGTCTGAGGTTGCAGAAGCACATGAGTTCCTGTTTCCTACACTTGGAAAAACCAGAAACCCAGTTGGGGAAGAGGGATGAATCAAAATTTTAATTACAATTTATTGTGGGGGAAAACTGAATACATGTACTTACAGGTGATTATTTAACCCCATGACCACCACCCTCAACACACTGTAAAAAAAAAAACAAAAACCTAGAATGTACCAGAGGATTTTTTGTGATTTTTAAGTTCCAAATCCACCAGAAAGAGTCCTCTATCTGGGGGACGTCTGAGCTATGTATGGTCCTGGAGGCAGTGTACCATGTGCGGGAACACTCAGAACTGATCTAGCAAGAATTCTCTGCCTCACAGACTATTGTCTGCTGCTCAGAACTTGGAAGAACATCCCTGGAAAGGGGAATTCTCTTTGGCTGTGGTTTGGATGTGGAAGGAGAATCTCTTGACAGAGAGAAAACTGGGTGCAGATGTATAGAAACACACACTAGAGGAATATATGGGGTGTGTGTGTGTGTGTGTGTGTGTGTGTGTGTGTGTGTGTGTGATATGCCACTGTATAGAAAGTTGGCAAGAAATGAAGCCCCAAACATATCAAATATATCTGTGTATCGGGCAACATAATTTTCAGATCTTGATAAGTGTTAGACAAAAGAATATAAGAGATTCAAGATTGAAGAAATGTGAACTAATGTATGGGATAAATGAAAATAAACCAATCTCTTTGCTATAGGACTTCTCAGAGCTTTACTTGCATTTCTGAAAATAAAAATATTAAAATTTCCATAGTGGATTATTTTTGATGGTGGGACAATTTTTTCCTTTCTTTCTGTTTCTTTTTTCTTTTCCCCCTTTCTTTCTTTTTGTAGATCAACTACAGGAAAATATTGACAACTTACTGTGATTCAGACTAAATGCACCAATACTCTTTTGATCCTAGAACATCATGCAAGAGGGAATCATGTGCCATAGTCTGTGTTCCCTCTTGATTTTTTTGTGTATTCCAAACCAGCTGTTGCTTATGGAAAACTTTCAGAATCAGACTAAATCTGATAAAGATTCTCCCACAGGACCTGAAGGTCCATTGGCTGATATCTGAGGTCTCCTACATCTTCTTGTGTCTTAAAAATGAGAAATCTGGGTTCATGGCAGGTTTCAAATGTCTGCCACATTGGCAAATGTACTCTTTCCTAGAGCCCAGACCCAAAGATACCTCACAACTCCCTGTAACTTCAACTCCAAAAGATCCTACATTCTGACCTCCTCAGAAACCTATGTTCTCTTGCACAAACTCATACATGGATACACACACACACACACACACACACACACACACACACACACACATGTAATTAAAAGTAATAGAAATAAATTTCAAAAATCACAATGGTAAAGTCTACAGCATGGTCTTTTAGCACTCAATACTTTCCTCTTAATATCATGTTGTTTTCAGGGCTTACTTCTCTCAATTGAAGAATACCTGCTAGGTTTCTTATATAGCAGTTACAGGAAGAGTTTTAAAATTAGTCAGCACAGACTAGCTTTGTGATTCTCATTAAAAACATCTACCACAGCCTTGGTTGGGTTCCATGTCTGTTAACTATGAACTCATTAATAACCTCAGCTAATATAGGAAAGCTACTATGTGTTGAATATTATTAACATGCTTGAATGTGTTTTTAACTTATAAATATGAAAATACAACTGGAGTTTCTTTTGTTATTCTCATGTGATAGATGAGAAAACAGACAGAGAAACCATGCAACCAGCAGGTGGTTTGGGATGAGAGTTCCTAATTCTCAGTCTACAGAGGAGAAGAAGGTGTAAGACTTGCCCTTGATCTAAGACACTCACAGCCTAAAGAGGAATGTGCCCATCACTTTCTGTTGCTATAACAAAGTACCTGATAAAATCACAGGAGAGGGAACAGTTATATTAGATCAGAGTTTTATAGGTTTCAGTCCAAGCTGGGATGACTCTATTATAATGAGAGCACAGGGCAAAGGAAGCTACTCACTTCATAATACAGGGAAGCAAAAAGAGGTGCATGGAGAGGGTAAGAGGCAAGGCACAGAATATATCCTTCAAAGGCATGCTTCACTGACTTATTTTTCCACTGTGTCCCATTCCTTACAGTGTCTGCAATGCCTTCACAAATGCAATCCTTCAACACAAGACACTTTAGGGGACATTGTAGGTTCATGACAACAGGGAGACAAAACATGTCAATGGTAAAAGCATATGCAGGCAGATTTTATTAAATTTTTGAGATACATCTCAAAGGATGTTCTTCTATCAGTCAGCTTTTTGTGACTGTGACAAAATACCCAAGGAAATAAACTTAAAGGAAAGAAAGTTTGTTCTGACTCTCAATTTCATAATTTCAGCCTGTGACTATTTGGTTCTACTGTGAGGGATCATATCACGGTAGTGAGAATGTGGTCGAGCTGGCGGCTCACTTCATGTTGCTCAGAAAATGGACAGAGAAAATGAAAGAGAGGGCAAGAAATAATCCCCAAGTCTTTACATACTTTAAGTGTTTTATAGCTCCTAAATTTCTTCAGTTCCCAAAGGCTTATCAAATTATGAACCCACCAATAGGTTAATCTATCAATGTGATCAGAACTCTTAAGATCCAATCACTTCCAAAAGAGCCCATCTTTAAAAACTGCTGCATTTGAAAACTAAGTCTATAAGGCTTAGGGGACATTTTAGCTATCTTGGAGTTGGGGATGAGAAAAGCTGTGTGGGAAGCTGATTTTACATTAAGTCTTGATAGACACATACGTATCTTCTGAGTAAAGGAGCTGGCAACAAGACATAGAAGAGACTCAGGCAGAGCAAGAAATAGTCACACAGGAACAGTAACATTGGATGTGCTTGGGAAACATTCACAGCAAGTTTGGAGACTGTGGCACTTTGAAACAAGGAAGTTAGACGGATAAGGAGGGTTTCCCTCTGCTCGTAGACATGAACAAAGACAGTCTCCAGTCCCCCCTCCACTTTGGTAGCCATGGAGATGCTAGTGGTGGAGGTGGTCATGGAATAACTTGCGCAACACCTGGTGGTTTATGGAACACATCCACACATATTACAATATGTCACTTGATCCTGTGAAGTAGGTCTTGCCTGTCAAGGTAAGTTGCAAAGACTAGAGTTAGCTTCAAATACTTATGTGGACTGGTGCCACATGTATTGAGAAACCCCACAAGGCAGTGGTCAAACAATTTTTTTTTCATTTGGAATCTGAGTGTTCACTGGTATTTCTTTTATCCAGTAAGTAGAAGAAAAAAAGGACAAATTCACTCACTGTTCACATGAGTGGCAGAATTAGTGTACATTAAATATATGCACAATCCCCTAAACTTTCCAGTCTCCCTTGTAGTTCACTTTGAATCACATGACAAGATTTGACCAACAGGCTAGGAGGGAGCCTGAGGCTAAAGTCTTTACTGCTTTTTTTTCTGGTTGATTATTCCTCACCCAGCAACTGCAGTCACCACATTTTTCCAGAAGAGGAGGAGGGGAATGAACTCAAATTTAACAATCCAAAGCAAGAAATAAAATAAATCTTCACTGTTAGGTCCTCTGAGATTACAGACCCTGTGTTCACTTCAGTTTTGTACCTCGACTATTGTTCTGAAGACACTGACACCTGTTCCACCTGCCTTGTATTTTACTGGCCTCCTGGAGTCCCCTGGTTTTATCTTTTGACAATTATTTGCTAATGGTTTTCTCCTGCCTGATTGTAAGTTCCCTGAAGTCAAAACAGTAACAACCATTTGGAAGGAGAAAGTGTAGCACGAAAGAAATGTGCACAGGACTGAGTTTTACTGAGAAAAAATTATGAGAAAAGGTTTTTTCTTGGAGGCATTTTGAATTGTCTGCGTCCTAGGCATTGGTTCTATATTAGTCAGTATCTGATGATTCTCTGACTTTGTTTCTCAGTCTTGGATACTTTTTATATGTCAAAATATGAAAAAAATTATATGTCAAAATTTAAAATTAAAAGTTTATCTAGAAGAGGTCTAGATAAACTTTATTTCATGTAAGGTCCATGCTTTACATGAGAGTTCAAATAAGCAACAGAACACACAATAGCAATGGCTATCAAATGAGTAGCATGAGGATTTATAACTTTGGAAGTGAGCTTACTCTAAGATGAGAACCAGAGTGTTCACATAGTTAGGTATTGGCATAGAGCTAGGATGTGTGGGTAACACCATTACAGGGCCCTGAATCTCTGGACTGTAGTCAAGTGCATGTCACCCTAAGTATATGATATTTATAACGCACAGCATGCCAATTGTCTCTTTATCTCTGGGACTCTCTCCCCCCCAGACCCCTCAAGAAAGCACAGAAAGAAATGCACAGAAAGAGAATGAGCCTATATCTCACTTGAACTACAAGATAAAAGGCCAGCGGCAACTGGGCTATTGCTGAGACCTGGTGCTTCAGAAGCTGGGAAGCCTCTGTGGGGAAGCTTGTCTAAAGAAATTAGGATTTGCCTAATATGGCTGGCAATGACAGCGAGAACTCCTCTGTCCAACCATGTGTTCTCTTCACCCCCCTGCACCTTCTCTCCATCCCCAACCCTGAAACAGAGGTTGTCGCTGTAACCTTGGCTGTGCTGGAACTCATTCTGTAGACCAGGCTGGCCTTGAACTCAGAGATCTACCAAATTTTCTGACAGGAATGGTGTTAATCTTTCTGTTCTTTAGCTGAACAGTTTATGGCATGCACTCTGTAGCAAATCCATGAATAGTTCTCAGCTGTGATCAGACCAGAAGACAATAAGCGGGAGATTATTGATAGCTTAATTCCTCATTGGTTAAGGAAACAACACCGAACACCAAGAGGATATGGAGGAACTATCAGAAGGCAGTGATGGGTAAAACAAACCAAGGCTCTACCTAACAGGGCATCTTGGCTATTGATACATGTCAGAAAGATAATGAAATAAAGCTGAGCAGTACAAAATGGCTACAGAGGAGAACAGGTTTGGAACAGATCTTTCTAGAGTGATTTAGTAAGTGTCTAGCCTTATGATGAGTGAAGGAAAGAGGATTTGAATAGGTTAGAGGGAGGAAAGAATTCAGTTTATTCAATGAAGGTTTGGTGACTGTAGTACACTGAGCAGGAAAGGGACGGGGACTAGATAGGGTAAGATTTGTACCCCATACTGAGGTCTTTGGAATGCAAGTGAAATTCATTGGATACTTTTTGGACAGTATAGCAGGCTCGAAGTCTAAAGAGATCATTCCATTTATTATGGTAACCCTGGAACAAAATGTCAGATGATTGTCCTTCTTTCTTTCCTATTAATGACTTAGCACTTGATCTCCTTAGGTATTGTGCTAGGCTTTGGGCTCAGAGCAGAGCACATAAATTAAATTCCTGCTCTCATGGGTCCTATAGTCTAGTGGTGAGAGGCAAGTAATCAACCACACCATGCCTTTCTTTCTTTTTTTTTATTTTATTGGATATTATATTTACATTTTAGATTTTATCCCCTTACCCCATTCAACCCACCACCCAGGAAACCCCTATCCCATCCCCCTTCTCCTGCTTCTATGAAGATGTTCACCCACCTACCCCCCCACTCCTACCTCCCTACCCTTGAATTCCCCCCTACTCGGTGGTCAGCCTTCATGGGACCAAGGATCTCCTATCCCACCTATACCCAACAAGGCCATCCTCCCCTACATGTACAGATGGAGTCATGGGTCCCTCCCTATGTGCTCCCAGGCTGGTGGTTTAGACCCTGGGAGTTCTGGTTGGTTGGTATTGTTGCTTTCCTCCACACCATGACTTTCACATCTACAGTTTCTGTATCTGCTTTGTCAACAAACTGGGAATTCAACCAACTGAGGACTGAAAATATTGGAAGAAAATTATGTTTCTACTGGATGTATACAGACTTTCTTTTCCTTGTCAACACTCCTTAAACTATACAATATGGCAACTACTTACACAGAGTTTTCTTTTCATCATGGATAATAAGTAATATAGCATTGATCTAAGGTATATGAAAGGACATTAGAAGGGAATATGCAGACTCATTCCATACACCGAAACATGTCAGATTTGAATACCATTGATGGTCTTTGATACTGAGGGACAACATCTATAACAAACTAAGAAATACTACACTCATAAGAAAAAAAATAGAGAGCCGTAAGCATACTGATTGCTGTTCGTGGGTATGAGTATACACTGTCTATTTCTGATAGGAATCTTTGCATGGGTTATGATTAGGAGGAGAGGAATATATGAATACTGAATATAAAACCAGTCAATCGCGTGGAGAAAGTGGTTAGTAGCATGTTTGGGGCAGCTGAGGAAGAGAAAGTGATTGGAGGGAAGGATGATGGAAGGATGGTGGGGAATCAAGGGAAGGCTTGTGGATGTCATTCCGGGAAGACAATGAAGTTTCTGGGGAGAGGAGAACAACTGTTCAATACAGGGCTGGCTGCCAGCTCCTGGACACTCAGAAATGGACCAACTAAGTTTTTCCTAAGTACAAATATTGCTGAGATGCAAAGAAAACTCAGAGGAAAATGTCAGGATTATCGGTTTAAGGGTGTTCCTAAGAGACCAGTCGGGTAAAGGGTTGGTTGTTGAGCTTGATTCTGAACATGAAGCTGGCATGTTTAAACTTCCCAGTAAAAACCCAGAGATTCAGTGGGACCTGGGAAGCTAGTATCATAGGAAAGGTGGGCCTGAGCACTCAAGGAGCTAACAATGGAGAAATTGTACCAAAAGCTGAAGACAAACTTGGGGACCTGAAATTGGATCCCCATCACCTATGTAAGACGCTGAGCTTGGCAACACATCTAACCTCAACCCTGGAGAACCAAAGGCAATTGGATCTGGAGAGGTGATGTCAGTCAGCCTAGCTGAATGGGAGATCTCATTTCAAAAAATTCAGAGGCAGAGCACAGCAGGTAAAGGTATCTGTACCAAGCATGATGGCTTGAATTTGACCCCTGGGACAGACAGTGGAAGGAAAGACACAATTCTTGAAAGTTACCTTCTAACATCCTCATCTTTGCACACATTGATACATGTACATACATGCATGCCAGACACCACACACACACACACACACACACACACACACACACTCACAGAGA
>JANHMN010000007.1:41900511-41923893 GCA_030674055.1 Rhabdomys pumilio | reverse complement strand
AGAGAGAGAGAGAGAGAGAGAGAGAGAGAGAGAGAGAGAGAGAAGAAGAAGAAGAAGAAGAAGAAGAAGAAGAAGAAGAAGAAGAAGAAGCAGCAGCAGCAGCAGCAGCATTGTATTGAATTGATTATAGGAAGGAATTAGAGAACTGCACCAGGCGGGCAGAAACACAACATCCATGATGGAAAGAAAAAGGTTTTGAAAAGAAATCTGCTACAGCAGTCTTTGGTGTCCACCCTCTCTCCTGTTCCTGTACACTCAGTCAATCTGAGATGCAGAAAAGTCATTCTTGGATGTCTTTACAGAATCCAGGGCCCCGAGAGTCTCTTGATTCCCCACAATGCACTGGAAGACAGCAGATAAAGAGATAAACATCTCTAACTCTGGGATTGTAGTAACAGCCCACCTGTCCTTTCCCTCCAACTTTTTTCCGATGGAGAATTGAAAAGACACTCTGAGTAAAGGCTCAGAATCATCAAAACCTGTCCATGATCAGCATAAATGTCTCATTCTGGATAAATCTACTTCAATTATATATTTAATTCAGTTGAGAGCTCCCCAAAGAAGAGTTATTCTGTATTCACCAGCAAAAGTATTTCTGATAACCCTCCTGGGGAAAATGATTTGGCAAAAATTCATGCAGCCATTTTTATATGAATGCACAAAACTTGAAGGTTATTAAGTTCCCGCTTCTGACAGCCCCTGCAGTTACAAATAAAGCAACTAATGAGAAGAAAAAGTAGCCCAGTGCCTTATTCCCAGAGCCCCAGCTATCTTTATGCAAGAACACCGTGACAAATGATACTCTCACCTTCCTAGCATGCCCCTTCTCCGAGTATAGATTTAGATGGATAACATGACCACTGGAGTTAGGCACAGGAGCTGATGATTGCCTCTGGCACCCATCGTATGAAATTTGGGTGAAATTTCTAAGCACCAAATGAAATCATCATACTGGGCTAAGTCGTACTCAGCAAGTGAATTTATAAAAATTAAAAGGCCTGAGAAGTAACGCACACAAACCCATTTGTCTCATTTTTCCTCATTAACATTTAATTGAAATGAACTCTGGTAACTGTGAGGAAAGTCACATTATTTCTTGCTAGCAGATAAAAAGAAGGTAATGTTTTTTCAAAGCATCTAAGCCTCCTGGGGTTGGGCAGATTATACTATTTCACAACTGGTGTTTGTGAAAACACACTTACAAAAATAAAACCAATAGAAGTAACATCAGACTAAGGCTGAAACTCGACATTTACCAAAGTGTCTGTGTTTGAAGCCACAATTAAAATAGCTTCCGCATGAATTCTACAATGTGAATTGGCCCCCTACCATGTAAAACTAATTTAAAGGAAATGGAAAGTCAAAATATTGTCATGTGAAATAATTACCTTATATAGACATTGTCATTCATTTATCTGCCACTTTGATACATTGTATGAGAAAATTGATATAAAATGCACTCTTATGTATGCATCAGAGAGACCAGTGATGTAAGAAAATGAGAATGTCCTCATTAGGTTCCCGAGGCTTCTGACATGCATAATGGAACTTAAGAGCTTCCAAGTGGTGATGGAATTGACTAGCAGGAATTCCACCATGCAAAGCCCTTTTCCTATCCTTTCTGTCCCGAATGAATGGATATATTTATTCATGCCAGGATAACCAGAAATATCCCCCCCCCCCCAACCTCCAACTCATTTTCTAAGTTCTACATTTCTCTTTGGTGTGTGACTTTGTTGCTCATATCTATTCTTGCTGTAAACAGAATTCCCTCTGACTTCTGCAGTTTCTAGGCCTTTCTCTGAATTCGTTCTCTTTTGGTGGTCTTCTCTCAGGGGTCATTTGTTCATTCTCCCAATATTGGTCCTCCCCACCATTCTGTCTCAAATTTACCTGCATTCCTGCCCAAGGACAAGATGTTGGAGGGAAGAGGGTTGAATGATGCTTGGCTAAGCTGAGTGATCTAACCTAAGTCCTGGCTTTTGTAGTCTATGAATGCAAGGCATTTGAAACCAAGGCCATGAGATGTCATTAAGGGAAAGATTATAAGATGGTGTCAGGCTGTGCTTAGTGTAGACCTTAAAGCCAAACACAGACGTATTCGCTTTCATAGTGCAGAGAGGTGTTATACAGACTGCTGGAAGAGAAAAAGGTATCCATGGTCTCCTCAGAATAGGGCCCTGCATGCTATAGTTTGCCCACTAATTTAACAGTAACACAGCAGGTATGGGGGTAGCCAACCTCCGTTGACTGGCTCTGCGGCTTTCTCTGCAGAAGGCCTACTTGCTACTGTAAGCCTGGTTAAGAGCCATGACTGAAGAGATTGTAGGTCTACCAGGGAACCTACTGTTTAGTTTCACTAAACGGTGTGTTCTTTAACTACCGTCTTAGTATGCTTATCCCCACAGATGTATGCTGCTCTCAACCCTGGTCAGAAAAGATTCTTTTGCAGTGGGGAGTGGTGCAGTGGTCAGTTTAGGAATTCATAGTTGGTCAAAAATGTAGAAAATCAGTTATTGGGAGAGCTCAGCCACATGTGGTTAAATGTCCTCACCACCAGGGTCAAGGAACATCTAGGAAGAATAGGCAGAAAAAACGTAAGAGCCAGAGATTGGGGGAGGAAAGCCCTCTGTCAGCCATGACATGACTGATGCACACATCAGCTCATAGCAAGTGTGGTTGCCTGCACAAGACCTGAACATGATTAAGTCAGTCCAAATTCTAGCCTTTATGGGTTGGAGGATACCAAGGCCTGACATTAGGGTCTGGGGCCATTTCAGGTGATGGCTGAAGAGGGAGGAAAGTCGTTTTTTGGAGGTGGGGTGGGGTGGGAATATGGTCACTGGAAGAGTGCCCATGCTTCAGTGGATGGCCTCAAACCCATGGTCAGCACTAATTGCTCAAGGAGATGATGATGATGATGATGATGACGACGACGACGACGACGACGACGACGACGACGATAGTAATGATATAAAATGAGGAAGAAGATACGTTTGGGGGCCTCAAGGGAGAGTTGGAAGGAGGTAGTGGGGATGAATTATGTAAAAAGAAAAAAGTTAGATGGAAATTGTATTGAATCTGTAGGTTGTTTTTGGTAAAATGGCCATTATCACTATGTTAATCCTACCTATCCATGAGCATGGAAGATCTTTCCATCTCCTGAATCTTCTTTGATTTCTTTCTTCAGAGACTTGAAGTTCTTGTTATACAGGTTTTATATATGTTGATTTTTGTTATACAGTTGTTTTACTTGGTTAGAGTTACACCAAGGTATTTTATAATATTATAATATTGTGAGGGTGTTGTTTCCTTGATTTCTTTCTCAGCCCATTTATCACTTACATACAGGAGGGCTATTGTTTTTTTGTTTGTTTGGTTTTTTTGAGTCGATTGTGTATGCTGGCAAACAGGAGCCTAGCATAACTGTCCTCTGAGAGGCTCCACCCTGCAGCAGAATAAACTCAGTGAGTCTTGTTGGGAGAAAGATCAGGGAAGTCAGAGAGGATAGGAACTCCACAGGAAGAACAACAGAGGTAACTAACCTGGACCCTTGTGGGCTCCCAGAGACTCAACTACCAACCAAAGAACAAACATGGGCTGGACCTAGCCACTGCCCCCCTCCACACACATATGCAGCAGATGTGCAGCTTGGTCTTCATGCAGGTCCCTCAACAACTGGAGCTGGGACTGTCTCTGACTCTGTTGCCTGCCTGTGGATCCTGTTCCCCTAACTGGGCAGTCTTGGCTGGTCTCAGTGGAAGAGGATGTGACTAGTCCTGCAATGACTTGATGTACCAGGGTGGGTTGGTACCCAGGGTAAGCCTCCCCCTTCTCTGAGAGGGGTGTGGGGGAGGCGCTGTGTGAGGAGGCCTGTGATGGGGATGCAAGGTGAATAAATAAATTAATTAATGGAGGAAAAAAGTAAAATAATTGAGAGGAAGCAGATATATGCAGAACAACAGTGCCTTAGCTAAGGGTGTATTTCTGTGATAAAAACACCACAATCAAAAGCAATTTAAGAATAAAGAGGCCCATTTAACTGTACAAATCTTGGGTCACGATCTATCACTGAGGGAAGTCGGGGCAGGGACTGTAACAAAGGCTTAGAGGGGTTCTTCTTACTGGTTTGCTTTCCAAAGTTTGCTTAGCCTGCTTTCTTATACAGCCCAGGACTACTTGTCTATGGTCAACACACATTGTGCTGGGCCCTATCACATCATAATAAGACGACACCCCACAAGCTTTTCTACAGGCCACCAATCTCATGGAAACATTTGATCAATTGTACTTCCTTTTCCTCAGATAACTCTAGCTTTATGTCAAATTGACAAGAGCAAATCAACTAATGCAATCAGTAAAAGCAGCCACACGAAGATGGAGGCAGCCTAGGTCAGGCCACCATCCATCAAAGAATCACCTGGATACTCTTGAGATCACCAAAAACTGGAAGAGATAAGGGAAGGTCACAGGCTATTCCTTCTGAGAGAGGAGGGAGGGAGAGGGGGAAGGAGAGGGAGAGAGATCAAGAGAGCTTGGCCCCAATAATACCCCAATTTTACACCCTGATAATAACACAGTAAAATTCTGATCTCTTTAATTCCTAGATATGTAGAAAACTGCCATAGAAACTCCTTTGAAATTAACACTAAAGGGACAATAACCCCCAAACCTCAGGTGAGCTGAGATATTCCATACAGGAAATTTGATAATACACTGGTAACATGCTCTGCAGTCAAGTAGGAGCTGGAAGCATTCAAGAAAAAATCAACATGCCAACTTTTGTTGGTATTTGAAAAGTTGAGAGTTCAGGGGAACAGATCTGCAGATGGTATGTTTCATCCCAAAGTTCCTTTTTCTGTTCTATAACCCCCTCCACACCCCTGCACACGTCGCACCTTGCTACACAGTCTCCATTCCTTCCATTCCCTTGGAGAGATTGCTGCCCTTCATTGCTCTGACTAAAGGACAACCTGCTTCTGTGGAGGTCTGTCTCCTTTCTGTTTTCAAGTTGCCTTGATCAATCTTGATTAAACAGATGTATCCACCGAAATTAGACCCCAGGGTTTTCTTTGTCCCAATGACCCCAAGTTATACAGCTCTAACTAGACATTTCCTGAATGCTAGCCTGGGCATCTTATAGGCTTCCTTCTCTACAGAGTGCACACCTAACCTAGAGCTCATGCCCACTTCTTGATGACTTGTCAGCTGATCATGGAGACTTGGCATTCGCATTGCTTTTCCTGAGCCCATTATATGTCTTACTGGATGCTGATTTGAGAGGCAGCAAGAAGATGCTGTGCCAAGCCCAATCCTGGTTCCTACTTATTGTTGTCAAACAGGCCGGCTTCTTATGCTGCAGTTTTTCCACCTGCCATATAAGTTGACAGTCATTCTTAGCCCCCGTGAGATATGAACAGAGATTAATTTACATTTCTAAAGGGTTTAGAACACTGTCTAGTGTCTACAAAGCTCCATTTTAAAATTCCTTAGGCAATTCCTTAAGTAAGATAAATACTTTTAGAACTATTTAGAACGATTCTGCTTCTTGAAGTAAAGAAAGATTGCAGCACCATCCAGGAAGGGAAATACAGCCATTACTCAGTAGCCCAGAAAAGCAACAGTGTCCACCTGTGCCAGTCCTCTGATGCCCATCTTCCACTGTGGACTCTCTGCCTCTCATTAGTCCACCTTCTTCCAGGTATTCTAATAAGAAGATCTGTCCCTGTCTCTGACCCCTCACCCACCTCATCTGGCATGCTCTTTCCCTCTCTTATGTCTTCCCATACACACAATTTCAGGAGTGTGCTACAAGTTTTCCACACCCTCTCCATGGCTTCCTGAAGTTGAAGTGTGAGGATGTTTATTATCTCTTATCTAGGAGACTGTCAGTTCCTCAAAGGAGGGATTATGTTTCTCTCCTGTCTACACCTTCATGTGTTGGCTTACGGTCTACATACTGTGGAAAATGTACGGAACCTCTGTGAGGTAAGTAACTTTTTCTTTTTCAAAGCAGCTTCTGTATCCTATCAGGTATGGAATGTAAAAGCAGCCTGAAAGCAGATCTCCACTACCAAATTATATCCCTACCCCGTCACTATTAGCAACAAGCATTGTGGGATATATGATAGTCACTCACTATTTAGATTTCAACAAAGCACAAAACCCTACAGTCTGCTGACTGATTATAGGCGGCACGCATTTCACAAGGAAACAGTGGAGCATGCCAGCGGCAGAGAGGAGATGCCAGGGAGATTAACGACAAGGAATAGGATTTCTAGAAAGTCAAGGGCACCGAGTGAGACCCTAAGCAAATGAGAAAATGCAAGTGTGACATTTTACCTGATGAAGATATATGAGAATATCAAGGTCTTTGCTGTTTCTGAAGCCAACTTGATTCACATGGGACCTAGAACCCGTGCAGGAATTTGATATATGCCAATCTCCTGCTCAGAATGTTCTCTGGCTATCATGGAGCCAATAAAGACACTGTTCTTTTCTAAGGAGCATTTTGGAACATCTGCACAATTTCAAGAATGCCCAGTCTGTACGTTCTAGGGCAGTTTAGGCATTTGGTGTTGATAAGAAAGCAACAGTAGAGATTACATTGTCAAGATCCTTGATTGCTCTGCTTAGAAGTATGGGAAGTGAATGGGAACATATGAAGAGACTCAACTGTTCTCAGATCTCATATTCAGTCTGCTAACAAGTGCTGTAAGCAAGTGTTTTCAGTAGATTCAGGACAAGTGTCTTCACAGTAGTCACCTTTGTGCAAACCCCATCAGTCTCAAGCAGTCACAAAATTCTTTGCTAAAAGGCAGTCAAAATTTCTCATAGTTGAAAGAAGGGTTTAAATCAACAGAAAACCCAAATGGTGTTTGAGTTGCAGCAGGAAGTCACCACTTTCAAGCATGTTCTTGTTACACATATTTTATTCTAGCTGACTCTCAAGATTTTTTTTTTAAGCAGGGCTGGCCTTCTAGGTGTGTATATAAGCTTTGGAAAAAAAGCCTTCAGTTCCAACCTTTCTTCTCTCAGCTTACTTGGTGTTCCAAGTAGGTTAGGTAAGCTCCCAAAACCTGACATTTTCACCCTCTACACTTATACTGAACAATAGCGTCTTTTAGAAAACAGCCTCCATTTATCCTGAATTGTACTCACCTATCTTGAATCCTGTTGGGATATTTCTCTCTAAAAGGAATCTTCTTTATAAAATTAACATCCCTCTTTCTGTAATTTTCTTCTCTACCACCAATAAATCCCCGGTGCAGTTATTATTGTCTTTTGATTGTTCTGAATGTCATGCTTTTCCTCAGTACCATGAGTTCCCGGACATTGAGGAGACTAGCTCCTTCACCTCTTTATTCCAAGTACTTAATTTGGTACTGCTTATTGAGTCAATGAGAGAATGAACCCCCAGGAGCAAACAAGGTGTGCTTCATAAATGGTAGCTAGTCCTGATTCTATTTTCCAAGAGATTTACCTTTGTTACATCGGTAAGTCATAGAAGGGCATTAAAGGAGAATAAAAGACAATGTATAGTATGAAGGAAAACAATCATAAAAATGATTTGATATTACTAAGAGTAGTAAAAAAAAATCCAATACCAAATACTGATAAAAATGGTGGCCTGGAAAGTCCTCTGAACTCCTGAAGTGTAGATGTGTACACACCTGCAGGAAATGACACTGCAGGGGCACATCGTTTTGCCCATGCCTCTACTCCTGAATGAATGAAGGAGTGAATGAATGGGTCAAAACATGGGACTTAGGAAACAATGAAGAAAATAAAACAGCTGTGTCAAAAGAATGAAGAGTAGGCATTTATTAACCACAAATTTTATAATAGTTCCCACAATCTCAGGTATACTAGGCAACCCTCCTAAGTATTTCTGTTATTGTTTCCAAAGTCTCACGTGTTTCATTCACTCACTCACTCACTTACTCATTCACTTATTCTCTTAGTCATTCTTTAATTTGGCACATATGTGGAAACAAGCCCTTGCTGTTTATAGACTGTCCTTTTGGCCCTGGGAGGTAGATCATTGAAATAGTCCTCTTCCATTTAGGTTGGCCATTGTCCATTGAGATTACATTATAGTTATATCTGCTCCAGTTTCTGGATCTAGTGATGAAGAATGCTTGCTCTTATTTGTGCTTGGTGAGTAGCAGGAGCTTAGTAAATGTGAATACTCATGGGGTATGTTGATGAATTAATCAGTGCATTTGACATGATGGTTTCCTAGGACTGTGTTCAGAGTGTTAAGAATGCTATTGCTCTGGTTTGACTTTTGTTGGTATCATAAAACACTCAGATTGAAAGCAAGTTCAGGAGGAAAGTTGTTTTTTTTTTTCCCCACTTTCAGTTCCAGGTCATAGGCCACCCATCACTGAGGGAAGTCAGGGTAGTAACCTAAGCAAGAACTTAAAGCTGAAACCATGGTGAAACACTGCTTGCTAGTTCACATTCAGCCACATCCTTAGTCAGCTTTTTGTAGCCCAGATGCGTGCCCAAGATGGTACCACCTAGTTCAATTAATTGTAAAAATAATCCCTTACCAACACACACACACAGCCCATCTGACTTGGGCAGTCCCTCAATCTATGTTTTCCTCTCAAGTTGCTCGGAAACATGCCATCTGCCCCCAGCTATCCTACCTTGTACCATCACCAGTCTGATATCCCAACACTTTATTCTCTACTATTCCCTAACTCTGCACTCCAGTCACTGTCCTTCCCCATTCTTTTTCTGCCATGGAAACTTTCCCAGGATTGTTCTCTTTGTGACCTCCATCTCCTCTGGTCTTTCGTGTAGTGAAAACCAACTAAACTTCCAGGCAATGTCGGTTGATGCCTTTGATCCCAGCACTTGGGGGTCAGAGATAGATGAATCTTTTTGAGTTTGAGGTCAGCCTGGTGTACAGAGTTCTAAAATAGTCAACCAGGGCTACATAGAGAAACCTTGCCTCAAAAAAAAAAACCCAAAACAAACGACAACAAAACCTAAACAGAAAACTAAACAAACAAAAACTAAAACAACAACAAAATCACAACTAAACTTAATATCTCAGCTCACATAGCACATTTCTCTGGATGCCTTCTGAACTCTCAACTACATTGAAGGCCAGTTTCCATTTCTTATACTCACAGAACTATGTACCTTTTCTGAGTCTGAAGTCACAAGCACCAAAAATTTTGGTGAGATTATGTGATACCTCTCTCTACCTGGCCACAAACACCTGAGAATAAGGATATGATTTTTCTTGCCAGTCATTGTACATCCAGTATCTAATAACACATACATCCAGTCCACATCCTTTGAATACCAAAAATGAGAATGAAAGAATAAATGAAGGAAGGAATAAACGACTGGCACACAGTAAATGCTCAATTATTCGCCTCACTACATTACCGCTAAGCCTATTGAACTCAGGCCACAGACCTTTGTTTGTAAAAAAGTCCTCAAGCTTTGACTGCTAGGGGATTCACGACGAGACTGTTTTCTGTATAGCCAAAGCCAAAACTATTCCTTGAGCTTCGTCTCATAATCAGTTCTTAAAGTAAGTCAAAAGCATCCTATCTCCTTCATAAACCCATGAACAATAAACACAGTTTATTCACATAGCCATTGCCACTGCGAGAAATTGCCTAAAGCCACTGGGAAATTAACAAGAAAATAATGATTTTTGAGAAGAGTGAAAGACCACTAATAAGAGAAAACATAACTGAACATTTGTAGTTAAAAGTTGAAGCAACTACATGTAAATATAGCAATGGGGAAATTCAATTACTACCATTTTTCTTTAAGTGAGTCACTCTTGTACCAAATTACATCATGAATTATAAAGTGAATCTTTCTAACATATTTATGAAGTAAAAATGTATCTAAGAACATTACTTGAAGACAATATTTTTGGCAAAGGTGTAGTCTAGAGTTTTGTGGAAGTTGATGGTCAGAAAAACTAAAATGATCTGCGTAAATTATGATTTTCCACCAGGCACACTCTGCATTATTAGTATTATCATATCCAAAAATTATGCTAGAGAATCATGTTAAACTTATGTCCATATTGTGACAATACTTTCCTATTTGCAAAAATTTTATCAGCAGACGCACCCCCAATCTGGACTCCAGGCACTGGTTTCTAGACTTATCACCAGACCGTAGAACTTTTTCTTTTATACTTGAAATGTATACAATATAATTCAAGAGGCTGTTTGGGTTTGTGGTACAAATTACAAACCACACCTCTATTAAAATGTTTTAAGCCATCTACCCAGATATCTAGATACCAGATATCTTTGAGCAGAGATGTCTACTGGGTGCCTGCAGACCCCAGCTGGACTGTTATTTCAATGAATAGGATCCTGAGTGTTTAAAAATCCTTAGATTACGGCCACAGAATACTGGCTCCAGAGATGCTCAATATGAAGCACATCAGAACAGTGAGGGTACTCTCCAGTGCGGTGTCTGGATATATTCTCTCCCTCCCTCCCTCTCTCTCTCTCTCTCCCTCTCTCTCTCTCTCTCTCTCTCTCTCTCTGTCTCACTTTTTTCTTTCTGGTCTTGATTTCACACTGATCTCCATGGTTTTAATTGCTTTATTACATAACCTTCTAAAATCAACTTTGGATGTCATAACTATCCTCAAATCCAACAAGTTAAATACTAAACAAAGAACTGCACCCCACCCTGCATGCCATTACCAACACTCCCACAAGTGAAACGTCTTTTTTACTTTAGTGTTGTCAAGGTCTCCAAAATCCTGTTCTACAGGTTGAGAACAGCAGGGACAGAGTCCACATCTCCTCCTCCTTCACATTTCTTGTCTATTTAATCACCAAAGTGAATTAACTTTTCTCTCCCTAAATCTTGCAGATGCATCTTAGTGAGTGGTCATCCCTTCAAAGAGTTCAACTGCTTATGATACACTTTTTAACATTAAGAATTGTATTCATTCTGTGTAGGAAATGCCAATTCACATTAAAGTATATTGCAGGCATAGCCTGAAAAGAAAAAATGACCAGAAAGCCATTCTTCCCTCCCAAAGCCTTAACATCAGATGGTTTCACAGGATTAGATACACATAATATAAAAGGAAAAGTCCAAGAATCCTTTCAAAACTGTATAACTTCAGTGCCATTCAAGTTTTTCTGGAAAAGGGAAGAAAAAATGTTTCTAAAATATTCATGAGTATTCATAAGAATACCAGAAATCTCAATACAAGAAACAAAATAATTTCATTAAAATTTTCCTTTGAATATTGATAAGACAATGGTAAATGTTAGCATTATTTAATATTAAATGTAAGTAATTAACAGGAATAGACACACCAAACAAGCAAAATTTCCCCAGAATGGAACATTGATTTGTCATCAAGAAAACAGGGTGAAGTGTTGTCTAGTGTTTTATAGTAGGAAAATAGACCATGTTGTTTGATCTTGTCCAAGTTTCCTAATGTAGTATTGTGATCATTGCAAAAATAGAAAATTCAATGTTAGGCAATGACTAAATGAGCTGATGATTGCTAAGAAATTATAATACTACATTGAATATCAATTGTGTCAAATAAGCCTTGTTGGTTATTATGTTTAGTAATAACAGAAAAAATAAGGCCATCTCCTTAGATACTAGAAATACATCTCATAAAATTTAATACCATTAAAACTTTGAAATAGCTTCTACTAGAGTAAAGTAAGAAATTACCTGAATATGAGAAATGTGTCTATCTCACACATAAGCCATGTCCTGCTAATGAAAAGACCGAGAGCATTCCCATTAAAGCCAGCCACTGAGTGAGTGCATTAATTACGCTGGCTCTCATTTAACCCATTCTAATGGTGTTAGCCAATATAACTAGACCAAAGACAGAGCATAAAATACAAGAATGAATAAGAGAAAAAGCATCATTTACCAATGATATAATAATTTAGCTGAAGTGCCCAAGCAGGTCAACTTAAAACATAAACACCATTAAAACATTTTGAAAATTCCAGTCTAGATGAAAAAGAAACATTTCTTAAGAATCCTAAGAAAAAAGAATAAAATTACAGTCTACTAGATACAAAGCATGGTAAAGTGACAATACCTTTAGAAATTCATTGTAAGATCCAGAATGGATAGACAAATTAATACAATGGGTACTGAAGGTCAGAAATGAACTCAAATACTCAGTGAGATTTACAACATGCTAAAAGCAGCATTTTAAATCCAGGAGAACAATGTGCATTAATCAATAAGTGGTGTGTAGATAACTAAGGAGCTAAAGAAATTTCTCACACTTCATAATCCTTCCCATTCCTGGAAGATTGATTACTCACATTAAAAAAAACAACAACCTAAAAGCAATCAAAAAACCCCAGCAGAAGATAGTTTAATTTAGAATGAGGCCTTAGAAAACACAGGAGAATAATCTGTATTATTATTATCATTATTATTATTATTATACACATATCAATACATAGAAATTATGATAATATGTTCATTGTATATAGTGATATAATGTGTGTATTTTTCCTCAATGGATAAAGCAAATAAAAAATGTAAAACTTTAAATTTGTAACATCAATTATATTATAATCAAATCATTTATTGAAAAAAATATAAGCACCTATGTACATATACATGTATACTGGAACCAGTGGGTATAACTCAGTGGTAGGGCACAGGCTTTGCATATACATATAGAAGAGAAAGAACAGGAGCCCAGTAGAAAAATGGGTGAGGGACATATAAATTCTCATGAAAGGAAATAGAAATGGTCAGGTTTTAAGATTATTTTCATTTTCGTACATGTGTAGGAGTGTAAGTGGAAGCCAAAAAAAAAGAGGGTGTTAGATCCTCTGAAGCTGGAGTTCCAGAGGTTTCTCAACAACCTGATGTGGGTGGTGGCAATGAGCCGGTGTCCCTTGGAAGAGCTGAAAGTACCCTTAGTAGTAGGCCATCCTTCCACTGCATAAATTAAACATATTAGAAGGTGATTCATTTCTTTTGTAATAAGAAAAATGGATATTAAAATGAAAACGAGATTACCTATAATATTAGAGTTTGTTTTAAAAAATCAGTAACTGTTAAATAGTATGAAAAATATGTGATCAAATTTTGAAAATTTATTCTGTGTGAACATATGTGAGATATGTGGGCACACATGACAAGATGTACATGTGGAGGTCAGAAGACCAATTTTGTGAAGTTGGTTCTCTCCTACTTTTGTGTGGGTTGTAAGGTTCAAATTTGGGTCACAGTGTTTGTGTAGCAAGAGACATTCCATGATTAGCCACTCGCTGGACCAAACAGGCACTTTCATAAGACTCTGGTAGAGTAGAACTTGCTACACCCAAATGCTGGAGAGCTTGACATCTGTCAAAATTAAAGTGCATGTCTTTCTAGGCTTGTCTTTCTAGCAAACTGACACCCTGGATCTTCATCTACATATTTAGTATTTTAAATTTGTCTCTGTGCCAAAATCTAATATTAAAGGCTATTTGTACATAACTACTAACAATAAAAAGGGATTAATAACTACAAGAATGCCCATCAATCTAGTATGGATAACATGCATTATTATACAGTGTTAAAGTAATGTTCTTCCCTGGGACATAACAAAAACATAGCACTGTAGGCACGGTCTGTTCCATTTTGTGTGGACTTGTGTGTATTTGGATGTGAGTGTGCGTATTTAAGGCAATACATGCTGGAAGACAACAAATTATGCCTGAAAGAAAAAACAAACAAACAAGAAACAAAATAAACACAAGACAGTTGTGGCTGTCTCTGCAGAGGGTGCTCTGCAGGTGCAGGTAGTTTGCTTTTGTATGTTTTAAATTTTGTGCTACATGAAGAAATGATCTGTTCAAAATATGCATCATTTAAGATTTTTTTAATAAACAATAAGGAGACAGCTATATGATTGGCAACACTTGGCACAGGGTTGTCACTTGGTAAATGGCTGTTACATTTCCCACTATGACATTGAATAAGAGTCGAGTGACAATGGTGGGGGCAGTGGGAAATCATGAAGCCTGGTGTTTTTCTATCTGGCTGTTGAGTCCCTTAAATTAGTATTGTCCAAATGAAATGGACAATAGATAATTTTTTTTTGACCTGTAAAAATAGCAGTCTCACTGATTCATTTCAATATTATTTTCATCTGTGCAAATTAGAAAGAGATAGTGACAGAATGCTGGCTGTCACTTTGTTCCTTGTCATCCACATCTCCATAGTTTGTAAACGTGGAGAGCAAGAGTGAGCAGGGCTAATGGGGATGCTGACCTGGGTGAATCAACGTGGGTCACACGTGCTTTGAATAGTGAGCAGCTCGGATGGAATTGCAATGGATTTACCTAGACTTTTGTTCAAAGATCATTGATTTGTGAGGTAAGACAGCAACAGTTTGTGCAACAGGGGTTAAGGCAATAAGGGGGAAAGCCTTGTTTCTAGAGGATCACCAGCTTACTAAGCATGGCAGAGTGTGTAACCTTGTTTGTTCTATAGCCTTGGGAGGTAGACGATATTCAATCTCTTTCATGCCACTTCATAAAATAGGAAGCATTTCTGGTTTTCTTCACAAGTCGGAGTTAATAGGTACAGCACAATTAAAGTGGAGGAAGTGACCACTGCCAGAATCTGGGAGCTGCTCCACATTGTCTCCAAAGCAAGTAGTGTACTTCCCAACCTTCCGTGGTCAGTGAGGTGGCCAAAGGCACGAAGCTCAGAAGTGTGACCCAGTCTCTGCTGTTGTGCATACTTGTAAATTCTGTTATCAATCATAGGATAACTTTCATTTTTATGTCTGTAGTTTCCAGCCATAATTAGACTGTTCAGGAATATGGGATGTAGTCACAGATTTATTTTGAAGCTAAGACACAGGAAGAAGCCAAAGACAAGGTTGAGAGAAAAACGGAAATCAAACTTTACAAATTTCTTCCTTAGGATAAAATCTGTCTCTCTTGGGTTTGTGAAGTTGAAGTCTGGAAAGGTGGCATTCACATCCTTATGCAAGAAGAGTGTCAAACTGGATGCCAGTTATGGGGGCAGCAGCAAGATGCAGGGCCAAATGCCATTCTGGCTCCTTCACATTGCTATCAATCAGGCCTGCTTGGCTTCCTTCTCTTTTTCCTTCGTTATCTGTCATTGAACCCTGTCAACTGGACTTGGAGTAAGAGACTATTAGAAAACACAGAGAGACAGAAAAGCCCAAGTTTCTAATGTGAGTGAAGCAGGCGGGTAGAGCACAAAGGGCCCGTTTTTGAGAAGGAGCTTGGTGTGATGGTGCATTGCTTACTTTTCTTACTGCTGACACTCAGTACTTAGCCAGAAGCAACTTAAGTGATCTATTTTGCCTCACAGTTCAGGAAGAGACATAGTACATCATACAGAGGAAGGCTTGACAGTAGGGGCATGAGGGATCTGGCCACATATCTGCAGTCAGAAAGCAGAGAATGCACAGGATGTGGGCCCAGGACATAAAACCTCAAGGCTTGTGTGGAATATTTCACATTCAAATCATAATTGATTGATCAGCAGAATTTGAGTTTAGTGGTACTGCCAATTGCGATAAGTACAATTGAGAGATTTGAATCCTCATGACATTACAGCTTCCTGATTGGATGTTTTAAAATTGGGGTTGAAAGAATTGTAGTTTTAGGTGGACAGGAAGATGGTGTCCAGCAAAATGGAAATGTAACCAGACATAAACCCAGAGAGAGAGCTTGAGCCTGGGTAACCGGTAAGCTGAGGCTCCTTTTCCAGTTTCAGCTAGATACCCTGTGTTTTTCCTCAACTTAAATTCAAAAAGCTCAAAATCTCTCCATTTGTCCTTTTCTGTTTTTCTTACACACATTTTCCCTCTTCTCAGATAATTCCAGAAAATTGGAAAGGGGTGTTTTATGAGAGAGTCAACTCCAGTTCCCATCATGCACTTCACTTCACAATCGTCAACCTTTCCTTAAACTAACTGGCAATTTCCCACCTTGCCATGTGCCTCGATTTTCAGTGTCTTGTTTAACAACAATTTTCTCCTCTTTTTCTGTGTCTGAGGCTGGGAAATTGCTTTCTTTAATCCAGGTCTGATTTGTACTTTTAAGGCCAATCACTTATGGTTCTGAAATTATTTTAAGATTACTTGGCTAGCATACTGTTATTGTTTCATTATTTGGATATATACTATAATTTATGTCATCTATTATTATGTATTTTATGCGTGTGCTTATATATAAGGTGTTCTAATGGTCATTCCCTCCAGCCTGACTTTGGAGATCATTGCTTGCTAGTTGCTATGATCTATGTAAGTTATTATTACTTCAATTTTTTAAGAGTGAATTGCATGTACTTCCTTGCTATGTAGCCATGTGTACTACTTTTCTATTTCTAAATGCAATTAAAAATGCCCTTTGGGTGTTCCAGGTTTTAATCATTCTCAGCGTGAAGCATCCTCCCGTCTCTGAAGTGTCTCCTCTGCCTTCTCTCAAATGGGGCTTTTCTCTGAAGCAGAGAAGGGGGAGGAAGGAGGAAAGCAGCAGGAGTAGAAGAAAGAAGGGGAAGATGGAAAAGAGAGTAAGGAAGGAAGGAGGTGGAGAAGGTGAGATGAAAAAGGAGCAGGGAGAGGAGGAGGAAGAATAGGAGGAGAAAGGAAAAGAAGGCAAAGGAGGAAGATGGGGAAGAGATCAGTCAGAGTAAAGTTTCAGATCCTCAGGCTTTCAAATCCTTTGTCCAGGGCTGGATTTGAGGTCTGAGCCCTCTTTCTCACAGAGGAGTAGAGCAGAGACTTGCAGTTCTAAATTCTAGAAGGTGCTATGGCCCAATTTGCATGGGGGGCATCAAGTGTAGGGAGAACAAGGGATCAAAAATAGAAATTGAGTACTGGAAGGCATCTCTAGGACATTCCAGAAAACTGGAATGGGAAAACACCCCAGGAAGTCTATTGGGGTGACTAGCTGAGACTCCTAGCAGTGGGAGATATGGATCCTGTAGTGGCCACTTCCTGTAGCCATGCAAAACTCCAAGTGGAGGGATAAGAGCAGTAACCCACCCACAAAAACTTCGACTCAAAATGTGTCCTGCCTACAAGATGTGCAGGGACAAAGATGGAGCAGAGACTGAGGGAATGGCCAACCAATGACTGACCCAACTTGAACCCTATTCCAAGGAACCTGTCTCTGACACTATTAATGAGGCTCTGTTATGCTTGCAGATAGAATCCTAACATAACTATCCTCTGTGAGCCTCCACCCAGCAGTCAATGGAAACAGAGGCAGAGACCTACATCCAAACATTAGATAGAGCCCAAGGAGTCTTGTGGAAGAGGTGGGGGAAGAATTGAGGGACCTGAAGAGAATAAGGACACCACAGGAAGATCAACTGAATCAACTAACATGGACCCTTTTGGGCTCCCAGAGATTAACACATCAAGAAATGAGCAGACAGGCTGGACCTAGGCAGCTCACACATATGTAGCAGATGTGCAGGTTGGTTGGTCTACATTTGGGTCCCCCAACAACTAGAGTGGGCGCTGTCCCTGAATCTGTTGCCTGCCTGTGGATCCTGTTTCCCTAACTGGTCACCTTGGCTGGCCTCAGTGGGAGAGGTTGCATCTAGTCCTACAGTGACTTGATGTGCCAGGGTGGGGTGATACCCAGGGGGGGCTCCCCCTTCTCAGAGAAGAATGGGAGGGATGATGGGGAGGGGAACATGATGTACAAGAAAGGAATTGAGAGGAGGGGAGCTGATATTGGGATCGAAAGTGAATAAATAAATAAATAAATAAATAAATGGTAATGATTTTAATTTCAGTGTTAGAGGTCTATATAGTTTCATCACTAATTAACAGCACTATAGACAGTACTTGAGGAACACAGAGTGGAGCTCTGAACCAGATTCAGTCCACACATGTTATAGTAGTCCTTGCCAATCTCCTATGGAGCATCATCTTCCAGCTTTTTTTTGACCAGCAGCTCCTCATCATGTAAATAAGATAACCCTCGGATGGCTGTATATTTCAATCAATAAGATGAGTGCCAGGGTCATGCATTCATTTGTATCAAAAATGCCAAGTTGTTATGGTAGTTTTAAAGTTCTCATTTTCTGGATATAGCCTAACTCTGTAACAAATAGCTGCAAGCCTGCCATGACCTATGGATGAAATTCTAAATAACATGCTGTAGTCCTCTGGGGATCTATAATATGCCAGGCACTGCATCAGGCATGAGAGATTTGCCTGGGTGGGTTTTGTCACCCCAGAATGTCAAGACTTTGCCACTGCTCTGTCTGAACAGGTGAAGCAAGAAAAGGGCAGCCTGTATCCCAGTGCACTTTGTTGGACCACCCTAGTCCCTCTGTGGGGCACCTCTCCATCCTCAGGCTTGTTGTGGCATTTAGGTGGAAATTCCTTCTCTTATGTGATCAAGAGAAATATTTGGCCAGGAGTCAAAGTCTTACAGAAATAAGAAAAACCTCAGCATGATTCTAGTGCTGACTCTAGTCACACTCAGTCTCCTGGAGGCTACTTTATGTCCTTCTGTTGGGGACATTTTCCAAAGTTAATTGCCCAATACTTCTAGGCATTGGTCTGCACTCCCCATGCTGTCAGTGGAGATGACTTGCAGGAAGCAGTGTTCTTTAAGGCAGGACAACAGCATCAGCAAAATTCTTCATTCGTGTGGGAAATTAAAGGTGCAGCATCAAAACGAAACAAGCCACTTCACAACCCAAAACACAGGTCTCTGAAATGCCCAGACTTTAATGCTCACTCCCACTTGCTATCACTCATTTGAAGAAGTAAGCTTATTTAAAAGTAGCAATAGAGTAAAGCCTGTAGATAACATTAAAATCTCCCAAAATAATGATTGTACATTTGCAACAACAGCTGTATCCAGAAGGTATATTGGTTACTTTCCCCATTGCTTTGACTAACGGTTCATTTTGGCTTCCATATGAAGGAGTAATAATAGTTCATCACAGAGGAGAAGGCATGGCAAGCAGGGTGGAAGTGGCCAGTCATGTTGTATCTACAGTATAGGAAGCAGAGTGCAGATAGGAAGTGAGAGCTGTCAAACATCAAGGCCTTTCTCCAGTGACTCACTTCTGCAAGCCTTCACCCCCCAAAATTCCACATATTTGAAAGGCAGTTCCCCAGGTGGAGACCAAGTGTCAAACACATGAGCCCATAGGAGACATTCCACATTGAGACCTAGCAAGAGGGGCCAAATATAACACATATCCCGAGCCCTCTTCTCTATCTCACACCACTAATCTACCCCTTCTCCCTCCTCCTGATTTTCCATATTTCTTCTCCTTCCCTTCTGACTTTCTGTATGGTTTCAGAACCCCAGGAAAGAATTCAAAACCATGACAACGTCTAAGTGGACAACAACTGCAACAGAACTTCCTTGGCTTTCTGGAGTAGTAATTCAGTTTGAAAAGCATCTCCATATGCTTTGTTACAGTAACTGTGACTGGTGACACAGATGCTCTGACTCATAATGGGCACACACATTCACACATGCAGAGGACAGGGCTCTGAGAAGTTAGGGTACTTGATAAATATCACATGCATGTGTGTATGCATGCAAGCATGCATGCACCAGTCACAGCAGTGAAAGTTGGACTTTGACCTACTATTACAGAATGGGACTGGCACTTATTGGGTTCCTTATGTGTTGGGTACTTATGAAGTTCACCAATCTTCATGACAGTCTTGTGAGATATCTCATTCCTAATTTTCAGAAGAGGACAAAGAGGCACAGGGAACATAAGCAGCTTGCTTAAAACCAGACAGACAAGTAAGAAATTGATAAACGAATCCTCTATCAGGAAACACAGTCAAGAGCAGCATGCATAAAAGGGTTTGGAGGGAAGGAATTAAGGACAGCAAAAACTGGAAGATGACTTCACCTTCCAATCAATCAGAGAGATAATTAAATAACCACTGTCACCATATCGTATTGGAGAAACTGTGGCTATTATATGTGCTTAATGTGATGCCATTGTTCACCAAATAATGATAAGACACCATATACTATGGTTGGAGAGATGGCTCAGCACTTAGGAGCATTTGGTGCTCTCTTGCAATGGATCTGAGTTCAGATTTTATCACATACAACCACCTGAAACTATAACTGCAGAGGCATCTGCACTCACTTTCACATAGACCAACACAGACACATACACACATAATTAAAAATAAAGACTTAAATATATATCTGTTTTTTTTTTTAAAGTCGTATGCAACCTGATTGCATGTAAGCAAAAAATTATGCATAGGGATAGGTCTAGAGTCAGAGAACATACAAATGGAATATCTCCTGGTTAAGATTCAGTAACATTGTGTTAAGTATAACATTTAAAATACAAAATGTGTATCATAGCAGCTAAGGAAGCCAGGCCAAAGGAAATAGACAAAATACTCACTTAAAAAAAACCACACAACTATTCTTCAGAGTGGAAAGAATACATTTGCAAAATAATGAAAGGTGCAGAGTGAAATTTAGTGTAAAAATGTATACTTATACAGAATAAACAGAAATACTATGGAACAAAAATGTGACACTAGAAATTCAGAGTCAGATGCTTTAAGCAGGAATTTTTCACATTAGAGAGAGTGAGAAGATTCTTTTATTTTTCAATACAATACAGCCCACTTCTATGCTGCTTAGTTTCCATGGTGAAATTCTAGGAGTGACTTTGAAAATTAATCATACAGTTTTTTTTTTTTTGGTGTCATTCAAAATCAAATCAATCATTTAACAAGCCATCTGCTAAGTATTCATTCAAGTGACATTTCCTTGGAACTTAGAAGTCTTCACGTTACTTAGACCATGGAGCAAGAGATAAAGTGATGCTTTGTCTATGAGACCTGCCAAGAATCCACCACAGAGGACCCATGGGTTGAGAACTCCAGCAATGCCAGGGGAGAGACCCTCACAGGAAGTGATAGAAGAATACATCTGGAAGGAAAAGAAGGATCTTGCCTGGGAAACTTAGATGGGGAGAAAAGGGCAGGAATTACGTGACAGGCAGCAAGCTGGACTGTGAAAACCTGGAAAGAAGAAATCATGACCAATTTGATGAAGATTCTGATGGCTTCCATGCTATCAGTACCCTTGTCCATTCCTACTTGTGAAGCTGCAGGGCTGTGCTGTGAAGCCCACGGATGCTCCAGCAGGCTTCCTCAGTTCAGCTTCCTAGTTCTGCCATTTGGTGGCAAAGCTGGGTGACCTACTTCACTTAGCCTCTTCATAGCTCATTTTCTCCTGAAGGTACTGACAATGGACAGGGTTTTTGTGAGACTTCTGGACTTCTAGGTTAGGAGCTGTGTGGTGCAGGCCCTGGCATATAGCCAGTACTACCCTGAAATGTTCCAAAATTTCCTACATTCACATGCAAGAGGATTAGCATTTTTTCCACCTTTAGAGTCTTCATCGGCTAAAGGCAGAGGATTGCTGAATGTGGTGGACTTGATTACACAGAGGAGGTTAACCATTTGCAGATAACCAGGAGAGGTGAGGTGTAAGGGACTTTTGGTTTCATTAATCACCAAAGAGTCTGTCTAAAAATATCACCAAGATATTAGTCATAAAGTCTAGAACATGTTCCAGAGTCCTGGATCCCACTGTGGCTCAGCTGAGAACATGGTGTGGAATGCCACCCTCCTGAGGAAAGGGATAGCAATAGCTTTCACTTCTTCTGCGTCCCTGAGGAGAGATAATGTAGTGGCGAAAGATGGCTATGTGAGGTCTGTGCATAGGTTCATAACAAAGCCTCAGTGGGTTCATCCAGGTCCAGTTACCCATCCAAAGAGCCTGCCGAGCCCAAGTAGGGTGGTTCTGAATGCAGAGTTCTGATGTTTGAAAACACAGCTCCAGGTGCCCCAGCTGAGTGCACTTCAGACAATCTTACTCTTCTTGACAGATTGTGGGTATCCTCGGAGCAGACAGTGTTTCAGGGCAGTTACAACTGTGAAGGTGATGGATGAGGTGGTGGGAAGCCTTACCGATTCTGGTTCTTGCCTGTTCTGATTTTGCTTCCAAGGCCTCTGGGTGATGGAGAAAACCTTCTTTCTCAACCCAGAACCAGGACTCTGCCAGACCTTCCTCATCACTAAATAATTTCTCCAAGCCTAGCAGACAGGTCAGTCAAGACCCACCACATTTATCCTCTCATCCTTCATGGCTCTTCACTGGGCATGATGACCACAAAATCTGCTATAAGATCTGGGTGGCATATAGCACATATGTTCCATCTTCTGGTGTGAATTCTGTTTTCCACTTAGTGGAAACTTCCTGCCTTTTTCTTTGATTTTTTTTTGTGTTTTTCTTTGCCCACTCCATTCATGAACCATCTTTCATATGAAACCTTCTTCTGAATTAGTTCTCATTCTGAGGTATCTTAATTTTTTTTTCTGGAAATTTCCATCATGTAATTTACCATTCTACAGTGTCTTCTTTTTGTGAGTCTCACCCCTTAGGGATGAATTTCTTAGTGACAGAGTTGACTTTTTTCTTTGTATTTTCAGCATCTAGACCTGCGTGAATGAATTGGAAGAATACCTCCGGCTTCATAGAAGAGCGAGCCTGGCTAAAATCTATTTCATTTCAGCAGGTGCAAGGCTTGTACACAGAGCACAGTGGCTACAAAATAGAACCCATAGACCCAGAGTGCACAGGTGCGTAGATAAGCCACACTACCAACTCTGCGGTGGGAGAACACTAGTGAGTCAAATTGCTGCACAGAGAGAGGATAGTGTATCAGGGGCAAATTGGCTGTCACTCTCTCAGGATTCTGGAGTACAATGCTTGTTTTGTGAATGAAACCATATATGCTACCAGTAACTTGGCTGTTGGAATTCTACATTAAACTGGCGTGATCATTGTAACTCAGTTAGAAAAAATATGGAGTCACTTAGTACTGTATAGGGAAGATGCTGTCTAATATTTAAATTTAAAAACAATTTATATCAAGTCAGAAAAAGACCATGTCATGTTGTATAGAGAATTTATAAGGCCTAGAAATACCTGTGTTTCAGCACCATGTTGAAATTCTCCAGAAGACTATAGCCCTGGCTACTTGCCTTGAGTGGCACACTGATGTCCTTAGGAGGAGATGAGTCCAAGGTGAACGAACAGAGACAGCGAACTCAAACAATGCCATACTAGAAAGTGGGCACAGCTACAGTCTGAGTATTGCCAAAGCTCTTAGGAAATAAAGATATGGTTCCCTTTTAAGTAATCAAATTCAAGAGTCATACAACTGTATTAGCAAACTCAACTCTCCCTAAGTGCAGATTTGATGCTATGTTAACTAAACCACAACTTCTATTGCACCTATAGCCCCTTCACACACACACACACACACACACACACACACACACACACACACACACACACA
>JANHMN010000007.1:41859872-41892679 GCA_030674055.1 Rhabdomys pumilio | reverse complement strand
CTCTATCTTCAGAATGAAGCAAGTATTGGGTAAATTAAGCCTTCGTCCCAAAGGACATTTCCTTCATGAGCAAAGCTCTTTTCCCAGCATGGACTTCAGCATTCTTATAAAGCAGTTCTTCGATGGATTCCTTTCCACTCCGTTTAACTCTTAGGCAGAGAAAAACCCCAGCCCTTGCAACATTAAAAATGCCTATTGTCAAAATCAAGATGCTATGGAATCAATGGTAATTGATGGCTTTTGTTGGTATTGCATACCTGTGTCCCACGCTTTTGGTTTCATACACCATCATGGGCACTGTGAAAGACTGACATATACTAAGGTGGACAATGATACTAACATGAAACACTGACTTATTATTCTTGAAGCAAGATTACACAAGCAACACGTCTCAGCTTTACAGTATGATTTCTGGTAATTAACCCTGATAATCCAACACCCTGTAACTAGAAAGGGCTGTCATCTGTGTTTTGTTCTAAGAGAGATAGCTGTTATCACTAATATCACAAAAAAAGATTCACGCTAAATTATAGTCAACATTACATGAGTAAGTATTCGTTTAAAAATAATTTCTGTAGGGTAGAAGGGTCAGCTCACTGGTAGAGCATACATTTAGCATATACAAGGCCCTGAGTTTGATCCTCAGGACACAAAAAACAAAGAAATAATAAACCTAATTTGCTATATTCTGTGACTATTTGGTTAGTACTATTTTTTCCACCCGAAAGGGGACATACAGGGATCATGGGCTCATACTATGGAGTGGTCCTCAGTGAGGGGGCTATTCCACATGTTGGTTTTCTGTCCGTGACTGAAGTAACAAGTTGAAAATATGTAGAAGATGGTGTTGTCTCTGCTTTCTCTGATTTACATTATGTATCTTCCACAGGCTGTGAACTGGGACTCAAATACTGTGTTTTCTGGACCTCCCCATCTTCTTTGCCTGTTAGCTTTCTGACCAGCTTCCATCTCATCTGTGACCAGTGCTGCGTTGCTTGTTTGACACACTGCAGTCCTTGTATCTCTGAGACCATAAGGGAGCAACCTTTAATCTTTAGATTTCCTAGCCCCTCCCCCCGTTTTAATTTCAGATGCCTTCCAGATAATAACTAAGGTGTAATTAGTGAACCGACTCCCCTGTTTGTTCACATTTGAACTTTCTTAACATGTTCAAAATAATCAAGCAAAAATACGGTCTGTACAATAGAAAAGTATTCTTTCAGCTATTAAAGACTTATTTGCATAATAAACAAAGGCTCTATTTTAGCTGCTGAAGTGAAGCAACTGAACTCTTCTTAAGAATGTGGCTGTACCAAAGCCTGGTCCATACCTTGGTAAACATAGGCTTCCCATGCTGTGTGACCATGGCACACTGGTCGCAGTCTACTGTGATGGATGAGTTGTGGTATGACTCCTTCGAGTGTTTGAGGATGTAGTACAGGTCTGTCACTCCTCCTTCAAATACCGTGCTAAAATAACGGGGAATGAGGGTCCTGCCGATAGCTGTGAAAGAAACACAGAGAAACAAGCCATGAACACACATATCTAACCAATACCACAAACCCACATTGTGGCCAGCTGGATCTAGTCATTTCTAGAAACCATGCCAGAAGGTCATTTCTCTTTCTAAACAGCCGTGACCCATCTGGGTTGAAAGTAATAAACTATATCCCTAACTATTTGGGGAAAATGGAACCACCATCTCACCAAGGTTTATGTCCATGGAAACCAATAAAATAAGATTTAATAGTTGGAAAATAATGGGCAGAGTGCACTTACTCTGGGAGCTTCACATACATTTTTGGGTGAACATATTTTATGAAAAACAAAAGCCAGCCAACCTGCATGGCTTCTTCAATGTGCTATTTACATCTTAATTACCCAACTATGCGGTTTGCCTTTATAAGTAGCAAGAGTATAAATTTTAATATCATGATGCCTTTTAGATTGTGAAATATGTTGACATTTTCTCTTTGGGTCTTCAGAAAAATTAAAAAAAAACAAACAAACAAACCAGGAAATAACTAATTAAGACACAAAAAAGTAGACCGTGAAAAATGTTAGTATGAAGTTTTCAAAGCCACAGGACTTGTAAATAGTCTCCAACTCACAGATGCAAATAGTAATAAACCCGCTTTTTAAAATATTGTATCTCAAGCTGCTCTGAGGAATGTGAATCTCTGACAAGTAACATCATTCTATTCAGGCATCATAACCATGTAGATTCTGGGTTTCCTATCTGCTATTGAGTCAGATAAGCATATAACACTTGACTAAAGGGCCCAGTTAAGAAAACCTGACACCCTCTGCTTTTCTAAATTGCTCTTCTCCATTCCATTTGAGTTTCAGATGAATTTTCTGATATATAGTGCCTTGCCCTCCTACTCAGGACCAGCCTTCACGTTGCAGTGAGTTGAAACCCTCTTACAGTGGAAATCCCAACGCATACTATCAGGAATTTTGCTTATGTGTAGATTTAAAGACAAAGTGCTAAAATCACTCTCAAGCAATCCAGAGTTTTCTTTGTTTGTCTGTTTTTAAAAATAAATCTCTCACATCCCTGATTTAATATCCCCCAAAGAGAAAACATTAGTATTTAGGATAAACTACCAATGAAAGCTTCAGCTATTAAAGATCACACACCATTTCACGAAAGTTTAGAATATTTAATTTCATTTTAAAAGCATCACTGTTAATTCATCCCATATGGATCTATATCACTTTTGTACACAGACTTGGGATAATAAGTATAAAGAGAATCTCTAGCCCAACTGTTCCTTGACATGATCCTTAAAGAATCCACAACCAGATGCTGAGCCTTTGAATAATTTATGCTGTTGTTATTGCTTTCTATTGGCTGCAGGTAAGATTAACCAACAAGTATGTGGTGAGCAGTCTAGGATTTTGGCGATGCTATCCCAAATAATCCTTATGTATACATTTCCTAAATACTGCCTAATCTGAAATACTGCACGTTCCTTCTCTGAATATCAAATTCAAATGAGGGTAATTTGAGTCCAGCACATCCTCCAGCAGATGCATAGCTAATATTACAAAGAAAACTTTACTGAGCTGAAGACCTTATTGTACTTCGCCAGACAGATAAAATTAATTGAATGTACTTCAGATGTTCTAACTTAAAGCTAATTACCATAAATCAGCTCAAGTATTTTGACAATTTGGAATCTGTACTATTAAGAATAAATACACAGCATAAAAATGAAGTTGAAGGGTGAAATATTTCACTATAACATCCAAGGAATTGTCACATTAAAAAGGTTACAGCAAATAATTGCCACTGGATTCATCACATTGCAGTTTATTCACTACAAATCATATGCAGTTTAATTGCTCTATAGTGCACTTGGCTATATATTAACATATTTTTATACAAGTCTAAAGAAAAAAGTTACAGTTTAAGGAAAAAAAAAAAGAAATGGAAAGAAGTTTGCATTTCTTTAACTTTAACCCTAAGTTTGTAATGACTACCTCAATTCCAGACAAAATCCAAGTCCCACAGGAGACATACTTATAATGTACTGTGTATTGAACAGTTTCTAACACTGTAGGAGAAGCCTAGAGACCAGCATGTGCTGTCAGGTGCACTCCTTTTGTGTTTTATGCTTCCCAGTTCTGGTTTGGACCATTAAACACATTAAACACCTTTCTTCACCTGGAGGTTGCCACTCCCAGGTGAACCTTGGCAGTGCTGGCATTATCAGTTTATGCATCATCTGTCCTCCATTGGCTACTCTGGTTTCTGTGATCTGCTTCAGTTAATAGAACATAACACAGCTACCTAGTGTCACTTTGGGAAGAACTAGAAGGTTCTACCTTAAGCCTGGGGACTATGCCCAGCTATTCTAACGTTATTCTACTGTGAGAATCCCAGCCAAGGAATGTAGAGAGGTGGCCTGAAGAAGAGAACCCTCTGTCTATCACCCAACACTCAATTTCAGGAGTAAGACCATCTCAGAACTTAGTCAAGATGTCATGGGAAACAGAAATGAGATTCTCCCTAGAAGCTATATTCACGAAGAAATGATGAATACAAAAAAACTACCTGCATTTCAAAATCTTTTCCTGAATAAAAAAGGAGTTCTCCCACTTAAAACTTAAAAATCATGGCCATATAGAGGCTTGCACACAGAGACGGCAAACAGCACAGTGTCCGTGAACTGACCCAAGCCATTGTCTAGGCTGGGAGGAGGCCAATGTCAACCCTCTGAAGGTCAGTTTGTACCCTCTTGGTCCTCTCCCTCTTTTTCTTCTTTCTTGTTCTTTTTCCGTCGTTCTTCTTCTTCCCCCTCCTCTCCATTTCGTCTCAGGATAGTTCATGTTAAGCTTCAATTGTTTGCAAATAGAACAAAAACTTGGTTCACGTGTCCCATTCCACCATGGAGATGGTTGTAAATCAGGATGTGTTGTGAAGAGAGGTGATGGGGAGGATCAATGACAAGAGCTAACCGAGTCTCTATTTGTGCACACACTGGGCAAAGCTGCAGGAGATTGAAAGGGATCTCAGAAGCTGTATTAGTTTCCCACTGCTGCTGTAACAAATCACCACAAATGCAGTGGCTTAAAATCCCACAAACATATTATTACTGTAGAATTTCAACAGTCAAACAGGTCTTGCTCAGCTAATGAAACAGTGTCAGCAGCTGTGGCTTCCCTTCAGGAGGCTCTGGGGAAGCTGTTTTTTTGTCTTGTCTTGTTTTGTTTTGTTTTGTTTTGTCTTTCTCAGCATCTACAGGCTGCCTACATTCTTTGTTTATGATTATTTCCTCATCTTTAAACCCAGTAGCAGCAGGTGGGGCCTTTGTAAAGAAGGCTTTCTTTCTTCCTTCCTTCCTTCCTTCCTTCCCCCCCTCTCTCTTTCTTTCTTTCTTTCTTTCTTTCTTTCTTTCTTTCTTTCTTTCTTTCTTTCTTCCTTTCTTCCTTCCTTCCTTCCTTCCTTCCTTCCTTCCTTCCTTCCCCCCCTCTCTCTCTTTCTTTCTTTCTCTCTTTCTTTCTTTCTTTCCTGGCTTCCATATTCTGGTTCAAGCCATTGCACTGGACCCACACAAACAATGCATGATAATCTCCCCCATTCCACAGTCCTTACTAGTCAGATCAGGAAGGATGTTTGGGCATTGTGAAGGAATATTCATAGGTACAATAAATTAGGATATAGATATCTTTTGAGGGCCATTATTCTGCTTACCACAAAGAAAATGCTAGACAAGATCAAATATTCTGGATAGGAGCCAGTGATAGTAACACCCCCCGCCCCCCGACACACACACATACACAGAGTGCAGTGTATAAATCGTGTGTAGAGGTAGGTGTGGTGGCTCATGCTTATAATCCTGACACTGATGAAAATGAGAAAGAAGATGTGCCATGAATTTGAGGTCAGGGTGGGCTACAGAGTATGTGGCTTTCTCTCCAATAAATAAATGCATCGATAAAGCATGCAGTTATTGAGAAGTTCACCAGAGATCAATCCACATGGTCACCATTAGCCCACTGCATAGGCATTTGTTTGCTCTGTGAACATTCTCTGAGCTTGGAGCAGGCTCAGAGCTCCATGATGGTGCTGCAGGCACAAACACAGACCTTTATCAGTCCTATCAAACACATTTTTATTAGGAGAGTTAACAAATAACTAAGTGTACATAACGCAGTGCAATAATTCAAATTTAAACTTGAATTTGTGATTTGGAATTGTTTAACTATTTCTTCTGAAGCCCGAGTCCAATACACAATTTTATACAGTGGAAACACTGAGATTAGCATATTTTTTATTGTATTAAACCATGCAACCATACAGCACAATCTAATGAAATACTTAGAAGATTGGGGCACATTTAGAGATTCAGTGATCTAACTCATCAACCACGCCTGTTCTGAATCTACTTAGCTTCACATGCATATGCTAAACTTACCCTTTACATCTATGCTTTAATTCCTGGAACAAAAATAATTTAAGTATTGATATGCATAAATCTACATTATTCTCATGGAGAGGTTCTAAATATTCCTTGAGTGAGATTAAGGTTACAGCAGATATTGAAAAGCATTCTGTTTTCCAAATAAATTTAGCTAAAGTCCCTCAAGTTAGAAAGCATTGATGGGGAGAGAATCGGGAACACAGGAAGATTTTTTTTTTGGTACAGTAGATAATTGAAATATACTATATATTATTTATGTATATGTTCTTGAGAGAGAAAAAAATCACATATTAAATAATTCATGGCCAAGAGTGTTTAAAAAGAATGTTCGAATAATCCTCTACTATGTGGTTAAATATATTTAATCTGGGAAGAGCTAAACATCTATTTATACTGGTTTTAGATGTTGAGACCTGGACTTAGTTTCCTGATAAAGTTTCAATTGTTTTCCCCTCTTGTTATCACTGATACCAACTTTCACCCTGAGAAGCTGGGAATTCTCCTTGTGGATGTTGGTCGGTGTGTGGAAGCAGGACCCAGTGTCCACTTGGTCAGTGTTACTTGTAGGTAGTAGGATTCCTAGAATATACTTGGAGTAATAGTGGACACATTTATAATCTAAATAGTATGGGCTAGTGCAATAAAACCATTAGTAAAATGGTGGGAGTGCAAGCAGAAGGACCTGGTTATGATTCCTAGAGATCACAAGAGAAGCCGTTGGACACACTGGGAGGCAGAGATGGGAGGATTCCTGGAGGGCTTTCTAGGCAACCAACCTATATTGGTGACCCCCAGCTTCTAGTGAGAGACACTCTCAGAAAACAAGGTAAATTATTGTCCTGGGAAACAAAACCCAAGGTTGATTTCTGGCTTCCTTGAGCATGGGTCCACAGAGGCACACACATCCCTAAAACAAGACAGTATAAGGGGGCAATTCAATGAGAAAACAAAAACTATTAATGAATTCTTCCCAAAGCAGGAACCCTTGTAAAACTCTTGATTCCTTACTTCAAGTCTCTATCTATCTATCTATCTATCTATCTATCTATCTATCTATCTATCTATCTACTCTATTCTATGTATTATAAAAAACTTCCCTCAACTCTTAGTGAAATTCATAGGTAATTCACAAGAGAAAAATCATACACAGAAATAACCACATGGGAAAGTATTCAAACTGGTAATCAAAATACAAAGTTAAAATACTAAATAAAATCCTTTTGAGGTTGTAATGAATTAGTGCATGCAAATAGCTTTAGAAAACTGAATGTTGAGAATTACTCTCTCTTGCAATCCTTAGCTCATTCTAAGTCTGCTACATGTGACTCAGACTTGCTAGGTCCCCTCATCAAACTACAATTCTAAAAGTCCACAGGTTATCTGCTCTGGAGTTCTTTAAATTCATCAAGGAACTGTTGTTTGGGGAACTCTTGATTTGGGGGCCATTTTATTACTAATTTGGAGGCTGTTAATTTCTTTGTTATAAAAACAATTCAATTGTAAAAACTAAAAGAGATTGAAATCTGACTTTAAAAAATGGGGAGTAAGAAGAAGACCAGGAGCTAACAGTGCACCAGAATGACGTAATACTTTGGCTTTAGTTAGCCTATGGTTTTTCAACATCAAGGAGAAAATTTTATAGCTACACATCCATGTTTCCATATAGGCAACATTAATTATATGAAAAGCATTGATTATTTAATGGTATTTACAGGTTTTTCTGAACATAACAATGAGTAAATTGGTTATCTGAGCTTTGGTCATTTGGATCATTCTGCCACAGCTGCTGTATTTCATAAATGCACATGGAAATTTTCTTGCAGTACAATGATAATATTAGGTAATAAGTACAGATTCATTAGATTCTACACTCATTTATATGCATAAATCCATGAATGTATTACGTTAACACGTAAATGATAGTGTTTCCAGGAGTGATTAAAACAAAACTGATAATTTCACACTCAGAAAATAACCATTATAAATCGTCAAAACAATGGAGCTAAAGCACAAGACTTTGACAGAGGTGATATATTTTGAGCCACATTCCCTCATTTTTGAGAGGGGAAAGCAAGACACAACAAATCCAAATCTGTCATAGTCATCATTCTAATATGTATTTGATTTATTTTTTCTACGAAAGCAATTTGGTTTAAATATCTTCTCGAGAATATATCTTGCTTTTTCAAAGATTCATTCACTTCATCTATGCTTACTAATACCTGTTATGGGTGAGACATTTGTTCTAAAAATATTCAGGCAGAGACTTAGGGTGGTAAGCAAGTAGTGTAGGTTAAATCTTGATTGAAAAGGTGAAACTGAGTCTTGGTTGAAAAAGATCACGTGAAGATCTGCGATTGGAGAGGTCCAAGTCTAGGGTTCAGCAGTAACAATGAATCCAGGACAGACATGAGTTTGGATCAAATGTGCCTGATGGTTATGATGTCACCAAAAGTGGAATTGTGATAGGTACACTATCCAAGAGATGAAGCTGATAGGTGAAGTAAGAGCCAGAGTCAGGGAAAGATTAAGCAAGGATTTGTCTTTTCTTCTATAACATGGTTCTAAAAGGCTTTGGCCAATGACATCCTATAATGAACCCTCTATGGTCTTCCTGCATTTAGTACTGACTGGCTAACATGGTCTTCAAGATCCATATGGATCTTTTATCTGCTGAGAAATGTGATTAGGTATTCTGTTCTGCCAGAGTTCATCAGTTCATTAATTAAAGACGAGGAGATGAATGTCATGGCTGCATCTGGATTCATTCCTCTGCTGCGTGGAGCCCGATGACTGTGCTGCCTTTTAGGTATTCAAACGTATACCATGCTTCATATCTTATAAAATTATTTCTGAATTATTTACTTTTTAGTGTTAAAATTTTTAATGCTATACATTAAAAAACAATGAGCCTTTAAAATTCTTTTGTTAAACTCAGAGAATTATGAAACATTGGCTCAATTAAGTTTAGAAAGAAAGCATTGTCATTTTTAAAATCTTCCAGTACAGGGTTATGATACATGCCCTTAAAACTTAACTATTTGTTTGTCTTCAGTTTCCCACAGTTGTCTACTGAGTGTTAGGTGTAGGAAAATTTTTATTCCTTAGATATTGTAAAATATTTTATAAATGTTGAATGGCACTGTGGTTTTTAAACCATATTTCGAATCAAAGTATATTTTCAAGTACATCTATTAATAGAGATTTTGGACTAACCTTAATGTTTTTAGTCAAGAACCATATTAATATAGAAGTATTCAATTAAATATATGTTTTGGTTAAAAAATATGGTTAAAATCACAATACCATTCAACATATGTAAAAATATTCAAAAATATTGAGAAATTTCCTTCATTCCTCCTCTTCAATTTTTCTGTGCCTTTCTCAGCTTATTGCAGCATCTGTAAGAGAGGCTTCAGAAAGAAGCTGAAATACTGAGGTAGTGGACCTCTTTCCTGTCCTGTTAACATGTTTAGGGATTGGCACACGGATTAGGGGAGCTCTATACATTGTCCCGAGATGTTACATGTGGAAGTCTTTGACTTTGTTAGATTTTGTTCTTGAATCCTGATATATATATATTTAATTTGATCAAACAAAATATATTAGAAATTACTAATATATTTTAAGTATTGAAAAACACTTATAGCAAGTACAAATTTTAATATTTATTCATATGCACCTGCATCCATAGCTAAATCAATCATTACACAAATGAATATATACATTTATTGTCCCTTCAGCATATATTTGTCAACATAGAAGTCTACATGTACCACTGCATTAAGAACTAAATTACAGGGACAAGATCAGAAAAGACATATAGTTAATTCTAGTGATGCCCAGAAATATTTCCTAAGATTTCTGCAATAATAAAACATAGCTATAGCTGGTTACATATTGAAATATGCTTAATGTGTTTTCCTGATCAAATAGGAATGATCTCCACTCATGGTAACACTGATTACATCCTGATTAGTGATTATGAGTGGCATTTAACATATGTGGAAAAAATAAAGCATAAAATACTAATAATTATTTAATAAATGTAATTAGGTTATGTGGGATTATATCTGACACTCTCATTTTAAAGGCCAGCAAGTTGATGCCCAGAAAAGTAAAACTTAGCATTTGTAGATTTTCTACATTCTGATATAACTATATTTTTATTTTTAACAAGGATTTTTATTTTTGAAGTTATAATATAATTTTTACATCATTTTCTCCCTTTTCCCCCTTCAAACTATCCAATGCACCCCATTGTTCTCCCTCCAATTTATGGCCTCTTTTACTTTACTTTTTTGTTACACACACACACACACACACACACACACACACACACACTCCTAAATATCTAATTATAACCTACTCAGCCCATAATATGTTACTTGTGTGTACATAATCTCAGGGCTGAACACTTGATATTGATAAGTCTCAGCATTTCCCAGTTGCTTATTCGTTGTCTGGGGATGAGCTTTCTCCCTTCTTAGGATTCTAGGGATCAAACCCAAGTTCCTAAACATGATAGGAAAATACCCTGCTTCTCTCCCAGGTCAACACTTAGTCACATAATAATCGATGCACCTTATCTTTCAGACACTTTTTAGGGGCTCACTAGACCTAACTGTTCTGTGGACATGGCGTGCACATGGAACCAGACCGAACTTTCTGTTGGAGACTGTTTTTGCTGCAGGGTTCAAAGGACACTGCCCTTGTTCTCACTATTTCCCAGAATAAATCTCCAGACACATCTGTCTTTAGACATGAGCAGTAAAAACAGGCTATGCATAACTTGTGCCCTATCTCTACCCTTGACAATCTCTACACTTGATGTGATGCTGGAGACCCATACATGTATACTGTAGTCTTCTTCCTGCATGTTTGGATGGAAGAGCTTTGGCATATGCTCCCAGGGCCTCAGAAGTGACATGAGGGGAGTTGCAACATCTGAGGAAAATAAATTTGGACTTTGTAATTAAAAAAACAATTTTTAAGGTTTTTATGGCACTGAAATAGCAAGGCTTGCTTGTTTAAACATCTAATATTAACACAGACACTAAAAAGTCTCACATTTCCTGCCTCCTCTATAGCCACCAATACCTTCAGCACCAATATCCATCAGTGTCTTCACTTCAGATCATCGTTGATGGTAATGTCACATTGACTTCTAGATATTTTAATTATACATACAGACATGACTTGTATCTATCTATCTATCTATCTATCTATCTATCTATCTATCTATCTATGGTTATATGTGGTGGTTAACTTTAATATTCTAGGCTAGCTGACTAATAAGCTCTGGGCAATTTTTCTGCCTATACCTCCCATTGCTCCTTTGGAATGCTAAAATTATTCATGCAAACCGTCACACCAGGCTTGTCACTTGTATTCCTGGGATGGAGCTCAGGATGCCTGGCATTCACAGAAAGCCTTTTTACCCCCTAAGCTATCTCATAAGATTTTTAAGTATCACCTGAGTATGGTTATTTTACTTATTATTTAAGGCCTCCACATTGAAGACAAAGAATATTTTCTTTTTTTTTTTTTTTAACAATAAGAAGAGCAATACATGTTTTTATTTTACTAGAAACCAAGAGTTATGCTTTGAGGGGTTGCTACCAACGTATTCCCATTTACTATTGTCAAATCTTACAACTATCACCATTTAGGTCACAGAGTGTGCCTGCCACCCTGTCAGTGATAATGTGTCAGTGATGATGGTTGGTAGTCACTAGCATCAGCTTGCTAGGTTACTGCTGTAGATGAGCCACCTCTGCTGACTGTTTCCAGTGATCTCCAGCATTTCATTCCAACACGCTGACTTTGCCGAAGGGAAAGCAAAGTTGCAGCCTTAAGAAGTAAAATTATTCCTGCGTTTTCTTTCCCCTACGCTCCCAAACTTCAGGAATTCTCATGAAATCATTTCAGTATGTTTGACTGAGCTGCCCCAAACTCAGCCCAGTGGAGACAACCAGAGTTATTCCATTTCACATTTGAATATCAGCACATTTCATCTGGCTGACAGAAAAGCAGATGTGTGTTTTTGATTTTCAAGTTTATCCAGGCCCGGACTCAATGGGCTTTAGTAATTCTAAGAGTGGGGAAGAGGCAAGTTTGTTTCCGCGGAAGGATGGCAGTTGGGTAAAATCTGGCCCTTGGGAGGGCTGGCTGCCATAGCAAACACCCCTTCACAGGTGCAAGGTGGAAATTAAAATGGACTCTTCTTGTACGTCACACTTATCCAAGGGCTGTGTAATCACAAGTGGAGTTTGTCTTGTTTAAAACTAAACTAGCTGGAGCCCTATGTTCTTCCTCGGCTTCATTTTCTTGTTCAGCATCGTTGGCACATTTGACATCTTCAGAAATCTTTCTCTCCCTTTGATCCACATTCTTAGGCATCCTCAGGTCCCACTGTAGCATAGCATCGGCTGGCTGAAGAGTGCCCCTTTTCCTTCTGCTTTTCTAAGGTCTCCCTTACGCTCCCAGAGCAACTATAAGCTTATACGAGTTGTGTATTGATGCACCAGCCCTGAGCTGAACGTAGCCTGACCTCCACACAGAAAACCCATGTGTACACACAGCAGGTTTAAAATTGGCAGACTATCCAAACAGACAGGCCAAGTCCACGTTCACACACTGGCTATGCCTTTAGTCATGTTGTGAGTGGGAAGAGAGGGTCTTTACTCATCCAGTTCCAGATTCTTCATCTGCGCAGTAAGGGAAGCAATGAACAACACAAGAAAGCAGTTACATGTACTACCAGCACCCATGCACAAAGGATCAGTGCAGATCACAGTGCTGTGTTAAATCCATACTGATTTACTTGTACATTTCCCCTTCTCCATTCACACAGACTTTGGGACACTCTACTGAGCTGTAATTGTTAATTTTATTGTCTTTCAAGTGTAGTTCCTGGAAAGCATTCCTGAAACATTTAAGTATCACAGCACACTTGTGGTTGTAAATAGCTACTCAGGAGATGTTTGGCAAACAAATGAACGTGGTCTTGGCCTGTCTGTTTAGACAGTCTGCCAATTTTAAACCTGCTATGTGTACACGTAGGTTTCCTGTGCAGAGGTCAGGCCACGTTCGCTTCAGGGCTGGGGACTACAGCAGGGAGAAGAAAAGTCATTTTACTTTTAATTTTTTCAAAAATATTTTATTTTTATTTTTTACTTATGTGTATGTACGTTTAAGTGCACATGCCTTCAGGTACCTGTGGAGACCCAAAGAGGGCATCAGGTACTTCAGAGCTGGTTGTGAGCTGTCAGACATGGTGCTGGGATTGAACTCTGGTCCTTTGCAACAACAGTGCTATCTTGTAACTTCTGGGCCATCTCTCCAGCACCCAAAACAGCGATTTTAGGGCTCCTGTTTGGAATCCTCACATTTCAGTGTTCAAGTACAAATAAATGTGATTTAGAGTCTAACCATTGTGAAAGACTAAAGCTAATATTGGGTTTTACAAAAGGAAAGGATGCCTCCCATCTAAGGGTGGATAGGGCTTCGGTCTCATACTTAGGTATACAATTCCCAGACAGCTAACCTCCATATGGAAAGCACACGGCTTAGCTAAAGTCCAAGTCAGCATTCCAGGGACATTTTACAAGGAAGCTAAAGTCCTTAGAAATGAGAAGCAGTAAAAGAACTTCAGGTTCACATTCCCCAGCAGCTGCTTCCACGGCAGTCCACATTCCACAGCAGTCCACAGGGGCCTGTGCTTCTGACCCTTAGATGGTGTCAACAAGGAAAAGAATGGCCATTCTGACAGGATTAAATGTTGCATAGGCTTCCTGGAAGCAAGGTATAGTGGCTGAGTTTATCTACCAGTCTGACAAAACTGCACAGGCGCCAGCTGCTGGGGCTGATGTTCTGTGTGTGATATTTTAGTTATGCTCAAGGATGTAGGCAAGAAAACGTGCTGCTGGGCATCCAATGGGAAAGACTCAACATCTGGTGGCTGGTGCTTGTGAGCACTCACTGATGTATATATTGTATATACCCTGAATTCCCACCACTGTGTAACCCATTGCTTAAAGCTCCCATTTTCATTCAGTGATGGTGCTGTGGCTCAATTCAACTGAAATGAGTCTTTGAGACTATACTCTATTGTCTTTGAGAAGACAGAGGACTTTCTGATGAAGAGATATGGGGTATGAGATACCCAACAGACATCAGGGATTGAGAGTAGGGGAGCCAAACCAGCATAGGCACAACTCTGGTCTCTTCTCTGGCTCCTCTGTATTCTGATGTTGTGTATGTATCCGATGTATATATCTGATGTGTATGTATCCAATGTATATATCTGATGTTGTATATGTATCCGATATATATGCTAGTATAAAGGGACAAGGAGACTCCTGGACTTGTGTGCTCCAAGAGTCACTAGGCCTCACCACCTCCTTGGAGTGGCACTCAAGTCAGACAAGCTATCTTGGACCCACCTGGCCTGCATGTTAGTTCCAACTTTACCTTGTAATGGTTGTGTGATTCTGGAATCACCTTTTCTCTACTAAATGGAGATGGAACTTTGCACGGATGCTCAGAGGGCGCAGTAGACCTTTTTATCTGTGGCAGATGTTTTCCAAGGTTACCCCTGGATGTCTGAAAGCATGGATAGTAGTTCTGATTTCTATATATGTCTTTTTCCATCTATATACATACACCTGAGACTATTTAATTTATAAGTTAGGTGCAACAAAAGGCTAGTAGTAATAATTATTAATATAACAATTTCCACTATAAAAATTGTGTGCATGTGGCTTATCTCCCTGAAATATCTCCCTTTCCTCAGCCTTCCTGTGATGTGATATTATCCAGCGTCTATATGATGAGAAAAGGCAAGGTGAACTATACTTGCATTGTGACCGCATGTGTTAGAATACTACGTGGGATTCCTTTACACAAGCAAGGTGATAGGGAGGCAGTTTGATAACTGACACCATTACAAAAAGGTTAGCGTGTGGATATCATATTCAGCATGGGTACACTAAACAGTGCAGTGCCCCGAGTGAGCCAGAGTGGGAATATATGTGACTTCATTATGCAGCTTAGGGAAGAATGCATTTTAAAACTTAAGAAAGATTGCAAGAGCCAGAAGTTGCAGATGACTATGACAAAGACACAACAGAGACATTGAACTCACAGCCACTGTGGCAGCATAAACAAGACCTGGGTAAGCTCAAGTCATGCATGAAGGGGGTGAAGGAGCACCCATTACCCTACTCCTAGCTAAGGAGCTATTGGAAATTGATAGCTGCTAGGGAGAGAAGTTGATTTTTTTAAGGGTTTGGTCCCTGGTAAGTCAACCATATTCTAGGAGATGGCCTAAGCCACACTCCCGGGACACAGTGGTGCTGGGCAGGTAAATAGTACTGGTACAGATGCTGGGTCTTACATATGGCACAGACTCAATGTACGCTTGCTGAAGAAAGAAACACAACTTGAAGTACATGTCACAAGAATCATATAAACAAAGCCTGCATTCTTCTACATGTCAATCAAGAACAATACATTTTCAAGCATTTTCATAGATAAACTTGCTTATGATGGGGCTTCTGAGAGTGTCAAAAGGTGCATACACTCTCTTTTCTCTTCCAGGCAACCCCAGGACTAACTCTTCTCACTTGTCTCCCAACTTGTCCAAGATCCCCAAGATTAAAGGCAAGATGACAGAACATTGGAAGTACATTCTCCAGCTCATGTGTTATTTTTTCAAGTGTTTGGAAACTCTTTGCATAGAGTTTAATGATGCTAGTTTAATGATCATTTAAATGATGGCTAGGCTGTACTTTGATGCTTTAATCATAGTTCCTTAAGATTCTCCTTTGACCACCCCACCCTCGCCCTGTTTCTTTTATTTCAAGGCTTTTGTTATCAGAACTTCACTCTCTGCAGAGGGAACATTTTAACAGCATAGGTTTATGACTACCGTAAAGAAGAAAGTTTGAAAGGCAAAGCCAGACGTGATCGTCAGCTTTATAACAAACTCCTGTCAAAACATAACAAACCGCAGCCAGACATGAGCCACAGTGACAGAATGCAAGACCATAAAGATGATGGAGATCAGACAGGACAGGCACTTTATAGAAACAAACACCTTCTTTGCAAACAGATAGGGTGAGCAGAAGACTGAAAAAAAAAAAAAACTCACTAGGAAAAAAAAAATGGTCAGAAGAAATAAGGACAAAAACATAAAATTCAAATGACAGTCCAGCCCAAGGAGATAAACCCAAGGCAGACAGAGAATCCAATTTTACTAAATCAAGCCGACATCTCTCCCTGACTTTAATTGACCCAGTAAGCTGGATCCTGAACAAACATAAAATTAAGCAACAGTTACACCCAGTGAAGAAATAAGCTGCGGTACTTAGGTGTTGACACTCCACTCCTAGGGCATACCTTGGTTTTGTATAGGAATTGTGTGATCATCTGTCCCCTTCGAGGAAGCCACCGAGGACCCAAAGTGTGGTATAAGGTAAATGCTATTCAAGAGCCCAAAGAATTATCAATGAAAGTTTTTGGATCTGAAGTTTTGGGTCTTGCACTGTATACAAACACTAATTCAGGTTTCTAGAATGCCATGGAAAAGGAAGTGTAGCTAATACACATACACATGGCTAGTCAGAATGCAAAGACTCACAACAAAAACTCTCCTACTAAAAAGCATCAGAAACATTGCTCTCTGTTTTCTGAAGCCCTTAGTGACCACAGGTCATAGGCTTTGAAAAATTCTTCTTGCAGTTTTCTGGCTCTCCTTTATGTGATGTTCTTTCTGGATACTCTTCACTTTTCTGGACAATGACTTTTTTCACTACTAACCTAGTAAATACTTTCTCCATGGTACCTTCTCATTCACACAGGCCAGATTGACAAGGTGTATGTCTTGTGAACCTCTGTGAATAGCCCTACACTTCCTGCTGTGATTTTCATCTAGGGAGACGATGGGATAAAGATACCCAGATCTAGTATCTGGTTTAAGAGGTCTGGGGATATGACTAGAGAATGATTTTTTTAAGTAAATATCTCTAGTACTTTGGATGCAGAGCTTAGATATTCAGCGTCAGTCTGCTTAGTTTGAATTGTCTCTATGGCCTTTAAAGATGTAGGTCCATAAGGATGGGTACTTGAACTACCTCGTACATAGTTAACATTCCTCGGATTTGTCAGAGCATATCCAATGAATGCAATGAATATCTGTGCATCAGTATATATTTACCCTTGTATGTTCTACATAGTGCACATGTGTGTACATGTATGTGTATATCTATGTGGATACTCTTTTTTTTTCTCCCTCCATTGAGAACTTACTGGGAGAAGGGACAGGATTTTAAAAACAAAAGGAAATATAAGCATGTCTGTTTCTAACAGTTCTCAACAAGGGGCAGCACGTTGTCTAGCTTCATCCTACCAGAAAAAGTCCTAAGGGCTCATCCTGCTGGACGCAACAGGTGCACACCCTCAGCAAAGGAACTTGATTCATCAAGTGAGAAACTCCCATGTAACACCTCTGCTGAGGGATATTTCTACTTTACACAGCAGGAGAGAGGGGGGGGGGCAAAACTGTAAAAGGATTGTGGGGAGTAGTTCTAAAAGGCAGTCTCTTTTCTAACATCCCAAAGTTTTAGGGTCCAGAGACTACCCATACTCCACTTAACAAGTGCTGCAGTTTACCCAAGGTTCATGATGGTTGGGTCTCTGGGTGATAAATTGGCTGAAGATGAGGGAATTTGCAGCAATCCAAAGAGGTGACTCCTGGAGCCTCCAGGCCTTTGTGAGTTGTATGAATTGATAAGCAGAGTGATCATTTGTGTTATTTCAGCTTGTGGAGAACAGTATCTCACAGGTAGGTAATATCTGTTGTCAGGCCTATGTTTTATAACCTCCAGAGCTTTCTGTTGTTTTTGCAAGTTGCTCGTGCATATTTTGAGCTTTTTTTCTTAGGTTCATGGAAGATTTGGAAAGGCTTTTTATTCTTTTATCTGAGAAATTCCTATTAAAGAAACATTAAAAGTGAAAAAATATCAAGATAGCATATTAAAAACATGAATGGTCATATATTCAGTACTTTAAATATAAGGGAAATATTTTAAACACTCATTTTAATATCTATAGTCAAGACTGTGCATGTCTTGCATATGTCAAATATGTTGCTTTCTCTGATCAAATAATTATCAGGATTGGAGTATAATTATTTGTTACACCTCTGTGGACCCTGGCTGCCCAAAAGTTCAGGGAGGGAAAGGGTCATATCTTTCTTAATCAACACTACATCTTAAATGTTCAAAGAAGAGCCTGGCAGTGTTGCCAAATAATTAATATATTAATCTATCGTACTGAGTTCCTCACAGTTGGAAGATCAAGTGGGCTTGGAGCCAAAACAGTCAGAGATGATCCAGAAAAATAGGATGGGCTTATTATATGAAAGATGCGAGCACTAGAAATCAGTTCAGACTAGTTGGTATTATAAGACTCAGACCACTTAGAAAGGGAAACCAATAGCAAGTTAAGTTTAGTACGAAGAAGACAAGCTTAGTATAAGGAGCATGTATCCATTACAATACCGTGTTGCTAAGAAATAGTGTTTCCTGACTCTAGGGGTCTTCTCTGACTGACTGGCTTCATTCTTTTCACCCGGAGAAATGGGGAGGGGGAAAAGTGACAGAATCTCAGAGAAAAACTAAGCATGCAGGGCAAGACCCTTCCTTTCCTTATTTATATTTTTAAAATAATTTTATTTTTATTTTATGTGCATTGATGCTTTGACTGTGTGTATATCTGTGTGAGGGTATCAGGTCCCTGAAACTGGAGTTGTAGATAGTTGTGAGCTGTGTGTGTGTGTGTGTGTGTGTGTGTGTGTGTGTGTGTGTGTGAGAGAGAGAGAGAGAGAGAGAGAGGGAGGGGGGGATCGAACCCTGTTCCTCTGAAATGGTGTTAACTGCAAAGCCACCTTTCCAGGCCTGCTTTTGTTCTTTTACTTTTCTTATATAAATGCTCGGCAGGGAATGTGTGGTCTCTGCTCAGCTTCTCCAGGAAACAAAACCAAGCTGCAATAGTGGCTCAGTGTGTTTGGTTGCCTGATCGAAGATTCAGTGTTGGGAAAGGACTTTGCCTGTATGTTTCCTAGTAACTGTATTCCACAAGGATACATGGTATCTTTCATATCTTTGTCTTCACTGTCTTATTTCTCAATTAGTTTAGATCCTATGGGTTGAAAAGGCATCCTTTATCTGGATCTGAGCTTATTACCAAATAATTCTCAGGAAAGAAGTAAATTTTAACTTGTTCAATACTTTGTACATTTGTATAGAGAATGATGTGGTATTTCAGAGCGATTATAGTAGTAATCAAGAGAAAGTTTTAAAGACAGAGTGGGGTACATACATACTGTTGCACAGTGTAGAATCTACACCTAACTTAGAGGAGTGTCTCTATGTTGAAGATAAGAACTCTGCTCTGGTTTTGGTCTTGGTCTCAGTGTTAAGAACAAGGCACTTTCTGGAGCATCATTCTGGGACAGTTGATCTGATGAATGAATGGATGAAAAGATGGGTAAATCCTGCAATTCAAAGTGTGTTGGTTTTCATGAGGACGACTCCCAGATTGTTGGGACTGTTTGGAAAGGATTAAAAAGTTATTTCTTTGTTGGAGGAAGTATGTCATTGGAGGGACTTTGAAATTTCAAAGTCCATGCCATTCCAGTTGGCTGTCTCTGCCTTGTGGTATTGTCTCCATGTAAGCTCTGAGCTACTGCTCCTGTGTCATGCCTGCCTGCTGCCATACTCCTTGCCTTGATGATCATGGACTCACTCTCTGAAACTGTAAGCTAGCCTCCAATTAAATGCCTTCTTTTATGTGTTGTCTGGGTCATGGCATCTCCTTACAGGAATAGAAGAATAATTAAGGCATACAGAAAGATGTATATTTAGAAGAATATAAAAATCTTCCTCGTCTCAAGTGATCATGGCAGCAAAATAGAAAGGACTTGAGCTTTGACAGTCACAGTTCTAAATAAGTTATGTAAATCTGAAGGATTTCCAAAATAATATAGTAAGGCTTTTCCTAGATTACATTTTTAGTGTGATCTCTGTAACTGTGAAGAAGCATTCCAACAAAAAGAAGCTTGGAGGAGAAAAAGATTTATTCTGTTTATATTTGCAGGTTACTATCCATCATTGAGTAAGTCAGGGCAGGAACATAAGGAAGAAACTTGAAGCAGAAACCATGGAAAAGCACTGCTCACTGTCTGACTTCCTAGTTCATAATCAGTTTTCTTATACAGCCCAGGACCACTGCTGTAGGTATCATGCAGTCCTCAGAGGGTTGTACTTCCCACATTATCATCTGTCAAGACAATTCCTCACAGACACAGCCACAAGCCAGTCTGACCATGGCAGCTCTTCAGTTGTGGTTCCTTCTTCCCAGCTAACTCTAGATTGCATCACATTGACAATAATAACTAACCAGAGTAATGATTGATCTCACTTTAACGCTAAAGAAAAAATGTCTTGAAATAACGGCACCTAAGCAGGTAGATTACAAACCTACTCAAACAGATTCCTGCTTCATTTTCTAATGAATCTTCTTGGCTCAGACAGCCAGTGAAACCACATAACTACTGCAGGTGGCAGAGAGAGCTACTTGGGTTTGCTCGAACGGGCCAAGCTGTACTTGGAGAACCAACAACAGAGGTTTATTTCAAACCAGAGGATTCACAAATTGATACATTCCAAGAGATTACAATAGAACTATGAAGTGTCTAGTACCTAGGAAACTTTGGTTAACTATTAGTAATATGTGCATAAAAGAGACACCATTTTTAAAACAAAAACACCATCATGTTATAAGTTACAGGTAACAACGTAGTTAGAGTCATAGAAAATAACAGTATTATAATTTCATTTCTCCACCCTAACTCCTTGAAATCTTCAGAATGCCTTAGGAACTAAGAATAAGGTATCAACAATAGCTACTCACAAGATCCCTGTGGAGGTTTGAATAAAATTTTTGGAGCTCATTTATTCATTTAAGACAGAAAGTATTAATAGGGTTGAAGCAGGAAGGAATAGAAACAGATTGAAATAGGCCCAAATTTAAACTCCTAAGGTTTTTAAGCAGTTTAGTTGTGTTTAATTTTCTCTGTTGATTTTTGCACCAAATCATGTAGAATGTTAGAAGAAGTTTTATGGACCTAAGGAGCATTTGTTAGTGAAGGAAAAAGTTCAATTTCAGGTCATTTTAGAGACTCAAAATTATACTGAAGTATTATAAAATTTGTACTGTTCTAAAGTATGTGCTCTTCTATAACAATTTAAGAGTTCTGAATAACTTAAGACCGACCAGTAACTGACTTCAATATGTTTATTTCTCTATAATCATCTATACACACTTAATCTGTCCTAAACATTACAACTGCTAATTTCTTAGCTAAGTCTGTGAACAGAATTCAAGATCCAAAAAGAACCAACTTTGTCTCCTCATTCACGCGTGACTCTCCAGTACCCACTCTTAGTTATCAGCACAGAACTTGGACTCAATAAATATTTGCTGAATAATAAATGAATAAATAAATAAATAAATAATGACAGAAGTGAATAACTTTCATGAAGAGTAACTAAGGGAAAAATGAGGAAGAAATAAGTCCTTCCAAGTAAAGGGGACAAATTGTTCTGCAAAGATATACCTTTTAGTTGCATAAAAGAAATGACCTTCAAAGCAAGGTGCTGCTGATTTAAATGATGCCAAAAGGTTCTTGAATAAGGCAACACAGTGGCTTGAGATTCAGCACGCCACACACACGTTTTGAGAGTTGCTTTAAGTGTTGTGTATATTTTATAGAGCCTTGAAACTTACCCTCCTAATCGACTCTACCACTATCAGAATTTACATTATGTGATTGTAAAACATTATGATCCAGTCCCACAGAGGAAAAGATTTCATACTGAAGTGAACCAAACTTCCAAGATTCTGAACTTTACCAAACAGTTTCCTCTAACTGTGTAATAGCAGCAACAGCTTATGGTTCATTGCTACCTCCACACTCCTTTCTGCTTGCTTATTTTAGCTTAACACAAATACCAATATGAGTAACACCACTGAAACGAAGAATGATGTTAATATTGAAGATTTTGTTTGGTGAATAGATTTTAGCTGCTCTCATTACATAAAGGTTATGATGAAGGTGCTAGTTAGATGGCTCAGTGGGGAAACGTGCTTGCCAATAAGCCTGATGACCCAAGTTCAATCCCTGAGACTCAGGGAACTAATTCATACAAGCTGTCTTCTGACCTCTACAATCATGCATGAGACATATGTGTACACACACACACACACACACACACACACACACACACACAGAGAGAGAGAGAGAGAGAGAGAGAGAGAGAGAGAGAGAGAGAAATACATATACACACAAGTAAACAGATGTAACAGCCACAAAGAAATATGTGAGCTGATAGATTATTAATTAATTAATTAATATGCTCTAGTGTAAGAGACATTTCCACCATCTATGTGCATCATATGACATCATGTTGTAAGTCTCAGGCATATGTACATAAAATTGAATTTTACATATGCAAATTAATGAATAAAAATGAAAATAATATTAGCAATGAACAAGCATGTCTTGGTATGTGCCAGTCACTGGTTTGAGCACGATAGTCAGTCTGTGTCCGAAGATGTTATTATTCAAATTTCATAAGAAAAGGAGTCTTAAGGAAATATTAGATTCAAAATTGAATCACTTAATCCATCTTACATCTTGAGTTATCACTTTCATTGTGCAGGCATAAGGTGTTTTTAAGACTTCTGCATTTTGGGTACACTTGTGTTTGTCCCTCAGCCCCATCAACACCACTGCAGTACAACTGACACCAGCAAGAAGTATCAATTTCTGAGCTAAGGCTACAAAAGGCAACTGGTTATTACTTAAATATTAAAGAGTTTACCTTTGAGGGTAGGATTTCAAAGACAAAGACAAGCCTGTCTTTAAGATGGTTTGAAGAATAAACCACCACCTACACATCTGTAGAAAGCATCTTCCACTGACTCCCATTGGCTTCACAATAGTCAGTCTAGACTCTCTGTGTGTGCTAGGGAGGGAGACAGAGAGAGAGAGAGAGAGAGAGAGAGAGAGAGAGACAGCCTCTCTCTGTTCCTCTACTGCCCACATCACCTCTCAGGATGACATGCACTCTTGGTTTTTGCAGCAGAACTTTTTCCAGTTTTGTGCTCTCTAGATCTCTCTAGCTTCTGAGTTTTAGTTACTGATGTTGCTTTTACTTGGAATGTTAATTCTCCCTTGAAAACTCTCTGGGGAATTTGGGAGAACATCCCTTCACAGAGTTTCCTTTATTCTTTTTGTTCAGTGGTACCAGTTTGCATCCCCAACTGAATTGAATTGTTTATATTTTGGTGTACCCCAGAAGGTTGGCTGAAAGATGGGGTTACCCCTCGAATTCACTACATTACTCTTATCGTACCAGGAATAGAAAGCACTGGATTCACGGTTGCTAAATGAATGAATTGCACTTTGAAGCTCGCTCAAAACCTCAGTCATAAAGACAGGAGCTTGTCAGTGGGGCAAACCTCAAAAGAACTGCTTCACTCTGTGCAGCATCCTGACTCCTAAGATTGAATGTTTAGGGAAAGCAATCTGAGACTTACAGAAGATACCTGAAAACTCAAACAAAGTCTGAAGCTACACTTCTCTTGATAGGACTCGAGTCTTGATCATGGCATGTTGTTTTAACTATAGCTGTCATGACTGTAAACTGTCCTGAGGATTCCTGGGGCAGCCTGTCATCCTGCTCTCCACCACGTGCACATGGGACCCTATTCCATTTCAATCTGGGAATTGCAGAATGTCCCAATAAAAAGACTATGGAGACAGACAATTCTTTCTAGTATTCTCATTTGGGATGAGATGGGAAGCTGGGCTCCTAAAAGACTACTTGGTAGTATAGTGCAGAAATGGACTAATTTTGTGTACATTGTATTATTTTATGAATAGCTCAAGCCCATGAGGTCAGACTGTGGTTAACTAATTTGTAATTAAATGTTAACTGAGGCTCACATTTCTGAAGTCACTAATAAACTCACACACTACTGGGGAAGCTTGTATTTTTCTTTGTTGTTGTTGTTGTTTGTTTTTTGTTTTTGTTTTTTTGTTTTTTACTTAACTGCTCCATGAAAACACCTTGTTGCCATCAGAATTTATTTTAGCTACTAGACTACCTGGGGAACATGGGACTCTAACCCTATTATCCTCCCCACTGTCTCTCAGTGGCATGATGTTAAATGTCACAAGAATTAAGTAGTAACCTAGGAGACATGTTTCAGGAAGCCTACAGAGTGAGACTGATTACAAATGACCAGTATTTCAGTCTTGGAAAAGACCTTTCTAGATCTCACTGGCTATGCACTCAAATTCCATAGGCTTGAAAACCAGCCAGGATCTCAGAGAGAAACTCTCTGAAACTATAAGCCAAAAGCTTGTTCTTTTGTAAGTTTCCTTGGTCATAGTGGTTTAATGCTGCCATGGAAAAGTACCTAGTAAGAGAGGAATGGGTTTATTGACTTACAAATACAGACTGCAGTAACTCAAGGCAGAAAACCCAAGCACAATCCGTGGAGGAATCCTGCTTGTTGGCTTCCTCTCTGACTTTCTCATAAGATCATGCCTAGCTAGCTATGTTTTATAGACCATGTCCTCACACCTGAGGATCATGCTGCCTATAGTAGGATGGATCCTCATGTATCAATTAATGGTCAAGACAATTTCTTATAGGCATACCCACAGACCAAGCTGATAAAGACAATTATTTGATTGAAACTTCTTTTTCTGGTAACTAAGACTATGTCAAGTTGACAATGTTGATGTTAACTAGGACTGTCATCGTTACCATCATATTTAGCTTCTATCTGTCATGCATCAGATCTCTTACACTCATAGCATATGATTTGCAGGTGGAGAAATAAAGGCTTGTAAAGATTAGACTACTTTCCCAAATTTACTTAAATACCAAGTGACAAAAATAAGATTCCTAATATGGGAGCTAGTCACCCTGATGGTTCTTGGCATTCATAGCCTGCCATAGTCCCTCCTATATGAGAAAAATGTATAGATTGTTTCTAGAAATAGAACAGAAATTGGTCACGATTCAAAATTAGGTTATAAAATGACTATGGCTCAATCCATTTGAGAAAGCCAGTTGTAGAGTAGTGAGTTTTACCATGGATCTTGCTTTTCCAGTTCACAGATGACATAGATCCAGGTGTTCTAACAATTATACATGTGTCCCTAGAAGCAGATACTTTCATTGAGTCAAGATGAATGCAGCTCCAGCTGACACTTCGGTTACAGGTTTGTGAGATCCACTGGCCCAGAGGCCCTTAAGAAAGATATTGCTGTATTCATAACCCACAGATTTGTAAGATAAAACTGGTGTGTAAGTGTATACACTTAATGATTCTCCCAGAAGCCATAAGATGCTAAATGAAAAGGCTGATGGTAGGTGTGAGATATCACACCTCCAGTTATTGCTGAGGCGTATTACCAAGGCCCCACAGAACAAAACAAGCTGGTGCCAGTGCTCTTGACTGCCCATCAAAATATGATGGTAAGGCCCTGCTTCTGAAGACAGCATACAGTGTCCATAAAATATAAAGAGATCAAGTTGGTATTGACCAGAAAGTCTATGCCTTGATGACTAGCATTCCTTATACTGAAAGGTGTGATATAGTCTTCTGGAGGAAAATGTTATCAGCAGTCTTACAATATTGTGAAACCAGTGACCTATAACCTGTGATTGGTATGGCAAGATATGCCCATGAGTGCAATGATCACATGACTTTTATGGGGATAACCAACTGACTTCTGACTGGATTTAAGGCTCACTCCACAAAAGGAAACATATCCCTGATACATTAAATCTGACCCATGGTTGGTGAGCTCAAGAGTTTCAACAGTAAACTTCCTACTGTTATTTGATTAATAGTATAACGCTTCTCCCTAAATTCCTATTCTGTGTCTGCAGGTTAGGCTAGCTTTCATTCCTCATCAGAGAAGCTTTGTGTGTGTGAGCGCAGTGGATTGTGGATAACACAGAAACTCACAACTTATCAAAGAGCAGAGAAAAATGTGAGTGGATTGTTCAGCCCTAAATGGGACATCTCTTATACTCCCTCCCACATGGCTCAGGGACCATCATGGAACGCAGCTTGGAAAGAATGTAATAGCCAGAGCTCAGGGAGGACTGGGGAAACATGAGAGGACTACCATATTCATGAATTTACAGCAGATAGGGGTACCTACAAAGCCAAGTGTAGAATAAATGCAGTCAACATTCTAGCATGGAGGAGGGTGAAGGGACTTCTGAGCCTCTACACCCTGATGGAAGGCTATTGATGGCTGATGGCTTTGGAATGGAGTAGAGAGGAAGAGTGAGTTTTACTTAAGAGTATAGTCTGTAGAAAGTAAACCATGCTCTGATGGAGGGCACCACATCCGTGAGTATATGGGCAGCACAAATTAGACTGAATGAATTAGGATACCAAAGGAGGGCATAAAACAAGGAGGGGGGACATGAAGGGATGAATCTGGGAAGCATTATGAGTTGGGGTGAATATGAAAACAAAGCACATTGTTTGAAATCCAAAAGATGTAGTACAACATAATATTACAATTATTTATTTCATGGTATTGCAAATTAATAGGCTAGGATTTCACTTCTAACTGTATGCCAGTGACAGGCTTCGACAAAGCTGGGGGTTGTAAAGAAGAAAAAAGTAGATCAGAATTTGTTAGAAAACTCTCATGGTTTGCCTTTATACTCTGAACGATTGTTGGCTTCTCAGGAAAACCAAGAGGAGCACATCTCAAGAGCTGTGACTCAGTGGGTCCAGTTAGGATGATGGCAGGCCTCTTCAGCTAGATTGTAGCCAGGGTAATTTTGTACAAAAGTAGCAAGATGTAAGGTCAACAGTGGGACCAAGCTACGTATTCTCAAAGAGAGCTCCTTCTGACTCACAAATAGGCTTACAGAGGTCAGGTAGACTGGGAAATACTTTTCAAAGTCCAGGGATATTACCATGAACATGACACCCATCATTCAACTGGATTTCCCTGGCATTTCTCACTTGCATATTCCTTGTCAAAGTCTCCAGGACATTCCAAAGCAATCTTAAAAATGCTAATAATGCCAGCTAGTAGAAGAATTGGGGCATTTTTCTTCTTAGAAAAAAAAAAGTGTTGGTGGCTTAAGATCTTTAAGTTAGTTCAAGAAATTAAAAGGTGAAATGAATTGTATCCCTTCAGGGCCACTGAACGACGTGGATCCATGTTGGGCATTCAAATTGAGCATGATAGTTATTAAGGGAGACAGAGCCACCTGTGTAACCTCTTTTTCCCACATCTTAGAGTCATAGCAGCTCTGTAGTCGTGATTTCTTACATCATCCCAGGTATCACATTATACCTTAGGTAAACTTGGAACTCACAGGGCTGCCCATTATGGCCTCAGACTCATAATGATCTTCATACATCTCTTGAGTGCTAGGATTGCAGGCATGAATGATCAAACCCTTATAACTGTTTTCTTTTAAATATCTGTGCTATGTTTCCTTCAGGATCAGAGTTACCTGGGTAGGGAAGCATGGGAGACCAGCTCTGTACCTTAGATGTTTGGGTGTGGAGAAAGTCACTGGATGATGTATGTATTTTAGCAATGGATGATGATGACAGATGGGTTTCATGACTAGACTAAGGGCAGGAGTGTGCTGGTATGCCCTATATCTTCCATGTGGTTTCCTTACTGCAGAGTCTTGATCCATATCCAAGTCCCATTACAGCTTGAACCTCTTGGATTCTTCATTTAATGGGTGCCACCAGATAGTTAGATCTCAGAGAATCTGTCTCATTGTCTAAGTGTGATGCAGTGACGTTCTAGGTGATCTGAGCAGTTACACCTGCCTATACTACCTCCAAGAATCCCTTGCTTCCTTACCTTCAGAACCTCTTGGCAACCACTGGAGCAGGGATCTTCGACTACCTCCCCTGTTCCCTTCCATAGTCACTATCCTTCTCACAAATTCCTGCACATCTTAAAAACTTCAGTTCACACATCATATATCCTAAGAAAACTTTAATGGTATCTTGAGACATGTTCCTACCTCAGTATTCCATACCAGGTTTGAGGAATCACCTGCGTACCCCAAATAACTGGGAATATTTCCTGTTCTTTCCTAATCAATGTCAAATATTATTGAAATTAATATACACAGGGAAGATAATACCCTGGACCATTGGTGTCTTAAGATACAGTTTACTGAGGAGCAGAATAAACTGACTTATGAGGATAACCTGAGTTTCCAGAATCTACAAACACAAAGAGACGTGATGCTGATGTCAAATGAACACATATACAGTTTATGTTTTGAACTCTGCTTCTTCACCTTACATGTGCCATTAAAGACCCCACCCTGCTGGATGCTGGTGATGTGCACCCTCAATCCCAGCACTTGAGAGGCAGAGGCAGGAGTTTGAGTCACCCTACATATAGAGTTCTAGGACAGCCAGCACATTCAAGCTACACATAAAAACCCTATCTTAAAACTGAAACTAAACCAACCAAACAAAAATTCTGTCTTAATCTCTGTGGCAAAATCAAAAGCTTACCAATGAGTCAAAAAGACCCTAAGCTCTAGGTGAGTGCAGACGAAGTGGAAGTAGTTTCTGTTCCAAATTGTTTGGTGTTAGTGTAGTGGGACAGTACACCCTGCAAGCACTTCTTTCTTCAGGTTTTAAGTCCTTCTATGTAAGCTCTATGCAAATAGGAAACATATGGGATCCAGTCCTCTGACTTGACTCATCAAAATAGTGTGTGCATGTGCATGTGTGTGTTTTCTTCATTTCAGGAAACCCTGAAAAAGTGGCATTCCTTCATGGTCCCAAATCCCTCACTGGTATCCAGCAACATGGATGGTGTCACTTTATACTCTGCAAGAATTTTGCTACATGTAATTTCCTATTTCTACTTTAGAAGCCCATGTTTTTGTGATTCATGACATAGTTCATCAGATGTGTTTTTGGGAAGTAGAGGTGTGTTTCAAGGGGCTTTTAATGAGTGGAAGAGTCCTGGTAGTATAGATAGAGACACACCCAAAATCTTCACAGAGATTAGGATCAAAGGTACATGCCATTTAACATTCCACTACAAATGACCAATTTCCAGGGCTCAAATCCTGAAAGTCATAAATACGTGGACTTCACTTTATTGCTAGGATCACTGAGGTCCAGGCATTGTACTCATGTCTACCAGGAATGCCACACACATGCAAAGAAGCCTTAGCCATTCTCTGCTTCTCTAGCCCGTGGTTCCTCCTCTTCTCCTAAACTCACCAATGGAGAGTTAACTGAAATGGAACACCTTGGACATGAACACCAAGTGAAAATAGAGTGCCCTCGATATGAAGCTTCATTGGCAGCAAGGTCGAGTATACCATCTCAACACTAGTCTAATGGAGTAGATTAAATATGTAATGTTTCTGATGCTGTTCTTGGTCCTTAGTAGGTAAGCCGATCTCCAGACAATAAGATTCTTTAATTTACCTGACGACCCTTCAGGCTGCATAAAAATGTATATTTATGTATTTTTGTTTCACAATGAATCTTTATTTGAGGTTAATAATACAAATCAGTAAATTCTCTTATATTTGGAAGAGAGGAGAGAAGGGTGGGATATACAGAGGATGCAGTTTGAATCAGCCAGAAACCAGAACATATTTATAATGATTGTAGAGACATGACATGTTTTGAAAATTTATAATTTATCTCAGAGCTACAACAAAAAGAATGCAAAGCTTTGCAGCTGCTGAGTCAGAGGAGTTCAAGTAGGGTTTGCCAAAAGGACAGGGGAGAAGCTACTTTGCAGGCAAAGCGTTGTGATTGGCTTACAATCTTAAGAAGCACTCTCTATTATGCATTGAAGTTTACTCTCCAATTTATACCCAACAACAACAACAACAAAATATAGCAAGGAGTCCATTTAAACATGTTTAATTGAAATCAGATTCTTTGATCTGATCCCCAACAATGTAAGCTCTGTATTCCTCAGAACCACTTGGTTCTGGGAAAAATAAAGGCTTCACATGTTGTTACAAAATTTTGCCTTTGGGGACACTCTTCCATCTAGCTCAGGCTGAATCAAATATTCAGAGTCTATCTTGGTGGAGTCTCTGTTAATGAAGTTTCATCACAGAACCTGAGGTGTATTCTTGTTCTCACATAAGGAACCAAATCCTCTGTGGAAGTCCTTGAAAACTCTCACTGCACTTTTCAGTAACTTCTATTGAAAGTGATTGAAAGAGAATTGTTACTTATAGAAGGAGTAATGTGGGTATGTAAAAGACATAATTTGTCTACTCTTAAGTTCTATGGAGTACCTAGTGCAGAGTTGACAGTGTGGTTAACCTGTGGTCCTTGTCTGTCCTCTTGGAGTTGAAAACACACTCAATAAGCAGATGTTGCAGAAAGCAATGTGTCCTATGGTGTGTAGTATGCTATGGTCACATCTGCAATATGTTACAGTCAAAATTATCAAGAGATCCCCTGGGTCCTCTGAAAGTATGATGGGGGTGCTTAATTACAATGGGCATGCCCAAATAGACTAGATAAAAGCCATGGGACAGCAGTACGGGGTGGAGTATTCTTCATTGTCTTACTCATGACCATTTCTTGCCCTTTTCTTTGATAGAAATCCCATAAACAGGTTTGTTTTCTTTTAATGGCGATAATTGTAATGCAAAACTGAATAAAGCACATCCCATGACAAAGGAGGAGGGGGTCAATGAACTCAACACTGAGCCATGTACCAGCTTCAGATCTGGCTCTATCACCCAGCAGCTTGAAAATGTGGCTACAATTAAGTTCATTTCGCTTTGCTTCATTTTTTATATTTGCAATGAGATATCATCAGAGTCTCGCTTATGGGATTGAACCAATATGAGGATTACATGAACCTATACAGGTTCATTCTTAGAATAGTCTCTGGACAAAGAGCAGGGCTTTATGTTAAAATATAATAAGGACTCTGTACACCAGAGGGACAGATGATGTCATCAGACACTACTGGAGGGAGCATGCTAGGTGACTAAAGGATTGGGACTGTAAACAAAGGAAGCCTGTATCCTTCTAGAAGAGTTTCTAAATGAGCCTCAGTATTGTGCTCTGTGACTACTGAACAGAGAGCTCAGCCTTCCCTGCCAAATCCAGCCACAATTTGCTACAACGTTAGACAATATCTGAAAAGGAGAAACTAATAATTTGAGGAAAACATAAAGAACTCACTAACTGAAAAACCAGATGGAATCAGTTCTAACAATACAAAGGGTCAAGTCTTTCCTCCATTTTTCACGTTCGCTGTGTGATCATAGCCCGAGCATTTCCACTTATCAAGTCAACTCAACAGGCATTATGTAGAGAGTGACTTCTACTTGGAGAGGGCAATTCTGGGCACCAGAAGACACAAAGTAGGCTGCCCACTCTCTTTGCATTCTAGGGGTCAAGTTTCTTGTCCTCCAGACAAACTGGGGAACATACTCATTTGGTATATTTAGCACACGATGTTGTATTGTAGCAAAACCCACAAAGACTTATGGGAATAAAGGTAGGTATGCTTCAACTTCATTTTCTAGGATGCTGTTGGGATGCATGGTAGACTTATAACGCAAAACAACAGTAAATTAATTCTGGGATCCTTCATATTGATATAAAATTTCAAAGCAACATTAGGGGGCTGCAAAGAAGTTTGGTAATATTTGCTCAAAGAAGAAGGTGAATTAAATAAGAATCATACTCCAGGTTAGGTTTTACATTTCTCCCTCTCAGTAATGACATAGAGAATTAATTCTAAATAGAGTGTTTCCAACATTGTCTGCAGGGGGAAAAAGCCTTCCAAATTTTTTTTACTGTGTGAGAAAATTTAAAGCTAATTATGTTAAACTGGGTCTAGTGAAATTTGGCATGGGTGTAACTTGGCTTCAGAGAGAATTCTGAAACAAAACTCAGAGACAGGTGTAACATTCCACACATCAGACTGGCAAAAGATAGTATTTAATAAGAAAAAGATGCCAATTGTGGTGAGAGAAAATAAATACAGAAGGTGCTGGGACCAAGAGGGTTATTTCTTTTTTAAATGTTGAGATGAATTACCCATTTCTCATTAAATGTATTTCTTCGATGTGTAAGTAATCAGGAACCAAATGTTGCCCTAATAGTAGAAGACCCAGAGGCTCTGCCTTCATGTTATGCAGGTGTACATGCTCTGTAGAAGACAAATGGCAAATGGAGCAAGTTTTCTACTTGTTTTTCAGTGACTTAATGATATTCCCAATTTGTTGGGTGGATGAACAAGTGTTCATCTATCCACTGATGTCACCTATTCTTAAACAAGCTTTTTATGCAACTCCATTTTACACACACACACACACACACACACACACACACACACACACACACACACTTTGTATTAGACTTCTCTTTGGTAGTACATCATCCTTTGGTATGTTATAACCTATGATCATCTGTTGAGTCTCTCAAGATCATGGTATGCTATGAGGAATAGGAAAGCAAATATTCTTTCTTGTGAATGTGTGAAAATATTTGTAGAATAAGCAAATAGATGACCTAATGTAGTATGGGAAAGAGATGAGTAAATAGACAACTGTGATGTCAGTTGCCGTAATAATTGAGGGCTTTTAAGCAGTTAATGAACTATACAGATGTTTAACTCATACATGAAAGACGCCCCAGCACACTGACCTGTTAGAGAGACTTCTGATACAGACTTAAGGCTTTAAAAAGGAAGAGCTA
>JANHMN010000007.1:41846886-41859862 GCA_030674055.1 Rhabdomys pumilio | reverse complement strand
ATGACACTCTGACAAATAAGGTTTTGACAAGGTTTCTTTTACTTTGGAAGGCCAAGCAGTGTTGAGAAAAAAATATGTTGGCATTTGTGCTTAGGCATTACTGGGTGTCAAGCACTTCCTCGAAGAAGGATGTTCTAATGTTAGAATGCCCACCTCCATAAAGTGCCTGACCTAATTGCTAGGTGTTCTTAGACTTCCACAGTGATAAAGACTACCATGTACAGCAGCCATTGAGAGAATTACCATACAATCCAGCAACACCATTGCTAAGCGAACACACAGAAGAAATAAATGCAAATATCCAAGTAAAAAAGTACATGAGCAGGCATAACATTATTCAAAGTAGCTCAAAATTAGAGGCACCTCAAAAACCTGTCAGTCGGATAAGTGAATGCTTTATATTATGTCCTTACAAAGAACTATTTGCTCATGAAAGAAAACAAAGACAAAATAATTACTACAACATGAATATGAACCATGAATATATACTAAATCAAAAGAAGGCACATATATACTATGATTCCATTTCTCTGAAATGTGCAGAACAAATAAGTCTATAGATAGAAAATACAAGAGTGCTTGCCAAGGGCTTAGGGGGACGAGTCAAAACTGACTGGTGTAAGGATAGAGTTTCTCTAGGGGGACAGTGATAAGACGTTTAAAAATGCTTATAGCAACAGCTGTATAGCTAGCTGAATGCAGTAAGAATTATTGAATTGAACACTTTAAAACAGGTGAACTGTACAGTATGTAAATTTTATCCCAATAAAGCCATTGTATAAAAAAAAAGAAGGACAGGTCATGTAGAGTATGTATAACAAGTGACAGACAGTCCCCAGTGTCTCTCCTTGGCAGGGGAGGCTGTACAAGGCTCCATGCTGTGATGTTTCTGAGATTCATATCAAATCTAGTTCTATCTGCTCAGGGTCCTCAGAGTGAATGTAAGATCCCCAAGAGTGCAATCAGCTTCTGACCACACCCTAAACTTCAGCTCCCCAACACCAGTCACCAACTTCTAACTGCTCTTCTTCCCTCCTCCCAGAACCCAGATAAGTGAATTGCTATTCAAGTTTCAGTCCCTGCTCAAGTCTCTGGGGCTTTTGTTGCTTTTAGATCCTTTTTGAGAGGGAGAGCACATGTCTCTATCATTTTACTGTGTGGCTAATATTTTGTGTGGTGGTTTGAATGAAAAATGTCTTTAATAGATGCGGGGAATTTAAATATTTGCTTCCCGATTTGTGATGTTGTTTCAGGTCTTTGCTGGAAGAAGTACCTATCAAGAGCAGGAATTAGAGAGTACAGAACCTTGATACATTTATACCTCATTCTCTTCATTTGTGATTATAGAGGATGTGGACTCTTAGCTTCCTGTTACTGCCCCCATGCCTGCTGCTTGCTGCCATGCTTTCTCACCACAATGGATTCTTATCCCTATGGAACTGGAGGACAAGATAAAGCCTCTTCGCTTAATGTTGCTCTTGCTTTTGGTCATGGTGTTTTATCTAGCAGCAGTAAAAAAGAAACTCATACAGTTGGTACACTTCATAGATATGCCCAGCTCTTTCCTTTGCGAGCACTATACCCTGAATATAACTTCTGTCGTTTATTTTGCATACTTTGCTCTACTATTGTTTCCTAGTCTGAAGTCCTAGACAGAAGGATTTCTGGACAGGAGTAAATAAATCCTACATTCTCTATTCAGAAGCCTTCACACAGAATCGTGAGTTATAAGCTATGTGTGTCTGGAGCTTGGGCAGCTAATCTCAGCTGTTTCTCTCACTGATCTCAGAATTCTTATTTCATGCACCAAACAGTTGAGTAGTTAAGCCGAGGGTGAAGGAGCATACTTAAATGTCCCTACCACACTAACGTGTGTAACAACTTGAATCCTCACTCAGAGGCTGGTCCTCAAATTTTATCTCTATATCCATGAGCAGAGGTGAAGACAGCAAGAAGATCTGAAGATAGACTCTACAGTAGATGAAAGTATGTTCTAGAAATTCATCCAAGATGTTTTGCTGGAAGGAAAACACAATATAAAGTATGTATCCTTGGTCTTGCTAATAACTTACACCCATTTCAGCCCCTTCCCATCTTGTTTAGACAGTACTCTAGTTTGACAGACCCACTGGCCTACTAGTAGCAGACAGATTCCACAATCACCAAGTGTTTATCTGGCACAATGATCCCAGTATGTAGGTTCTTTCCTTAGTATCTGGTCTATAGATGAGATGGGAGGAAAATGGAAGAGACTGGAAAACACTATTCAATTATTTTTTCCATTTTACTTTGACAGTATAAACTCATTTGCTGACAATCTGGAATAAAGCTGATATTCAACACAAGTCTGACACACTAATGCAAAAAGACTCTATTGTATTTAATCACTGCTCTCAACTTCCCCCTCCTTTTTTCTTTCAAATTTCTCTCTCTTATATTTTTCCTGAAAACTGCAAACTGCTTTGGCTTTTTTGAAGTCAGCCATAGCTGGAGCCATTTCATTTATATTTATAGCTAAATTCCAATGCCATGTACTCTGCACATGATTAATTCACAGAGGAAGGGCTCTGAAGTTGGGATGTTTTAAGTAAGTACAAAGCAGGGCAGAGTTTAAAAATGTTAGCTCAAGCCAATAATTTGAATTTTTTTATAGTTTGAAATCAGACAGTCTCTGTTGAAAAATTTATGTCTTAGAAAACTACATTTTTATATAGAAAAGAAAAATATTAATTCTATGTTAACTAGACTGTGGCAAGATACCAAATATCAACTTAAAACTTTATGTCTAGTTTCTCTGGGCACAACCCTAGCAGCTCGGTTACTCAGAACTCCTGATGTCAGAAAGAGACAACACTATTTGACCTAGAGAACAAGCAAAAGTTAGAATTGCACCGTTACCTGGTTTATTCCTCATGATAGGGTGTTTAAATGTCCTAAATGGTCCCTGAAAACATATACTAAAGTCTAATTGTTCAATGTGTTTTACTTTTCTATTTTCAGAATATTTATTACTTTTATTTTCCATGTATAAGTGAAGTGCCTGCATGTGTGCCTAGTTCCATCAGAGACTAGAAAAGGGTGATGGATTTCCTGGAACTAGAGTTTTGATGATTATGTGATGCTATGTGGATGTTGAGTGCTGGAGACCAAATCTGAGATCCCTCTGTAAGAGTAGCAACTGAATACAAAGGTATTGGTATATTTTAAAAAGTGTGTGTGTGTGTGTGTGTGTGTGTGTGTGTGTGTGTGTGTGTGTGTAAGAAAGACAGAGAAAACATCAGAACTCTTCTCACAAAGCAACATCATGACAAGACTTAGACACTTGTATAAATTAGCATACAAGTATGATATCTGCTTCAAGACTTCCCAGAGTTGCAGGAAGTTGCTGTAGATTCAGACCTACTAAATCCCAGCAGCATCACTCACAACCCTAATTCCCTATTTACAATTCTAGGATACCAACTTCATGTCTACTGGAGGGCTCACAGCAATGCTTCTCTGCAGAATCTCTGCACTGATGTTAGCTCTATTTGTTGTTGGTACAAGAGTTTAGGGAGTCATATAAATATCTACAGATACTCTAATGATTAATGTTAAATCATGGTTATTTCAGATAGTATTTTAAGGAATTACTAAAGCTCATGGCTGAAATGACTAAGAAGATATTAGTTTTAAGAAATACTCATCTCTTCTTTCTATGGGCATAGCCTGAGAGGTAAGGAGCTTCTCTTTGTCCTCCAGAAAGGCATTGCTCTTTGCTTTCTTCTTTATGCGCTCTTTTCTTCATCAGTCAGAGCGCATAAATAGGAGAGCATTCCTTGGAGGGTCAGCAATACTATGTGTCACACTGGGACATACAGTGTAGTAAACTGTTCTATAGAAGTTGTACCTGCTTTTGAAATGAGCACAAGGAACTTTCTTGTTGATCCCATGGACCAAGAGCTAGTCTTTGTTTTGTCTTTTCATTTTTTTTTTAATCTTGCATTTATATGTAGGCTCATAATAAACCTGGAGAATTGCCCCCAAAGAGTGACATTTGGAATAGTGATGTGATCATTCTTTCCTTGACTTTTCAACGAGCAGATATAACAATGATCTTGCTGTCATTCTATCATGGAGGAAAAATCACCATCATTCACTCAGATGCACACGGCCACTTAATCTTGATGAGGAATTTCAATAAGTCGTGATTTTACTCATGCGGTAGCATGTCATAATCTCAGATGTGTTGCTAGGATACTTGTTGCTCTAAAAGTCTTGTTAACCACTGAGTCTGAAGAATAGAGGCTGCATATTCTTGATTTTAGCTTTGCCTTTCCTTTGTTTCAGTTAACCATGGTCAACCCCAGGCCCCAAAATATTAAAGAGATAATTCCTGAAAAAAGACATTTGTATGGTTTAAATTTTATATCATTCTAAGAAAGCAGGATTGAGTCTAACTCCTACTCCATCCTATGCAGAACATAAGCCATCACTTCACTCAGCTTGTCTAGGTTGTATATGTTACTAGCTCATTAGTCACCCAGTATTCTGTCTATCAGAATAACTGTTGTGAAGTCCTAACACTTGCGTTCAAGTGACCCTTATTTTACTTCCTAATGGTCCCAAAGTACAAGAATCGTGATACTAGCAAAGCAGACATACCAAAGCTAAGTCACAGTGTGCTTTCTCTACGAGAGGTGGATATTTGTAATTTCACAAAGAAAGGATCCAAAATCAGATAGATGCCAGGGCACCTGAAATCTGTGGTGAGAAAAATCTGTTAAATTGTCAAGTTTTTTTTTTTTTCCTGAAACCACAAAAAGTAGTGGCTATTTCTTAGTCAAGATAGGAAAAAAATGTATTGTCTGTCTGAGTACACACAGGATGAACCACCATACACATAGGGCTGACTACTTCCTGTGGCTTTTGGTTTTCAGGAGGAGTTGTGAGCATGAAGCAGAGTTCCCAAGTTCTGCCTTAAATTTTATAAGAAACAGGGTCTCGTCTGGAACAGGCTCTCCTAAAACTCAAAGCCCAAGCTTATGATCATCTTAAACTCAAGATATCCATCCCTACCTCTCACTCTGAGTAGGGAGGTAATAGTCATGCATTATCATAATATTTTTGAGGGGTACTGGAGCTCAGTCCTGGCTTCTTCGTGTTAAGCAAACACTTCATCAACTGAGTTACGTCCTCAGCCCAAACTTCCTTTTAAAAAAAAATATATAGCTCAGAATGATACATTTAGGATTCTAGGAAGCTGAAAGAAACAATCAAACCACACATTTGAGAACTTAAAAGCTGCTTTAAACAACTGGATCTATCCAAAGATCAGAATATCAAGATGGGGTGCACAAAGAGTGTTGTGCTGTTGGGTTCCATGCCTGGGCAAGTTCGATGCACTTGTGATGGGCAGGCTGTCTGCATATCATCTCCCCCTTAGTGGACCCCTGTTGCCCTGTGTGTGTGGTAAGGGAGGTGCTGCCCCTCATTAGCTCATAAGACACTTCTGGGAAGCCATTACCCTCCCAGGGGCTTCAGGAGACCCCCTAAAGCACCATCTCTTTGTGGGCTTTTGTAGAGAGAAAGTGGTTAATGAAGCTATCTCCGAAGCACACCAGGTATGAGGTTGAACGCCTCAGTTGCTTGCACATTTTAAGGGACCTGGGCTACTTCAGTGGCAGCTGATTATATTCAGTCATTCGTGTGGCTCCCCTGAGGGCAGGGTTTTTATTTTTAGAGAAACCTCTACTCGCTGACTGTTGGAAAAGAAACACTCAGGAGGAGAATCAGCAGTCACTTGTTTCAGTAAACATTGAATATAACATATGCCTCTCAAGTAATGTGTATCCAAACATACAGTTTACAAATAATTAACACCATGTTAATTAGTCACATTAATTTATGCCACTTTGTGGAATTATTTCCTCAGAGTGTTTAGGAACACTGCCAGGAGCTTGAGCCAAACAGTGTGAAAATGTGTCTGAAGTTAACTGTTGTGAGTGGCTGTGAGACACAGCTTGAACAAGTTGTCCTGGGGGCCCCGCGGCATGTTAGAGGCTGCCCCAGGTTTCCAGCTAGAGAAAATGAGACAGCGCCTCTTTTCTCTTCGCGCCTCTTTGTCACTTTTTGCTTTCTGCTCAATGTTGCTGAATGCCCGCTGTCCAAGATACGCTGCTGCATACAGTGAGTAAGCCTGGTTGAGTTTTATATACAGCAATATTGTCCTAACAACATATGTCTGCATATTCGAAAACAACAGCCACAACAATCAATGACTAGGAATTATTTCCTTTAAGCAAAGCTCTGAGAGTATAAAATTGCAAAAGCAATGTGCCAGTGTTGCAGGACAGCTTCATGCCCTATCTATCTATTATTATTTTATACTAACTTATTTATTGGGGGGAGAGCACACATGTGGTGGTCAGAGGATAACTCATAAGAATCTCCTTTATCCATGTGGGTCCCTGGGGAGATCAGACTCAAATCATTAGGCTTGGCAGCAAGCTCACCAGCCTTATCCATCTTTGAAACTTTGGCATCTTCACAAAGACTGAAACCAAGTCTCCAACAGTGTGTCAAGAAAGAGACTAGCCAGGCAGCTCAGACACAAGAGTGGGAGCTGTACAGAGAAAAGAAGCTCTTAGAGTAGGCAGCAGGGAAAACAAACAAAAGCGAATTGCAAAATGATCTGAAACTTAGAGAACAGCTTGTGGAAACATGGCCTTTCAGTGGACCTGTCAGGCTAGGGTGAAGGATAGGGCTGGGCTGGCACTGACGTCAGAGCTAGTGCAACAGGCTGTGGCTGATCCTCATGGACCTGCTATAGTCAATTTCATTGGGGCAACTTATTCAATAACAGGCAATGAAATTTGGTTCTCTTACTTAGACTTCTCAGTATGAATTGCTGATATAACCAGGCAAGACACAGAACCCATCATTAAAAACCATGTTTTTAAGGAAGGCATATGAAGTGGATTGCTCATTATAAACTGATCATAGATACAAAGGCTGAAGTCTTTAAATCTATAACTTATTTTTCAAAGGATCAAAGTTGAACCCAAAATCCATACATGTGGGCTAATTCAGATAAATATGTGAATGTGAGACTATAAGGAATCAGGTACAAGGAGGACATCATGGAGAACAGAAGATGTTCGTTCCTTCAGAAGAGCCAAGTCTCTACAGTTGTGAAAATAATATTGAATTGGTTATTACTACTTTTTAAACCTCCAAACCCCTGTTTTGTCTATGCAGCATAGACCACTGTAAGCACCCTTGCCCCATGAGAAATATGGAAAGTGTCAGGAGATAAAATGAAGGATGATGAGGAAGGAAGGCCCTAGGGATGCACTGGGGAATATTAGGACCCGACAGCATCCCAGGACCTGTGAAATACAACCATTCTGTTAAGAAGAAGGTGTACACAAGAGGAAATGTCAGCACTCACACCCAAATGAAACCCAGAACTATGTTTAAAAATCCAAAGAAACCATGACCCATTTAAAATGGGAGAAAAATTCATGGAAGGAGAGGCCCTTTCCTAGTACCTGTCCCTAGCTGTCTTCAGGGAGATTTGTTAGGGCGGTTTCCATGTAGAAACATTGATAGGCACGGAGGTAATTTCTGCATGAGAATTTTTTGACTTAGTATGAGAACCACTGTGGATTATAATTTCCTCCCAAATCTTGGTTAATAACAATAAATATTGAGTGCTAACTTAAATTTTTTATTTAGGGCCTATTTGATTCATTTTAACTTTTATTCAATTTGGTTCCCCTTAATATTTATCCAATAATGTTCCAGAATTCCCAAGATGTGAATACATGAAAGCTCTCCCGTAATATCCAGGAGACTATTGAGAATATAAAAGCAGCAAAAAAAAATCGTCCTAGGGTTTCAGGATATTCTGCAACTTCAAAGAGAACCGAATGAAATCTGTACCTATTTTGCCCAAACTGAAATTGCACTCGGCAGGAGCAGGACTTCTCCCCATGCAGAAATCTGAAAATGCATTTGAAAAAGTAGATCCATATTTTAATTAAAAGGGGCCATTCTGAGCCCAGCATGTGCAAGTGTAACATTAATATTTGTGACACTAGCCATGGGGGACAAGGGGGCAAAGAGGGTCTTTCACGAGCAGCTGGAAGTCAAGGTTGATCTTTCTTGAAGTCCAGAGTCTCACAGACATGAAGGGGTCTGCTCTTGCTTCAAAGCGATACCCAAGGACAAGGGCCACTGATGAAAGGTCTGGAGATCCATTAGGGTAACTGTGGAGGGTTCAGAGTTTAAGCAGTGAAGAGGTCTGGTGAAGAAAACATGTCATGGAAATGCAGGATATAGCAGAATGTGTGTGATAGCCAGCACCTACTCCACCATCACACAGTACATCAGTGAGTGTAACTCCACAAGCACACGGATTATAAAATCAGTGCTATTAGCTTCCTGTGCTCCAGGAAGCACCCAGGCCTACCAAATTTCAATGGCTTTTATTGGGGTTATTTGCTTAGTGGCAGAAACAACCATTGTCAAACAGTATCATATTAAGGCATTTTACAGAAACGTGAATATATTAAGCTGACTAGGTACATCTCTTCAGTGCTGGAACAAAATGATACAATGGCTGGCAGCCAGCTGTGGCCAACTCAGTACTGCTGGTTTCATAAACATGTGTATTCAAAAACTAGAAGCTTAGAAAGTCACATGGGTAGATGAATTAAATTCCCTATGTCAAATGGATTGTTTGCCTTTCTTAAAGAGAAGTTTGGCTGTTCTTCAAGGAAACATGCTTTTAAAATGGGGTCTTGCTTCTTAAAGGTTGGGCTTCATAATGACTTATTTCTTTACTCCCAAATTTAAGCTTATTTTGGTTTAAATAATCCAGGATGTAAGAGCAAGGAAGAGAAAGGGAAGGAGGGTATTTAGAACTCATTCCAAACTCCTTTGTTGGTTAGAACTGGCTAAAAGAGTCCCAAGCAGAGAAGCTCAATATTAAATTCCATTGAAACTGCCCAGTCCAATTGTGCATATCAGCTTCACCAAGCACATAGCCCTGACAATAGATTGTTAATAACAAATAACTGAATTTTAAATTTTAATTCATTTTAACCTCTATAAAATGGACTTAAAAACTGAAGCAACTAAAAGCAAGTGGTTCCAAGTTCACCATTACATTAGCTTTAAGACTAGGAAGAGAGGAGATGTAAAGTGAATAATAGAAAACAATTTCAAATGGATTATGTTGACATTGAACTGCTAGGTAGCAGAAGATGGCATTGTTTGAATCCTGTGGTTTGAACTGGAATGTCCTCTATGGGTCATTGAATGTATGCTGTGTTGGAAGGCTGTGGAGCCCACAGAAGGTAGGATCTAGCTGAAGGCAGCAGGTCACTGGGAATGCACCTTTGATGGCTACACTCTCTTTCTTGCTTCCTAGGGCTCACCCTGCTTTCTGGAGTGCTGCAACATGAGCAGCCTCCATGTGATCATACTACTAGAAACTGGGCCATATCTTTTCTGCTGTGAGAGACGAAAGACCCCCAAAACCATGAGCCAAATAAGCTTTTCCTCTTTTAAGTTATTCTGTCAGGTATTATGGTCACAGCTACGCAAGAGCAACTGATGTGTTTAGTGAAGATACTGACTATGTGGTTCATTTTGTGCACATCATGACACGCGACTGTCATCAGATACTTACTGACCTTAAAGTGTTTTATTACTTCATGCCATACAGCACTGCAATACACTTACTTTATCATCTCACATAGACAACACACATTACAGGAAGACCTATGCAAATCAGAACTAGCGAGTAAATGGAAACTGTGATTTTAATTATAACTTATTAAATGTGGATGAGTGAGATGGTTCAGCAAGAAAACTATTTGTTGACAAACATGATGACCTGGATTTGATCCCCTGGACCCATGTGCTAGAGGGAGAGAATTTACTTCAGCACGTTGTCCTCTGATATTCATACTTGAGCCTTGTGGTACGTGAGGTATGTGCTCAAGTGTGCACACAACCTCCCCCCAACAAGCACAGATAAATAAGCAAGCAAGCAAACAAATAAATGAATGTAGTTTTAAAAAAGTGAATTATTTATTTCATTTTTTTCTTCAATAATTATAGACAGATTAAAAAAATCTTAGAGGGTAGCACTGACATAAAACCACCAGTCACTTCTACCACAGGAAAAGTTAATTGAAAAGATTAGAAGAAATATCACAGATTTAGGAGGAATGTCAATTGCAATTTCCTGCAACATAACAAAACAAAGCTGTTTGTTGTGTAAAAAAAAGATGTTAAAGTAATAAAGTAGACAATATAAAGAGATATTTTCAGAAAATACACAGTAATTTGGAATAGACATTTCCTTTCAACACTAAGAACTAACGTGTTACTACTAGAAAATACTGTTCCTAGAATGTGATTGCTAGGAAATCTGAAACTGTACATGTGGTTGGTGTTCCATATCTGTCTCCTGTTGTCACGAAGCCAACAGATGCTCACACTTCTAAATCCATCTGGAATTCCCATCAACTGCCAGTTACTCTACTGCCGTTGCCCACAGCTTCCCTCTTGTTCTGTCTGTAGGGTTTCTGAGATTTAGCCTTGCCCCGAGGCCATTCATTCTTTATTATCTTTTCAAGATGGCAACCTACTTTTATTCCCATAAGACACAGAGAACAAACAGCACCTATGGTACCTTACCAGACTGGCCACTGTTGTCCATATTACCTACCATTCTGCCTCCCTCATCCACCCTGGGATGCTTTCTGTTTCTTTAAATATGCCAAGACAATTCCCACATCAGAGGTCTGAACCCATTCTCTCCACCTACAACTCTTCTTCTCATTACATGTGTATTAGTTTAGTAGCTGAATAGAAGGATATGTGTGGAGAGAGGTAAGGTGACTTTGATTTTTGAATTTTATCTGCTGCTATTCATTTCTCTATCAGCATCAGTAGACATCCATTACTTTATTCCCATGTTGACAGTACTAGGTTGAGGGCTGGAGAGATGGCTCAGCAGTTATAGAGCACTGACTGCTCTTCAGGAGGTCATGAGTTCAAATTCCAGCAACCACATGGTGTCTCACAACCATCCGTAATGAGACATATGGGTATCTGAAGACAGCTACAGTGGACTTTGAGCCTGTGCGGTGAGAGCAGGAGCCAGAGCAAGCAGGGCGGAGGAAGAGGGAGAAGGGAAGGGGGGGCGGAAATCAGTACTAGGCTGAATATTGAGAACCCTAAAATTTAAGAGGAGGAAGAAGAAAAAAAACCCTCTTGATGAGAAATAAAACATAACATGGCTTCTGTTTGTCTTTTCTACAAAGTTACAGAAAGATGAAATTCATCACCAGCAAAGTCATTGTGAGTATTTTATGTTATAAATACATGGAAAACAAGACAAAAACAGAAAACTAGGGCTCAACTTGATGGTATCGCAGATAGAATATAAAAAATTAATGATATTATGGGTCTCAACCTGGGCTGGGAACAGAGATAGAGAAACTCAAATCCAATCAATAGGGTTGAAGCGGTCAGCAGGGCTGGTTCCTCTTGGGCAGGGCTATATCTCATTAAGTCTGTATCCTCAGTGCCAGGTCCCGAGGAGGAATTCAATAAATTCCTCCTAAATTGAAATCATCACTTACAATAAGCCCTTAACAAGATGGTGAATTTATTGAATGCATAGTGTATACCACTATACCTTAGCATCCTTACAGCCTCTTGTGTACCAGTCTCCATAACTGTGCACGTGCCATATGGCCAAAATCTTCAGTCTTAGACATAGCTAAAGAATAATGTGAATGAAGGAGGCAAACCAGATGTAGACATCATAAAGAATAATGTAACTTGAGGATGGGAAGTACCTACAGAAGCCCATGAATGTTTTCCCCTAATGTCTAATATATAGGTCTTTATTTGAAACCTCCCAAGTTTTAAATATTGTCAGCTAACTCACAGTGTCTGACACCACCATGCAAGCAATCAAGAACACTATGTTTGGTCCTTCAGATGACAAGATTGTGGTCTAGATGCTGAGAAGATGGGTAGGTGTGAGAAGTCAGCCGTATTCAAAGGAGGCAGCACTTTTTAATTCTCTACATCTTCCCAGCCCCCACTGGTGGTGGGTACATTCAGCTTCATTTGTAGTGAGGAAGAATAGTAATGAGAAGGGTTAAACTGTCTTTTCTGAGTCACATGCCTAGATAGCCAGAAAGGCAGTGATTAAAAGTCAAAGCTATTGATTTTCCCAACATATTGAGCTGTCTTCTCATTACAGATTCTGGACTAATTCTTCAACAGGAAACAAACAGTCCCACAAAAACAAACAAAACAGTTCTTTCACTGGGAGAGATCCTCAGATGGACCTGATAGTTAGGTAAGGTCCCTTTGAAACATGAATAGCAACACTCCCTGGGGGAATATACTTAAAAAAAAAAGACACATTCTTGCACATGTCAAACTTTCTGAGGTATGGTTTTGCAGTCACCTAAACACAAAGATTGCCTGCCCTTCAATATAACAGTAACACGTAACACTCACAGAAAGGCTTGCCATATAACTTGGCAGTTCGGTCTTTCTTTTTGGTTTGCAAAGGCTCATTTTTGCAGACATGTGTTTCTGCTTAGAAGTGTACAGAGGTGGATAAATCACCAGGGTCGTCGTCCGTAGAGCTGGCTCCATTAACTTTCTTGGCATGATCTCACCATTGAAGTCAACATGACTTAAGAGTTTATACAACATTTTATTAGACTTTAATCCTCGACCTTCCCTGCATTTAAATGTTCATCTGTTGGGTTAAAAAAAAATGAATGTTGCTTGTGAGTCAAAGACCAACGTATCCTAACTTTAATTTGTGTTTAATTAACTTATTCTGCTCATTTTGATTTTAGGCAGGCAGGAGGGAAGTTTTAAACATCCCTGAAGGAAATTGTGTGTGTGTGTGTGTGTGTGTGTGTGTGTGTGTGTGTGTGTGTGT
>JANHMN010000007.1:41829135-41846876 GCA_030674055.1 Rhabdomys pumilio | reverse complement strand
TGTGTGTGTGTGTGTGTGTGTGTGTGTGTGTGTGTGTGTGTGTGTGTTACATGTACCTAAAAAGCTACAAATGTAGTGCACTTTATGAAAAAAGTGGTTAGAAACTAAAGGCTCAAGATAATGAAGAAAATGCGACCATTTACTAGGATTTATTAGCCACACTTCTGCAATGACTACATTTAACTGGCTTTGTCATCTGCCCCTGAACCTCTTGCTCTGTAATCCTTACCAGACTTTTCTGTGTACAGTACTCTCATTAAAAACAACTCATCAAAACTCAATAAAATTTTATTGTTTCCACAGAATCTTCAGACCACTAGATCTCAGCAAGGAACAATTTTAATTCTCAGAGTACACTTGGCAAAGTCTTGGAAGATGGTTTTGGTAGGATGTCATGATTTTAGTGGGTAGAGGAAAGTACAACTAGCTTACCACAATGCGAAGAGAAAGCATGACAGATGACAGCCTGGAAATAGTGTTGTGTAGCATTCCCACACAGAACTCGAGTGCTCACATCCTGCCTTTTGTTTTGTGGTGAAGCACTAGTTCTATCCCCAATCTTACGAGAAAAGATACAGAATTTAGACGACAAACTTCAAAAGCCACCTTTTGCACCAGATACCAACTGTCCCTAGGCCAGAGCCATAAGCTTATTGCAGCTCACTAACTTACAAATGAAGGAGGGAAAGTATGCCTGCCTTTAAAAGATAATGGCTCAGATCCTGGATCAATGGGCATCAGGAGCAAAAGTAGGTTTCTGTCACCATCATCAACACACCGGATCCACGGGAATTTAAAATACCTGTGTGGAAGCATGATAGCTTCCCATTGCATTCATTCACTTCTTCAATAAAGAACTATTGTACAGCTGGTTGCTATATATGCCAAGCACCCTAATGGGTTCTGGTGTGGGTGACAAACACACTTATACTCTTACTAAATCACTTCTATGCCTTCCCATCTTTATTGTTGTTGTGTCTGTTTTTATTGTTCGTGAGGTTTTGCTTGGGAGACAGAATCTCACTGTATAGCTCTGGATGGCTTCAAAGTCATGATTCCATTGCTGCAGCAACCTCCCTCCCCTTCCTAGCCCTTAGAGTCTCAGATGATAGGTATGTAGATCCAAAACCAGTTTCCTCCCATTATGATCACTAGATAGACAAGAGAAACTGATGGATGATCTTGAAAAACGTTGGATTCCCTATTTCAAGAGTCCCCTTCATAAGGAGTGACTCCAGAGAAGAAGAACCCATGATGAGAAGCAGTGAGTGGGAACTTACTTGTTGGGCAGGGTTAGAGGAACAAATCACACATCAGCTGGGATTAAGTGGAGCCTGATCCTGAGACAGACTCACCCCCTCCAGAAGTACCCAGTGTCCTACACAGGCTAAGGAGGAATGCTGTCACCTGAAAGCAGGACTTCAAGGGATTTAAACCTGATCCCCTTGAGACTTTGGTGAGTAGATCAGAACAACTCTGTCCTTTCCAGGAATTACTGCTACCCCTCACCACCTTACAGTTTCATCATTCTCATCCATAGTGCTCTGTACATGAAAAAGAACAATGTGCACATTGTGTGTTTATGTATATGAGTGTTTTTCACTTCCCAGGTCTGGACAGCAAAAGACAGAAATCAAAAGGAAAGAGGAAAATGGTTTTGGAGAGCTAGCCACCTTCTAAGACACACCAGATACAACTTAAGAAAAGTATAGCAACTATTCTGGAAGCCGCAGAAACACAGTGGGTACATAATAGTGGCAAAACCATAAACTTTTCCATATTAGCCACCTGCTAGATATGGATATTGAGCAAGCTCCTGTTCTGTATGCTTCCATTTTCTCATATTCGATAGGGATGATAAAATTATTATACTATAGGGTTGTTGTAATGACTCAATGAAGTAATACGTGGAAACAAAATAGCATCAGACACATGTTTCTCAAGTCCTTGTTATAATATTATCATTACTAATATCATACAGATGCCCTGGCTTAGACATAGATTATTACTCTCAAGGAATGAGAGCCCAGATGTCAGACTAAACAGTAAAAATTCTCTACAAGGCTGAGAACGACGATTCAGCATGCAGTAAGCCCTTCATCAATGACCAAAGAAAAACTGAATGAATGCATCAAATGAGATCTCAAAGAAGAAATTTGGAGTCAGAGGATTTGTATGGTCCTGTGAAAGCACTAGGAACAAATGCATTCACAGGTCACTGAGACCTTCAGGGCACAGGTAAGATTTATCCATGCAGGACATCTGCACAGATTCTAGCCTCGAGCCCAAGGAAGTTCCTAATAAACTCTGGGTTCCAGTCTCACCTTCTAATCATTTATTTATTCTTCCTAAAGGGCAAAGGCAGAAGGGCAGAGGCTAACTGACAAATATTAAATGTCTAACTCTATACAGACTAACTCTGTACAAGGTTTTCTACTAAGTAGGTTTACAGTTTATCCCGGAATAGCTTGGTTGACACTCCACCTATGCCATTACTCAACTCTGCACATTCCTTCAGTAAACACAATGGACCCAGACCCTTCACCACATCCTTAGTCCTGGGAAATGGTACTTTAGAGACATTTTCCAGAATCCTACTAGAGCGGTTTTTCAGTAATCATTTGATAGAAGATCAAATAAAATATACAAAGCTTTGTGAAGAAGGAAGCACAAAAAATATACTAGACATGAATCTTACAGACCCTGTTTCTCCCCTTGATGTTCTTAGAAAAGCCCACCCCACTCCCCAACTTCTGTAAGTGCCTTCTGTAAGATGACATTAGTTGAAAATATATCACTCAGTCATAACAAGCAGCAAGAAAGATGACACGTTCATATATTATACAGTTTTATTTATTTTAATAACATTTAGAGCATTATGATAACAAACAGAGAAAAGGACACCTCCCTGTGAGATCTGCTACTGATTTCTTGTGAGAGCCTAAAAGAGTCAGGAACTCCTCTTCACATTTGATTTCTGAGGTCAAAGAATATAGAAAGGAAAGCTTTTTGTTTAGCAAGCTCAAAGCACTTCCTTTTGTGTGCTCCCTCCCCGCCCCCCAGGTTCCTATAGCTTCCCTTAAAAACACACAGATTCTTCCACAGAGGTGCAGAGATACCAAATGGCTTGTTTTAAAGTGAATTAGCAACCAAAGTGGAAGTCAGAAGAAGGAATTACTATTGTAAGTTTGATAGCATTCTGGTAGGGAGGCTCAACAGCTGGCTCTTCAAGACAAAACCACCTCACTTTTGTATGGCCCACCAATCCGAGTGGTGTAGATACTCCAATAATGCTGATTGCAGGAATCTTACTGTGTTGTCACAGAGCACAATCATGAACAGAGGTTCTCGGCTTCCTCTCCTGAAGGTTAGCACCTGGCTGCAGTACACTACAGTCTGATTGTCCCATTCAGTTCATCACAGACACGAGTGGACAGTGATACCCATCGTCAGTCACACCTTCATGCCATGACATATGGAGTGTGGGGAACTGTTGTATTTCAGAGATAGTACCTGTAATATGAAGGTCTTTATGGCAGAATAGAAACTCATTTTTCTTATTATTCCTAACATTTAGAATTAGCATAGTTAGCTACTCAGAAACTATATGCTTTTAAGATTATACATAAAACTACACAGCATAAAAATAAGGGGTTTAATATATTACATATATTTGCAGTATATATAATTTATATTTACAAAAAATCCTTATAATCATGATGTATTAGTTCTTAATATAGTTGCTGTAACAAAATACCCAGAAAAAGTAACTTAGAAGAGCTACAGTCAATTGAGATGGAGAAGTTTGGCAGCAGGATACAATTGGTCATGATAGAATAGTCATAAGAGTAGAAGCAGGAAGCGTTGGTTCTTATTGTGTCCATAGTCAAGTAGTAGAGAATGAGGAGAACCTATATTCAGCTTACTTTTTCCTTTCCTCTCTTTGAGACTCGGGCCCATCCAGTTACTGCCTACTTTTAGAGTAGGGCTTCCCACTCCAACATACCTAATTCTTCTTTGGAGATATGCTGAGACATCTGTTTCCATGGTGATTTTAAATTCTATCAAGTTGACAGACAAGCTTAACCACCAAACATGCCAAATTAGCTGTGTCTTGATTTATGGAATTTAGTCTTAATAATATAACCTAAACCTCCCAGAGAATCAGGTTGGTAAGATTGAATTCTCAAGCAATTACACAGATGATAAAGCTCCTCAGTTTCTTCCCAGAATGCTTCATAGAGAGAGGAAATGGGAGTTGGAGAAAGTATGCCTCGTGTTCTAAATGTCTGTACTGTATCTACTCTCAGTATGGAACTCTCCAGGTCAGGATTAGCATTCTTACAAATGATGCCTTCAACTGCTATCTTGTCTTCCATTATCTCTAGAGTGACTTTATCCCATAACTAAGCTGGCTTTGATCCATCATAAAGACTGTGTTCTTGAAATGTTTTGAATGAGAAGGTCCCTCCCCTTCCTCAGGCTCATAAATAGAAACAATTGGTCCCCAGTTGGGTGACACTGTTTGGGGAGGCAATAGATTCTTGACTAGACAAGTTTATGATCAGGTACAGGCTTTGAGAGTTTACAGCTTTGCCTCACTTTCTGTTCCGATTCTTCCATGTGGATGAGAATGTGATTACCTGTTTCTTGCTTCTGCTAGCCACCATGCTATACCTCCCCTGCTGTTATCTCCTAGGAACTCAAATAAACCCTTTCTTTCTCTCTTTCTCTCTCTCTCTCTCTCTCTCTCTCTTTCTTTCTTTCTTTCTTTCTTTCTTTCTCTCTTTCTTTTCCTTCCTTCCTTCCTTCCTTCCTTCCTTCCTTCCTTCCTTCCTTCCTTCCTTTTTTCCTTCCCTTTCGGTTATGGTATTTTATCAGAGCAGCAAAAAGGTAGCCCATACAGCTCTCATGACCTTATCACTTAAAGGTCTGACTACACAATCCCTCAACGTGGCACGTAAGTTTCAGCAGGAGCTTTAGGAGCTGACACTGAAACCAACAGAGCCACACAGAGACGGTGGGATACAGCTTTGTGCAGAGTGATAGAGCAGGCAGAACAATCAGATAAAGATGTGAGTGTAGAAGTGGGAGAAGGATGAAGTTGTCCAGGTGATCACCACCATCATTTTCTATAATGTACCCATGTTTTGTTGTTGGTGGTAGAGTTTGTTTTGTGTGTTTGTGTGCACTTTCCAATGGACGCTTTAGCATAACACAGAGATTACCGAAGTATGAGTCAGAAAGGGTGTTAGAGGATAATCCATATCTGAGAAACTTAGAGATGATAAACACTTGGACTATAAGCACAGGGAGGGTGCATTGCATGCTGAATGTCTGCTGTGAAGCCAGTAAAAGTTAGACTTATTTTTATTAGATAGCCTGGAGCCTAAGGATTGTGGGGCCAGGATGTGGTACACGGATCTTGATAACCAGAAACGGGGAGGGAGAGAGAGAGAGAGAGAGAGAGAGAGAGAGAGAGAGAGAGAAAAGAGAGACAGAGAAAAAGAGAGACAGAGACATAGTGTTACAGGGACTATGAACCAAAGACATCACTCATAGGGCAAGGTAACTACAACAGCAAGAAGAGGAACCCAGGATGCAGACAGGGAGCACCAAAGTTCCCTGTGAGAGGAGGAACCTAGCATGCTCACTGTCAGGACCTCAGAAGAGTCTCTACTTCAAACACTTCCCAAGCACCCTGACAAACATGGTCTAGCTGTCATTTCTACCTCACCCTTTAGGCTCTGGCAAAGAAGGAAACAGCAGCTGTATTGTGAAAGTCGAGTAGGAAGGAGGTGAGCCAAGAAGAGCAGGAAGAACAGAGCTTTGGTTAGTCCCCCCCACCACACACACACACACAGCCTTCAGAGTTGGGCCTGGACCATACAGGAGACTGGATTTCAGTCAAGTTCAAGCTTTGGCTATGCCACAGCACCAGATATTCTAGTAACTACATGGAGCCCAGTGTTTGAAATTTCAGAGGCTGAGGCCAGTTGAGAATGGGAAAGCAGATGTGGATAGTATTATTCTGGGACACTGAGGTAGGATAGGAGGGGACACAGGGATGAAATAGTAGCCCAGAAACAAGCTAGCTACCTGGAGCTTTCCAGTATAACATTATACAAACTGGGGCTAGGGTGGCTATAACTAACAGTTCCAAGATGATATGGTTTTGGAATGGGGTGAGTCCTACATTCACAGGAAGATCTTTATAAATGGAAAGAGAGGAGCCAGCACAAGGAAGGAGGTCTTGTGAGGACAGCGGTAGCAAGCGGTGATACAGTAACAGACCAAGGCACACCAAGCCTGTTAGCAACCGGCGTTGGAAACTGACAGAGAAGCACAGGACAGAGTTTCCCTCAGAAGCCCAGAATGGCTGAACCTATCCTGTTGGCATCTCACTTTTAATCTTCTGGCCTCTAGAATTAGAAGAGAGTTGGTTCCTTTGACTTTAAACAACCAAGTTTTTGGTAATATGCTTTAGCACCCACCATAAAGAAAACAACCCAGGTACATGCGGACATAGTCGTCAACCAAAGAAGGCGGTGGTACGAAACAAAGCGGTGTCTGATCGCAGCCCCCACGACGAGCCTGAGCTGAACAGTAGTTTACAGGTGCTTTAACTTTGCTTCTTCCAACTCATATGGAGAAATAATGAGGCAATGAAAGTTAGCTAGGCCCAGCTGTGGCCTGGGATGCAGCTCGGGGGTAGAGTCAGAAGGCCACAGAAACAGTATGGAGAGGAGAGGTAACCTCCGGTGCCTGTAGGTGTCCTCCTAGCAATAGCCCCACGATCTTGTTCTCGGCCTCTAAGACCCAGGCTGCTGCTGCAGACAGAATAAATATAAATGAAAGTGGCTTCCTGCCATTTCAAGAAACCTTTCTCTGCCTTGCCTCCTGTTAGGAGAAAAAAAATCAAGAATCTGAGGTCTTCTGTCTTTGTGGACGCCCTCTGACGCTCTGGCTCCATGCTGTCTGTGGCTCCCTCCCGTTACCTACTGTTTAGGAACCGTTTTATGGAGACCGGCCCTTGGAGAGAAAAATCTAAAATGTTTTGCAAAATCCAAAACATGGAGAGTTCCAGGGCTCTCAAAGAGCAAAACCCTGGAGAGAGGCCAGCACAATTGCAGCACTGGCATCTCCCTCTCGCCGGATTTTGACAGAACAGGCAGCAATTGTTTTCTGACAGAGTTTCATTGCCTTCCTTCCTTCCTTCCTTCCTTCCTTCCTTCCTTCCTTCCTTCCTTCCTTCCTTCCTTTTTTTCTTCCTTCCTTCCTTCCTTTTTTCCTTCCTTCCTTCCTTCCTTCCTTCCTTCCTTCCTTCCTTCCTTTTTTCCTTCTTCCTTCCTTCCTTCCTTCCTTCCTTCCTTCCTTCCTTCCTATCTTTCCTTTCTTTCTTTCCTTCTTTCTTCTTAAAAATATGTGGTGGTGGTGCTGGCAGGTCAAAGAAAAGGACATTATTCCACCCACATTGTGTGGCTGGGAAACTCCCAGTGGGATGCAAGAGGGAAGGAGAGAAAAGGCATATGGAAGATTCATGAATACTGGGTAAATCTATGTAACACTCTGTCTATCTGCTGGGTAAGGATTGGCATTACATAGTACCTGTGAATGTCAAAGCATAAGGAAACAACTGAGAAGGTGACAGATAGTCAAATGACACCCAGAAACAGGGAAAACGCCTGCACCATATCTCAAAACTCTACCATTTCTAGCACTGGTCCTCATGAATGTCCTTAAGAGACATTTCTGATCTGCTGTCACAGATTGCCTTTCAGATATGAAGAAGCCACACTATCCTCTTGAAAAGCCAATGAATAACAGGCCATTATTGTAGCTATTTAGGACTGAAGAAACTGAGGGAGATGGGTGGGACCTCTTGGTGAGTATATTCATCACTCCTGGGAGTTTACAATGCCAACAGGGGCTCAACACTGATTAGCCAACACTGATGCCCACTGTATCACTAAAGCAGGAATAGGCAGAAGAAATAGGCAAAATGTCAAATGTGTGAAATTAGGACTGGGTTTGAGGATGGGCTTCAACCATAAAAAACCAAGGTTAGCTCAGTTTCTTCCCTCTGTTAGCTTGATACATGAATGGGAGATAGGGCTCTTCTTCTGTAACAATGGCCTAGGAAGAGAGACTGAGAAGGACTCAATACTACATTCAAGCCTGGAGAAAAAAAATGGTGGGATTGATTAGCAATATCTTTTTCTCTTGGGTTAAGGAAAATGGAGTGAATGCTTCTGTCGAGTGTTCTCACACTCTGCCTCCTTTGTGTAGGTTGATTCTACAAAGCACTCAGGTGATGTCCCGAGGTGAGAGGCCAATAGTTCACTCCAAGCCTCTGGTTTTGTACAATCTGACTTTCAAAGAGGATGAGGTTTCAGAATATTGATAAAGAAAGAAAGTCAGTTAGTCAGCACTAGGAACACCCATCAGTACAGAAGAGCATATATCCAAGAGAGACTTTCCCTCGCGCTCTCTAAAGAATCATGAGAGCCCAGCAACATGGAGTCCATTGTCTTAAATTTTCGTTCTCACCTCCTGCTTTTCTCGTTTCCACCCATCCCTAAAGGCGTCTAAACACTCTAAGGCATTCATAATATTTTCTTACTCCTCACCTTATTCCTTGCATGTGACAACCTGCAATATGCTGTCATATGATATTTCTTATGTTCGTCTTTATTTCAGGCTTCCTCCTTATGGGCTTATATCAAATGATAAGCAGAAAGAACTGTTCTCAGAAAGAGATGAAAATGAATTCTGCCCTTTTTAAAATTTATGAGTCTAAAAGGGGGCGTATCTCCTGACCTCTGTGAGCTTGCTTGCTTCACCCACAAAGGGGATGCTAATAATTGCCAGTCCATCTGTCCGTTCTTTGTTTTGCAGAAGGGGAAAGTGTTATTTTTCCGCACCTACTCTGTGCTTGACAATCTGCAAAGCACCTTATATTCATAATTATGGCTAAGGTGTGTTGTTTTCTGTTGCTGACTCTTCACTGTCCTCGAGGCTGAATATGAAGTTGCCCACTGAAACAACGGGCAAACGTGAAGAAAAAATTCTAAGTATCTCACAGAATATGGCACATAACACGGAGCCAACACCTTTTATTATTCTTTTGATCAGTAGAAATCTAGAACTAGATATAGTCGTGGTAGCTCATGCCTGTAAGCAAAGGACTGAAAAGGCCTAGGCAGAAGAATTCCTGTTAATATGAGGCCAGCCTGAGCAACAGGAGTTACAGACTAGTCTGTGCTATAAAATTAAGACTCCATCTCAATAACAATCATCAATCAATAAGAAAGGGAGGGAGGGAGAAAGGTAAAAAAGAGAGGAAGAGAGGCAGGGAAAAGAAAGAAATTTAGATTTCTCCTCCCTTCAAGTTCATAGTAGGGCATGCCTTATGGAACAGAACTCCTTGTTAGAGAAGGTGGAGATGGCAAAGTTAACGATACCAGGAGACATGGTATCAGCAATTAGACGTTGACTTGAGAGTGAGTCCATGAGGAAAGTTTTTTCTCTGGTGTATAAAGCAGAGTGGAAAGAAAAAGCAATGCTGGTTCTTAGGTTGGGCATCTGTTGGGGGTTAGGAGAACAAGACAGTCTCTGCATTGTTAACTGATACTCCTCTCTAGAAGCCTGAATCCTGGCATAAAGAGTGAACTGTTCCCTGTTACAGCAAATCCTTGTGGTGACTGGGACTGTGCTCTGTATTCTTCCCTCCTGAATGGCTTTTTGCACAGTGTTTGATGGGCTGTCACTTCTTGGAGTCAGGAAGATCCAAGCAATGCATCCTTGTGTACAATTTTTCTTTCTTTTCTCTTGAGCATCATTGAATATCTACAGTTAGATATTTTCCCACCAGAACTGTGCATCCTTAAAAATATCTATACATAAGAATATGAGAGTTTGGTGGAGATGATTCTGGAATGTGGCTACATCTATTAGCTGTTAAAAAGATTGGAAAAGAAATAAAAGTTAGATGATATAAGAACAGGGAAGTTTTGAAATACTCTTTGGGTATGAAACTTAGAACAGACCTGGAATACAGCAAGTTACCAATTTAATGATAGCACTACCACCATCATCAACACCACCATCACTACCATCATTACCACCAACACCATCAGCACCATCAACATCACCATCAGCATCACCACCAGCATCATCTCTATCACCATAACCTCATCAGTACCTCCCAGCTGAGACAACACAATCCTTTATAACAGTGTGTTTTATACGCTGTTAAAATTAAACCAGAGTCATAGAATAAAATAGCTGGGCCATGACCAGCATCTGGGGGCTCCCTGAGACTGAATTACCAACCAAAGAGCACATGAGGATAGGATCTCGGCATCATGCACATTTGTAGCAAATGTGCAGCTTGGTCTTCAGGTTGGTCCCCCAACAACTGGAACAGGGGCTTATCCTGACTCTGTTGCCTCCATATGGATCCTGTTCTCTTAACTGGGCTGTCTTGTCTGTCCTTAGTGGGAGAGGATGTGCCTAGTCCTGCACTTGAGGTGCCAGGATAAGCTGGTACCCAGGGAGACCTCCCACATCTCCAATGTGAAGGGGAAGAGGGGTGAGGGAGAAGCCATGTGAGCTGGGGACTGGGAAAAGAGGGAGGCTGTGATCAGGATATAAAGTGAATAAATAAATTAATGAAAAATATCAAATAGGGGAAATGTGTCAAAATATGTATCATATGGTAGAATAATTTATTTTTACGTGCTCTTGTGTCATCATACACTGAGACACATGCAAAATATATTCATTGCTCTGAGTAATGGTCAAAGTTGGCTTGAAAACAGTCCAGTGAAACAGTGCCAGGAAGACAGAGCTACCAGGGGACACAGGTATTGCTCTGAAACTGCCCACTGCCCTCTTGTTGAGAGATTTACCCTGAGAAATTCCTCTATTTTTGTGGTTTAACTTCTACCCCCTAGGGGATAATGCACATAAGGGAATGCATATAAAGGAAGCCGATTGTTCTTATCCCTAGCCTTCAGTCCAAGCTTCTCTGGGTCTGTCTTCCCGGCTTAACTGGTGTGGTCATCATCCCACCCCTTCATCTACTGTTAGTGCAGACACTCACAGCCGCCTTTGGAAGACCTGGATCACAGGGCTTTGTTTCCAGCTTATGTCACCTAACACTGGATCCTGGGTGTGAAGCAATTTCTGTTAGTACATACTCCTGTAGATCAATATCAAAATGAGACATGGGGAGGGTTATATATTCCTTTTCCTTTGCACTTAAAATCATTTTGTAGATGTTGACAAATACATCTGGGACTTTTCATGGGCACACAGAAATGTTAGTATTTACATTTATGACATGAATGACTTGCCAAAGGTCACCACAAGTGACAGAGCACCAGTTCTAATCCAAGTATTGTCATAACTTCTGATACTTAATCCCTGCTCCTGTCCTGGGTTATAGAGATCATCATGAACCTTCACTTTTGTCACCCACATTTTAATTTCACTAAAGTTCTCTTCCCATGTACTTTACTTCATCAGTGTCCTAACTCTGCCTGTGCCTTGGATTGCATCAGAGAAGAGTAAACTGTGGCAGGAGGTTTAGCTCATTGGTCTGGTCCCTCACCTCTCTTTATCAATGAAGTTTAACTGGAACACCTTCATGCATATTGAGTTAAGAATTGTCCATGGCTTCTTGTGTCTCATAATGCTGGAGTTGAGGACTTTTGGCAGACCACATAGATCTGTAAATCTTGCATTATTTACTGTCTGGTCCTTTACAAGTCTTGATAAGCTCTTTGTGAAGATACTAATGCAGATATGAGCTGGATCTGGTCAGAAATCTGCCCTGTTGCTTCTCACCACTGGTAACCTTTGCCAAATCTTGTACTTAATCCTTGTCCAGAACCTGAATAGGAGGGTTCACGAATACAAACTGCTCCAAGTGAAGGGGTAACCTGAGAGTCTGGAGTCCATTCAACAATGGCTTCTCCCCTATCATATACAAGCTACTTCCTGTTATCTACCACTTTTTCACGCTTTGGAGAAGATTTCTTTTTCACTTTTTATGAAAAGTGAGAAGTGAGTCCCTCCTATACCAGGGACTGGTGGCCTTGCTTACTACACCACAAATATTTAATCCTCACTACTGTATTCTTCACTGAGTATCATTTAGAACAACCACACGGCAGCATCGCAACACTTTAGCCTCCAAGAGATCTGTGAAGCCTCCACAATTGACTTGTTAATAGCAATAGTTCAAGCCCTTTAGTTGAAGGCTAACTTTCTATTAAATAGAAGACCAAAGTCAAATCAAGTTCACAGCGAAACATGACATAAAATATAGAAACAGTTAGGAATTGTGAACCTCAGCCGAAATCCAGCTGGTCTCAGTTTATTGTAACTGCATAGCCTTGGGCAAATTCCCTTAGCTATTCTGTGCCATACTATCCTCTCTTGCAAAATAGGCATAATAATAGCATTTATCTGAACAATTGTGTTGTGATCAGATCAGCTTAAATTTGTGTCCCATAAGAGAATGCTTGGCATGTAGCAATCTTCAATATACAAACGAATGGCTGTTATTTATTGAGTGTTTGTAACATGAAATTGTATGTTAAGAGAGGGTGCATGGATGCCCTTGAACCTGCCACTGACACCTGATTTATGATAAGCTTCTATATAAGAAAGAAAGAATTGGTTACAGCTGGTAGGTGGGGAACTGTGTAGAACCACAGTCTGCATTTTCTGTGCCTTATTCAGAAACAGACCTTTAGCTGGATGGCACCATTACTCAAGTGCTTGGGGAAAATATTTTTAAGACAACATGCACAAAGAAATGAGCTTGGAGCATAAACTCAGTGTCTCTAATTCCTTCTTAAAATGTGGCCTGGGGCAGTGATTTAAATCTAGGTCTATCTTCAAGAGATTTGGCCACGTGAACATCATGTGCCTAGCGAATCCTGGAAGAAATACTCTTGCAAATTTCTATTTTGAGGCTACATTACATGTACCCTTTGGTTCATTATGACTTTCTTCCTTGGTTAAAACCAATCCCTAGGTTTATTGTGAAAGGTAAATGAGGCACTGCACATAACAACCCATCATTCCACAGGCTATAGACTTGTGGGTAGCAGTCACCCACTGCTGCTGTTCATCAGTTCGGGATTCCAGTAATGGCCAGAGCTCAAGCTTACTGCAGTCCAGCATGGAAGACATTTCCATGCAGGAATTCCCTTATCAGAAAGGAAAAATAACCAATTAGGAGAATTCTGCACTTAAGAAAGGCAAATTGAAGAGCATGGGAGAGTAGAAGCATCCAAGCACCCAAATGTCAGATGTTCAGGCTCTAAGGGTGAGATGGGATCTAGTGGGAGAGGCAGAGTCTGCTCTTTTCTCACTATCAGCTGGGTCCGTGGTACTTAGAACTGGGCAAGAGCCTTAGGAAACTGGCAGGGACAAATAAGGCCATAATGAATCACCTGACAAAGCCTTTCTACAAGGAAAGGAGATTGAGGCACGCTGTAAACAAGATGCACAAGATGGGAGAGGTGGCAGTTGAGATTCTTTCTTTTGTCCATGAAGGAGAGAGAATACTTCTTTCAAGTGGAGAAGAGATGTTTTTCCTTCTTTTTCCTTCTCTCCCTCAGTCCTTTTTCCCTTCCTTCCTTTCCCCCTCCTTTCTCTCTATCCCTCCTTTCTTTCTTCCCTCTTCCTTCCTTGCCTTCTTTTTTTCTCCCCCATCTCTCCCTCTGTAGGTCTATCACTTCTTTCCCACTCCTTCCTTCTCCACTTTATAATTTTCCTAGATCATTAGTAAGGATTGTTATTTGTGGCCGAAATATTAGATTTATAACATCTAAAACGAATGTGTATGAATTTAATGTATTTGTTTACATTTATTCTCCCTTTTCAGAATCTGCTTTAGAAAAAACTTCATTTAAAATCTAGAAATATACCATTTTCATTGTTGAGTTCTGGCTGTAATACCGAATTTATTTTTTACAGCATTCCAGATTGTCCAGATCTTTCGCTTATGTAGCGCCTACTGAGACCCATTTGAAAATACTTTGGGTGCTTAATAATTACTGAGTAAATGAATGTCCAAAGAACAAGAACTCCCTGGTCAAAAATGATCCCTGCTGTCCCTGACTTGGACCCGGACCAGGGATCATGGTCACTTTGAAATGTAAAGAAGATGGGAATCTCCTTACAATGTTTCCTATATACCCTCTGTCTATGGCTATGTGTTAGTCATGTGAAAATTATTGATTGCTCTCTTTTGATTTTGGTTTTATTGTTTTGTTTTTGGTTTTGTTTTGGATGTTTTTGATGCTACTATAATAAACTCCTGTATTGATGTGTGTTCATCCTCTACAAGGATTGCCACAACAGTGAAATGCTGCCAGAGTTGAGTGATTACACATGATGCTGATGAGAAATTCTTGTTGAAAACAAAGGGAAGTATGAATACCAAAATGAGACTATCTCTCCATCTCTTACATTTCTTTTCCACTTTCACAAGACCCATTACACTTTGTGGGATATCTGTTCCAAGGATGCTAAGGGAGCCTGAGGGGAAATGAGAGCAAAGATCAATACTCATAATAACAATAATGACCTACATTTGTATATTTCTTTACTGTTTATCAAGTGTCTTACCAACATTAACTCAACTGGAGCTGCACTGGGGAAGGAAGTTAGAAAAATTTCCCTATGAATCTTTCCCCATTTTATGCATTTCCAGAATTACTGGGTTAAAACAAATTAGAAATAGATTAAATGAGGTACCTTTGGTCAAATAGAAAAGCAATTACATGATAGGAAATTGTAATAATCCATCACAGACACGTGGTTACGAATCTCAGGGCTGCACTTTTTGTCAGCATCTGTTGCTACCCACACTGCTCTTTGTCTTTGCAGTTGCCCCAGGGATTCATGGGTTCCTACACCAAAAATCCAGGAGCATTTGTTATATCATGAGTGTCTGTGTATTAGGCTCCTTCTGACCTGGGTGCTCAAGGATTATTTCTGAGCTCTGTGTTTGTGAAAAGATAAGATCATTGCTCAACTGTATTTGCTGGGTCTATCTGTTACTTTTTGGTAGCCATGATCAAAACCTATGACCAGAAGCAATGTACAGAAGATAAAGTTTACTGTGGCTTATGGATCCAGACAGAGAGTCCACAGTGTCTAGGAGGCATGGCTTTAGATAACTTCTTCAACATCACCACATCTTCAACACCAAACAGAAGCAGACAGACTGAACTAAAGGTAGAGTGAGGGTATGAAGTCATAAAACTCATACACTGGTAACATACTTAATTCACCAAGGCTGTACCACATCCCCAAAGACTGACACCAACTGGAGACTATTTATGCAAATATATGAGCATACGGGGACACATTTCTCATTCAAAATATCACCCTGGCTAAGGAATCTGAGAAGTTAAACAAGTGCCTTAAAGCACACGGGGAGCACACAGGGAGCTCATAGGGAGCACACAGGGAGCACACAGGGAGCTCACAGGGAGGACACAGGGAGCACACAGGGAGCACACAGGGATCTGATCAGAGCTTTTGTTGTTCTGTTCTCAATCCATACATTTATTATTACATCAGTTGTGGTCTGTGAATACATGGGATCTTCCACAAAAGAGTTACTGAATTCAACCTTGCTTTGGTTGGTTTTGATGTTAACTGGACTGAATTTAGAAATATCATGATGATGTCTGATGTAGCACATCTCCAATTGTGTCTGTGAAGTTTTTTTTTTCAAAAACTTTTAGTTAAGGAGGGAAGAGTCTCACTAAGTGTTTCATAGTCTGGGATCTTGGACAGAGTAACAAAAAAAAATATGGAGAAAGCCCAAAGAATACTAGTATTGCCTTTCTTCACCCTCTGGACAACATGATGTTAGCTTCTCCCTTTCACTAGATCCTTTTAATAAAAACAGACAGAATTCATTGGTGCCATTAGCCAAAATATTTGCATGCATCTTTCTGAGTTATTTCTGTCATATATTTAGTGAATGACAACAAGAAAATTAACTAATGCTCTCTTGTTATTGGTTATTGCTACAAAGAAAACCAATGAAAGGGAAAAAAAGGCTTCATCTACTAGAGAATAAATACACAGACAGACAGACAGACAGACAGACAGACACACACACACACACACACACACACACACACACACACACCTTAGGTTAATTCCATGTCAATGTTAAAGGAGTATGATTAGCTTCTGTCTTTTTTCAGTTTATCAAACCAAATACCCATCTTTCCATCCAAGCACCACAAATTGAACCATTTGTATGTTCTGATGATATGCTGTTATGATTACATACATGGAAATTGCACAGAGATAGAGATGGCTCATCAATTGAGAGCATGTACTGATCTTGCAGAAGACCAGAGTTCTATTCTCAGCATCAACACCAGGTGAATCATAACCACCGGTAACTTCAGCATCTAGTATAGCATAGCCACCTTATTCAGATGGGTATAGAAGACATAGAAAGGACACTTTTTATTGTTGTTTTTAGTGATCACTGCCAATGGTTTTGTATTCATACATGAACATATATGAATCATATGTTTGCTTTATTCTATACAATTTTTGTGATGTAAACCAACAAAGATTCTTATTTTATGGCATGATAAAGATTCTGCATGGTCTAAGTATAAATCAAAATATATAATAAGGTCCATTACTAACAAACAGAAGTTCAATCAATTCATTGCTGTTTGTATACTATCCGTTTGTGTAAAGAATGAAAAAAGAAGGCAAGAAAGAAAGCCATGAAAAGGAAAGAGCAAACAGTATGTTGTCATGGGAACTTATGCTCTCTGTGGCCAAATAAGACTATACTGAAAGAAGTCTCTCAGTTGGTTCCAAAATCGATTAAGCTGATGTAATTTATATATTTAATATTCATCACATTAGTTTTTATCTCAATGTTACCTGTACCTTTAACAATATACAGCCCTTAACTTTTTAATATGGATCATGAAACTAATGTTTATTATTTGAAGGTATTAGCTCTGATAATATATCAGTATGGTACCTATACATCGTTTTGTATCTCTTCTAACTACAAAAGTTCAATATGTCATCATGTAACTAAATCAATTCCAGATTTTATTTACTGATGCATCGTTTCCCATGCTCCTTTATTACAAGCTTGTATACAATTTTTATAAATTATATGTATTTTTGTGTGTTTGGCTAAGGAAAAATACTTATCTGACAAAAAGGAAATTGTGGTATATTGGCAGGTATTGGATGCATTTAAACAAACAAAATGAAGAAAATTTTATAATCCAATGAAAGCTTCTATTGGAAGCTATCTACTGGAGAAGCCAGAGGAAAATGAGACAAAGGTTCATATTGAAAGGCCATGAGAGGGTGACAGAGGAGAGAAAGAGGAGAATGGAGGGAAAGAAAAGAGAGAGAAACAGAGAGAGACAGAGAGAGATGAAGGTTGCTACACTGTTTCACCTTCAGTTGAACTAATATGCACTGTTTTCTCTTTTGCTGATTCTAGTTCAGTGTCTTTTGGAATGTGTTCCCAATGTGTTGTTCGAAAAATGGAAAAAAAAAAAAACCCTGGATGGAAGAAAAAGAAGAAGAAGAAGAAGAAGAGGAAGAAGAAGAAGAAGAGGAAGAGGAAGAGGAAGAGGAAGAGGAAGAGGAAGAGGAAGGAGGAGGAGGAGGAGGAGGAGGAGGAGGAGGAGGAGGAGGAGGAG
>JANHMN010000007.1:41783875-41820407 GCA_030674055.1 Rhabdomys pumilio | reverse complement strand
ACACACACACACACACACACACACACACACACACACACACACACACACACGGTTCTTACCAACTTTATGAGTCAGATAAAGAAAATGAAACAAAGATTTAAATTTGTCATTCTGAGTTACAAGGTATAAAAGTACAAGAAGGAGGATTTGAACTGAAATCTGTTGGTTCTTGACCATTTTACTGCTTTTGTAAGCAAGCACAGCAGGAACAGAGCAATTCAGCACCAAAGGGAAGCAGGAACCTGGTGAAAGAAACAAAAGAATTCCCCATGAAATAATGGAAGAAAGTACAAATGGTTTCTGGGCTCCCTCCTCCTGCCAAGTTTAGTCTGGTACATTAGCTGCCTTCCTCATCCACCTTGGAAGCTGAGTCATGTGAAGTAGAATGTAATTGTGGGATTCTGAGGAATCCTCCATGTGGTTAAGGGACTTACCTTAATATCCATGTGCAGCAGCAGTGGCTACATTGGATACTTTCTGAGGGTCAGTCCTGATGTCTCTTGCTAAGCATTTTACATGAGTGATTTCATTAATCTGTATAACCTTTTGAGGAGGCTTTACCATTCTCATTCATTGATTTATTGTTAATACATGGGAAAATGGATGCTTAAGAGGATAACTTTTCTAAGGATCATAGTTTGATTGGGAGCCGAGCTAGGATTGGAGCTCAGCTTTGCTCCATGCTAAAAGCTTAATCTGTAATCTCCCCATTCACAAAAGAATGATGCACTGAATACTGAAATCTGATAACTATGTGCAATTTGCATATCAACCCAGACACAAATGTATGTGTAACTTTTCAGCGAGGGATTCACAATGGACTATGAGGCAGGACAGGATGTGAATGGAACTGCACGGGATAGGGACGAACCAGGTACCAGAGAGTGTGCAAAGGAAAAGGCATGCTGCAGCAATTTACTGATTAGAAAGGATGGGTACATGTCATTTTTGTGGGATATCACTGTGGCCTTTTATAGACTATAAATAAATACATAGAAGTAGACATTAAAACTGATACATTAATAGTCATCCCTTCTCTACCAATCCTTTCTGTACCCATAAGGCTCTAAGTTAAAACAAAAGCCTTTGGTATGGCAATGCAATGAACAGGCACAGCCCTGTGACTGGTGAGGATGCGTATACTGATTCTGAGAACTGAGAAGAAGGGTGAGCCTTTTGCCAAACTGCCCAGGCCACTCTCTGTCAGCCTCATGGGAAACTGGAGGAAGAGAGCAGATAGGGCATTCGTTGGGGAAGAAGAGAGACAAACACAAAGAGAAGAATATAGTAAGAACTGATGACAACTTAAGACTTCCTGAAGAAAGTTCCCTGCATTTGTAACAGGAACCAAATTAGTTCTAGTCCCTTCTGGGTGGAAAGGAAGCCATGCTCCTCCATCATGTGCAGGGTAGCCAGGAAGCTGCTATAACTGACGGGCCTACATTTGATCTTGAGGTTGCTGTGTGTCCAAAGCCACCAAAACAACATAATGACAAAAGTCATTAGAGCTCCTCCCAGCACCCACATACCAGAAGACAAGAAATGTAGACAAGCTCTTTTTCTACTTTGTGTGGTGGTTAATTCCAATTTTCAAGTGAACAGATTCTACCTGTATCCAGTAGACAACCCTCCCCCAGCATATCCATGAGGGAGTTTTAGACTAGGTTAATTAACGGAGAAGACCCACCCTGAATGTGAGGGTCATCACTATAAGGGTTAGGGCGCTGGTCTGGATAGAAAGCAAACAAGCTGAGAACCAGGTTTCATCTCACTGTTTCCTGACTGCAAAAGCACTGGGTCCAGCCAGGTTGAGCTTGTCTCTGTGGTGAGCTTTGTCACGATGGGCTGTGCTCTCAATCTGAGCCAGAAGAAACCCTTCCTTTCATTAAGCTGCTTGTGCTGAGTATTTTATCCCAGAAACATATGAAGGCACGAACACATTTCACATTCCATTTTTCCTTAAAAAGCCTTTGCTCTGCGTCTATCTATGATCATTGTCAAAGCATTAGGTTGCCACATGTAGTCTAACAATTTAGAAAAAATGTGACGGGGCTTTACTTATCTCATGGAGCCTTGAAGAGCTTACTCAAAAAAAACTGGTCTAGGATGGTGCTGCTGTTGTTTGTTTACAGTCGTGGAATCTCCCAAAGATATTTACCCCATGTGATGATGATGCCTACCTCCACCCACATATAAGATGTCTCACTCTGGTTACAAGTCTCAACACTACTAGTTTTCCCATCTTTAGCATAGTGCAGATAGTGTTACGCCACCAGAGATGGGTGAAGGTGAAATGAAACAGCACATTAGCCCCTAAGCATAGTAACTAAGAGTTTTTCTTGTAGTATAATCCTCGGATTGCAAGAGAATTATGATGCGTTGGGGAGAGGTAATGGCATCTATTTGCTCGTTTTTCTAAATTGCCCAGTGTATACTGCTATATAATCTAATGGGATTACCTGTGTCCGGTTAGAAACTTCTAAGAATAGTCAGAACTTGAAGCTGAGAATGTAAAGAAGTCTATTTTCAGAGCTCTATTTTGTCTGATGCCATCTTTAACAAGAAAAGCTCAGTGAAAAGCAGCTTTGGAAGGGCAATGAGAAGAGCAAATCTGCACAGGATGAGATCCATGTATGTATCAATCAACTTAACCAATCAAGTAAACATAATGGCCTGGCCCACTTCCATTGGCTATGTTGATCCTGAAAAAAAAAAAAAAATGCTTTTCTTACTTTTTAATTCAAAGGACATTTGTCATGGACATGAGGAGTACACAGGATTCAGAAATCACACTGGCCATTGCTATACGATGCTTTTACATGTCTTCTAGTAATCTTTGAAAATGAGGTTGGTCCTTCTGGAGAGTTGGGATTCCTTCAGATTCAGCAGAAACAAGACAAACAAAAATGTAGATTATAATTTCCAGCTGAATTCTAACACTTATTCTTACACTCATGGGTAAATGTTACTCTCAATTCTGACCAAAGAAGCTTCTTTATGAAGCACAGACCATTACAATAAGCCCTAACAAGACCTAAACAATGACCACAGCAATTGGAATGCCAAGGTGGGTGATGGAATTATCATGGTACTTCACTTCGGGGGGAACTCTAGGAAACTGATGCTGCCTGGGAGAGGAAGAATCAGTCTTCTATATGGATTAGTCCTATAATAGGTTGGCTAATAGCACTCGGTCAGCCCTAAGCACATATGAAAAACAACAAAAGATTGCAGCAGGCTGTATCCATAAATTTATATACATGTGTATATAATAATTATAATTAAAGAATAAGAACCCATGTGTTTGAGAAGGAATGGGAAGGACACAAGAAGACTTGGAGGGAGGAAAGGGAAGGAGAGAGTAACTTAAATACAGGACTCATATATTAAATTCACTAAAAGAATTTTTAAAGTAATTCCTATTAGCCAAGCTTGATTGGAGCCTTCAACCTGAGAGTTGAAACATGAGAAGCTGACAGGCAAAGAGACAAAATTATGCTTCAGTAACAGGTCCTACTGAGCTAAGCATTGCGAAGTTTAAAATTAATTCTGTTGTTTACTGGTTTCTAGAAATATTTTAAATACACCTACAGTTTAAATTATTTTCGACAGTCCAGAGAGGAAAAATAGAAACTTGAGCCAGATGGACAAGTTTACTTTTGATTTGAAGAAATCCATTTCAAGTGCCTTTTAACCTCTTATAAACAAGTACCGCACCAGCACCACTTAGTGGTCCATAACTGCAGACTTTGTTTCCTTTCAGAGCTTAGGGATGGGGGATTCTTTAAGTAGATGGGCTAAGGCCAAATAGTCTTTGTTTAGGTATGGGCTGTGATCCTGATTCAGGGATATTTGTTTTGAAGCCTCTGGGATAATTTTCTTTCAGCTGGACCGTGTTTCTAGTCTTCAGGGAATATATCTTACCCATTCACGTCCTACTGTATAGATGGAACTATGCTAGGTACTGAAGCCATAAGGATAAACACGAGGCAGAGCAGCCTTGCAAAATGGGTGTGCATAGTAATACAAAGGTCTCTGCTCCTAAGGAAAAGTATGATGTGAATGAGGAGCAGGTGATCAGACTTCGAGGCATCTATATGATGTAAGCCATGAAGTGGAGAACCGGAGGAGTAGCAGGCACTAACTGCTACGAGGCAAGAACCTGGGCAGAAAAGGACACAACACTGAGATTCACCAACAAGCAAACATCACCTCCTGGGTGGAATAACACAGTAGTATCTAATTCTAGGAATGAGCTCTCCCCAGAGTGTGTAACATCAATCTCAGCTTGGCCAGCTGGATCGTCTTTAGTAGCTCTGGTCTCTGGTCTCCTGAGACCAGCTCCCACCTCTTCAAACCTCTGGTTTTTACCATTTTTTTTCCTTCTAAAAAAAGCAAACAAAACAAGACAAACTTGACCAGTATTCTTCCCATAAAAGAGGTCCAGGATCTGACAACAATGGACTTTATTTCTTTTAGGGATCCCCCTCTGATCAAATTAATGGTCCTAGGAGAAGATGTTTTTGTCTTGATCTTTGCTTATATCTTGATTGTTTGCAAGGCTGATATTGGTTACACAAAATCAGGCTTTTTCCTCTGGTACTCACTGTTCTGAATGCCTGGCAACAGTGGCATTCTAAGAGCTGTGGTGTGGAGGTTTCATAGGTGTGGTGGGAAAGTACCATATTCGGATTCATCACAAGAGACAGGAACATGTATAATAATGAAAGAAGAAATCTTACTGAGGAACGAGCATCTGGAAAGCTTAAAGATATGAGAATAGAGCTGAATATGTAGTTGGTTATTTGGAAGGAGGAGGAGAGGAGAGGGAACCTGACTCTTGCTCAGGCTAGAAAGCCGAAAACCATCTTCAACTGATTCCCGAGACCTTAAAAATAAATAGAGTTTCTGCTTTGTTATCAAGCTTCTTGATAAAATATACTAATAAAGAGTTAGATATGACCTCACCCTTGGGGTTGTATCTAGCCTGAAAGCAGACAGCAGCAGTAAACTAGTTTTCTAACCTTTCCTGGAAATACACAGGTGCCAATGTGTCATGTAATAGTGATGAGCTTCACAACTTTCCCCCCTTGTTGTAGAAGGAAAGACTGCTCCTCTCTCTCACCCCTCTAATTTGGTAAAAAGCCAGCATTATTAAGGTAGGAAGTAAAAACAATGAAAACAAAAACTTCTTCAGTTTGGGTTTTTCTCCATTCTCTCTAGCTGGTTAATGAGAAAAGAGCGAGAGAGAGCCATCCAGGAAGCAAGATGTACCTGCTGCATGCAGCGGTTTGTCTTGGTGATTTGTTTACTGGTTGGAGATTCAGAAACTATTCAGCCCACGAGGCAGGTTTAATCTGAGCTAAGTTGCTGATGATGCTTATGCCTTTTTGCATATCTTAGGATACACGAGCGACCCATGCAGAATCACACACGCATGCACATGCACACACAAATGAGACTCATGCCTGCCGTCAAGACATAGCTAGCACAGTGTGTGCCTCCACTGTGACACCCCCAACCCCGTATTAACTCTTATCTTTCTCTGGGTGGGAGACATCATGAAAATGTTTACTCTCAATACGTGGCCTGGTTATTTTTAGAGTGAGAATTAGGTAATTATCTGGGCTAGACCCCCTGTAATTCTCATAAAAAGCAAGCGAATAAAATGAGTTTCAGGGGTCTTGGCTTGGCTTCAGGCAGGATATTGGAAGTGAGGCCACCATGTCCTGAGACTTGAGGATTAAGTCCCAGAGAATAATAAAATTGGAATCAAAGCTCTTTATATGTATGAATCAAACTTTTATTTGAGCCTCAAGAACTTTAGTACCTGAGCATCTTGAAGGGGAAGATCCAGGCAGTTTTTGCCACCCTGAAATCTTCTGACAGGTTTGTGCCTTTGTGATATGAGCTACCCAGTCCCTAGAGCAAGGAATGACACCCATACTTTGAATTGGGGAGGTGCTTGGACAAAATGCCAAAGATACTAACAGTATAAATATGACCAAATACAGCTTAAAAATCGAAGATATGCTCAAGACATCTTCGAATCATGTAAGAAGCCTCTGGGGGTTCTGTGGTTCTCGGGATCTCAGGCTACATATGTAACACCTATCAAACAAGGGGTATGTTCATAAGTTACAATTAGTAAATAGAATGAATGAATGAATGAATGAATGAATGAACAAGTGGAAATGTGAAAAGACAAAGAAGAAAATTAGGCACAACAAATTCTTGGTTTCCCCATTCAGCTTCACACCAAGAAGTCATGTGCTTCCTGCACTGAAAGAGCATTAGAACCATCATCATCACTCCAGCAAACATTATGTACCAATTATCTGGCATCATCCTTAGGGCATTGGCTGCATCAAAATGTCACATCCGTACTAGCCTAGAGGCTAGATTCAGATCTTAGAGATTTTTTTTTGTTGTTTTGTTTTTGTTTGTTTGTTTGTTTTTGGTTTTGGTTTTTTTGTTTTTTTGTTTTTTGTTTTTTTTCGAAGACAGGGTTTCTCTGTGTAGCCCTGGCTGTCCTGGAACTCACTCTGTAGACCAGGATGGCCTCAGAAATCCGCCTGCCTCTGTCTCCCAAGTGCTGGGATTAAAGGCGTGCGCCACCACCGCCCAGCTGAGATCTCAGAGATTTAATGACAGAGATGCTGTCTGAGGTATGAAGTGTGGAGGATATCATCACAGGGAACAGCCACGTGTTCACAGAAGGTAGGATGGTTATGGCGTCACATCTTGCGGAGCAGCTGGTTTTTGTTGTTGTTGTTGTTTTGTGTGGGTGTGGTCTATAACTGAATGGAACATTATATTACATGTGACTATACCAGTTACATACATGGCCAATCAGCACATGTTGGCACAGAGAACTAAGCACGTGGCCACACGGACTGAGCTTTCTCATTGTTTTTCATTCAGGGTTTTGTTTACCTTCTGGAGCCTGTAGCATGCTCCTTGCTGGAAATGTCTAAACTGTGAGTGTCAGGCAGATTTCCCCAGATGTGCAGAATGTGATTGCCTCTGCTAGTCACTGTGCCTTCATCACCGGGATAGCCTTCACTACCATGAACAAGAAACCGCAAGCGCTCTTCAAGTTCACACCTTTAGCTTTCCTTCAGCAAATGTTCTGCCTCCAGCTGGTATGAGTCAGTTTTAGAGAGATGCGGGAAGGGGGGAAAGAGACAGAGAGAGCAAAATGGCAAAGAGGGGGTAATCAATGAGCAGAAGCCCTCTCTCTCTCTCTCTCTCTTTTTCAAAATCAAAGTGAAGGGCAAAAGTGCGTGGATGCATGCATACACACATACACAGGCACACACAGAGTGATGTTGGGCTGGAGAGATGGCTCAGTGGTTAAGAGCACTGACTGCTCTTCCAGAGGTTTTGAGTTCAATCCCCATCAGCCATATGGGAGCTCACAACCATCTTTAACGGAATCCAATGCCCTCTTCTTGTGTACCTGAAGACAGCAGCAGTATACTTACATAAAACAAACAAATCTGTTTTTAAAATGGCATTTGTCTGCAAAATACTGTTCACAAGCAACTATCAGGGACAAGAATTCATTCAAGTCTCCTCAGTGGTTATCCCAAAGGTTAGACTGAATCATGCACAAGAGAGATACTCACAGTGTGGGTGCCCAGCTAAGTTCTACAGCTTCACGGTAGAATAAAGTAGTAGCTGTCAGCCCCAGCCCCAGGGTCACTCGCTGGCACTGAGGTTACCAACCTGTGTTTGGACTGGGTGAACTGCTGTGATCAGCCAAGATTGGCCACATGTAACTCACAAGTCTACAGGCTGAATGCTTTATTTTCAGTGTATGGAAGTAGGCAAGGTTGCCCCCCTCCCAAACCTTTCTTTGTCTGAAAAGAAAAGAGAACATGTCAGGTTGCCCCTGGAACTCCTCTATGTTTTGTTTGTATCAGCATCAGAACCCGTGCTTTGCAGAAAGAAAATATGTATTTATGGGAAATGATGAATTCATATTTGGGGACGGAGATGAAGGTGTCACAGTTTAGTGGTTCTTAGCCTCAGCATCTTTGTCTCCCTACATTCTACCAACTTCTCTGCTCGGATCTCAGATTGCAACAAAACTCCCTCCAGATGTGCTAGGGCAGGAGATGAAAGAACATCTGATTTAGCAAGAAAAAACTTAGCAGAGCCTTTTTAAAGTGGAAACCTTTATGACACAAGGCCAAAGGAAATGACACAGAAGTTCACAGTGTTTCAAAATACATCAAAATGTATTTTGAAATGGGTACTATCTGACCAGACTGGATTAAGTTAGGGTTTTTCACCCTTTTCTATAAAGATCAAATATGAAATGGTTCACTTATAAAATCTCTGTGAAGACTTTTTCATATGTGTCCTTGTGGAGCATAAGCAGCTGTAAGCAAGCAGTATGTGAACGAGAGAGTGTGTCTATATCTCCAATGAAATTTCATTTATGAACGAGAGGGTGTGTCTATATTTCCAACGAAATTTCATTTATGAACATTGTAGTTTCATAAGACTTTTGCATATTACAAAATATTATTTTGGGTTATTTTTCCTACTCATCTAAACTGTAGAAATCTTTTCTGGCTTGCAGGTCATAGACAAAGAGAAGGAGACTTGGTTTGGCTCTAGACTCTAGCTGAGGGCGTTTTGATAAAGTTACACTCTGAACAGGAATGTCTCTGGAATGATCTGAGTATTAACTATCAGAACCACAGAGATGAGTGACAAGGTGGGTGAAGAAGCTGCAAAGACAGTGGGACAAGCTTGAAAAAATGGGGTTCTCTTCCGCTTTATATGGCTGAGTGGCAGGCTCCCCAAGTCAGTAGTTCTGACATGTGTAGCCTGTAAACCAGTGTTGTGTACTAACCTCACCATCACAGAGCCCTGCACAGAGCAGCCAGTGACTGAGGTAAGTGATGGGATCCATTTATGGTAAGCTACTGATAAATGGCCAAAGTTGACATTGTGGTTGGCAAAAATGACAGAAACCACAGAGTAAATAAGGTGGACTCAGGCATTGGCAAGTAATCAAAACTAAAATGATCCGATATTATAGAAATTTGTTTACAATTACAGTGTGGCGTGGTTTGTATTAATTGTCCGCTTGTTGGACTCTAGAGGAAACTTGGAGACAAATCTACAGTGTTATCTGTGAGGATTTTTCTAGATTAGATAAGAGGTTGGAAGACTCACCCTTACTGAATAAAAAGAAGAAAAGACTTGCAAGGCAGACATTTCATCTGGCTCTGTGTTTTCTGACTGTGGACATAATGGGATTGGCTGCCTGGAGCTTCTACTCCATGACCTCCTCACTATGTGAAATGCCCTCTTAGGCTGTGAGGCCAAAATGAAGCCCTCCCTTTCCGTAAGCTGCCCTTGTTAAGGTTTTTAAGTACTTTGTTGCAGCAATGAACAAAGCTAATACACAATGGCTGTCCCTACAAAGTTATTTGAGCATAGTAGGCCATGAACACATTTAGTTAAAAGAAAAAGAAAAGGAGGGAAAAAAAACAAGGTTTGTGTGCACCCACATGCACTAATTGGTTTATCCTGTTTAAGAAAAGTTAACTATAATTTATTTGCTGTTGATTATTGGTGATTTACTTTTGACGGTTATTAGCATTGTCATCGAGAGTTTCTGTTACTGTTTCCATCGAAGTGAACTGCCAAGGTAGTTTATTTCTATTTACTCAACTTCCTGTTGATAGAATATTTTCAAGTTCTGTTGTGATTACAAATACTTCATTCTATATTCTTGAACTCAAAACATCTTTATCTCTTGAGCATCACATTAGAGAAGAAAATTCCCGGGAGTAGAATTATTAGGTCAAAAGAATATGAGCAACATAAAAAGTAAAAATAAATCATAAAACAAAACTGTGTCATACTCACATCTCAACTCCCCCTACCAGCTATCATCAGCAAACACTTCATCTGTCAGTCAGTCTGGCAAGTTTCTTGTTATTGGATTTGATTTGCATTTCATTCATTATGAGGTTGAACTTTTTTTCATATGTTTACTGGCCATTTGCATTCGTCTCTGAGCTGTGTTTTATATTCCTCTTCCTTTACTGTGTCGGGTTGATCATCTTTTGTCCTGTTTTTTTTTTTTTCCTGTGTCATCTTTGTAAATTGAATAAATTTGCTTTGTGAGGTATATTAAAAGTATTTCTTTCCAGTTTGTTTGTTTTCATTTCATTTATCTACTTCATATTTATGATTAGTGTATTTTATTTGCTGTACAGGAGAGTTTTTAATTTCTACAAATGCAAACATTATTTTCTTTTGTGGGTCCCTGGCAATGTTTATTTCTCATGTAATAAACATCTTCACCGTCTCATCAAGAACACAATTGTATAGAATAAGAAATCCCGACTCAAAGAAATGAAAGGACAAAAATAAATGAGGAAAACCTTATGAAACAATGGCTGGCTCACTTCCATGAAAGCTCTGATGATAGCGGCTTTCTCCTTCTGCCTCCTAGGAACTGACTTGCATGTTTTAAGTGGCAACCCTTTCTCTATTCAGTAGCTTTGTACTTATTTGTTCAACTAATCAATAGAGTAATGATGGTCTGGGAAAAGAACAGAGGACAAGAGCAGGATTAAAGAACACTGTCAGAAAAGAATGGATGATCTCTTCCTATCACTCTAGGAGGGTAGCACTTAATCTAAAACCTCCAAACTGTATCCCAACGTGTTCTGGAAGCGAAGTGACAATGACTATATTTAAAAGAAAAGATTCTGGCCTGGCTCATTTTCAAAGATCAAACTATCAGTAACTGATAAGCATTATCACCGGGCTAATTGTGTAGTAAATTGTTACAGAATTCATCCCCTGATGATACTGTCAAGTAATAAGCATTTCTTTCCAGTTTGTGGGGAGAGGATGGGCTTCTCTGAGTTTGACTCTAAAATAAGTTCTGTATGTCAGTATCATTTCCAATGGCTTTTATTGCATTATTAGGTTCATGATGGCCAGTTGTCAATATCTCTTATGTGAATAGATATGTTCCCATGTATGGTATTAGAGATGAAGAGCTAGGAATATGGAGTATGTAGAAATACAAAAGAACCAAGCAATAACTTTAAACCATAGAAACAAAAACTACAGAAAGGTAAAAGGAAGAAAAATGCCAAAGACTAATGTTGCTTAAGATGAGTTACCCCAAAGGAAGAGTTCTACATCTTATTTGTTCACATCTTTTCACTCTGGAGAAAGTTGGAAGAAAAACTACAATTCCCATGATGCACTCTGTTATCCATGTACTTGATGCTGGATCCTCTAAGATCACATGGATTTTAGGGATTTCAGGTTTGACTAAGAGAAATACAAAGTTGCCAATGAAACTTAAATTTCAGATAAGCAATGAGTGGTAATTATTAGTGCAAGCTTGTCTCACACATCTCACAACTGCCCTGTATTCCGTGTGTTGAATTTAGTGAAAAGCCTACTTCCCTTTTTCATTTAGAAGCCCATAATTCTATAAAGGTGATTTTTAATGCAATCTCCAATACAGAAGATTTTTTGTGTTATATCCTAGATATACATGTTTGCCATATAAGAATATGTACTTATCTTGAGACATTTCAAACATCTTAGAAAAAAAAAGCAACCCATATATTTCATACACGGAAAAACACATTCTAACCTTGGAAACAAATACTGCTTGTTGTCTTCCTTGGAAACTTCCAGTTGATTTTCAAAGGGATACCCACATCCCTAATAAGTGTTCAATTGCATTGGATCTGTATAGACAGGCTTGAACTAGAGTGGGACCAGGTACACAGAGCCAATGACAGCTTGCTGTGCAGTGATGCCCACGGGTGTCTTCTTACCAGTGTCTCCTTTAAATACAAAGTGGAGAGACTAGAGGCAAAACATAATCTCATTGGTCTGTGCCTGTGCACCATCACTCCTGACCCCTCCAGGACTACTTTGAATATGAAAACAGTTTAGGTAATGACTTCATAAAACAAGTTAAAGCCCCCTACTGAATTGAGAGAATAAATGTTCTCATCAACTAACACAATGAAAGGGAGACATAAATGCGAAGCCCGCAGCCTACGTTGAACCTGACTGATATAAATAGCTCTCATTTTGCATTTAGTGTATTTTTACACATATTAACTCCTTTGTTACTCACAACAGTCCTGGGAGGGACAAGCTTTTATTACTTCCATTTTAACACTGAAATCCCTGAAGCAGAGAAAGGTTAAGTGATGATCCAAGGCTATGTCATACAAAGTGCCTGAGATGGAACTACAAACAACACAGGCAGTATGGCAGGATGCTTCCAGTTTTGGTGACTTTTGTCCCTCAGATTAGCTGACAGAAAAGGCCAAACTATATTTTGCTCAGTAGTCATTCTGATTTTACCAGGCTCTTTAAGGGTTGTTTCAGCCATCACCACAAAGGCATAAAGCAGTGGTTCTTGACTTTCCTAATGTTATGACCCCTTAATACAGTTTCTCATGTTGTGGTAACTGAAATTTTCTTACTGTTATGAATCATAATGTAAATGTCTGTGTTTGCCAATGGTCTTAGCTGATCCCTATGAAAGGATCATTCGACTCCCAGGTTAAGATCCTCTGACCTAAAGGTTCAGTGGGTAACCTTGAACTGGACATCACAGTGTTGCTCAATTGACCAGTCTCATCTCCCACCTCTCTTTCTGAATTTAGGTAAGCGGGGTTGAAAGAAAGAGTCGGTGGAGTGCCCAAGAACTACTTGGCAGACACACAACATTGAGTGGCCTTGAGCTTCAGTGTGGTAGTGGGTTCCTTCTGGAAATGGCATGGAAAGATAATGGCAGGGAGAGCACTCCTCAGTATGAGGGTCAATGCCAGACACTGAGCAATAGAAGGCATCCAGTGTTCTACAAACAGAATCCCAGGGGTTCTGCCCATTTTGTATTTGAAGAAACAGAGGAGCCAAGTAATCTTCCAGAGACACACAGCAAATATGAAATGAAGAAAGGCATCGCCAAGTACACTGGTTATTGTGATGAAGCATTGTTACCAAGACAACTTGTTTTGGGCTTATGGTTCCAGGGGGATAAGAGTCTTTCATGGCTGGAAAGGATCGTGACAAGCATCAGGGATAGTGGGAGAAGAATTAGTCAAGAGATTACACCGTTAACCATACATATGAAGCAGATAAAATGAACTAGAAGTATAACGAAGCCTTGAGCTCTCAATGCTTACTTTAGAGACATACATTCTCCTGCACGGTCACATCTCTTAAACCTTCCCAAACAGTGCCATCAACTGGAAATGAAGTATTCAATGCCTGAGCATATAAGGGTCATTTCTCATTTAAACTGCTACCCCTTGGATATGATTCACAACCCTGGGGAAGCTGGAGCTCAGTGCACAGTCTATGATGTCCAGTTTTGGGTCAGGCTGATCCTGCTAACTAGTCCTGCTAACACCGTATAAGTCCTCTGTGCCACAGTCCCTTTTCTGTAGTTGAGGCTATGACAGTTATAACAGATAATGTGATAGAGTTGAAGACAACATAGATAAAGATACTAGAACTTTGCCTGGCACAGTGGGCTCTAACAGAGCTGGCCTAGCACTATCACTGTGACCACTGCTAACACAATGACCGTTGCTATGGCTACTGCTATTGCTGTTCATACAGCGTGGCTGCTGCGGCTGGCGCTGCTGTTTGCGCCAGTCCTGCTTCAGCACATCAGTTCTGCTATAAAAGGAAGAATTTATAATTCAAACGGTCTGTAATTCTTAAAATTCTAGAACCCTAGCAGTAGACTGGGAAGACCAGGAAATAAAAACCAGTTCATTCAAGAAAAAAGAACTTCCTCGGAAAGGCCTGGCAGAAAAGATCCAAGGGAGAAATGACCTGGAACATCTAATCTTTGCATTTCAGATGTTTAACTTCCATTTGGCTTGAGAAAATCTGGGACCAACCTTTGGCCTGTGAAAATCTCTTTTAGATATCAATATATGCCCTAAAAAGGATTCATGACATGAAAGATCCAGACACTGTGGCACTGCATGTTCTTATGGTCCTCTTTACTGTGACAGCCTGAGTTAAGCCTGAAGTCCTTCACCTGAGTGATTTTCAATGGCATCAAGAAATCCTGCCTGGTCCTCTCCTCCATCTGTCTTTCCAGGATGATATCAGGAGTCAGTAAGAAACGACTGAATCAAAAGAGGCTTGTACCAAGGCTTTGCCCAGCTGCATCTCCTCTGCAGACTGTGCTGGGCACATATTTCCCCTCCTTCCACAGTCAGGGGAAATGGGAGCAAAGGCTGAGCTCTACATGTTATTTTAGTCTGTATGTGGATAAATCAGCCTGACACAGTCCTGCAAGCAATGCTCAGATATACATCCAAAGAGGAAGACTAGAAACTACTAGAAAGTCATTACTTACCCCAGCTTCTGGGACCTCATTGTGACCAGCCCTGAATGCCTCATCTTTCCTACAAAGTCACATGGCACTGCTTTAGTCCTGGATTACATAGTGTGTTGTCCTTTCCTTCCTCTGTGCCCAGGAACACAGGTCCCATCCTGCCAACCTCTACTCATTCAGAGTAACTACGGTTGAGCATAATATCCAATATGCTACAGGAAATTTTTTGCCATTATCCACATTGGATTTTACTATCCTTCCCAAGTGTTTCTATATAATCTTATTTATTCAACATCTATGGATGTTCAGAGCAGTACAGAAAGTGGTAAATGCATGGGCATAGGGGGAAAGGTATCAGAGAAAAGACAGTTTCAAAGGTTAATGAGGGCAGGGGGAAGTGGTTTTGAGAAATTGAGAAACCAGGGTTTCCTCAGGAGGAAAGAACTTCCTTGATAAAGGCTGAAGTAAAGGGGCCAATAGGGAAAAGACCTGAAACATCCACTCTGACAGGTTGGAGGACAGATTCCTCTTCAAAAGAAAATAACTAGTATGTAGATACATCCTGACAGCCAGCTGTGGAAAAACCTGGACAGAACAATTCAGGAAGAAAGAACTAACTATACACAGATAGGAAGGCAGAGAAGGGCTTCGCCTTTGGTTCAAATGGGCAGAAAACCTCTCAGCCAACTCGCTGTTATGGCCAACTCTTTCAATGATCATCAAATGTGCAGAGAGCAAATGGTCATGGGAAAAGAGCTTTAGAATAAAGCAGCTGTCTCTACCACTCACTGGCTGTGTGGCCTTAGGCAAGAGTTTTAATAACTCTGACCATAGGCTTCCTCAGCACATGATCCTATTTAAAGGCTTTAGAGTTATTCACATAATTATACTTTTGCCAACGTGCAGAAACATATTTAACTTTTATGAAGCTAATTTTTCCTGTACACAAAGTGAATGCCTGACAGTTTATGGTCCACGCATCATCATCACTATTGTGACTCATTTGTTTGTAAGTACCAACTACACAGACTGTGTGGAATGATATATAATTTATAACCAGTAACCAATTGATTACAAAGCTACTGTGTTGGTGTAGTGGGTGATTTCTGTTTACTCTGTGACCAATCCTATGAATAAGGACTTTCTCCTTGAGAATGCATCTCTAGGATCCTCACTCAATGTTCCTTTTTTTCTCTAATCAAGTCACCTAGCTTCATCAGGCGGACAAGTTTTCTCTGACATCTGAACTCTGAGCAGTCACCAAGATTAAAAAGAGACAGAATTCACTCACATCAGCTTTGGTGCCTAAAATGTTTTTCTATACTATTACCATGATTCCTTCTCCCTCTGGCCTCCATAAAATGAAGAAAACAGTGGTTTATTTTATGTTGTTTGTTCTTTCATTCTATTAATTCTAGAAGTCCACCACAACTTCCCAATAGATTTCCTTTTGTTTAAATTAACCGGGTAATTTTCTTTCTCTTGCAACCAAAACTATAGTCAATCCAGATGGTGATGTTCTTATTTGTATTCTTAGAAAGAAGGGCTTAACCGTAAATATTATTGCTTATTATTTTTATTGATAACATGGTGGTATATATAGCCCACAAACTTCCTGCCTAAATTGACAGTGGATGACAAAGTTAAATGCAAACCAGGTGTGTGTGTGTGTGTGTGTGTGTGTGTGTGTGTGTGTGTGTGTGAGTTTGTGTGTATACACTCATACATACACAAATCTATCAACAATTAAAAGAGACCATGAATTTGAGAAAGATCAAAGAGGGAAGGAACATGGAAAGGCTTGGGAAAAGGAAAGGTAAAGGAGAAAATTGTGTTTTAATTAAAAAGAAACAAGCATATAAATTTTCTATTTCCTTTCCCATTCCAATTCCACCTACTCTTCTACACAACTACACAACAGGCATACTTTGCAGTTAAAGGCTAGGTCATGGGTACCGGTTACTCATTATGGCTTAGGCTTTGGTCTTGTGTCTACTCTCAAGGTCAGTGATGTAATCATATCCAGCAAACTTCTGCCCTAACAGAAGTAGAGAACAGTGCCTGCTATGTAGGCTCTCTGTCAAAGCTCTTCAAATTTCGCTTTGGGTCTTCACATGCAGGATTCTAAACTCCATTCTCAAAATGTGTTCTAATGAAATAGGAAGGTGGAACCATAGGAAATAATAATAGATAACATTCCTGAGGGCACCTAAATTTTATATTCCTGAAGGTCCTATATTTTTCCTGCAAATCTTTGATTGTATTAAATTTTGTTGATGTCACCATTGATAATTTAGTGCCTGCATGAAGACCAATGACTTAAGATGCCATTTACCTGCTTAGATTAGAGTATTTAATATATTCAAGATACTCACTTCTATAATGTTTTGAAGATGATTTCTTTTATGAAATAATAGTTGCATATGTTCCTCTCATAGATTATAAATGTCATCATGTGTCATTTACAAAGTCATGAGCACTAAGAAGACTTGTGTAGTGTTTGTTCTTCTGCACAGAAGAGAGAGCCAGTATGCATAGTTCCTCAAGCTCTTCTGTGTGGGAGTCACACAGGTGTGTCATCTGGCTTTGCCTATTTCCAGTGAGAGTAGAACAGGGCATATCTTCCTGCCATTTGTACTGAGACATGGTGCCACAGACAGACCAGTTTTGTTCTTAGGGACAATTCATACATTGAGATATTTACTTCTTAAGCAATGACAGTAGATGAAGCTTTGGGGAGCCAGCCTTCATGACTGAACTCCGTCATGAAGCCTAAGTGAGGACTCCTGGATCTTGGGTTTCCCAGACTCCAGAAATACAAAAAATAAGTGTCTACTATAAATGAGCCACTCTGACTATGGCGTTTCCTAACAGCAGCCCGAAGGGATGAAACTTAGGGAATTAGGATCATGGTTCTTTGCCTTATATATTCATGTATGCTGTGGTACAAATGTGATCTCACCAGCATCTGTCTGCAGTCAAGTGTTGAGCCCTTGGGTGGCTAGGAAAAGCATTCTTCCTGTGGGAAATGGAGAAAGATCTACCTCAGACTTGGGAGGGATTAAGGAATTCTTTTTTGAGCAAGTGATGGTTTATTTTATAATGAGCAACAGATGTCTGGGTGAGGAATAAAGTGGAGAGGAAAGCAATAATTCAGTAAGATGATTTTAAAAAATTAAAAATCGAAGTGCCACTGTAAATCTCCTCAGAGTTCTCATAGCAGACAGAGCCAAGGCAGTGCCTCACATAGGAAAGAGCCTGTCATTGTTCCAGTTACAGAAGAGAACAGAACTTCAGTCCTACCCCTACTGAGCACATTTCTGTCTTTTCAAGATCTCTCAGCCTTTCAGTAAATTACAAACACTCCAAGGTTAGCCAAAACTGGGGTGCCTTTGAACAAAATATTTGCAACATCAATTTCTTTGTTTACTGTGACACAAGTGTACTTGATTTGAGACACAGAAACACAATCTACCAACTAGGGGCTAAGGCAATAATGACTCAGCAGCTGACAAGGCTTGTTGCACAGCCTAATGACCTAAGCCTGGATCCCAGGAAACCTCCTGAAAAATCTGGATACGGTATCATACCTGTTCATGTTACTCTGGGTGCTCCTAAGGAGATGTGGGAAGCAGAGCCAATGACCTATCTCACCTAGAAGCTCATAGGTCAGTTATTATTGTGGATCCAGTACACTGGAAGAAATAGGTCTGCATTTGGCCATAGGTGCATGGGAAAAACCAGCTCCTCAGAGTTGTTCCTTGTCCTGTATATGTAAACCATTGTATGAATGTGCTGAAATCACATACACATCAGAGACACATATCATTCACGTGCGTCCCCCCCACACACACACACATATGTGTGCACACAGGCACATCTGACTATTGTCTTCCAATCACTTAACGCCTGTCAGGTAACTAAACATAATAATGAAATACAATTCCGATTTTGTACTCTCACCTTTCAGGAAGAAGTAAAATTCCCTGTAATTACAATATTACACAAAATGACCAAACAGACCTGGAAATAGTGTAAAATATGTCCTGGGTTTTAATCAGCTTTTTAAGCACCGCTAGTTTAGACAATTGTTTGAGGCAGTTATTTTCAGTAAAAAAAACCTAACTTCATTGCATGATGATTTCAAGGGTTAGTTATTGTCTTTTATTCAATGCAATCTTCTCTGTTGCCTTTATTTTTATCTTCCTGTATATCAGTATGCAATGGTGAGCACAAATTAAACAAAATTAATTCCTTAGATTACTAAATTATTTTAGACAGGTCATTTTTCTTTTTTTCTTTTTAATTTTTCTTTCAAAACACTTAAAGGTTAGGAATGGCTGAACAGTTGGATAGCAGATTCAAGCGTCCCACTGTTCAGCCTCAGCTCAAAAAAAAAAAAGTTTAAAGAAAAATGAGTGATTGATTTTCAGAAATCTTGGGTAGAAAAATACATGGTGACAAATGTCATCAGGAAAGATGTATATCATTATACACTGACCTGTGGAGTCCCACATGCCTCAAAGCTGGCGCTCTACACGAAAACTTAGGTAACATTCGAGCAGTGCCAATTTGCCTGTGTGCTTCAAATGAGGCACTGCCAGTGTTCAGCCTGACATACTGTGACCTGGATGGCTCTGTTAACATTTGTTCTTAACAACGTGAGTTTATTGAATTTAGATAGTCTGTTCTTTTACCGCTCCTTCATTGGCAGAAACTCCATGTTCAATAGAAGGTTTGCCCAGGGTCTATTGACTGATAGAATCATTGCACAGCCAAGTGTCCTGCACTCATGGTCAGCCTATATGAGCATCAACTTCTCATCTGCCCCCTACCAGCCAGGATGTCAACTGCCATATCCACCTCAACTCTTTCCCCTGTGCACCTACCACTTCACTCTGTGAGACTACAAATGTATAGAGAGGCCCAGAGAAACTACATCGTGAAGGCAGCAACTTCTATTGTATACCTGATATGGACCAGTTTTTCACCTGATCCTGGAGATACTTTCTTGAGACAAGGCACAAAAGGTTACTATTTCACAAAAGTTAGAGTCAAGACAGGGGTTACATGGAAGTGATAGACAGGAGGCTGGAGAGGTGGATCAGCGGCTAAGAACACTTGGTGATCTTGCAGAGGACCTGGTCATTTGATCATCAGAACCCTCATGGAATTTTACAATCATCTGTAACTCCAGTGCCAGAGAATCCAGCTCCCTCTTCTGAAATCCACAAACACCAGACATAAACATGTCATACATACATACATACATACATACATACATACATACAAGCACTCATACACATAAAATGAAATAAATAAAATATCTTTCCTTTATAAGAAAGTAATGGAATTACAAGGGTGGGATGGGGAGGAGGGATGGGGAAGGAGGAACAGGGAAGGCAGGATAGGAAAAGGGATGACTCAAAGGATAAAGCCCGTGAATAGCAGGAGGGCCCTGGTCTATTCAAACATGTTAAGGTGGAAATAAGAGGAATCAATTTAAATTAGGAATTTACACTATCTTAAAATTCTATATGGCCAGGCAGTGGTGGCACACATCTTTAATCCCAGCACTGGGGATGCAGAGGCAGGTGGACTCCTGAGCTTGAGGCCAGCCTGGTCTACCAAGTGAGTTCCAGGACAGCCAGCGTCATACAGAAAAAACCTGTCTCAAAAAACAAAACAAAACAAAACAAAAAACAACAAAGAAAAGACAAAAAAAAATTCTAAATGACTTGTAGTTTAGATGGCCAGTGTATGTTTTTAAGTATAAGACTGAGAGTGATAGAGAAAAAAATAAACAACCGAAGCAGTTTCTGTGTTTAGAAAAATTGCTCAAAATATAATGACATATAAGTTATAGTGAAACCCATTACTTTGCATGTTGACTTATTCGTCATCCCAGAAATTATACATGCAACACTAAATAGACTGAGAAGGGTATATTTATGCATACACATTTATATATGAAATGGTAACAATTAAAAAGAGCATGAATTTGAGAGGGAGAAATAAAGAAGATGGAGAGGAAAAGGGAATAGAGAAATGATATAATTGTACTTTAATTTCAACCAATTTAACTTGAAAAACAGAACTTTAAAAATAATAAAACACTATTCTCTCCCCACACAAAGCTGTAACCTTTGTTAGAGTAGAAGCGTATTGTTCAAGGTAACTTGAGTTTGTATTCCCTGGACCTACTCATTCATATGGCTTAGGATAAACTAGTTCCTTGTTTTAAAACTTTAAAAAAGAAAAATCAAGAAGTTATGGAGAGATGGCTCAGAGATTAAGAAGACTTGCTATTCTTTAAGAGGACCAGGGTTCAATTCTCAGCCCCTACATGGCAGTTAACAACCATTCATAATTCTAGTTCTAAAACACACAGCACTCTTCTGAGCCTCTGTAGGCTCTAAGCCCATGAGTAGTGTACAGACATACATACCAGCAAACTACACATGTATGATAAAATAAATAAGTTTTTTTAGAAGATAAAAATAACGGAAAATATAAACTAAACAAAAATTCTCTTGAAATCCTCTAGGCATTCTGAAGATGGGTGTGGTTAAGATCTTGCCTGCCCTCAGCATCCCTCAGCTGCCTGTACATCTTTGTGTAGGGTTGAATCTCAGGAGTTTAATAGATCAATTGGTTATCCAACACCAAAGAGTTAGTCCAGGAATATATACATAAAAGTAACCTTATACAGACTGAGCAGGTTGTATTTATGTATTTACAAGTATACATACATATATGTAACAATGATTATGCTAAAACAATCTTTGAATTTGAAAGAGAGCAAGAAGGGGTATATGAGAGAGCTAGGATGGAGGAAAAGTAGGGGGAAATGGTGTAATTATATTATATATCAAAATAAAAGACAATGATAATAATAATAATGATAATAATAATAATAATAATAATAACGGAATCTGCCAGCCACTTGTTATTTGTTGATCCATTTGGAAGACAAGAATCTTCTGAAACACACACACACACACACACACACACACACACACACCTGTGTGACTGAAAAAACAACTACCAAGTTTTAAAACAATGAAATGACTTCATTGGCGTTTAGCCTGTAACAGTCAATATTCACAAGGCTATGTTGTTAGTAACAGTGGATGTGAATAGTCTATGCTTCTATGCTTCCTGGGGCATCTGGAGTTGCTTATTTGTAGGTGGGATCCCTGAAAATAGTCACAAGACAAACATTAGCTATTAAAATGGAATAAAACAGAATCTCCAAGTGAAAAAAAATAAAAACTATGGAAGCATAGTCAACAGGAAAGATTGACTTAAGAAAGGGAGAAAAAAAGAAAACAGACATGTGTCTCTGGGGATACACATGAGATTTGCCTAGGAGTGCAGGCCTCAGCAGCTCCTCCCTGAACAGCCTACCACTGAGCCCTAGCATTGAGGAAAGAGTTGTCTTTGTTTAGGTGTCTTTGCTCTTCACTTCAAGTCTACTGTTAACTGGTCCTGAACCATCTGTCCCAGTAGTATGTTGAGTCAACAGGCAAAGATGCAAAGCTGAGAGTAGGCACTGGTGGTGCCACCTTTCCCAAGCTCTTTATGTGCTAAGATATCTATTCCACGGCTTGCAAGGATTCAGAGCCTTTTGTTTTGACTGTAGGCACACTGTGACCAACGCCCTCCTGCTTCCACGGCAGTGAATCCCCTGCCACAATGGACTACAATCCTCAACTATGAGTCAAATTAACCCTTCCTCTTTTACAAGACTTAGTCAGAGTATTGTGTCATAGCAATGGGAGAAGATACTAAGACACAGAGATAATAGCTATAGTAAGTTGAAATATGCATTTACTGAAGGATCTATTAATATATGGATGACTCTGTCAGAGCCATTACTTTATGGACTAGGTGGTTTAGATTGAAGCTAACCAGGAGAAGGGTCAATCTTGAATTAATCTAAAAGCATAAAGACCTAAAAAGACTTACAAGCCAGATGCTTATCAATGGCTCATCCAAATGATGGTTCATCAGTGTAGGGTGCAAGAGAGGCAGCTTAAGGACCTGACCAACCATTAGGTTAGTGAGAGCTCTGGTTACTTCTTGTCAAAGACTGGTAGCAAACAAGAATGGTATTAGTCTCAACAAAGCCGGTTCAGTTCCAAATCTACTGGGCCAACAAAAAAGCAAGCAGGGGAAGAACTGGCAGAGAACAAGAAGAGTTCTAGTTAAATTTTTGTTTTTTGAGTCAGTAAAAGCAGGCTTAGTTAATTGGGAATTTGCTGGAGAAAAATGGATAACTATCACGAATACAAAGCATAGTCTGTCCCCCTCACCACACGTGAGCTGCATGCCAGAGAAGCTGTGGGTCATGCAAACAGCTGTGTATGGAGTTATTTACACAGCCTGGGAACTTTTCCCAAAGGGGCAATATGATCGGAAAGTATGATTAAAACTCATCTTTTAAGAATTTTAATAATTCTATCAAAAAGGCGTTTGAATTTCTCATGTATTGACATGTATCTCCCAACAGACACTCCAGGAAAGAGAATCCGCACCAACTTTTTACATGCACGCATTGTTGCCGTTTATTGCATTAAAATCTTTTATTAGTTAAACATGTACCTTCATTGGAAGAATTGCTGTGCTCTGTTTGTGCCCAAATCATTGCGTCAGTGACACCCCATGTGTCCCATGTGTATTTGTGTCCTTTAAATATTTCTGAAAGTCTATTGTGGGGATTTACAAGTTCAGATCTTTTAAAGTATATCATCCCCCCCCCCAACAATGCTGTCAGAATTAACTAAAATATAAATATCTCTGGGGTAGAAATTTTAGAAAGGTCCTGGGAAACCATCACATATCTCAGCAATCTGAGACTCTAGTCTCCTTAGTAAATGATAGGGGAAACACTTACTATTTAATAAACCCAGCTTGATAGACAAAAACTTTCAAAACTTAGAGCCCAGGGAATAAAAAATAAAAATGTCCATGTAAGTTCAAACGTAAATGAAGATGAGTTGTTTTGGTGGAGGGTAGAATGTTCTTAGGACTGCATATTCATTTATTCCCCAAGGAATGATTTATTCATCTTCTACTGGGTGCCTGGCATTGTACCAGATACTATGGAAATATAGGCCAATAATACATGGTTTCTGTCCTTGAGGAACTGCCAATTTAGAGGGGGAAAATGTAATATATAATTACATATATGTATCATATAATTACATGCATATATATTCAGCAGTCTTTTTAATATACTTTTTAATAAACTTGCAATAAAAGAGAAAGGTGAAATAGTTTAAAAGAGTTTTTCAAGATGAGATCAAGTCTGAGATTTTAATAGCTTTACCCAAAGTACTTTTCTGGCAACTTTTACTCAGATCTGAAAATTGGAGAAAGCGTTATATAGACCTGGATTCACTGACCAAAGGACTGCTCTCTTACTTCTCAAGGGGTATCCAGAGTCTCTGCATCCTTTGAGAAATTCAAAGAAGGGAGATGTTGGAGGTTCAGAAAAAGACTTCCAAAAGTATGATCTTTTGGCATCCTGTGCAGGCTTCCACATGGTCTCTCCCTGCCCTTCAATTGCACTCCTGTCTCCTGTATATCTTTGTCTACAGCCATAAGAGTACTTTTACTTCAACTCACGGAAACTAGCTAGACCTCCTTCTTCCCCAAAGCAAGCCATGACACTTCAAAATATGTCTGTCCTTCTGTGGTGGTTTGAATGAGAGTGGACAATAGGCTAATACATTTGAATGCCTGGTTACCAGTTGTTGGACTATTTAAGAAGGATTGGGAGGTGTGTCTTTGTTGAGGAGTGTCACTGAGAGTGGGCTTTGAAGTTTCAAAAGCCCATGTGAGGCCCAGTCTTGCTTTCTCTGCTTACAACTTGCAGATCAGATGTAAGCCCTCAGTTACTGCCCCAGTATCATTCCTACCTGCCTGTCACCATGCTTTCCAGCATGCTAATCATGGACTAATCTGAAACTATAAGCAAGTTTTCAATTAAATGATTTATTTTGAGTTGCCTTAGTCATGGTTTGTCACAGAAATAAGATGGTAGCTAAGATATATTCTCATGCCTTTCTTCATAGGAGGTGATCATGAAGAAATTATCTGACCTACATTATCAGATAGGCCATTAGACCTTTTCCTGAAGGATCCTTCTCCCTTACCAGGTGGGAGTCTAGGAAATTGGTTATGTGTAGGTCTTCCTGCATTTCACTCATCAATCCATCACCGTTAGTACACATCCCTTTTGTCCAACCATATTTCTATGGATGTCCATTCCTCACCACACCTAAGCATAAAACGGGTTCCCTAGAATGTGCAGCTTACATTTCTAAAGAGATCAATGTGAGGCAGAACTTCAATATAAGTCTGTTATGTTTTGATTTTGCTCCTTTATCTCTGATTAGAAAAAAAAAAGACTTGTCACTTATGGTCCTTGTAGTAGGTTGAGAGAGCTACAACCCTTTTCTGCTCTCAACAGTTTGGGAATTACTGAACTTCCTTTGTGCTCTAACAACTACTGCCAGAAATAACAACAAACCTCCACCCAGGCCTTGATGAAGTTCTGCAAAGAATGTTCTAATTTCACTAATAGGAGACGGTATTCAAAATTATTTTATCATGGATAGCATTTGGTATATACAATCTATAGAAATTCTGGAGAACTAGGACCCTAAAGTGTCCTCTTAAGAAGGATGTAGCAGTAGATAACATGTATCTGTAGCTCTCCAACTATATCTGTGGAATCCTTGTCTTATATATGATTCCAGTGACATCTGTCAAAGACTAAAACTCCATACCCCAATTGCATATTTCCAGAATCAAATGTTTACATATTGATGCAAACTGAAAATGGAAATGAAAGTAAGAAGAAACATAAAAGGAATCACATAGAATAGCAAAGGATAATAACATAAAAAGTGATAACCAAATGCACAAGAAAAAGAATCAAATACCAGTTTTACACACAGTGGGCTACTGTTCAACAACCTTAAGGAACTGCTGGATTTCCAGCATCCTTTCCTCTTCACATAAACATGAATCTCTGAATGAGTGTTTGCTTTTTTTCAGTGCTGGGAAATCAAGATAGGGCCTTTCACATGCGACTCAAATGATCTGCCATTGAGTCACGCCCCCACCTCAATATCATATGGTCACTTTCTTATTGTTTATTCACAGGGATATCTATATCCTTCTATATAAAGATAGAGATCTAGAGGGATATAGATATAGGGATATATTACAAAAATATATTATATACACACATACTTGCATGTATTAATAGGGATGGAGGTCAGAAGACTATTTGTAGGAATTATTCCATTTTTCCACCATGTGAGTCATGGTGATGAAACTCAGGGTGTCAGGCTTGGCAGCAAGCTCCTTTACCCACTGTGCCATCCCAGCACTTTGTTACCATCAAGTTGCAGACCATTCCTTTACAGAATAAAGCAATTCACCAGGAAACATGATCAGACAAGGTGTAGCTTGGAGAACAACGACGAAGTGTCCTGGTGAGTACACTGGCCTGAGGGAATAGGTTCAAAGGTCTAATGATATAACCCAAATAATTTATTTCCACTGTGTTAGTTCCTCAGAGAATGACCATCCTTATGTATGATATTTCCTGTTATTTGAAAAAGGTTTTATGGTATCCGAAAATTACGTTCAAAGTTTTCTACTTTCTACCACCCACAACACAAATCTCTTCAGAGCTGCTCATGTGTTCTCGAATACCACTGGTCTTGATTCCATCCTGTCAGAGACCTTGCACAGCCTCTCCACTGAACTGATTGCACCTATAATTATTTCTGTGAGTAGCCTTAACTATAGCTCTTAAAGAAGATAATTCAAAGAATATATTTATGATGGTGTCAGGTCTCAGTAAATATTCTCTGAGCCGTGGACATTATTCAGTAATTTGCTGGGGATTTTCAAGCCAACCCTCCTCACTTCTCCTTCAACTACAAAGTTGGACAGAGATTGTTGCTCTGCTCAACAGATGAGGAGACTGAAATTAAATGATATTGTGTTACCTGCAGTAAAAATAACGAAGACAGATTCTACATTTTATCTCAAGGACTATATATATATAAAAAAAGCTAGCTTAAACATATTTTTGAAGGAAGTGCTAGATACTTAACCTAAGGCCTTGTAGCATGCTGAGCTAACACTCTCCCTCTATGCTACACTCCTACTCATAAATATCTATCTTCTCATAATTTGTTAAAACTCCAACTATTATATTCTCCCTCTCACAGATGAGAACACACTAAGCCCCAGAGACTCAACAGCTTTTTCAGAGCCTCTTGAATTCAACTTAGCAGTTACAGTTGTAGTCCCCATGAATCCATAAAGCAGATAGATATGCTTGCATTTATATGACTTTACCTTTCTTCTGCTCTTTTCCAGGCATTAATAACAGCACTAAGGTCTATCCTGTCCCAAGAAAGGACCAATATCTTAGACAACACTATTTTGTTCAATACCTACGATTTAAAAAGACATAGGAGTCTTCCTGGCGCGAGGAAGAATTCTCTGGGCACAAGAGAAGTCTAAAGATAGAATGGCTTGATAGAGAGATGGAAAGCTCTCCGTCTGTCAGGGAATGCAAGCCCAAGTTCAAGTCTCTTGACAGGAAAGTAAGAATTCAGTTGGATGTGAACTCAAGTTGACAAAACCCAAACTCCTTTATTCCAAAATCATGTTCTTTGGCAACTTACATCTTTTTCATCATATTCTAAGTTGCTGATAAGATTATCCTCAAATGACTGAATATGTTCACACTTGGACCTTTTGCAAAATCATAAATAAGCCAACAAAACAGTTTCCTTCTTTTGTGTTTCACTCCTTCCACAGGGGTGCATAAGTTGTACAAAGAAGTACAGAATACATGCAAGTTAAAGCGAAGTCAATTTTCAATCATCTATATTGAAGTTTGGAACCGATGAATGACAGCGAAGGGCCAGCATGTTCATTTGTTTGTCTCTGAAACAGGGTCTCACTATACAGCCCAAGCTGGACTGAAACTTGTTATGCAGACCAGGGTTGCCTTATACCAAAGCAGCCTGTCTCTGCCTCCTGAATACTATAATTAAAAGCATGTGTCATCATGTCTTGCCAAGCCTGGATATTTTATTAACAGCCTTTAAATTCTGTGTCCTAACTTCTTTGTGAGATGGTAGTCACGGCGAAGAAAAAATTGTCGACTCCTTAAATAAAATTTCTGAGTCCTCTCCTACATTAAATTTATTGTGTTCTTCATTAAAAATCAGCATCAATTTTTTTAATTTAATTTTCCCCTGGATGCTCTAAAGTTCAGACCATTCAAGCAAGAATTTGAGTTAGAATACGAGAAGATTGCTGCACACAAATGCTCTCCTAGTGCATAGACAGGCTCTACCATAGCCAGTGTCTTTGTTGAAAGTTGTGTTCTCCTCCATAAAGAAAACTCACACGAGACGTGCCCACAGCAAAGGGATGTGTATCCTTTTGATTCTTAGACTGCCCAGGACCATTGTCATTGAGGCTGTTTTGTGGGCAGTCACAATTTCTTTTATTTTTATATGACTTATTTTTACTTTGTGCGTGTGCACATGCGTGTCTCGGTATGTCAGATACTGTATGCACATGTGTACACAGGTGCCTGTTGGAGGCTTTAATAGAAGCTTGTATCCTTTGGAGACACAGGCATTTTCAGGCACTAGACATGTGTGCTAGGAACTAAACTCCTGTCCTCATAATTGAGCAGTGAGCTCCAGCCTTAGGCAGTCAGTATGTAGATAATTTGAGCTAAAAAGTCTCCCAGAGGACCTGAGTTCAGTTCTCAAGCCCCAGGTTGGGAGGCTGATGATTATCTATTACTCTAACTCCAGGGTGATCACCTAATACCTTCTTATCACCTCCTCATGTACCCTCACATGTGGCATACACAGACACACACCTCTAGATTTAAAAACCCTAACTTTTATATTTAAGAATAAGAAAGCTGCACATGAGTGAGACATTTTCTTATTTTGAAAAAAAAAAAAACTGGGGGGAAAACATTGGAGAATAATATCTATCTGTTCCTCTTATCTGAAGCCTTGTCTTTTGTTATTTCAGTTACTTATAGTCAGCCACAGTCTAAAAGTGTAAAGCTAAAAAACAAGGAGTCCATTTAAGCGCATCCTTCCTGGTATAGGAATAGCTGCTTTGCTGTGTGTGTTCACGCCATGTGTACTGCCTTCCCTTCAGGTATGGAGAAGTTGTGTTGGGGCTTGTATTGACTATTGAGAGATTGCTGCTTTAGTATGCAGGACTTGGTGAATAACAGGGGTCTGCTGTGTTATATCATCCTAGGACAGGCTTCTTGACACTTATGAATCCATACCATGTCACCCCTCATATTCTCTGTTTTCCCTTTTTCTTCTGCTGCAGTGTCTGGTGCACAAGGCAAGCACGCACATGCACAAAGAGAAAGAGACTGACTCCTCAGCTAGACAGCAGCTGGACTACATATAAAAGCAGAACCCTGACCCCATAGAGTATAGCAACCTGCTTAGGAAGCCAACCCCTCAGCTCCAATAAACAACCCAGGAAGACAGCCTGCTATAAATCAGGCCTGTGGGAGGCCTGGGTTGCTATCTCTAGTGACAGTCTAGAACATAAATAATAACTTTTGTAACCGTCATCTCCTTTGGCCAGGCCTTAATTAATAGCTGAGAGCTTGACCAATTTTGTTCCCACTTCCAACTTATTAAGTAACCAGAAATGCTGAATATTTCTCTAAACTATACAGAAAATCCTCTTTTGAGGGGGGTCTTCCTTTATATTTCCAGACTGGCAGCCTCCAGAAAACAATCTGTGAGCCTTCTCTTTCTGCTAAGAATCTTCACTGCCCTTTGTGGGCCTTTGACTATGCGCCACAAGGCAACTGACATGGCTAACTTCCTTACTGTGATCTCTGAATAATTTGCATTGCTTATTCTCATTTGGCTAGTCTTCATTTATTTTACATATACCCAAATACATGCCATTAATATACAGAGTCTATATGTATGTCCTCATATATGCAGAGTATATGTAACATATTTGTGTATATATCTAATGTAACTACTAGTGTATTATTTTACTTAATATTTGTCTTTAAATATGTTCTTTGTATTTTTTATTTCAAGATTATCTTTAATATTCAAACAGAAAACTAAGGATTTTCTAACACACACCAAAATATTGGCCTATTTAAAAAAAATTCATTCTTGTAGTGCCTACAAATATTTTGCATGCTGCTAGTGATGAGTGCTGTGTAGTTGACAAATGCTGTGTTGAGATGCAAAACAAAAGTTTGCTTTTAGCTCTCACGTCCTGTGTAGGATAAATGCTTTAAAATTCTTGGAATCTAGTGTCCTATCTGGAAAGAAGATGACAAATCTATACTTGCACAGTTATGACAAAGGTGTAGTTCAAGGACTGACACTCATAGACGTGGCTGAAACATGGGTGATCAATATCTACTTATGATCTCTGTGTGGACTGTACTGGTGCATAAGCTGTAGTTCATGTGTGCAAATCAAAGGACAACCTTGGGTGCTTGTCCTCACTGCCTACCTTGTTTGAGACAGAGCATCTTGTTACTTACTGCTTATGCCAACTTAGCTGGCACAAGAGCTTTCTCCTGTCTCCCCGTCTCACTTCTACCTAGGTGCCCTGTCATTATAGATGCTGAAACCATCTGGTTTTACATTGGTTCAGGGAATCCTCCCTCAAGTCTCTGAAGCTTGCACACCAATGGCTTTCTTTTCTGAGCCTTCCCCACAGCACTGCATTTATGTTTTAATTCACACAAAAGAGTAGCACTCAATGAGGATGGAGGTGGGGCTGAAGCACCAGAATTAGTGGGTTTGTTCATATACAAATGAAGACGGAGATTCTATGGAGGATGTCTCTGTAGTAGCCAATGCTGACCTGCATTAATTTCATTAATGCGCTCTTGCTGAATCTCAGCCTATCTGGGACAAGGAAGGCTTTAAGAGGGAGTGAGCACCAGTCTCTGGCCATCCAAAAACCACACAGAACAATTATGCCTTACCTGTATTCAGTGTGTTTAGGGAGTCTTTGATCACTGGTCAGAGTTAAAGCCAACAGACAGAGATTCAGCCCATGACAAAACAGTCCCAAATCTACTCTCACACATTTACCAGATAAAACTGGATTTCCTCCAGAAATTCTAAACAGATACTACCACTAAAAAAAATCTGGAATATGGAAATTACAAATGCATGTGCATAATTATTTTTTTAACAATATGCACACTAACCACTAACGTGGGTCAGGTTGCTTTAGAAAATTACATACTTAAGATTGCTCAATGGAAAGTCGCTTCATAAATAACTGCACAGATTAATTAGTCAGAGAAATGCATTTAAAAGATGAGCAGGGAACTGGGCAGTGGTGGTGCACGCCTTTAATCCCAGCACTTGGGAGGCAGAGGCACGAGGATTTCTGAGTTCGAGGCCAACCTGGTCTACAGAGTGAGTTCCAGGACAGCCAAGGCAACACAGAGAAACCCTGTCTCAACAACAACAACAAAAAAGATGAGCTACGGTAGGGGGAGCAAATTCCTCTCATGGTAACTTGGAAGCAAACCTGATGAGTTGAAGAGATGCTGGGAAGGGTATAGACCCTTGTTTTACCAACCCTTGGAAACTGCAAAGTCTCAGAGCATCTGGAAGCAGCAAGGACAGTACTGGGCAGAAGAGGGTCTATTCTGTAGAGCAAGGGAAACAAAGCTGGGTGAATAGGAAGATGCAAAGATAGGTCACAGGTTGCTGCTGTCCCTGGAGCCTATGCACAGATCTAAGTACATCCTTGCTCTAAGAAATGGGATAGGCAAGCAGAGAAGGCCACTAAGATGTTGCTGAAACACATCCTAACGCTCTCTCTTCATGAGATTCCCTGTTCTGCTCTCTTGAACTGTTCTTTAAACAAATAGGTGACATTTTACCTTTAAAGAGAATTAAGTACCCTTTTTCTAGTCTTAAAAACAAAAATTGCCTCCTGTATAACCAGCATCTATTTCCTTCCATTTACTTCAAATTAATTTCTATACAATATCCTGTGATTCCTGTCCACTGCTTAAACCCTCCTATGCCAGCATTTGGATGTGTCCATTTTCTATGTCCCTTGTTTTGCTGATGCGGAGGTAGCCCATAGTTCAATGGTGGAGATATGATAACAGAATGCCAGTGTGGCAAGGCATGCTGGTCACCATCCAGCTTAAGTTTCATAGACCTCCAAGTAGAAGCTCAAAAGTGTTTTTATCCTGGCTATCCTGTAGCCTTGGGCAGACTGAGCCTGGCCTTCCAACTCACAGCCCAGTGTGCATGTTCCTATTTTCCATAGGAATGCTCAGGAAGGCAAAGTACTAAGAAACCAATTTGCTTTTGAAAAATGCATGTTTCCTAAAATCTGGTGATAAGAGTGAGCGTACTCAGTTACTGAAGTTAAGGAAGTGAGAATGTGTTTCCAGAATAAACCAGTCCTAGGCAATGAGAACTTGGCCAAAGGTGCCATGAGACTCAAAAAGGAGGTAGATGGGCCCTGGATTTCACAGGATGGCGTATATTAAAAACTTGCTTGACAGCAAGAAAGTGGATATTCACAATTTGGATCTAAGGGGAGGACTTTGGGAAAAGAAATGTGACTTCATGCACACCAGGACACACCTGGCTTAACTCAAGTTGCTATCAAAAAGCACGGAACATATTCTGTTGCAGGGCAGCTATAAAGGTCTGCACAGCACACTGGTGGGTCATGTATTCATTTACAGTTTTCTGGAAAACTATGCAAGAAAGAGAGAATGAGCTAACTCAGGTGTTACATAGCTGCTGTCACTTAAGGTATCTGTAGTCATAGCAAACTACCTCAATCAGGGAGTGTGACAGGAGGAGGATGGAACATGGTATTGGGTGGGAAATACATCCGAAAATCAAGGAGCTGAGGCAGAGTAAAACCTTCATGCAGCAAGAGACCCATCAAATGTGGATGGGTCTCAGGACACATCAATTGATGAATGGATTGATTGATTGATTGATTGATTGATTGATTGATTGATTGATAGGTTGGTTGGTTGGCTAGGGATCCCCACATCCCTCAGGTATCAACCATAGTCTTCTGTACCCCAGGTTGGCCTGAAACTCACAATACAACCAAAGATCACCTTGGTTTATGTTTCTGCCACTCCAAGTGCTTAAACTACAAATGTTCACCACTGTACCAGTGCAAACTCCAAATATTTTTGTCTTCAAAAATTAAGGAAAAAAAACCCTACCCTACAGCTTTTGGCCATAGAATAATTTAATTATAGCAATAGTTAATGATTATACTTAGAGTATAAGCTTCTCTCATTATCACGTGCTCCAGTAACTCTTATCAAGTGTCTAGTGTTTTAATAATGCTATAATTTCTAGCTGACTGCAGCAAGAAACTATTGGTCAGGCTTCATAGATTAACCTGAATCCTGTGTGGGCAGAAAGGACTGCATCAGGTATAACTTTGTACTCCTCGTGAGAACCAAGATTTGGTAAACGGAGGACAACTAAAGAACTATTCATTAAACGACTAACTGAAGATAAATTATGATCTCATTACCAAGAAAAGGAAAGATAAAAGGTCTCAAAAACGATTCTCCCCAGGCCTTTTTTTCCCCTGGTAGTCTGCACACAAAGATCAAAGCCACATTTCAAAATCAAACAAGATCTGATTTTTATTGGAAGGACCTGGCTATATAGATCTGTGATCTATGATTGGATAAAATACAGCCTATGTCATCATCAAACAGAGCTTGAGAACATGGGGACAAAGTCCATAATTAGACAAAGCAGGCAGAATGCAGCATGCCAGGAAAATGAAGTGCCTTAGACCATTTCTGGTTTCAAATTACACATCATCTTTCAGGTCAAAAACAAAAACACAAGCCCCCCAGTAGTCTCTGCTCATGGTGTGCATGAAGCGTGTCCTGTTAGCAGAGTCTCCATAGGCACTGTTTAAGGGTGACAAATACCTGCTTGTGGTGGAATGTCTAGGTAATAGATAGAAAATTCAATCGGGAAAAAAAAAACACATTTAAAACTTAACATTTTTTCTTTGAATGGCTATAGGAAAGAAACACACACACACACAGAGAGGGGGGTGGAGTAGAGATGGAAAAAGAAGGGGAGGGAGGAGGAAGGAATAAGGGAGGAAGGGAGAAAGAGAGCAATTCAGCTAGAGAGCAGGAGGGGGAGGAGAGGAATTAACAAATCTTTGGAAAATAAAGCTGCATAATCTGCTATATTTCGGGCTGCCTTTATCCTCCAAATCCTCCATCTTTGTTTAAGCTATGCACAGACTCTATAAAAATCAGCTCATTGGCCTGCCTATACTGTGCACCTCCTTGCACACACCAAAGCTCTGACAGAGAAGCTGATAATAAAGAAGAGGAGGAAGAAGAAAGCCCACCATCACCCAGCACATGAGCAAGATGCTGGGTTTTAAAAAAAACTGTTATTATTTCTAATCCCCTCTGTTCTCTTTGGGAAGTGGATGGCCTCTCTAAGGAGTGCACACACTGGCCCTGTGCTTGTGTAGGGATTTCCTTAACTCTGTGGGAGTGGGTGGCCCTGGAGAGACCTTTTCATATCAGGACACAGAGGAGACCACCATACACAGCTCTCACGCATGCCTTTGCCGAATACAGTCTGGCCTCTGTGCCATCAAGAAGCCTGGGGTCTTTTCTGTCTCTTTTGCTTTTGTCTTTTAATGTTTGTAATGAATCTGGCTTGCATTCAGCTACTTCAGAAAGGAACATATCCTCTCTGGCCTTTAGGTCCTGGCTTTTCTCCCTATGGCTGGCACAGTAGGAGACTCTGAAACACCCAGCCTGCATGCCTCTCATGGGTCCAAAGCTTTATAAGCCGCCAGCTGAAATCTAAGAGGGCCCTTTATGCAGCCATAGCCCCAAGAACCTCTGCTCCATGGTAGGTATCTTTATAACTGGCAGATAGATACTCTTTAATCTATGACATCAACTGAGGCAGAGATCACTGCAATCCTTGAATCCTTCAAGTCCCGTGAACTAAGCATGGTAAAGACTTGTAGAATTTACCACTTTACATTTTTTTATCATAATAATAGTAAAAACTAAATACAAAAAAACAAAACAAAACAAACATACATTTCCTCACTATTTCTCTCCAAATCTCTAGGTGGCTTACTAGTATCTGCTTTCTATTACAGCCAAGAAATGCACATCACAGAAGATAAGACAATTGTGTGCTGAGGGTGGGGTCAAGGTTTAAACTCACAGGCCCACATCAGAGCCTATTGGCTCTCATTTCTCATAGCTGCTCTCCACCCTGGCCAGAAAAACCAAGACAAGTTTGCCAGGCACCATTCACTGCTCTCAAGCCTGATATCATGTGCGAAGCTCCTGTGATCTCACTGTGAAATGGTCTACTTCACACGTGTGGCCACGCTGCTCTCTGAAATCTCAGATTTGTTACGAACCTGCTGACTGTCTAAGGTCCTTACCCTACAGAGTTCAAGTGGTTTTTCAGAGGCCATATAGAGTCAAAGCAGTTCTGGTTTTATTTAGACTTAGGCCTGAATGGTTTTTTCTAAGTGTTTTCTAAGAGGGACGTGGAATTTGAGATGGGATATGGGGAAAACAAATCAGCATCTGACAGTAATTAACCAAAGAAGACTGACAGGAACAAAGGAGGAGGAGGAGCAGGGCAGTGAGAGAGTGACTGTACCTGGTCACCTGAGCACAAGGCAGAGCTGGGAGGCATTTGCCGAAACAAGAATGGAGTGGGTTGGAGAGAATGAGACAGAGTGAATGCAGCAGAATGAATCATGGTGGCATGGAACTGCATAGATTAGGGTGGAAAGAAATGGGGTGGCATGGAAATGAATGGTTGGAGAAGGAAGGATAGCATGGGGCGGCATGGAGAGGAATAGAGTAAGGTGTTATGGAGAGGATAGGGTGGGGTAGGATGGGATGTAGTGGAGTGGAAGACAGGGTAGTGAAATAGAATGGATTGGAATGTAAACTGTCATTTAACCCACTTGTCACAAACAGTTCCATTTCGAGTTACGTCCTCTTTCACTTTGTGTTACTGGTTGTTATGACTAGATGCTGAGCCTTCTCCATATGTTAGAGGTCTGAAGTCCCACATGGCATTGGAGAAGGTGGGACCTTTTGGATGGAATCGTAAAAGCCACCAGGTCTCCCTCCTCCACCTCTTTCCCTATTGTTCTCAATGTTCACAAATGCATAAGAGAGAGGCCAAGGTAGCAGACAGAGAGATGGTGGCTTCCTCCAAGCCAGGAAGAGGGACTTCATCCAGAGCCAAATTAACTAGAAGCTTGATGTTAAATAATATCAAGATACACATTCTAGATAAACGTCTGTGGTACCCAAGAACCTTCCTGAAAGGTCTAACCTCCTCTCTACCTGTTTCAGCTTCCCAGTTTTCTTGGGCTTGCCTAAGTTGCCTACAGAAGGTAACCCTAGAGAAGTGTTTGTCCAACAGTGTCTGCCTGATTCCATTCAAAAGCAGTGCCTTCAGGAGAGCAACACACTACAAAGCCAAGAAATGACAGCATATCCAAATCCTCTCTCAACCCCCACCCAGTTGGCCTTTCAAAGCTATAGGAGAAACTGTAAGAACATCTCAAAAGGAACTCAGGGGCCCTGCTATGAAAAGGAGGCCAGTGTTCTCCATGCTGTTTTGTGTAAAGAATTTTGACCATCAATCTCCATCACTTAGATTCTGGTCTAATTAGGGATTTGAACCTGCTGCCTACGGTGAAAAGCATTCTGGTTTTGTACTGATTGTTGTTTCAAGACACCAGCCGTGTGGTTTTACCCCCACCCTTGCCTTTTTCATAGGGTTTGGGGCTTGGTGGGAGCTCTCTTACATGAATGCAAATACAATTATGAGTTGTGTAGTTTGGCACACCCTAACATGGTGAAGGACAATGCTACCGAACTCACAGTAACAATGCATCCCCTATTATCCCCTGCAGAGCTCCAAATATTTCTTCATTAGTGTGGACTTAATGGCAATGCTCTTTGCCACTATAGCTTCTATTTCCAAGCACAAGGAATCTATGAATACTATACTCTGT
>JANHMN010000007.1:41776375-41778875 GCA_030674055.1 Rhabdomys pumilio | reverse complement strand
TACAAAATCTTGACCTCCATGTTGGCTTCTGAAGCTCCTTTTGATGATTTAACTGAGTTGCATTTTCATATTGCAGAGAATTTTTGGAGCCATGGACAGCAAATACAAAGCCAGGAAAAAGAGGGCACCTTTAATGACTTTAAAACAACTGATTTTTAGGAAAGATAATTTTTAAGAAAAATAATGTGAATTTAAACTTTCAACTTTAAGATCCGTCATCAAAATGCACCATAAAAGCATGCGATTATTTCGTGGGTTAAACGAGAAAGGTTTAAATGTGCAGCAAAACAAACCAGAAGGAATTTTTAGTAACAGAGTCCAATTCACATGATTAATGGAAGGAAAAGAAAATGAAGTTGGCATCGGAGATGGGAAGGAGTTCCCAGAGATGTCACCGTGAGGCCTCAATAAATATGCCTTGGTTTTGCTTTAATAGCAACACACCATGGTCTCTCCCACTTTAAAGAGATCAGCCGGTTTTGATTCTCTACCTGACAGTTCTATCGTTCGTCTTCTGGTCGACAGCCAGCTGTTAAATGCGGCTTTCATCTCATTGCGTTTAGATATATTCCTGACTTTACACTGCCCTGAACGTGCCACTTGCAAGCCCTGGAGGTTTTCTAGGTGTCTATCACAGTGCGTTCTCTGGTAACAGTTGCTTAGCTACATTGCAAATCTTTTGTTCTTTGCCATGGATCAATCCCACCAGGCCTCTACTGGTATGAGCTGTTCTTTTGATTGTCCCTCCATACCCTATGCTCTTCCTGCTGCTAAACTCAGCATGCCAGCCACTAACTCAGGAACTCTCCGCACAGGGTTGATTTTTTTTTTGTCTTGTGCTAAAATGACACTTGTCTAATATAACTTGTGGACTTCTTGAACATATCCACTCTGGTTGTTCATTCCTGTTGGAGGACTGTCTCTCGGATGACATTTTATTCATGAATATGAATACACATTTTCTTCTATATGAAGTGACACAATTACTCTGTCTGTCTTGATGCCTTACTACATTGTACACACACATTTATAATGACAGGTTGACAGAATTTCAGCCCTAATGATTACTTGGAATGTCTCCTTAATATAACCCATGTATTTTATTTATGATTTGGAAAAATCCCTATCCTTCTGATGATAAATATAATGTTCACTAATGAGAGCAAAATGTACAGTGCCACCCAGAATTCAATGGCCCAGAAAAACTGTCAGCCAGGATATGGACATAAGCCAAGCTTTACCTAGCTGAAGCAATCAGGAACATAATTTGGTAATTACAAGTAGTTACAATCAAGTTAGCCGGGTGCTTCTTAGCTGATAATCCATATATTTATACCGAGAATTACAGGATTTGTGGTCTCTAGAAATAGTGAGCTAGGGAGCTTGCCTGTTGTTCAAAGATCATCTTATGTGGGAAAACTATACTCTAGAAAGACCTTCCTTTGAGGGTTGGCCAGAGAGAGGGCTTAATGAGTGCAGGTGCCTGCTTTCAAGTCTGAAGACCTGAGTTTGATTCATGGTGTGCTTATCTTTAGGTCTTTCCCCACAATCCTCAGTTGTCTCCTGTAGAGACTAGAGGAAGTTATCCCATGTATATTGCTGATAGCACTTGTCACAAAAACCCATTCACCATCAGAGGAAGGTATGGCTTGAGGATGTCCAGGTAGACAATTCCTGGCTCAGCACAGGGACACAAAGAATACAATGATGTATCTTCCCAGCAATGAGATGGCTGCCTGGGTGGTCAGTGGATGTTAAAATGAGCTGATTTGGAGTAATTTGGGAGGAAATCCTTTAGTAACTAATAATTACTTTGTTTGTCTTATCTCATTAGCCCTCAAGATTTTAAAGTCTGAATGGTCTAGAACACATGAGTGAATAATTAGACCATTTTAAGATACAATATAACTGCAGACTGGTGTCTACTTAACATGTAGGAGACAGCACTGAACACATTTTCCTCAGACTTATCTCTTTTACTCCCTATACTGTGGCAAACTCCTCAGAAGAAGGTAGTTTACAAGGTCCTTGGGTCTTTAGATTTGAAATCCTCTGACAAAGTGTAGAGAAGAAAAAATAGACCTTTTCAAAGTCTAAAGGGTGACCGCGAAGGATGGATTCAAAATTTTACGTAAAAGACTTATGGCCAGAGCAGCCTCATCTCCCTGTTACTCAGCACACGAGGACACATAAAAGTGTTCTCAGGGTTTGAGGAGCCTTCAGCATGCATGTTAAAGACTCTACAGGCTCAAAGCATGCCAGTCTCGTTAAGACTTCAGAGCAGGACTGGAGAAATGACTCAGGTTAAAAGTCTTTGCTGCTATTGAAGATCTAGGTTCAGTTTCCAGTATCCACATGATGGATCAAAACCATCCAGTTCCAGGGGATCTATTTCCTTCCTCTGGCCTTTGCAGGTACTGTATGCACAAGATACAACCTATACATACAGACAGCACACACACACACACACACACACACACACACACACACACACACACAC
>JANHMN010000007.1:41748447-41776365 GCA_030674055.1 Rhabdomys pumilio | reverse complement strand
ACACACACACACACACACACACACACACACACACACACACACACACAGTAATCTCCAAACAATTAAAACCCAGAGCAGATTCTTAAAGGTAAGTTCCAACCAAGCAAAACCATTAACCATTTCCCCTAATTATTGTCTATGTCTTCTTTGGAATGCCCTGCATTGTCCTTCCTCATTGCTCCTGGTTCTGTTTATTCAAGTTCTATCCCTCTTCCATCTCTTTAACCTTTTGCCCAGCTTGTCTTCTCGGGATTCACAATGTTTTGTGAGACTTCTTAGTATTTTGTGTGTTATAGTACAGTTACACGTATGTCAAACACATGCCTAAGGGAATCCCCAATATTCTCCTGACAAGGCATGCACTCCCACAATTCCTTCTGGCCAACAGAAGCACTTTGCAACTACGGCGGAGCCAGACTACATTATGCCTAAATTATATCCTACGGAGGATAGACCTTGCTGGTGGAATTGAAGTTCCTAATCAAATGGCCGGGTTAAGTTAGTGACGCTTAAAGTCATAGAATTGAAAGATGGCAACTCATTTTCTGGCCTTGAAAGAGCAAACACCTATGTTGTGTAGAGGACACAATATGGGGTGTACAAAGAAGTTTCCAGAGCTTTAAATAGTCCCGCAGGTGTAACCTCAGGTAAAAAGTTCTGTGCTGTACACAGTATGGATGTTGTGCTCACAGATTCATGCAGTTGTGGTTATATCCATACAACTGAGACAGTTAAAAATTTCACCATGGAAAGGGGAAGGGATTGTGAAGGACCACCCCTGAGGAGTTATTGGCAACTGGTAGCTACAGGAAATCATTTTTCTATGGACAGGAGGTAAGAACTAGTAGTTTATCCATGACCATTGGATGGCCCCATAACCAGGCACTTATGAACAACATTAATTGGACTCAGTGAGTTTTTAAAAAAACTGAGGATATAAAGTTGGGTAATAGCTGAGTTAGACAGATCTCAGGGGTGTTGTGGGGGTGTGGGATTTGGGGTAAAAGCTGAGAAAACTCACGTCAAAGACAGAAGCTTAAAAGCAAAAGCTATATATTCTGTGCTCAAACAGGTGGCCAGTCCAGAACCTGAACCTCATCCCCATAGGGATATTGTACCGCATTTTTATAGGATGGAAACACAAAGCAAGAGGGAGTGAAGTGGGTTGTTGTATTGAACAATCATGTTTTGATGCGAGGGGTTAAGCAAGGAAGTTAATGTAGGTGACTGGGCCTTCTGTGGGTCACCTGGTTACAGAGTCAGTCAGCTTTTCCAGTAGTCAAGTCCCCTTTTGGACTCTGGTCCAGAATTTAGAGTGATGAGGGAACAAAGAATTGGGCAAAAGCTATACATAGTCTATTTAAGTCATGGCAGGCAGTACATCTACAACTTGTGTTGACTTAGTTTAGATAATCTGCAACTTCCTTTTTGACATTCCTTATTGGTTAAAAGACAAACTTGAACACCTGAAGAAGCAGTATAGGAGCTGGTTCTGGGGTCTGGGAACATGAACTCAGTTTGGCCCTGCCAGCAAGATAGAACTTGTTCCTGAGATGGCTGAACTCAGCAAACTATCTCCTGACAGGGGGGATGGGAGATAGATGTGATCAAAGTACATTGTAACCATATATGAAAATTTCAAAGAATAAATAAAAAAAATTATTAAACAAGGGCTTTCCTCCTTAACTATTGCAAGGAACTGAATTCTGTCATCAACTGTTAGCTTTAGTTAGACCTAAACCTCAACTGACACCATTTTCAGGTTGGTGGTATCCAAAATGCCCAGATCATCCAGCTCGCTTGCCCTGAGCTCCTGACCCATAAAACCGAAGCAATATCACGTGTTATTTTGAGTCCGGAGGATGTAGCAATCTGATAGGCTGCCCCTGAAAACTAAAACAGTGATCCAATAGGTTGCTTCTCATGGTCTGCATATCACTGAACACAAAGCTCTTAGTGATTCTAACGCACCTGACTATGAACTATTTTAAAGATGGGCCGGAGAACAGAACACAATAACACGTAGCACACATCAGCCACTTTTCTTCTAGATTATTTCCAATGAAAACAGATCAGGAAACACTTCATTGCAAATCACTAGTGAATAGAGTCTTGTGATTCAGAACAACAACAAGATGTATATAGGAAGGTGTGAATTCCACTTCTAGCATTGACTAGGTGAGTTGCTGTGAACAACCAAAGCCTAGTCAGCTTCCTGATGTGTTCTGTACAAATAATCATTATAGTTACAATTTGTTGATTGTCTTTAAATACCAAGGAGTGCATGGGTGTTACTTATAAATACCATTATCCTGGTGCTAGGTAAATATAGTATTCATTGAAAATAGTAAGGCTCAGAAAGAAGAAGCATAATATTGGATCATCATGGTAGAAGCAGCTATGATCGTATATGAGACATTTTGCATTTACAACACTGGACTATTTGCCTTTAAAATAAGGGTTTAGTGTGTGCTTTCATTCTGAAAACAGTAAAGGGCTTCCACAGCACGTGGCATAAAGTGGACCCTCCTCCTGACTCTACAGAAGTGAGTCACACAAGAGCACCTGTAAGTCCAAATCCTCCAGGAAAAGACAATGGCAGGGACCCTGAGCCCTGGCAGGGTAACTGACTGCAACTGGAAACTCCCTTACTCACAACAGTGAAAAGGGAGTCAAGTGTGAACTTTCCGAGCTTCAAAGATAGTCTCAGGGCCCATTGGGGATAAGCATAAATCTTCAAATTTATCTAAAGTTGAGCAAATTCACAATGACAAATGTAACAGTTCCTCTAAATTGAAGTTCATCGCTTGGCAGTTTGGAAGGCTTGGAGGAGGTGCCAGCAGCAAGCACTTGGAAGGAAATAAGTCTTCAGATTCCCTGAAAACATAGGGAGTTACTGCGGGAGACATATGGAGGGTCCCATACTGCATGGAAGAAGAAAGCTTACAAATGTCAGCATTGGAGCAGCGATGTCAGATGGATTTCAGCGGTCCACACTGAACTGTGAAGAGAACGGGAAGCTGGAGGTACCCGTGTGCCATGGAAAACGAATTATTCTTAACCTGTGCTGATTCTTGAAGGAGTGAGTGAAGCAGGGTGAAGGGGGAGAGACTTTTTTTTAGGATCAGAACGGGAGTCTTTAGTCTAATAAGGTAACAGGTCAAGAATTTCTTTGCTTATCTCTGTTCCGTAGTACAGTGGTAAAAGGCTCTGAAGTAGGTGGACAGGGAAGAAGAGGTAGATCCTATGTTTCCTGTAATCTCACGTTCTTCAACACACCAAGTATTAAATAGAACCCTGGTTGTGACTGGCAATACGGACAGTGTGAGATACTGTGATTCACTTTTGCACAGCAAATATTAACTATGAGTTTCCTCTCTACCACTTACTAAGTCACAGGGGCATGCAGGGGGACAGAATACACTCTTCACCTACACTCTAACCATACACTTAAAATTATAAAGGAATTTTCAAGACTTCAGCCATCATTAGCCTGTCATTTTAACTCCTTAACTAGGTCAAAAGTTTTGCTGCTGCATTCAAATGACCCAAGAATCCACTGAGTGATCTTATTCCTCTTGAGAAGCCAGCACTCATATCCAAGTGTGCAGTCTTTCTTTCTTAACTTTTCTCTCCTCTTAAGTCTAAACCTAAAACTATGCTGGAACTTTTTCTTAAACCTCAACTCTGACTCATACTGAAAAAAAAAATCCATTCTCTGACTCTTTTTTTTAAAAATGACAATTATAACATCATAGCTAGAATTACTTAGTTTGAACTGAAATTGGAATCTATATGACAGTCTCATTTTAGACAAAAAACCACTGATAACATGAAGTACCACATTCCTTCCTCACTTCCCTGGAGATAGATCATCTTTTCTTCTCCTCCCGAAGGCACAGAATGGAGAGGGTGTGCCAACTGAGCAGTGCCCTGGTTGGCAAAGCCCGGCACCATGAGTGGAAGAAACTCAATGGAACCATTAACTGTCAAGAGATGCCATGGGACCTTGGGAAGGATGCTGAATATACCTAAGAAAACTTCTTGGAACTTCTGCAACTGAAGCCAATGAGACCATGCTGCAGACTAGACTGAATTTATAAATCTATGAACTGTTCCACAGCTGGGCATGCTCATACTGAGCTGGCGGGCCACTTTCTTAAACAAGGCACAGTGCTGATCTGACATTAGCTTAACAGAATAATTATCAAGTGAAAAATAACAGTTGCACTGCTGGGAACCTGAATAATGACTCTCATAATTACTGATTTGGGGCCTGTATTTTAAAAAGTAAAATAAGAGTTCCAAATACCGCAGCCTTTACAGTATCTACTGTCTGGTACAGCGTCTAAGCATGGAAAAGAATTAAAGGTATAATTAGTAGTTTATTTACATAATTAGTCAAATACGGTTCATCGTTTCTCTTATAGTTCTATTGAAAGGCAGTAGATAAACATGGGATGCTCACTTATTTTAATGCAGAAAATCCTGGAAAGTTGATTATTTAATTGTTATCAAAGCTTGATATTAGAACTGTCCTAAATGCCTTAATTGAAAAAAAAAAAAAAGCGAGTGCAGTCAGCTGTACCAGATGCTGGAATTTCTCATGTGTGGCAAAAAAAATTTTCATAGGAAACTTGTGATGGACAATTACATCTCTCAGGTAGTTGGTTTGAATTTGTGAAATATGTCCAAGCATCTACTAATTCTGAAAGCACATACATGGCTAGTTGTCCTTCATGCCAAAACTATTTCAGGAGGTTGATTTGTATGAGGGACATGAGAATGCCATGGAGATACTATGTGGACCTGTAAGATGAGAAGTTTCAAGGTTTCAATTAGATGCTCAGAGCAGGTATATATTTTCATCATCAGTGCAAACCCATTCTTCTATACCAAATGACATCGTTTTCAAAATGAAACCAAGGGTCAAATTAAAAACAAGATTATTCAAAGACAGGCATAAATAAGACATATGAGTGTTTAGATAGGGGAAGATAAATGTAATGTTCCAGGGGCTCTAGATAACGTGGAGAACAGATTCTGGGTGTAATTGTGTTCTGTTTCAAGAACGGTGTGGTTTCCACACCATGCTATGGGGCCTCTTTTATTCCTTTAGATCTTTCAAATGCTCGCGTAAATATCGACCATTGTCAAATTCATGTCATTCTGACTTGTGAAGACAATAAAAGATATATTCCTACAGAGATTGTCCTGTGTAAAACTGGGTTAAAAGAGAGAGTTGAGAGAATATGGGCCATTATAAAATTAAACATGTACAGCATCTTGGTTGTATGAAGTACTCAATACTCTCACAGGTCTTCTGGGAATAGTATCCTATGTCATGTGTCCTGATGAGTCATTTTAACTTGATAAGGGATTTCTACAGTCTTAATGCAGTGCATCTGAATATCGCTTACTGTACTCATAGAAGAATGCTAATTTAACCTGACTTCAGCGAATGCCTTATCTTACTCCACCTGCATATGCAAGGTGTATTCGCCACTTGAGAACATGGCATACACATGGAGATTACATGAGTGTGTGGTAAAGGATGTCTCAAATTGCCATGCTCGCTATGATGCTGGGCATTAAGGAAATGACTCTCAGTGTGAGGCAACAGGTATCTCCGTGGAAAGATGTCACTGGTGGATATGAGGGAACAGACATGTAATCCCAACATATAAGAAAATGAGGCCAGAAGACTGTTGAGTTTGAGAGCAGCCTGGGCTACACAGGAAGACTCTGTCTCAAAATAAAGCAAAACAAAATAACAGCACAAAATAAGGAAGTTATGGCTATGACTTGCTAATAGATATTTTGTGAAGTAATAGCTTCCTTAACCTATCTAGAGCACAAGGTTTTGTCCATTTATTTTATGTACTCAGTGCACAGAAAGTGACACATAGACCATCCTCGAGGAAGGATAACTGAATAAGTAGGTTTTTGCACTGAAATAATAATAATAATAATAATAATAATAATAATAATAATAATAATAATAAATAATTGTAAATAATAATAATAACAATAATGATGGTAATGATAATAATAATAATGTTCGCTCAAGAAGATCCAAGCAGCTACTTACTCGTTGCTCATGACTACTTATTTTATATAGCTTGTTGATTTAATCAGACTTTATATAGGAGACCACGTGGATGTCATTTTAGGTTTGAGTTCAAATCTGAGTCTCAAGCCCTGATTCTCTCGACAAATTTGCAAGTTATCCTATGATCTGTCTTACATTCCAATACAAGACAGGTTGTAGGAACTTGAGATTGTGTTAGTGCGAATATTTTAAAACATGGGGGAAGTCACAAGTGCCACATTGTGCCTGCAGCTAGAAAAGCCCACACATTGGGTTGCATTTGTACGTCACTGTTAGAAGTCCATAAGCACACATAGAAGCCTCATATTTGCTGGGATAGAGTCTTTGTCTTACTTATGCAAGGTTGTCCCTGGGTGCTATCCCCAACACCACCAAAGGAGAGAGGTAGAGAGAGCAACAGTGAGAACAAGGGAGGGGGAGATTAGAGCAAGACCAAGCATTTAAAAATATTTAAGTCACAGCACTTTTTAATATAAAAATAGACTGAAAGCGAAAGTCAAGTTAATATAGCAATTTTCCTACATGTTGACCTGTGTCATTGGAGTTGTGGACATACATGAACTGGTTGCTCTCAAGAAAATTTTAAGACAAAATAATGCAAAGCTAACAACAATCATCATGTTATGAATAAGATAAAACATGCCCATGTATTATTTCTTCCTACCTTTGACTAATTTTATTTTTAATTCATTCTTTGCAGTGTGGTGCTTGTTTAAATGTATTCATTTCATAATTTTCACACTATGAAGAAAAGATCCAGCTACTGCCTCAGATTCTAAGAAAGTTTGATTTATAACATATAGAGGGCAAATAAAAACTCGCCGAATCTAAAAGATTAATCATAACTATGGAGATAATTATGTCTCCATCTTGTATAGCACTTTAAATTTATTCAAAGTGCTCTTCTGTCCATTATCTCCTGAGATCATTAGTGGGGTATTTACTAGAGATGAGAGGATGTAGTGTCTGCTTCATCTATTGTTACGAGCACTCTGGAACTCGTGATTCCAACCATCAGAAAGCACGAACAGAAAGAGGCTCACTCTCCTTTTGCTCCTTCAGCAGGTTGTCCAGTTCGTCTATTAGTGTGGGATTTCTCTGTCGTCATTTCTTGGTGAATAGTCTGAGACTTTCATGCTGAAAAAATACATTGTTCAAGTCTCTTTATTGAGTATACTAATTTAAGGTAAGAGTTTTAAGTAAAAAGATACCAAAACTCAACAGAAAATTTTACAATAAACTTCTTTTCTTCCAAGAGGTGTTCACCATCCTCTGACAAACAACACAAGCTTTGAGTCATGAAAGAATGAGTGAATGAATGAATGAACAAAACAACAAACAAGTAAAGTAACCAATGGAAATCTTTGATCCTAACTTAATTTGTTTTAAATCTATCAATGCTTAATGAACTCTGCAATTGAAAAGGCTAACTCAGTAAAATCACATTAGAGACCAGAGGACCAAAAACCACTTAGTGCAACTCACACTGTCCAGACCCACTGAGACTATGACATCTGTGTCACTCTGCAAAAGAGATGTCACAGATGCGCACAGGGATGCATTCCTGTCGTTGACCATGAGAGGCAGCTCTGAGGAAGCTGTTTGTTTCTTCAAAAATAAAGTTTTAAATGCAATTAAAGGCATTTTTTTCTTTCACTTCCCAGTAAGGAAATCCAGAACCACAGGTTGCCCAAACAGGTTACTGGCACTCTTTTTGCTTAATTACTTATTTCATTCCAACCAGAACTTTATTTTCTCAAAGTGGAACCTGGGCATCACAACTGCTGATGGACAGATGTCATAATTGTAGTGGATGTCATAATTGGGGTTGTTTGTTTATATTGTAGTCTTCCATTAATGTCAGGTTTTTCTCTTAATTGGCCCAACTGCCTAGGAAGACAGACCCTTTGCTCAGGCTAACTAAAACCAGGCATCCTTCTGCTCTGTGCCAAGCAGTGGGATGGATAATGAAAACCCACCTTTATTTTAATTTTGAATGTCTATCATGCCATAGGACTAATGCACTCATTGATTTAGCTAATCATTAACTCATGAAGCCATGTGCCCTGTTGGCTTCAAGGCCAACATTGAAGTAACCCACATATGCATCTCATAATACTACGTGATGTAGACATGATTAATATCTGAGGTTAAATACATTCAAAGAGACACAAAATGATTCTAGGTGAATTGAGACCAGGACATTGATGCTTTAGGGGAGAAAGACAAATATTCAGAAAATTAAATTATTCTCTGGAGGACCAAATCCTTAAGACTAGCTGTCATGAGCCTCTTGAGGCTGCTCAGAGACTGACTTGTAGTCCCTGGCCACATGAAACTGTATCCTTCTAGGTTTCAGGAGGGTTCTGTGGAAATAATGTCCATAGAAAAGACAGTCCTCTGGTACAATAGGAATAATTATGCTCTAATTGTATTCTGAAAGAAAAGCTTTATTTTAACAGGAAGGGTAATATGTAGGAGGAGCTAAGGGGAAAGGAGCACCAAGAGGAAAAGATGGAGTAAGGAGAGGAGAAGATGAAGTAGATGAGAAGCTCGGTAATGAGAGAGAAAAAGAGAGAGAAAGAGAGAGGGGGCATGGAGGCAGAAGTTCACGTGTCTCCACTAGTCAAAGATAGTTTACATAGCTAGGTTGGGTATTAGGTTACACTTCTGATTGAGCATTACCATACTTACAAAGCCCTTGATTAACATTTAAAAAATTGTATAAAAGCCAAATGGAAAAGGGGGGCACGGGATAGGGGTTTTCTGGGGAGGGAAATGGGGAAAGGGATTGGCATCTGAAATGTAAATAAAATATCCAATAAAAATATATAAAAAAAAAAAAGAAAGAAAGAAAAGACAGTCCTAGATTCTGGCCTTCGATGGCCCTCTCTCCACTGTGCTGCAGTTCCTGGTCCTTTGCAAAACCCTAAAACATGGCAACATCCCTACCACAGTAATTATTATGTGTGGTGGCCATATGCCTTATATGCATTATCAAGAAGTGATTATCCCAGAAATATACTTTTAATCATACAATATTCTATGAGAGAGAAAGTGGAAGAGAGGAAGCAGGGAGGAGAGGGAGAGAGAAATATGAAGGAAATTATTTCAGTATAATAAACACACAGGTGGGTAAATGAAGCAACAGCGGCGAGGTGAGAGATCAAGGCTACTTTGATCCCTTAGGGGAATATGTCTGAATTCATAACACAAAAAAATTCATAACAAAAAAATTCACAACAACAAAAAAAATTGAAAAAAATGAATTCATAACAAAAAAAGTGCATTGCAAGATAAGTCTAAATATCTTAGTCAATATTGGAAAGTCATTGAAAACTGTCAGAAAAAATCCAGAGTTGGGGGTGAAAAGAGAAGTGGACAGTGGCAACTGCTCCCAAGAGGGACCAATTTACAAATTTTCAGGCTACCTAAAGAGACCTGGTGACTACGGAGAATGAAAGCATTCCTAAATTGTTTTATTTATGTTTTCTGGTTTGGAAGTGAAATGTCCTTCTAACTGCTACAAAGTAATGCCTGCTTGTTGTGACCCTGAAGGTTTCACAAATCTTCATTTTAGACTGGATGTGGGATCAAGATGGAACAACTTGAATATAATGGGTAACTACCAGAAACCTCAGCCTAGAATTCAAATTACACAGAATAGTTAAAGGAACAATCAGAAGTTAACCCAAATTGTCCTGAGTTTTGATTAGAGTGAGCAGTAGGCTCACTGGTTTTCAATCAAATAGCAATGGCTAACACTCATGTAACATTTTCACAGGTCTTGAAGTGCTGCTAAGACCCTTTGATGTAGCATCTCACTAAGTTTGCACTTTTTGGAGGAAGCTATTGATGCTTCCAAAATGGCTTATTCCAAACCATGCAGCTGGGTTGAGTTCAGGGATGACCTTTAGGCCCCCTTTCCTATGAGGAAGGCCAACAAGATGACTTTTCTTATTTGTTTCACTCCTCCCAAATTTCAATCAAATTAATGAAATACTCTAGAATCTCTACCCCCAACATACAGAGCTGCGCTTATGTTTAACCTGCCTTCTTTCTGCTTTCCTCTTCAGGCTCATCTTGTAAAGACCAAAAGTGGGACTGGCTTCACTGCGCAGTTGACTGAGAAGAGAAACAGAATCTCATTGTGGCTGTATTTTGGTTAGAACTGCATAGCAGAGAGGACTTGTAGGCTCCCACTTGCTCAGTAACTTTCAGCACCAAGCTCGACACACTGCACTTGGCAAGTCCCTACGAGAAGGCTGGCCTCTTAAATGCCCAAAAGGCACCATGAAGTCAAGGCTGTTTCTTCTTGTCAGTAAAAGATGCTGATGAGTTTGCTACAAATAGTCCTAGGCTTTTTGATTATGTCACCTCATTTGGTACAAGTAGTATTATAGCCACTCTTCCCATGGGGAGTAGAGGTTCTATCATGTACACTACATGCTCCTCTGGGTCATCACTTCCAAGAAAAAGTTTCCTTAATGAATTGTGAGCCATGTATGTATTTCAAAAAAAAAAAAAAAAAAAAAAAAAAGGTGGGGAGGCTGGCACTGGCTAGGTCTGCTGAGAAGGCTCCAAGCAACATGTCACTCAGATAATTTTGACAATCATGAGAAGACAGAGAAGACAAGCACATTTCCACTACATGTCTAAGAAGAGCAAAGAAAAGCAAGATTCTTAGAGCACTAGATGATCAACCTAACTTTATAATATTCTTTCTGCCCTAACAACTCTACCCTAGATTAGAGTCACAAAGGAGGCATGAAGATGGCTTTAAGGATATGTATCACTGACTTCCTGGGCCCTCTGTCTTGAATAAAACCATTATAATTATTTGTGACCCTTTTATTTGTTACCAAAATAGGCATATTGGTGAAATAATTTCTTTTCCTTTAATTGTGGGGTAATGTAGGGACAGGGTGTGTGTATCTCTCTCAGGTGTGTGTGTGTGTGTGTGTGTGTGTGTGTGTGTGTGTGTGGGTGTGTAAGAGGGGGGGGAACGAGAACACTGGCCAACTGACTCTGTAATTTGCAGACAGCAGACAGGAGGCCTAGTGACACTGCACCCTCACCGCAGCCAAGCTAGACTTCCATGTATCTCTCATTACAAAATCAAAGGATTCTTGGGTCTAGGATGGAGCTTAGCTGGTAGTGTGTCTGAGTCCTCAGGTTTGATCTCCAGCAGCACATAAAGTAGACTTAGCAGTGCAGACCTGTAAACCTAGCACCCAGGAGACGGATGCAGTCACCCACAACTTCCCAGGGAGTACAAAGCCAGCCCTATACTATGGGAGATGACACCACAAGACAAAACAAAAAAGAGCCACCAGTCTGCTTCATGCTAAAGGATATGCTTAATCTAGGGGAGATCCACAATCCTGAAACTCTGAAAATCTCTACATTCCCTGGAAAGGGTGCAGCAGAGGCAAGATGTCTCAGAAATAAGGTCATATCTCAAATTCTACAATTGTCCATTCTACAACTCCCCACATTAAGTGCTACAAGTCCCCTAGGAAGATGACTACAATTTCCACATAAACTGCTTACCCCAAAGCATATCCCATCTGTAGCCCCACTCAACAGGGTAGAGTAAGGTTAGGGGGACTGGGTAGACAGAGCAGCAGGGTTAGGACAGAGGAGGACCACTGAGTCATCCAAAGAATTATGATACTGCGGGTATTTTCCGTTAGAGTTGATCCCAATACATCCTAGAGAATTGGAAAATGGCAGCAGAGCACTGCCTATGGGTGCAGTGCACCTGGTATTGGAAGTCTAAAGAGCTTGGCTGAGGCTCCTTTTGCCACTCATTTTACTTGATGAGCTTAACATTTCCCCAAATGTCTATTCACGTGTTCACTCACGCAATGCATTCCTCCTGAACAACAATTACGACGTGTGCATCAGCCTGAGAATTCAGCACTCAACAAAAACTCTATCCATCTGGAGGCAGCATTAGAATAAGGGGCAACAGACAAGCAGCAAACACATATTGCAGGACTGGGGTAACTCACAGCGAGGACAATTTATAACTGCAAGGATCCTCTAACGACACAGATAAAGATGGGGATGGGAGGCTGTTCTAGTGAAGGCTGTAGATCACCTTGGAATAGAATATTTCTTACTGTTTAGCATGGATAATTCAGGAAATTTTTCTACAAATAATAAAAAAATCTAATAGGTAAGTATTATTTTCCTACCAGAAATGCAAAGAATTCTGCTCCCTGGCAGTTATCAAAGGAAAAAAACCTCAGCTTTGAGCCCAAGGACAGCCAGACATCTTCCCAGCCTGGTGCATGGCACCTGCATCCAGAATGGGTTAAGGTGGCAAGGCTTGAGAGTACCACATAAACAGCATGTCAGATGTTCTAGGCAGGTTTCATCTTCTCTGTATCCCAGTCCTGGGCTGTCAATCAGCTGTCACTCGTCCGCACATCAGCCGGGTGCGCACATCACCAGGCTGTCGGCGAGATTGCTGATGAGACTCGGCTCCAGCCTGTCAATCATCTTTGTTTCTCTTCTCCACTCGGGAAATATTTTGGCTCCGAGAAACAAAGAAACCTGGGCAATGATGGTTCACAGTCAAGAATTTCCTCCTGTGCATGGACATATGACTTCTCACTAGCACAGATCCTGCCTCACCCTGGGTGATGTCTGGATAGCGGATCAACAGAGAAAACAGTAAGAATCTGTTTCGTTGGCACAGGCTTTAAGACTGTAATTCTAGTTAATTCTAGTTCCCTCCTACTGGCAAAGCCCACGGACATAAAATAATGATAACTTGAAGTTATCTATGCTCTGCCTCAGAAAATAAACAAACAACCGAATGGAAAAAAAAAAAAACAACCAAGCCAGCTTGGAGGGTGATGACTGCTTTGGGTAGAAATTAGCCACCATTGGCTAGGCAGCTGGGGAAGAAAGAATTGCTGGACTGATGAACTTGTTCAGTTCCCTGCACCCTCTACAATGCTGCTTTAGAGCCTGCGCTGGCTCAGGGCACTCACAAGGGGAGGGTAGAATGTCTCTGAAGTGGAAATACCAACGAGGCCAGAGACACCTCCACAGATCGTTGTCTAGCCTACAGCCGCTCTCATTCAAAAGAGCCCCGTATACCAAAACCTGAATAGACTCCCTAAATCGAGTTAGCACAGGATGGTAAACCCATGATGGTTCACTCTCTCCTTTGCTACCCTACCAAGTCACCACATGTGTATGTTAGGACAATAAACTAACCAGTTTATTGTCAAGCCAGAGAACGAGACAATACTAGATTCTTTAAAACGCCCTTATAATAAAACCAAAGACACATTATTCCCTTGTGGAACATACTGGGCCACTGACAGTGTTTTGAGCCGTGTTTATCATGAGTCTATGCTCTATCAATTGTCAAGAGCTCTGGACAGACCGTTTCATGCTACGTAAGTTCCATCATCATCATTATGAACTGGGACTGTTTTCCCTTCTGACAGGTTCTTTCACATGAGTCCTGCTGGTTCTGAAGTCATGTCTCTCTCTCTCAGATGTAAGTGAACATTAATTGCGTTTGTGTTGATGTATCTATGGCTCTTGGTCTGATAGTACAACCAGCAAGTCTGATGCCTGACAAGTTGGCTGAACCTAATCAGGACAGATCAGCTGCTACCCAAGGTGCCACCGGCTGTAATTTTGGGATCCTTACAGAGTTATCACTCGCCAGAAAGACAAGGAACTATAATTCTGTCAACACTAATCCAAAACTGTGCGTTCAAAGCAGCTGTGGCTTCCCCTGTGCTAGAGAAAAGATAGCACTTGTCAAATAAATACCTGAGATCCTGGATAAGCAGGAATAAGAGGATGGGGATGATACAGTGATGGTGAGGGATTTTATTTATTTATTTTTTAAAGGAAACCTTCACAAGCAGAAGCATGAACCCTCAGGCATAAAAGGAAGGAGTTGACAAGACACATGTCAAACCCTTATCCTTTTGCTGCCTGCTTCTCACTGGGCCACTTGGTGCATATTTGTTCCACTCTCTAAATCAGCAAATACCCTAACAGTCTAAGCCTCAGAAGGGTAAGTCACAGCGGTGACTTGGGCTGCCTTTCCTAACAGTGCCTTGGTGGGAAGCAAGCACACTCTCGGGCGGCAGTACTGTTTCCAGGCTGTCAGTTCAGCATATTATACTCAGACTCCTGTCGTTTCCTTGTAGCCACAAACGTCAGAGGGAATATTAGGAAAAGAAACTTCTTTCTTACTGTATCGCTTTGGTCCATCTTCCAAACAAAATGAAAGTGTTAATGTGGCATCATCTTCGAAAAATTCAGTGGCAAATGCATCCCACCAGAGATTGTCACTGTCCTGCAAAGAGACAGGTCATTTATTTAACAGGCAAAGGTAAAAACAGCAAATATTTCAATAAAGACAAAGAATCGGGTGTGTGTGTTGGAGGATAACAAAGAAGACAAACAGACAAACAAACAAACCTAAACCATGGCTCCTTTACGATATATGTGTGAGTATTCTGGGAGGTGGTGGGTAGTGTGTAGTCACTTTTCAAATTAATTGCTTCAACTGTGGAGCAAACTCCAGTTCCCTAGACAAACTAACACCAACTCTACAAACTAAATATTAATTCTTGAGCAGACATTGGGAGAAAATTTTAAACTGTGCTCTGCGGTGCAATGTCTGTGTCTTTATGAAATGGTGTTTGTTTAATATGGGTACATTCAAGAAGGTGGCCTTAGTTGCTTTCTTTTGCCATCTGCTGTCATGAGGGCCTATACTTAGCAGTGGAAAAACCCAATATTACAATCAGGTTAAAGGTGGGCTTTTTAAAAAATGATTTAATTAAATAGGCATATTTATAGTTTTTCTTTTTATATAATGATATTATTGTAACAGGCAGGCATTGAATCATTCACACAGACAGACAGACACACACACACACACACACACACACACACACACACACACAGACACACACAAGCAACTGTCTCATGCCTGTGGATTTTTGAAGAATATTTTTAAGACATTAACTTGTTTGTTATTAAAAGTATTGTGAAAAATAGAAAAGTTTAGGAGAACACAGGTTATTCAGTAAGTCTGTTGCTCTTATGTTGAATGTTTTCCCCTTGTTGTCTAGAAAGCATTTTTGGAATGATGGAGCCAAAAGCCACTCAAATAACTGCTGGTCCCCAAGGGATGAGGGGACACACAGTAGAAACTGACAGTGTCCACTTTTTAAAAAAAAAGCCCAATTTACCCCAAATTCTTAAGCAAAATCTTTCTCTAAAGATTGTCTGCTCTGGTGTCAGACTGGAGGAAAGATAGCTTCCAGCTGCCTGTCAGATGAATCAGGGGTAATGTGGAGGGGAACCAACAACTTACTAGGATCTTCTCCATAGTCCCCTATGACTAGGGGACCTGCTGGAGACACAGCCACCTCCCAGCTGACCATTTAGCTGTTCTGCTTAAGAAAACATTTAAGTTGTTGTCACTGGAAGGCCTCAGGAATGAGCTTCCATTCCTTACAAGAACAGTTAAGAAGCCTGGGAAGATTGATGTTGCCCTCTCCCGCAGAAAGGAAGACGCTCAGACAAATGAATGTTTCCGTCTCTTTCCTCTGGATTTCACCCAATATCCACATTAAGGCCAATGCTTTTCTTAGGAAAACACAACAGTAAATACAAACCAATCCCAGGACAGTGTGCAGACCCTCATTCAAACTACCACTCTGTCCTTTTTAAAATTATTTTATTGATCATTTACTATGTTTAGTACCATATAGGTGCACGTCGGAATAAAAAACTGGGTCTGCCCTCAAAGCCCACTAGCAGAACACCAAATAAGCAATGTAAAGACACTTTTGATCATTTCTGAGACATTCCCACCACACAAGCTCTATGTTATGGAAGTTTGTAGAACATTTACAAAAGCCCATGAGCTTGAAACTAAAGAAGGAAATAAACCCCATTTGGAATGGTGAACTCAATGGTTTATCTGACTTTACATTGCTGTATAAAAAGAAAAAAACAGTCACGTCCTAATGGTATTCAACACAGGCCAAATGCTATTCTGACTCTTTTTCCTATCTTTCTATCTAATCCACAAATCTCTTACATTTGTTTTTACTTTGCTTTCTTCTTTGGCACAGGGATTAGCTTTCTGAGATCAGTGGCTTTGTTTACCTCCTGTATCCTGGAGCCTACAGAATGGTGTCAGGCCCATGGCATTCTCTATAGAAGTAGTTCAATGAATGAATGTAGCTACTTATCCTCATATCATTTTCTGTGCTTTGCAACTGCAAAAACTAAACTCTCCGTGGGAAATGTAACTTATCAAGCGTGCTCAAACACAGGGTGTCTAAGCCGTTTTTCTCTTTCTGTGCTCCTCCTGTAGCCACACCTCCCTAACCAGTTAGAGAAGGGAGAATTCCACATTAGGAAGAGAGAAGAAATAACACTAAGAATATCCTGCCTTGGTTCTCATTCTTCCTCTTGCTCTCTACTTTGTGGTGTAGAATTTGTTGGCATGAACCATGCCCAGGTTTGCTAGTTACTATATCACTGGTGGACTTTGCCCTTCATAGCTATCAGAACTTGCGTGGTTTAACTGACTTTTTAAAAAAGTGATAATAATCACAACCACAAATGTCATCAAAATAGTATCCACCTGGCTGTGCAACTGTGAGAGCCAAATAGGTTAGTGGCTTTAAAGTTCCCGAAGATGTAGAATTCCATGAAGATCAAGAAAATGGCATCTCTTTGCTTCTGTCCACCACCTCTACATCATTTCAAGGACAGAAGCCACTCCATGTTCATAACTGCATTGGAAAATGAATTCTACAGAACAATTTATGAATGAATCAAGCTCCTTTTCATGTTTCACCCACTTGCAGCCCGTATACCAGGCTCTAGCATTTAGTTAAAAACCTGAGTGGAAACTAGACAACCATGTTTTATCCTTGCTCATGAGTTGGAGGCCCATAGACTGGATTAGGTCTCCTCATGCATTTTCCTGTGACCCAACTCTTAGTCTCTGAGATATCAGCTACAAAATGAACTAGTACAAGACACAGACTAAGGAGAAGGCCAGGTTGAAGTGAAACTGTTGGGAGAATAATAGGCTTGGGCTAAAAGAAGATTGAGAACTGTCTGTGGATAGCCTTATGGATTCTCAACAAATCTTCCATGAGTGAGAACAGAAGTTGTATATGACCCAAGGAGAGATGTCACTTGATTCAAACCAAGTGCAGAAGAGTTGGTGTGCAAGGGTACATCAGCTGCAGCACCCTAGAACAATTGGTGTTGTTACATGTCTTCAAAGAGCACCCACTAATAGATATGGAATATTTGAGTTCATATTGCCATGTACATAAAATACTGGCTCTTTTTTCTGACTGAATGAATAACACTTCTTATTGTACCCATACCTTACCATAACCCAACCCAAGAAACTCACTGGACAAAACTGTCCAGTGATCTTCACTGTTCATTGACCTTTTGTTTCTTAGCTAATTTTCAACAGTCATGAAAATTCTTTGCAATGTTTTCAGTGAGCAAGATGGCCTAGTAGGTAGGGGTTCTTGGCATGTAAGCCTGACAACATACATTCAGTTCATCCAAGAACTCAAAATGGAAAGAGAGAACTGTTTCTCAAGAGTAGTTCCTTGACCTGTACATGTGTGGCAGAGGATAAACACTACTGTTTTCACACAGGAACACACACGCAAATAATAATAATAATAATAATAATAATAATAATAATAATAACAATAATAGTTTTTAAATTAAAAATGCTGTTACATTTTAAGTTTGAAAAACACATACATACAAAGTTTTTTGATTAATCTTTAATTATAAGGAAATAAATATTTATGTAGGAATGGAAAAATAACTGGAAAAAAACCAAAAAATTAAAAAGAAAGAAAAGAAAAAATTGACTATTTATTAAGCATAGGACAGTCCTGTTGACAGTTCCTTCATAAAGGAAGCTGTGCAAACCCCACACATCGAGACCTGTGGGTTTAGAACAGGACCCAAAACCCAGTGTTTCTAAGTGTTTTACATGCAATAAACCACCTTGTATTCATAACTGCCCTAATTGCTTCCAACAAGTGGAGCTTGTAGCCTTATGGGAATTTATGTCGTTAACCTCTGTGTCACCCTAACTTGAAAATATAAACTCTGTCTCTTAATGGCTTAATGAGCTTCACCAATCCACCTCTTTGCATATTTGTTGCTTTGGTAAGGAAATACTAACCCGGGTGGTCTGTGAGGACTGAGACCAAAGCTGCACGTAGTGACTGTTTGATAAACTCTGTTCTGGATATTATCTCATTTGATGCTTACATCATTTGTTAAAAAAAATCGAGATCCTCCAAAATGTTAAGCTACTCAATAAAACTAAGCAACAAGACAGTGGTGAGAAAGTTTATACACAGGCTGTCTAATTATAAATCCGAATGCTCCTTTCCCTCCAAACTCTGCTAAAATGGTGGTTTTTTTTTTCACTTTGAAATGGATCATGGGAGTTAGAGGTAATGGTCATTTGCCATGCGTTCAAGGGTGCATCTTATGTCTTATGAAGATGCTTCTTCCTCCAGCCTTTTATGGATTTGGGGACCCACATCCCTTCACCTATTTCTTTTCTGGGATTGATCTCCTCTTTTGCTGCCTGCTACAGCTCCTGGGACTGGGTGTCAATCTTGTAGAATCAATCTACGTATCGAAGAGGCTAAGCCTTTCTAAAAATGGAAGATTACAGCCACAGTGACCCCTGCTGAATGAAATTAGAACCCTTTCCAGAATATCTAAGAGTATGAACTGGTAGAAACTTGGCTCTTAGGTACATCAGGATTCATACGGTATGGTGTCATTCTTATGGACTGGGAATTCTGGCAAACATCAAATCTTGTTCTCCACTTCTGAGTCCCCCTGGCCTAGTGTAGCTTGTCAATTTAGCGCCCGCCCCTGAAGTGCACAGGAAACTGCTGCTGACTGGTGGCCTTGCAGCATGCATAGGCACAGTCCTGACTGTTGCCCTGCCGTGGCTTAAGAAGGGGCACTGGGCATTGTTACCTTTCCATCACTGGCCAGATTCCATGGAAAAACACTGAATCAGATGGCTAAAAGCTATTGTAAACAGGCAGCTTTTGTGGAAATTTACCAGTCTGAGTAGTCATAGACCTTGTAAATAGGCAGCCTTGGCGGATAGTACCAACTTAGATAAGGACAAGGGAATCATAGGCAGAGTCATAGTAACCTGTCCCCTGAACCTTTAGCCAGCTGATACTCTGTTTTGAAAGATATCTGTACTACCCCTGAACACCTATGCTCCTGTGTCATCCCCTTCCCCACATCCTGCATTTTTGCATTTATAAACCTTGTGTTAAAAAGTAAAAATTGCGATTTGATAATAATAATAAAAAAGAAATGAGTAACAAAGAGATGAACAAGAAACTGGAATAGACAGGTGAGGTCCTACCAAGCTAGTGAGCTTATTCCTGGAGTACTGTAAGAATCTGGGGATTCCGAGTGCAGAAGCTGGGGATGGAGGCAGTGTTTATGTCAAGAATTAGTACCATAGTATATCCTCTCCCTCTTCAACCCTCCCTCTCCCTCCTCTTCTCCCTCCCCCTCTCTATCTCATCACCACCACTACCACTACCACTACCACTACCTGCCAGGGACACAGAAAGGCAGGGCCAAAGTTTTGCATTCAGGCAGAAGCTTCAAACCCTGTCTCTCACTCACATTGTCATTCTCAAGCAGGCTCTCAGGCACGCTTCCGTATAGCACATGAACACACTACTGACCACACTCGAATGAGCCGGGCTTTGCTTTAAAGACTAGAGAGCAGAGCACAGGATGAGGAAGATGGAGGCCCATTCTCTTGCACTGACAATTATCCAGTGATAAGCTGGATTCCTTTCTAGTGAATTGAAATAAATAAAAATAAATGCCTAGGGTCTCCATATCATACATGTATTTCTTTCTTTCCCTTGGGGGCAATTGTCTCCTAAAAATGGAATGCATCTTGCTAGCTCAACTCTAAGTTAAATGAGTACTTAATTACATGATACATAATTCTATTGTTTCCAACATTTTAAGTGCTAAAATACATTATTCTCTTCTTTAAATAGGAATTTTTGTTATTGAATTAATGCATTCATTTATTTATTAATTATAAATTATATATGTTATTAAGAAATAAATAGTATTTGTTTGTTTGTTTCTTGTGTGTATGTGGAGAAGGGCTCACAACTGCCATGACATATGTGTGTCATGATTCTTTCCTTCTTCCATGAGGTTCACAGGGATTGCTCTCAGGACAGGAGGCTTGCCAGCAGGGCTTTTACCTGCTGAGCCATCTTGATGGGACCACAACTTAATTGTTTTGTTTATTTAGTTTATTTTATTCTGCTGGGGATCATGCCCAGGTTTTTGTGCATGCTTGATCAAGCGCTTTGTCAATGAGCTACACACCCAGTCCTCAACTGTCTGTTCAGAGACACATCCACTTTATACACACAGACTCTTCCTTTCTTATATTAGCCACACACGAATGCATGAAATGAATGTATTAAACTTTGTTTAAACATTTTTTTTCCACTAACAATCTCAAACATCTTGCTACCATGACTGGCAGTGCTGCAGTGAGAACTTTGGTGGCAACATGTCTGTAAATGTGTAGAAGTTGCTCAGGGACCAGTATCTGAAGTAGCCTAGGCTTGGGGAACATGCTGGGCTAGTTCTTTGGTCCTTTGATTAGGAAGACCTTGGACCTCACTATTAAAGACTTCTAGTTTGATGGATGGATGTAGAAATGAAACAAAGAGAACCTTTAAGTGATGTGTTTCTAAGTGGGATCAATAGAGAGTGCAACGGAATTACAAAGCGGACACTGGCTCTGCTGGGAGGAAGAGAATCTACATCCATGGGTCCAAGAAGATGCAGCAGTGGAGCAGAAGGATGATTGACATCGGAAGAAAGGTCTGTTCTTGACTCAAAGGGGAGGGCTATCTTAGGAGCCTTGTTACTCAAAAAGAGGAACACATCTTGGCACTGCCATAGAAAGCCCAAGTGCATCATGGTCCTGTGCAATGACCCTGAGGATGATGGAATTCCAGCCCCCTAATTCACATGCGCGTCTAGCTGTGTACCTGTCGCATGCAGCTTCTGTTTCAGGGACCTGTTTTTTTTTCCCAGCAAACAGGCACTTTCCATCCACGCTGCTGCTTTGTATCTGAACTCTCTGGCTAGTGTTCAGTGGATATTTCCAGGTAAAAACGGGATTTCTTTCTCAAGTCTAGAAAGCTGTAACAGCATATAGCGACTTCCAGGCAAATAAACACACAATTAGCTAGGATGGAGAACTGGCAAGGGCAGTAATGTTGACAATTCTCATATATTTTAATTAGGTAAAAATACCTCCGAAGCTCCTATATCCTAAATAATCCCCCATATGCATTTAAGTGATTAAAATTCTTATTTCTTTTGTCCCATTCACAGGTGAGCCCAAGTCCCACTGACAGCCAAGTCATACACCAGGATGAGAGACACACTCATGCCAAATAGCAGAAATGATCCTTAATTATACTTTTAAAAATCCACAGAGGTATTTGCTCCCATCCCGGATCCTTTCCCATTCCCACTCTGTCCCTCTCCACCAAAAACATGATCTTGGTTTCTGGGGATGCCCCCCGGCATCTTTAACTTAAACACTGACAGGTTACAGGGGAATTTTGCCAGAGTAATTATTTTTCAATTCAACAATAATGAGAAATTACCATGGCAACCACTCATCACGTGGTACACATATACTCCCCCCCTCCAAAGAATGAGCTACACTTAAAGCATCTGCTCCTTAAAAATGTGTGTTGTTTAATTAAACTAAACCAGGTCAGAGTAGAGAGTGTTATGTAGTCTGAGAGAGGGGGGTGGGAAGGGTGTTGAGTGGCTTCAGTACTTTGCGGTCTAGGCGGTAAGACTGTCTCATGACACCTGTACTGTGCACACATACTGACAGCACTACACTGATATGTATCTTACCTGAATTTTAGTCACTCCCGTTTGCACACATCAGCTAACAAACGGAACACCGTGCGATCAGGGTCACCCTAGCGTTTCTAAATGTCTTTGTTGGCCCTGTCCTTACACTGAGATAGGAGACAGGGAAAAAACATCTCTCAGAAACTGCTTTCTGTCTAACTTTCAGTACTGGATTTTTTTTTTTAAGCACAGTGTCTCACTGTGTAACTGGGGCTCCTTATGTAGCCCAAGCCGGCCTCAAGCTCAGAGCAATGCTCCTATCTCAGCTTCCCCAGATATTGAAGTTATAGGTGAGAGCCACCATGTCGCTAGCCCTTTCTGAGCTCTTAATCTCTAGCTATCTTTTCTTCTAGATTGAGAATTTAAAAATAAGCCATGTTTATTCAGAACATGTTAATAAGTGGTCAACACCGAACTCTGTCGCTGCCACTGTTCTGAACTTTTCCAATATTATAGGCTCTCAAAGCCTGAAAGCAGAGCCTTTCGATGCATCTCCTTACTGTGTCCATTTCACAGATGAAGAAAGGAAGACTCAGGAATTCAACACTTGTGCATAGTTACACAGCTATTCATTGCAAAGGAAGAATCCAAATGTAGGAAGTTTAGTGCCTACATTTGGACTTCCCACTACTCTGTAACATACCTTTATCCACACACCCCACAAAATAACCCCAATTGCATGAAATTCTAATCAATATTAACTGTGCTGAATGTGAGCAGCTTTCCCATCTCATCTCAAATGGACAAGCCAAAGCAAGGCTTCTCATCACCCCTACAAGTTTGTGGCAACAGACAAACAAAAGTAAAGAGGTTGGGCCATCTTCCCTTGCAAGCTCTTAACTTCAGAAGCATGAAATCGATAAAGGCAAGAATTTTAAAGGCCGTCTCTTCTTTCTATTTGTCTTCCTCCCCTTCCCCATCTCTCTTTCCTTCTTATCTTTATATTTTAAGGGAAACAAAACCTTCCATGGTTTCATTCTTCTCAAATTATCAACTCCGATTTTGTTTATTCTCAGCTAAACTGGATTTTATTTGATGGTAAATGTTTGCTATCAGCTTAACAGACATCCAAACACTGCAGGTTGCCATGACAGTGAACTGTCCCTGTCGACAGAGCATCTTGGAATTTCACTCACAGTACAAGGCTTTCCGTGGAGAAAGGAGTTGCTATATTCAACCCAATTCAAGTAGATGCTGCTGTAAGAAAGAGGCAGAGTAAAACCACAGAAAGCCTTGGGCCCATATAAAAGTAAAAGACAGATCTGTGTCTTTTCTCTAGAAAATACCTGAGGAATTTATGCATTTTCTTTTTCAACTTGAACTCATTAAATCACAATTAATTATGAACATTCCAATAACAAATATTTTATTGCATCATCAGAAACAGTTGTGTGTGTGGGTGTATTTGTGTGGTGTATGTGACTTTACTTCTCCAAACTGAATCTTTTGCTACCAGACTTATCATAGTTGGAAGGAAATACTATTTGCTTTTTACATTTGGACTTCTGTCAAGTTCTTATAATCTATACTTGTGCCTTGTGTTTTACAAAGACACAAGACACTTGTCAGGTGTGTAACCAACAATAACACAAGTATTTCTATTTACTATATGTGGTTTTTAGTTTTCACAATGTATCTCTCAGGTTAGTGACTTCATTATCACAATTTTAATCCTTAGGCTATTTAAAAATGAGCCGAACTCTAAGAGGTATATAGTCTAACAAAAATAAAAACCAATACCAGGCATGAGAAGAACCCCTTTCAAGTAATTAGTAAGGAGAGCCCAGGAGACTCCTTAATCATTCAGTGTATATCATTGTTGTTCTTGGTGGTTTCTCAGAGGCTGAGTTAAGTCTCTATTGCTGAAGACACCATGAACATCAGACACAAGCTCCAGAGGAGCTGATCTAGATCTAACCTGAAAAATCTCTTCCCAGAGGACTAGTTTTCATAGTACTGAATGATGTCATATAAACTTCCAAGGAAAGAAAGCAACCGATAGTCCTACCCAGCCGTGTGCCTATGAACCACAATAACAACAAGCATGGCATGACAACGCTAAGGGAGCAATAGTGGAACTCATATCTTATCTGTAACCAACAGCTCTCTAGTTGGACCTAGGCATGTTCAACAGGAAGGAAATCATGCCTTGTACTGAAAACTTGACCAGTTACCAGAGGCTAGTGAGGTCATGGATCTTAGAGTAGAACTTACTAATGTTACTCTACTAAACACACACAATACCTATCTGCATTTAAAATATTTATTTATAATAATATTTAATATTTATTATTTAGTACCCATAAATAAGTCTGGCTCTCACTCCTTAAAAAACCTTCTCTTTGCAACAGATGGAGATCATTACAAGGAACCAACCACAACAGTCAAAATACAAAGAGCACATGATTGTGGAGTGCCGAGTCCCAGTGGATGCAGCTACAACACAATTCCTGCATCTCAGGCCCAGAAAACATCAACAGACATGCTAGCATGGTGGAGAGAAATCTCATGGGGCCTCACCAATAGACAAAGAAATATTGGCAACTAAAAAGTTAAAAGAGCTAGGGAAAGAGTCTTCCTCAAGAATGGGCAGCTTAGCTGTTTATGTAATGCCAACAAATCAGTCCTGAAATACAAGTAACACTGAATGGACTAGGTGTAGAGTGTGTGTGTGTGTGTGTGTGTGTGTGTGTGTGTGTGTAATAATAACCAAAGAAAGAAAGAAAGAGAGAGAGAGAGAGAGAGAGAGAGAGAGAGAGATTGTGACTTAGTGACTTAGAACAAAGAAGGGAGTGGTAAATATGAGAAACTGGAGAAAGGAAATAGATGGAAAAGTTTGTAATTGTATTTTAATTTAAAAAGAAAAAGATCCAAGTTCCCAGACCAATTAAACGGCAATGTGGGAGACTTGCTGGGCTCTTTCAGTGTAATTCATTTTCTTATTTTATGCTTAAGCATAGAAGAATGCCATTTAACATATCAAAAATAATATACTGGAGACCCTACGTGAAGCTGTCTTGCAAATGATCCAGTGATGTGTCATTCTAGGTGCATAGGTCCCCTGTAGTTCTGTAGTAGGGAGCACCACGTGTCAGATGACATCACACTCTGATGCATTAGAGGTCGAGAGTGGCAGAGATGGTGAGGCATTAACTGCACATACTGAGAAGAGCTCAACATGGAATCATGGGCAGAAGAGCTCAGCATGGAATCATGGGTAGCAGTTTGTCCTTTGGCTTATCACAGAGCAGAGGAGAACATCTTTGGGAAAACTTGAAAGACTCAACAGCTTTTTTTTCCCTGACCCACCCAAAATGTATCAGAATAGTTGATCAAATGACAGAAATCTTTCCTTAGATCTGCACCAAACATCAGAGGACTATGCCAGGATGGAGGCCTCAGAACATCATTAAAAAAGAAAGCCCAACTGATTTTTCTTTGGGGTAGGGGAGGAAGAGACAATTTTGTGCAGAGAAAAAAACCTAAAATAGAAGAACCTCAACACATCTTGATGGTATTCCAATGTCTTCTTTCTGTTATCTTTGCAAGCTTTTTCACTGGGTATTTTACGTGCATGATACCCTAGTCTTGCACTGTTCCCAGCTTCCCTCCAGGACTAGTGGAATACAGTTTCAGCTGGTTGCTGACCCTCTGCTAAAGGACACACAGACTTCTGATTAGTCAGGGCTGCAGCCAAGCCTTCTCAGTTGTAACTCCACTCTAATCTTTTGACGGTTCTAGACTGGGTCCCTCCCCTCAGTCCTCACTGCTTATTATTGCCTTGAGCATGTAGACCTGCAGGCCTGGGACTTTGTCTGGTGCCCAATCTCATTTTTCCTCCCTTCGCAGCTGAGAGTTTGGTTTTTCCCATAGACTCCATCCTCCTGTCCTAAGCCACACCTTCTACGGGGTGCTGTGGGCCAGTTTACCCATCTGCTGCTCCATGCATATTTTCCTGAACTTGGTGCACCTCTCTGTTCCTTCTCAATCCAATCTCAGGTCCCTTGCCACTTCAGATCATCCAACCCATAGGGAACCAACTTCCTATAGTATCAGCCCGCTTTCCTCCAGGGAAGCATACCTCTGATTGGTTTGTTGTTTATTGTCTTGTCTATGAGAAAACGGTTCATAAGACCCTGTTTATACTTTACTATGAAGCATAGGATGGGTGCTAAGTAAATGACTGCCTGAATAAATAAATACACAAGAAGCGCGATAAACAATAAAAAATATGAAAAGATAAAAAATAATAAAAAAATAAATTCACTGAAGAGAATATTCTAATATCCCTTTAAACTTCCACAGGGCGTTATTTAAAGTAATGTATACATATGGCTTATAAACCTGCAGACGCATTTGTACCCTGTAATGTAAAATGAAGAAGACTAACTAGAGAGGCAGAAAGGTAGGATAGACTAGAAAACAGTGGTAGAAGTGCACATGGAAAGTTCTAACAGAGTATTGTTAGGCAGGGGATAAGGTGATGAGACCCCACTGTTTAAAGTACACAGAGGCTTGGCATGGTCCAGTTCGATGCAAATACACAATAGAGTACCAGGGGCTTACTAGAATCTTTATTCCGTTGAAATATTTAAATAAATACATGCCATGAATTAAAAGAATTAAAAATATTCATGCCCTTTGACTCAGTAATTCTATTCCTGGGAATCCATCCAAAGGACATAATCCAAAAATATGTAAATGCTTTATACGCAAAATTATTCACCATGGGAGTACTCATAATAGGAAAAAAAAGCAGGAACAATGTGCTTATTTTACCATGGAGGAATGATTCAAGAAACTATATGGACACTAAAAAGAAAATAGAAAAATCTAAAGTATTGTTTGCATATAGCTTATAGCACCACATCAGTATTTGGACATTGCAATGTAAAGTGAAGAACACTGGCAGGTGAGGAAGAATGACAGGATAGAATGGGAAGCAGAGCAGCAGAGTCGCTATTTTATTTATTTATGTATTTATTTATTTATTTATTTATTTATTTATTTATTTATTTTTCAGTAAAACCATATGTTGGTAGACAGGTGAGGAAACAGGATCTCTAAAACTCTGCTTCTCATCAGTGTCTTAAAAACTCCAGGGATGGCTCCCACGACTCTCAGCAAACAAACAAATCTATTCTTCTCATCCACTCATCTCTCTGACATCACCGAGCCTAGTAGTCACTTGACTTTGAGCTCCATATCTTGCAGAAGCACAATGCTTGCCATTCCTTGTTATAGTTTGTGTAAAATGTGTGTGTGTGTGTGTGTGTGTGTGTGTGTGTGTGTGTGTGTGTGCACGTTAGTGATCAGCCGGAGGCACTGCTTGGGAAGGTTATAAATCCTGTAGAATATGAGGTTTAGCCGGAAGATGTATTCAGTAGGGGCAGGCCTTTAAAACTTATATCGATTTCTGATTTGAGACTAGCTGTTTACTTTTTCATCTGCTGTGATGTGGGAAAACCTACATTTTAGGTTTCTATCATCACTGGCCATGCATCCTTAGCCACCACCCCTTTCCTGCCATGATGAACTACACACTTTGAAGCTGTGAGCTCAATAAGCTCTTCTTCCCTTAAGTGGTCTCTGAAAGATGTTTTGTCACAGTGATGAGTAAAGCAACTAATATACCACAAATCAAAGAGAAAGGATACAATGTCCATTGTCCTAACTCAAGACAAATCTTTGACTTGGCATCCAGGGTCAAAGAGATCTTCTACATAGTTAAGTTCTTCAGTGCCTGGTAGTTGTGTATGAACTCTCAGGCC
>JANHMN010000007.1:41715420-41743497 GCA_030674055.1 Rhabdomys pumilio | reverse complement strand
GTGGTGGTGGTGGTGGTGGTGGTGGTGGTGGTGGTGGTGGTGGTGGTGCAAGCATGAAGGTCATTTCTAACACTGGAACTAGACACAGGGGAATCAGGAATTTCAAGGGCATAGTCAACTATATAGAGCTTGGGCTACATGATATCCCTGAGACTTTGACTCTAAAAAACAAACAACAGACAAAAAAATAAAATAAAATCACTGGTCCCATCCTAAAACAGTTGTGTCTGCCCTATCCACAGTAGAGCGTGGACAAGGCTATTCAGCAAACAGCAGAACCTCATTTGCTTCCCAGTCTCATTCCTATGTGGGTGGCCAAGCGGGAGTGAAAAAGGCCATCAGACAAACCCAGGTCACTCAGGCTCAGAAAGAGCACTTTGTTTCTCATAAAGTCATAAAAAGGTTTCAGATAACACATTTGCTTCAGAAAGGATAGATCCTTAAATGAGACTGATTTCAAGATGGGGCATCCTGTGGTGTGCACTTAGGGATGGAAAGCAAATTGCAAAACCATCACTCGTGAGCAGCCAGGAGCTGCTAGCAGAAGCCCAAGTTCAAGTCCAGGACCCTAAGCCAAGCACTAAGATGCTGCCTCCAGCACTACCCACCACAGCTAGCCAGCCAGGCTGAGGCATTAGTTCCACCTTGTTCCTCTGAAATGGCAAGAGAGGGGAGAAACAGAGTGAGCTTTGTAAAAAGCTCAGGGTTCCCAAAATAACTCTGCCATGCTGAGAAACAAGAAACAGGGGATGGAAGGGTCAGGTTCTCCTGCACTAATTTTAGGGCTGGAGTGGCTCTAGGCGTGGCTATTTGTACTCGCTAACATCATATCCAAATACACTGATATTCAGGCTAACTCACTGTGTATTTGCCCATTGAGCGCTGCTACATCTCAGGACTGTGGAATGTGAGAGTGGTACAGACACTCTTACTCGAAAGCTATGATGATTAAACTATAATACAATGTGCCTGGAAGGGAGAAAATACTCCGCAATGGCTTGCTATTATTATTTTTCATTCAACAAATAATTGGGCTTTGACTATGTGTCAAACAGTGCACCAAGTGATGGGGATAAAGTAATAAATGAAGTAAACATTACTGTTCCCCCAAGCCCCACCACCTCAGGCGGAAGAGATGCAAGACCTGAAAGCACAAATTCACAAGCATCTTCAATGGTAAGAGTCGGTGCATAAGGTCAGCTTATGTTACCAGCATATCTCACAATTGTCATCAGACAGTCTTGGTGCTAGAATTCTTGGGCCAACGTGCTTCAGGGTTTTCATTCTCTAATCTTTCTGGACTTCCCTCTACCTTTCCCTCCTCTATGAGGGAGTCTGGTGAGATGCTGTGCAGACATTACAAGAAGGTCTTCTCTTGGGTGCTGGTGAGCAATAGCGCAAATCACCAGCCTGCTTTTGGGTGTTCTCCCTTTCAGAGAGATGCAGACCATTTGGAAGCAAATCTGGACCAGGACAGCAAAACGACAACAGATAAGATAGCTTCAGGTATGGAAGAGGAAGAAAGCCGAACAGAACGAGGTGAACTCCAGTGTGACTGCTTGTGGGCTGTGGGAACTTTGATACCTACTGACCCTCCAAACCCCTCGGGTTCCCCTGCTGTCAACACGGATTGGATCACTGCCTCACAGTTCTGGTTGAGAAATCAAATAGGAAAGTGCTTATGAAGAGGTTAGCATAGCAATGCATGTAGTGACACCTCGCAAATGGTTATTGTTACTGGGAAGCAAACAGGAGAACTAAAGCACAAGGAATCAAAACATAGATCTTGTTTCTTTGCTCAGAGTCTCAGCCAGTATCTTCCAACCAACGTAGGATAAAAGGCACTCTATAGTCTACTATAAGATGCAGGAGAGATGGCTCAACAGTTATGAGCATTTGCTGTTCTTGCAGAAGACCAGTGTTAGGTTACCAGAACCCACAGGACAGTATGTAAAATTCAGGCCCAGGGAAATTTAATGCCTCCTCTGGCCTCCATAGATACTGCATGCACATGATGTCATATATATTGGTAGAAAAACACTCTTACACATGCAATTTAAAAATTAATTAAATAGATCAAATAGAGCAGCCTGTGAGGCCCTCTGCAATCCACCTGCTCACAGTTGAGTCTCTGTGTACCTGACACTCCCTTCCCATGTTCACTCCACTCCAGGAACCACTCAGTGAACATTTTATAGTCAACTACAGGCTGCCTCTGAACTAGCCAGCTCTCCTGGAGGTGACAGGATGGTCCAATGATGGCAAAAACTTGACTGCAATAATAGTGCAGGATCAAAGTACTGTGTTCGAATCCCAGTTCTGAGGCTTATCTGGCTAAGGATTCAGGGCAAGTATTATATAAAAATATGAAATGTTTCCTCACACCTGTATGCTGGAAGCCAGATGTTGAGTATCTGTGAGCTGCTTAGCTTCCTAACTGTCATTTGAGTCCACTGTATACCTCATATCTAATTATATCCCAAATCCAAGTAGAAAAAGCATTAATAGTCCACTTCATAGATAGGGAAATGGGGACCAACAATAACTAAAGCAGATTTCACCTTAATTGGCTGTAGAGGTCTTTCTACTCAACTGTAAGGAAACAGTTTTTGGATTCAAAGTCACACAGACAAGAGTTCACCCATAACACATGTTTATCTACTATCTCTATTGGCTGTTGCTTTATTTGTCCACTAAACCCATGAGAACCCTCCTGTCCCACACTACAGAGACATATGGGTAGACTTTACCAACAGAGGAAGAGTATTCAGCTTCCCTGGGGTCTGTATTGTCTATGGTTATCTTACAAACAAGTCAGGTAGAGACTTGAAAATGCCTTTTTGGTGGCCTAATCCCCAAGCTGCCTCTAACATTTAATCTGATTCATCTTTATATGAAAAAAAGCACACATCATACCTGGCAATGTTGCTTACTGATATTTTTCATTTCTCCTTGGAATATATAATAATATCAGAGGCCAGTGCAAGCGCAGAGTAGGTGTACAGGCACAGAGTAGGCCTGCAGTATCTCCATATCAAGGTATGTTTCCAGCCCTTACAACAATGCGGCAAAAATAAATCATGCTTTGTCTTGGTCCACAAGCATCTTGTGATCTGAAATGGTAAGTTGTGGAGATTGCCAGTGTACAGGGCATCTCCTGAAAACTGTCATAAGCCAGTGGTCACAGCTATGGTATCTTAAGATCTACTTTAGAGCAAATGCCACCTAACGTTAGATTTGATTGGCACCACCAATGCATTAACTATACGACACAAACAACACTTGGTAGTGGTGGTGGCAATAGCATTAAGTTATCATCATCTGAACATTTCCACAGATGCCAAGAACTAATGCTGAGCACTGTCCATGAGTTGGCCAGTGTAGCCTCATAGATTGTATGAAGAAACAGGTACCATTTGACAAATGAGGAAACTGAGTGCTGGTTAGCAGCACAAGATTCAATCTCATAGAGCATCCATAAGGGACAGGCTCATATGATCATTGTTATACTGATTGGTTTCTTCCATAGCCTACACCTGGGTTTTAGGACCTGAAAAATTATGAGACGATGCAGTTTCTAAAGCCACATCCAGATGTTGTGAGACCAAGCAGGCTCCCCTCCACAGCCTTTGGAGGAAGAAAGGAAAGGATCTCTTTATGGAGTCTCAGACACTGGTCTCAATCCATGTTTTTGGTAAATGACTTCAGAATTTGTCCCTCTTTCTTTTTGTGTTGGAACAGCATTACAAGCTGACAAACCTATTCCTTCCATTTCTTTCAATATCTGCCACATTCCCCTCCAGGAGTGTGCAAACTGCAGCCAGGGGGCTCCATGTACCCTAGGATAGCTCTGGGACTGCTACTCAACACAAAGCACACACTTAATTAGAATAATAGGAGGATTTTTTTTTAGCAAACTATGTAGTAACTTGATTGTGCTGTTCTTAGGCATGGACTTAATAGGTGGCAATGCCATGACTTGGTGGCAAAATGATGGACAAGCTTGGCTAGGCCCTTCAGTTTCTGTTCCCCTTTAAGAGAAGCATTAGGGAAAGGAGACACCCACTTTGTAACAAAGCTCTGATTCTCCAGGATTTATACTCTCCTCGTCACTTTGTTCTAACACTCTCTAACACTCTCCATTCTTTCATAGCATCCAGGTTGCTCTCATTAAATGGTATTGCCTCATAACTGAGGAAAGAAATCATTTGCTAATTCTCAATTGGGGCATAGAAGCATGTTTACGGTTAATGGATGACATCAACCTATATATGCACACATATATGCTGCATATTTACTAACCTCAGTTTCTTAGGAATAATTCTTTTTGTATAGCCCTGAAGAAATCCTTTGCGCAGCTTAATTCAAGAAGAGCTTACAAAGCAGTCTATGAGCACATTGCACATGGCTTCTAGGAATCCCATGACTGAGCATAGAGTGACCATAGCATCTGAAAAAGGGATCAGAGACAACACAAACCAATGCCAACTCACTTTCCAGATTCCAGTTATTTCAGAAGCCATGGTATAAGGGATGAGGACAAGGAGGAGTGGGCTCTCTGGGAGGCTATGCCATGCTCTGCTGAGGGAAATAAGACTTTGGGTTGGGGGAGGTCAGGTTATCATAACATAATTAATCCTCACCCTGAAAGAGTCAAAAGTCCACCCTAACTCTGAAAGCAGAGAAAGTTGTACCGGGAAGCAGCAGCAAATGCAGCAACCATGGTTGGCCATCACTGTATCTGGCTATTTTCTTTAGTGTTCTGAGAACAATCAGGTCTAGCTAAGCACTGGATATGATTTCTGGGAAAATGTGTAGTGGATAAACAAGATACCTGTTCACTTGTGTGCAGCTCCAGACAGGCTACCAGTCATCCATCCCCCTACCCCTTTACCTACACACCCCCATCAGGTGATAGGCTTGCCTGTGCTTCCCACCAAGGAACCTGTAGCAGTCCACATTTCATAGTCTCTACTTAGAATCCCACCAGGTGCTCTCACTTATCCAGAATGTTTAAATGCTCTTGTGACCCTCAACTCGGGCTCATTTTTTCCTCAAGTTTTTAAAAGCAAAACTCAAGGGACTTTGCCCAAAATGAATTATGCAGGAAATATGATAAGATGAGATTCCACCTGCTGCTAGGGGAGCTGCCTTAGAAGAAAGTAATCAGATATTCATTTCCTGATACTAACAACCATTAAAGGGGAGCGCTGATGTTTGGAACAAATACCTTAGGAAGAAAGTTTCAACATATGTATTCTAATTGAATTTTTTCCCAGGCAGAATGGAATTGACAGAATCCCATATCTGTCATGATCCGTGGGCTCTGTCACTCCTAAATCAGCCGATCTCACAACAGTACTTTTCCGGATTCTTAATCCCCTTGTCAACCACTCCAGTTTCCAGGGAGACTCATTAGTGCTGCCAGCAAATGCCGTCTGACAGCGTCATTACAAACCACACAGCTCTGAGCAAGCATCTGCCCTGCTCCTATGTATTTCTATCTGCTTCTTACCCATCTCACCCCAGCTAGAACCCATGAAGGGGGAGATTATTTATCTACTGTATTCATTGAACCCAGATCTCTGCCTCTTAAGGTCAGTTTGAAGTGTGGCCCCTAGAACACATTTGCGGTCTATGAACCTCCAACGTGTGGAGAAACAAAGTTGGGCCTGCAAAGCCATACTGTTCTGAAGGATCTTTTAGTCTCCCTATCTGGATGGAGAGGTGCACCAATATACTGTCTCAACAGAGCAAGTGAAAGACTCACTGGCACTGAGGACTAGGAAAGAGGCAGGATCAGCAACTCAGATTCCTACATTAGAATCTTCTTCACCAATGTTAACTCTAGCTGACTTAAGTCTTAAAAATGGACTCTTCTTGTATGAGGAAAATCATCTGTCTTATGAGTCACCTGCCTCGGTTTCCCACAGCAAGCCCTGTACCCTCTGCTCCCAGATCTGTGAGCATGGCACTGTCATCAACTATGTGATGCTGGGCACACTGCCCATCCCTATGCTGTAGTGTCTACAGCAGGAGTCCATTTCCTTCTCTCCTAAGATTACAGGGCCTGGAAGGAAAGGGACTCACTGTTAATAGTTAATAAAATAAATCCCAAAATGAAAAAAAAAATTTTTTCCCACAGCAATAGGTTGAGTTTCAGTTTGGCTGTCTTTACAATATGAAAAGCAAAGGGTTAAGAACATGCTGGGCAAACGTGCTGCCATTTAAACAACCCTGGCTCTGTGATTAAGTTTTTTAAAGCTGTTGTGTTATAGGTTCTGAAGGACCACTATCACTTCTTGTGTTACTCTTGGGTCCCTCTTTAATTCACTGGCTACAAATTGAGCTCTTACGCTGTGTTAGGGACTAAACTAGGACTTGGGAATATGTAGGAGAACAAAGACAGAATCCTGTCTCAGAAAACACACGGAGAAAGAGCTCTTGATAATCAATGTGGAATACAAAGATGATGGAGTAACACTCACTAGGATGCTTATGAGGGCAAAGGTGTGTATGTGTGTGTCTGTGCACACACACACACACACACACACACACACACGAATTCTTGGCCAATCCCTAGTTCTGCCCCCTGGAAAACAGAGGGGGTGGGATCTCATCTTGTTTTGAGTCTGGGAACAGTTTTGCTACTCTGCCAGATTTTTATAAGGATTCAGCATGCAGCTGCAGATAAATGGCTTAATAAAGCAAAAGGCCCTTGTAATCACTTGGTATACCATAGGTACTGTTATTAGAAACGGGGACACGAGGACTCAAATTTAGAACTGCTCCCAACTGCTTTGGTATGATGGGCACACTCCATTGAGCATCAAAGTCACTGAGGTGGTAGTTGAGCATCAAGACCAAAATGGCTGTGTGGCATCTGATACTAATAAACTTTAGAGCCAGGTATGGTGGCAGACCTTGTAATTCCAGCTCTTAGGAGGTAGAGGCAGGAAGGTTGAGTCTCAGCTTCATAGCTACTTTGTGGATAGTCTGAGCTATATGAATCTCTCTCTTTCTCTCTTTCTCTCTTTCTCTCTTTCTCTCTCTCTCTCTTTCTCTGTGTATGTGTATGTGTGTTTGTGTGTCCCTTCCTCTGTGTCTCTTTTCTTTTCCCTTATTCTCAGTCTCTCTGTCTCTCTCTCTTCTTGTCTGTCTGTCTGATTGCCTGTCTGTCTGTCTCTGTACTATTTATCTGTGCGTCTGTGTGTCTGTGTCCGTGTCGGTCTCTCTGTCTGTGTCTCTGTGTCTGTTTGTCTCTCTCTCTCTCTCTCTCTCTCTCTCTCACACGCACGCACGCACGCACGCACGCACGCGGTGTGTGTGTGTGTGTGTGTGTGTGTGTGTGTATAGGAGCATGAAAGTCTCAGTTTCCACAATGGCCTTTCATGCGCAGAGTCACAGCAAGAAGAACTGAATTCTAGCTCTCTCAATGGAACCGCTAATTTCAGACAAGCAAGAAGGCAGGAGGCTGTGATAACTGAACTGAGATTTCAGAGTGGCAGCAGAAAGCATGCTTCAGGTCATCAGACCTCCCCACCTCAAACATCCCAAGTAAACTTAAAATCTAAACTCAACAGAATCTGCTTGCTATGTTGACTCCTCAAATGCCCAAATTTTCCATCCCTGAGAAGTCCATGGACGGTGAAACTACTCAGGTGTCTGACCAAAAACAAAGAGAAACCAAACAGCACTTGAGATCCTAGACCATCCACAAACCAACTGTCCTCAGTGGATGTCCTGAGACAGACAGCTTCCGCTTTGCTTCCTTTGTCAAGCTCAGCACAGAAGACTGGCCAGTGTGAGGAAGGGGTAGATGAACAAACACAACGAAAATAAATAAATGAACTAAGGAACGAATGAGTGAGTGAGTGAATGCAAAGAAAATAGCTTGAAATCTGCAACTGTCTTTGGTCAAGAGTAAATTCCTGGAAACAAAAGTGTATTGTAGCTGTCCCTACTTCCACCTTCCTCAAATAGCTGGTGGTAAAGGGAGTAAAAGAAGTCATTAAACGAACTCCTTCCTGTCCAGGCTGGTGTGGAGGGTCCAGCCCACAGCAATGAAGTGATTACTGTAGCAGTGGGGAGTCCACGGGGCCTCCAGTCTGGATTGCATTTTGGAATGCTCTGTATGGCTTTCTCAGCCGATCGCTCCAGCAGCAGCAGCAGTGGCAGCAGATTTACTCTCCTAATTATGTTTGGCTCTGGTTAAATTAGTTTGCATTCCCTGAACACACACTGGCTGGGGGAGGGGCAGAAGGCAGGGGAGTGGTGGCCTGAGAAGATGCCAGGAGGTCTAAAGAATCTCAGAAGATGATGCACACAGAGAAATAACAGTCTGGGCTCAGGCAGACACAGGAGACTCATCATAGAGTCGTCTGGGTACACAGATGAGTGGGACGCTCTGCCTAAAACTCCCATGATCACTCACTCCCTCAATTATTCATTCAGAAAATACTTATTGTTTTTGAGGACTCAGATATTAAAAGAGAACAGGACACTCCAGTGAGGTTAACATGTTTCCTTGATCATTGTTCTAGTTTCACTCTTGCTGCTGTGATAACTCCCCTAACAAAAAGCAACAGAGGTGAAAACGGGTTTATTTGGATTATAATTCCAGGTTACCTTTATAACTAGCTGGGAAGTTATAAAGGCAGGAACCTAAGACAGCTGGTCACATCTCAGCATACCTACACTCAAAAAAAACAAAGAAATGAACACACCTGCGCTGCCTGCTTGTTTGTGTTTACCTTCAGCTAGTTTTCTCACACAGTTCAGTGCCTAGCCTAGAAGATGCTAATGCCCACAATGGGCTGTATCTCCCTACATGTAACAGTTAAGACACTCCCCTACAGACACACCCACAAGTCAACCTGGGACAATTCCTCATTGAAATTCTCTAGATTCTAGGTAACATCAAGTTGGTGGTTAAAACTAACCAGTACATTCACTGAATCCACATTCTTGAATGAGAGATGGGTAAATTTTTATTTGTACTCAGAGTCTTAATTAAAAGAAAAAAAAAACAAGATAACTGAATTTATCTACGTACTGACTGCACCTTCAGAAAATACATGTTGTTATATCCCCATAGTACAGATGAAAAAACTGGGGTTCAGAGAGATTTTTGTGATTTCCTTTGGAGAACACAGAAGCTAACCTTTAATATGAAGCTTCCCCTTTATAGTCGATTCCAAATTTCTGTGGTTCGTGTCAACCTCCAGAGAAAATATCCACAACAGCAAACAGGATTCTTACAAAAAGTTTTCAAGATTATCACCCCATGTCCTTTGGCTAAATTCACTTGAGGCTTTCCAATGAAATCTTTTCTAGTTAGTTGTTAGAAACTGAAATCTGAAGACATTAACGTGGGCAGCGTGGCAAAACTCTTCAGAGTTGTGTGTGATAGCTAATCTCAATTGTCAGTGGTCTCTGTTAACTACCAGGCAGGTCTGTGAGGGTGTCTCCATGAAGAATTAGTGTGTAGGAAAGACCCCACTTCCCAGAGTAGGTGGCACCTTCTAGTGGTGCCTCCATCTATAGAGTTGTGAGGAATAAGCAATGCTGCTGGCCGGCCTGCCTGCCTGAGCTGCTTGTTCATGAGTCTCTCCCTGTTGTACTGCCATCAGAACCCAACTGCTGCTGTTTTCTAATGTAGACTGAAGACCAGTCACTCTCTAAGAATCCTCCAGACTTTAAGTGGTAGACTAGCACCCATGAGGCATCCAGCTTTGTGCACTAGGCAAATACTGAGCTCTCAGCCTCTCCAGCCTGTAGATAGCCATTGCTGAATTATCTAGCTCCTATCCTGTAAGCCAATCTAATAAATTCCCCTTTGTGGTATATATTCATTATAAATTGTCTGTTCCACTGGAGAACCTTAACACAGGGAAAAGGTGTGATTCAAACTCAGGTTTACACAACCCTACAGTCTTCCTGCTGGCCCCCAAAAGTTATGCAAAGCATTATGGGTAGAGCTAAGATATTCGTGGCTTGATGTCTGTGATGGAGTCCGCCAGAGTGGCAAAGTCCTGATGCCACCAAAGGGGAAATGCAAGACCCTGGGATTCCCTGTTCTTGCAGGTAACCCGGGGTCAAGCTTCATGCTCTTGCAGAATTAATGAGAGTGAACCAGACACAGAAAATGGCTGGAAACTAAAGCAATGTTCTCACTACAAAACTCTTTGATTGAGGTCCCCTAGGAATATCCACCCACAGGCAAGCTGGAACAGTATCCCATATAGGTGGCAGCTCCTGTGTACGTGCATGTGGTAGTGCCTCCCTTAGCGTTCTTTCCATTCTGAGGCATTGTTATTATGTGGGAAAGTGGAATTTCCTAGTTCTTGAAATCTATTTAAGTAAATACCTGTGTTTATCAAGTGTGGGTTAGATTTCTTTAATGAAACTCAAGCCAGCAGCTCACATCACTTTCGCAGTTAAAAGTGTTTTTTCTTTTCTTTTCTTTTCTTTAGAACCTATTCTTTGTATTTTAATGCCTTACCTGTTTTTTACATTGATAGTGAACTCAAATTTAAAATGGGAATTGTCAAATCAGGATTTTTTTTTTTTTTTTAACAAAGGTGTTGCAAATAGGACCAGCTTCTTTTGATTTGTAAACATTGTAATCTATGGGCTTTAGGGGTTTTTGTTTGTTTGTTTGTTTGGTTGGTTTTGCTTTTGTTTTGTTTTACTTTTGACAACACCCAGATAGGATCCAAATTAATTTTGAAAGATAGCTAACCAAGCAGTTTGCTAGAGCACCTCTTCAGTTAAAAACAAGGTTTGTGGGTTGGAGAGATGGCTCAGAAGTTAAGAGCACTGACTACTCTTCCAGAGGTCCCGAGTTCAATTACCAGCAACTATGTGGTGGCCCATAACCATCTATAATGGGATCTAATGCCCTCTTCTGGTGTGTCTGAAGAGGGCTACAGTGTACTCATATACATAAAGTTGTCCTCTGGCTACTAATATAAGCACGCCACACAAGGCATACATGATCAGGGGCATACACAACCACACAAAATATAGTGGATAAAAAGACTCAGCAGAGCCATTATAAGGACCTCACAACCTGCCGATTCTCAAATCTGCAACTCTCTTTATTATGTGAGTATGTGCTAGGGTGTTGCAGATTTAAAGGACCAAAGTCAAAATTAGGTTATTCAGCTCCTTCAAACTTGGGAATTTGTCTACAAAATCAGCATGTTTAAGAAATACAATATTACATATAAAAATGGAGGGAGGCTAGAGCTGTGGCTGGGTAAGTGGGGACCTTCCCATGTGGGTGGGCCACGTGCTCAAGTGGGTTGGCAACTTCAGCTGTCGTTCCTGGAGCACTGTTCACTTGGTTTATTTTGAGATAGGGTCTGGTGTTAACCTGGAAGTCACTAAGGAACCTAGGTTGGATGATCAGTGAGCCCCTGGGATCACCTATTTCTGTCTAGTACTGTCATTACATGTGCATATCTTTGCATCTGGATTATTTTAACTGGGTTCTGGAGACTAGACGTAGAACCTTATGCTTCAAAGGCAAGCACTTTACCAGCTAAGACATCCCCCCAGCTCTTTTCTACTACTTCTGGTCCAGCATTTACTCTACTAAGGGAATCCACGCTATCTCTGGAACTAATGTTCCAGCAAAGACAATGTGGAAACCCCTTGGATTTTGTTCAGTAAACACATCTCTGCTTTGTGCTAGATTCTACTTAAAGGGCTCTATAAAGCTTACTCACTATGCCAACCCTACAAGGTAAGTAAGTAACAATTTGTCCCCCAGTTTCTGGTTCTTCAGGCTTGAGCTAACTCCATTATTAGTCATAAATTTCAGCTTTTCCTCACAAGATAAATAAATAATCTTCAGAAATATTCATCAATTGATTGATTATTGTTGAGGACCTATCTCGTGTTCTAATGCGGGTAGAAACATCATGGATTTGACTGTGGCTTCTGGTCTAGTACCTTCTGCATGATCCACTTGTCTGTTCTCTCTGAGACCCTTCACTCTTGCTTAATTGCCACACAGAAGGTAGATACTGTTTTAACAACAGACCTTAAACATGAAACCCTGACACTCCTTCCTTTCTCCTTGTCCCCCATCCTTTCCCAACATCTCTCCAAATTAAAATGTCTCTTTGAGCTTTGGGAGTCATTAGGGACACTCTTCAGAAAAGAAGGACAAGAATGTTAGGATGTGTTCTGTTGAGTTACTTCCCAAAGTATTTCTAGAATATTCTGCTAGGAAAAACAGGGGCTTTGGAATCAAGTCTGATCTTGGCTTCATCCTTGCTCTGTCAGTGAGTCAGTTACTTAGGTTAAATGAGATGTTTGCCCTGAAGAAAGTCCGTTTTTTTTAGATATTTTTTTGAGTGAATTTGGTACATTTAAAGTCCGGAAGGCAACTTAAGTGTTGTATCTAATATAGATGTCAACCTCCTCCCTGCTCCTGCTTCCCAGTAAAGTAACACATTTTGTCTTCCCAAGGCAACCTGCTACTCTTGCTGCTGTGTTACAGATAAGCCCTACATGATTCAAAAGAGAAAAGGCCTCTCCAGATCCCAAATTCCGGAGAGGAGGAGATGTCTCTTATAATGCAGAGTTACTGAGGAGGAGGATTCCCAAGGTGGATGCGCGCTCCACTTCATCACTCTCTCTGAAGAACTCTACAGGCTCCAAACAGGGCAAGGTTGGAAAACAGCACACCTGAGGACAGGAGGCAAAACTCCAGGCTGAATCACAGCTTTTATAAGACCCTGCCTTGCAAGAGAAATCAGAATTCCAAAGACATAGCCTTTGGATTAGCTTGCACCATAACAAGCGTCAGCTTTTTGTAAGCAGAGGTGGGAGTTGGTTATTTTCTTTGTATAGCACAAGTATTTAATTTTCCAAATCCAGAAACTTTCTTCCACAGGTGCTAACTCTAACCCATACCATCCCCCACTCCACTCCCCAGCTGATAAAGGAAGAACAGCTGAGAAGTAGCATCCATGGGCATTTAATTCAAATATTTGTGCCCTTTCCTGGTCCTTACAATATAGGAAGGGATACGGAGGTGGGGAAGCCTCAAAGCACTCACTAACGAAAACAGGGTGAACCTGGTGACTTCAAGTCCCAATTTCCACCTTCTATGAGTTTACATCAAATTCTCACTGTTCCTACTATCTTAAATATACTTAAGGTTCAGTAGGTCTCAACCTTCCACAGACAACCAAACCAAGAAGCTGTCTGCTCTGCTTCTGATTGGATTTTCTCAATTCTTATTTCTAATGTTAACTTTGGTCTAAACCCATGAGAGGTTCTCCCCAAGTCAAATTTATTTGTCTTGCAAACAGCTGCTTTTATATACAAAAGGAGAGCACCTTGTTCAGGAGCATAAAAAGGACTCAGGAAGGCCTAGGTCTTGCAGCTAAGTTACTCACAATCATGACATTTTGAAATGATTCCTACCTCCAGGCTCTCAGTGATGTTTAAGGAGAATGGATAGCACTAATAAAAAGTTCTCACTGGCCAATAGGAGAACAAGTTGAATGATAAATAACAATGAACCAATTATAGTCCAAAGTATAACAAAAATACTCATGAATTCACAATAACAATGAGGGACACATTGAATGAATACGTGGGAAGGAAGGGAGAAATCTCTCATGCAGAAGGATTATACAGATAGATACCTTTCCAATGAGGAAATATAAAGTTCTTTATTCTATATGTTTCCTAAAGAGTCTGGTACAAAAAGAGGGAGGAACAAGATGTTTATAGTTGAGAAGAGTGCTCTGACAGCAAAGTAACCTTAACAGCATCACTAATGGACCACTTCGTTGCCATGTGCCTTTGTAATGAGCTAAGGAGAATGGCACAGTGCTTCTCTGGCCTTCCTCCCTAATCCATGACCCTACCTTCCCAGAAAAAAAAAACCCAGCAGACATAACTAAACCCAGGGGTATGGAAAACATCACTTCTCAGAACCACCCAGTCACACAATGTCACTTCCATAATCACTAGGAGCAGAGGGTGGATTCCAGCAACAATGTAACAAGTGAATCGTCCTAAGGACACTTCTAACTGGCTCTGAAGATTGTTGGGATTTTTATGGCTTTCAACTTAACGGAGAAGAGGGAGGCTGAAGTTCAGGAGGAAACCACACCTCAAAGAAATAGGCAGAGAATGATGGGGAGAACAACCTATGCCATTGATATCTTTTCATCTTCAAGTATATGCACATGTACTGGCGGAGGTATGTGCGTGCAAACAATTTTCTACACAGAGATACATACACATAAAGAAATAAAATCTTTAGAAAACTCAAAGAATGTCTCAAAAACTGCCCCAGCCATGAGAACTCCATAAAGATAATGTGGAATCCCAGTTAGAAATTTAGATTCACACACACACACACACACACACACACACACACACACACACACCCTAAAGAGATTTGAACACAGGATGGATTGTAGCTAATATTACCATGGCAGCACATGGTTTAGAACTAATGTCAGAACTCTTAACAATAATGGAAACTGAGAGCAGAGTGCATAGGGATTCTCTACACTCTTTGAAAGTTTTGTGGGAACCTTAAGTGTATAATAGAGGAAGTCTGCTTTTAAGAATATTTCTTTTCCACTGGACTTTTCTAATATTTTAATATGCTGAGATACATTCTGAGTCTTTCCAAATTAATATGCCTAATGAACTGAAGAGCTATTACATTCTCTTGGGCCCTTCTGTTCTCTAGAATACTTAGGAGCAGTAATAATAGTGGTAGTAGCTAGCATTCATTAGAGTGGCTCTGGGCATCATGGTTCATAATGAGCTAGCCTGCTTATTCATATATGACCATTATCGTTTAAAAGCTATATAATCAAGGGAAAATTGTTTTATTTAAGTATATCTCCGTTTCTTGTGCTGTAAAATGGGATCAGATATCAGCTAGCATGTTGTGAGACCCTGGTGTGATCAATGAACTACTCAAAGCTCATAAGTTTCATTATGACTTCTTGGGGGTTTACATACATAGTGTATTATGTGTGTACCTGTGAGCCGGTACATGCATGTAGAAGCCAGACATCAATGTTGAGTGTCTTCTTCAATTATTCTTGACTTTATTTTTTTATTTTGTGTACCTGGAGCTGAGAGATTTGGCTAGATTGGCTATCCAGGGAGCCACTGGAATCTCTAGCTTCTGTCTAGACAGTACTGGGATTATAGACATGTGTCACTGCATCTGACATTTTACATGGGATTTACAGAGTGAATGTTGGGTCTCATGCTTGGACACAAACACCGTAGTAACAGAGCCATCTCCCCAGCCAAGACTTTTTGAGGAGTTTCTGTAAGTCCTTTGTCTACAACGTAAATATGCTCACACTCAATAGTTCTGAGCTAACACAGACAAAGAAGAGTTTGTGCAGGGAACATACCCAGAGAACAGTGGGGTCAGAATATCGCAGAAGCTTAAGGTTTTGAGTCATGGAAAGAAACAGCAGAACCACCAGAACTGAATCCAAGCAAGGGATGGGAATTACAACAGGTAAGAGGAAGAAGCTAAAGACACACAACATAGCTTCAAAATTAATCTTGGTCTACATTGCAGTTTTGCAAATACCCTTATGGTTAGTGATGAACATCTCCCAGGAAGTCTTGATGGAGGGAACCACCTCTGTTGGAATGTCATGATCTCAGGCTCTTTCTCCACATCTCATTAGGGTGAGCACCTCACCACTCTTTGTCTGCTTAGCATTCCCTGTAAGAAACAAATGGCCCTCCAAAGTCCAGTTTCTGCTTAAAATCTGCAAAAGTCCCTGTGCTCTTTTCTTCCTCTGGCTTTGGCCTGGGAAGCAGGACTCTGTAATTTGCAGTCCACCCAGTGACAGACATTGTTCACTGCTTACTCAGCATTAAACTGAGGGAGTTTTCATTTTCCATCTGTCAGCCAACTGCACAATTAGAAAGGGAAAAGGGAAAGAAAGACACAGAGAGAGAGAGAGAGAGAGAGAGAGAGAGAGAGAGAGAGAGAGAGAGAGACAGAGAGACAGAGAGAGAGACAGAGAGACAGAGAGAGAGAGACAGAAGGAGAGACAGAGAAAGAGCGAGATAGAGAGGGAGGGAGAGAGAAAGAGAAAGAGAAAGAGAAAGAGAAAGAGAAAGAGAAAGAGAAAGAGAAAGAGAAAGAGAAAGAGAAAGAGAAAGAGAAAGAGAAAAAGAGAACTTATCTAATATGAATAATTAAATTCTACAAAAGTCTGAAGGAAGAAGCTGAAGAAGCAGGGCTCCCCCTTACAGGGTGCTGTGAAATCCCCAGAGATTCAGCATGATGCCTGCAGACCCTGCTGCCTTTATGTTGCACAGGGGAACTCAAAGTACCAGGCTGGCTTGGAGTTAATGAGGGCTGAGCTAGTCTTAAAGGCCAGAAAAGTGATGTCCACAATACTTAAGCCCATGCTGCCTTCCTCTCTCATTGATAAGTCTCATCATGGTCAGAGCTCATCTCCCATGTGTGTGGAGTAGAAGAAGCACATAAATAGAATGGTTTTTTCCTATTCCTTGACTTTCCTTTTCTCTTTCCCTTCAGAAACTTAGGTTCCTGCTTATGAGTAGCCTATGCCCCATTTTAATACTAGATTTCATTTCTCTTCCTATAGCTACAGAGAGTTGCAGAACAAAGAAAATGAAATCTAAGATTCAGAGATTGGAATTTTGGAACATCCTGCATATTTTGAATCGATACCTTTTGAACTTTTACAATATAAAAGTCAAGACAATGTGCTCAACACTTGGGTTATACCTAGGGTTTCCAGATAAAATGTAGGCTACTTGAGGAAAGGGAAAGAGGGTTCAACAGAAGATGTCAGTTTGGTCTCCAGCACCTGAAGTAAGCAAGTCACAACTGCCTATAAGTTCAGCTACAGGGGATCCGAGACTGTCTTCTGGCCACTTATGTGCATATACTACACACATAATTAAGGGAAAATCAGCTGCATTATGCTGGATTTTGTTTCGTTTTGTTTTGTTTTACGGTAAAGTGCCTCTGGGCATATCAACCACACTCCTAGGCAGGCACCACGCCCAGGAGTACTTGGCCAACACAGAATAAATTCAATACATTTTGGTAGACTTTTTCTTTTATTTGGGTATTTTTATGTTGTTTGTTTGTTTGTCTTATTGGCTTTCATTTGGTTCTTTTGTTTCTGTATTTTTTTTTTTTGAAAGAAAAAATAGAACATAAAGTTGGGTAGGTGTGGAGGTGAATAAGACATAGGAAAGGCTGGGAGAGGGGAAATTTGATCAAAATATATTGTGTGAAAGGATTTTAAATTGAAGAAAGAAAAATAAAGATAAATCTTTGCTTCTAAATTTAGGATGCTTGGTTAAACTTGATTTCGTACAAATTAAAATAACTACTTTAGTACAAGTGTGCTTTATGTAATATTTGGGGCATGTATGTGCTTAAGAAGCCATTGGTGCTCATCTGAATGTACTCTACTTCCAAAGCCAAGAAAATCTTTATGTTACTGTCAAGAGATTTTCATAGAAAGGGAATCTAAGGGAGATGGGGAGATGCTCCTTCCTGTTACCTCTACCTCCAAGGTTAGCTTTATAGCTCAATGGCAGCACTTGCTGCTCTTACAGAAGACTCAGGTTCAGGTTTCTCATCCCACACAGAAGCTCACAATTACCTGCAAGTTCACCTCCAAGATATCCGTACCTCTTTCTGTATCCACAGGCACCACACATGCACGTGGTACACACACATACATAAACAGTCACATCCATAGAAACAACTCAAAAATAAATACAAAAGGTTCTCAGCAATGGACACATACCAATCTGGTGCAGCTCTCCGGACAGGCAGTGTGACAGTGTAAACTTATTTTAGTGTACGTAAACATGCAATTTGAATTTTTCTTGAATGAGCCTCATCTCACCAACTTTCTTCCCAAGTTACGGGTTAAATAAATCTTTGACTTGTGACTATTTCACATAATATAATGAATTATTTTGCCTTTAACAAAACTTATTCACTGATGGTGTGTGCAGTGACTCTGGAAGAACACTGGGAAGCAGCGTCACTGAGGCATTATGGTGTGCCAGGAAGTCATAGATGCAGGAAACTGGACATTAAGGGTTGGAGAACTAGCTCAGTGCACACTTAGCACACCCATCTCTAGTAACACACACACACACACACACACACACACACACACTATAGGACAGGAGACAGAACTTACATTTCTGAAGCACAAATCTAAATAAATGTCCTTCCCAGGGATATTTCCATGTGTATGTTAGATAAGACCCATGCCAGGCCGTTTTCTACTCAAGCCTTTGCACATCCCAGGACCTCTCCTGCCCTCTCTTTAAGGACCTACCACAGCTTGCTCTTCTTCTCTGAATCTGGTCTAAATGAATACTCACCCTGTGGGCTCCCACAAGGCTCTTGAGCTCTGTGTCACATAGCCTTTTTCTCCTTGTGTTGAAAGCCCTGCTTAATTGTTATAACCTACATTGGACTGCATTTGGTGAGGGCAAGGCTAGAACTGCCTTTGACTAATTTCCTTGTGTATTAATTCCCAGCTCCAAACAGAAGATGTGGCACAAAATATCATTACAGTGAAGCTCAATATTTCCCGAGTAAAGAAAACTGGAAGTATATGATCTCATTTCCAGTGCCAAAGGGGAGGATGATTCTTCCCAAGCTGAGAAACACAAAGAGAAAGGCAAGCACACTCCTGGATGTACTGCCTTAAGAAAACTCTTAACAGAACAGGTCACAAAGCTACCAGCCAACCCAGGAATTGACCCAGTGCCCTAAGGTTTCCTTCATGGAACTACACAGAGCCAGTCAAAGTCATCCTCCATCGTTCACTCTATAAAGCTGAATTATAAAATTGGATTGGTCTATCTAAAACTTCCCAGCGGTCCTTTAAAATATATATACAAGTTCTACATTTCAGGGGTAGAAAACAATGTTTGGAGCCCCACCTACTTAGCCACAACCTGGAGAGAAGGCAATTGATGCTGAGAAGATACTGTGAGGAAAAGAGGTAAGATCAGGCTCCTCCTCTAATGCTTGCCCCACCTCTAACCTCAATCCCATTTAATAGCTCCCAATGGAGGTCTAGGATCTTCGTGATTCCCGAAAGGCAGCCCGATTTTCTGCTCTCACTTTCCAAAGTGCTCACGGAAGAGGCTGTGGTTTCCATTTGTGAACATCATTGGCTTCATGGTGGCACACAGGTGAATTAGTTGGATGGTGTTGACAGAAAAGGTCAGAATCTAAGCAAGCATTAGGGATGGCTCATAGCTACTTCCACTGCTCCCTCCACCCCCCTATCCCTACCCCCCCGCCCCATCACCACCAAGAGGGCTCTTCTCTGCAGTGAGCTCAAGTCTTCCAGCCAGGCTCTCTCTTTGTAGAGAAAGTGGGCTAAAGTGAAGTGTGCAGGCTCCCTCCTTCCTGTCCTTTTCTGACAAAACCCAGCAGCAACGAACAGACAGCATCAGGCAGAGCTGTATGCCTGCCTGTCTATTGTTCAGTGCTATTTCCTGTGCCTCATGAAAATGAATGAAGCTTGCTAGCAGGATCCTAGGCAAAAAGACGGAAAAACCTGGCTGGAGTCAGGGCATTGGTTTGATTCTTCCTGAGTGTGTTGGGATCATGAGACGGGTGTGGCTATAAGTGGCTCGAGAGGGGGTGCCATAGCTAAAGTTGGGGTATAGCTCGGTGAAGAGCTGTTTCCTGTTGCTGTAAAATATCCACTTTTCAGGAAACAAATCAGATCTGTTTAAAGAGATATGCTCAGGTACTATAAGGGTGCTAAAAGCAAATACAAAAATCCAGGCACTAAAATATATTCCAGGCTTCCAAAGGGGTATACACTGAGCCAGATGTTAAATATTCACCACCACTCACCCTGCCCATCCCTTTTTCCCTACAGAGAACTGGAGGTGGCAGTGTGGGTTCTGTTCCCATTTGAGAATTGAAGGGACATTTGAAATGTTATGTGACAACACAGTGTCAGGGAAAGGATAAAGTCCAAATCAAATGTCAGAGCCCAAACTCTTAGCAAACTGGATACATTTGTTTGGAAATAAGTTGCACAGACTTGCATTTCTGCTATCTTCTCTTTCCCTGAAGCTACTCCAAAGTAACCAATTAGCTCACAAACCCAAGGGAGTTTCTCCAAGTCACAGCCAGGAGTGATCAGCACGTTTGAAAACTGAACCTGGGACCCTCTGCCAGTAAGGCAGACGCAGTCTGACATCAACACTTGGTTTATGCTCCAATTGCTGATACTAGCTCCTAACCCACTGAATACCAATCTCTCCATGAAGAATCCTGCTGAGTCTTAGTGGAAACAAAGTGGATGTCTTCATCCAGACCAAAGGTCCTCACCACTGGCTCTGGAAACAAACCATTGTTTAGAGCAAAGACTTCAGAAAGGCTGTCACCTTGGAGACATTTTCTGAAGTCCACACTAAGGCCTCTGTTGGACTATATCAGCCATAGCTTGGATTGATAATGGTTTGGATAGATGTTATTTCATATTGACTCAGTAATTACTAACCCTATTGGGTGTGTTCACCTACCATTTGTTTATAGTTTGAGATTCCCCAGACCTATAAACAAAGTTTTTGACTCAAATTATCCAATCAACTTCTTTGAACTCAACTAGGTAAATATGCCAGTTGTTACTCATAGCAGGGTCAGCAGTAGGATACTTGCAATTTTGTTAAAAATTTTAAAGAGTGTTTCTTTGGGAATCGGGGGGGGGGGGGGGAACAAGTGTAAATTATTTAAGAAAAATGAGATGCTGTCGCAACTGATAGCAGCTGGGAGAAAGTCAGTTCTCTCTGCCCAGGAACGTATGGATAGACACACAACACAGATTGGAGTTCATAGGTTTTAGAAAAAATGCAATTGAAAAGAGGCACAAAATTGGATGGATAGGAAAGAGGGTGTGGGTCTGGGAGGAGCTGAGGGAAGAATGAATGTGATCAAAATCCATTGTGTGAAATTCTCAAAGAATTAATTATTTTGAATCAGAGATTGAAACAAAACAAGCAACCAAAAGACAAAGGAGGCAGAATTCAACTTCTCAAGAGGGATTTAACTACAGAACAAAGTTCACTTTTAATCTAAATTAAATGGGCAGCCAGTAAGACGGCTCTGTGTGGAAAAGCAGTTGCTGTACAAGTGTGAGGACTTGAGTTTGAATCTCTAAGCCCTTCAGAAAAGCCCAAGAAGAGGGGCAAATACCTGTCCCAGTGTTTCCATGGAGAGATGGGAAGTGGATACAGAAAAGGCTCCTGATGCCCACACGCCCATTGGCCTGCCATTTACAGTAGGAAAACAATAAATAAAGCCTGTCTCAAACAAGATGGAAGGCTAGGTCCTCTTCCTGAAAGGTTGTTTTCTGATTTTCAAGTAGGCATGCACACTCATTCACACAGGAGAACATGAACATTCACACTGTGTATAGTCACAGTAGGAAAAAGTCAAAATTAGCACTGACATCAGTGCTGGGAAAAAAAATGTTCTTTAGCCTCCCAAGTAAAATAATTCCTCAACAGAGAACAGAAAGAACAAGGACACATGTACAAGGTCTGGGCTGGGGGAAAAAGCTGGGCTACTGTTCTCTGCTTTCTCTCATTCTGTTTGGCCTCTCTCATCTCCATTTCCTTGTCTGTGAAACTGAAATAACAACACATTCTTTAAAAAAAAAAAAAAAAAAAAAACTGAGTTTGACACTATACCAAACCCAGGAAACATCTAGTGTGGTTCTTTTATTGTTGCTGTTTTAGATATGGTGTCTCTCAAGAGTGTTAGAAATCTGATCTGTGTATGATAAGTGCTGTGAGCCCCCAAAAGGGGCCAGATGGGGTGTGGTACTTAAGTCATCAGTAGCAATGGCTTAGACGGGCTCTGTAGTATCATCATGAAACTGTTTCTGCTCTTGCTGTTGTGATATGATTCCTCTCTCTCTCTCTCTCTCTCTCTCTCTCTCTCTCTCTCTCTCTCTCTCTGTGTGTGTGTGTGTGTGTGTGTGTGTGTGTGTTCTATTTCTGTCATCTTCTGTGACACAGCAGGGTGTCCTCACTGGAGCCTGCATCATACTGTGTGGAATCTTAACATTCAAAACTACAAACTAAAAAAGGCTATTTTCTTATGTTCTGCACCTAGGGTCATTAGTGTAGTTACAGAGAAGGGGATACTGCATTTGCTTCTTACACACACACACACTATATATATATATATATATTTATATAGTAGGATGTATGTACATTCTGGGTTTCAAGGAAACAAACAAACAAACAAAAAAGGAGTCCATGGGGGCTTTTCTCTCTAAAAATTACTGTTGAAGTTACGAAAGTCAGATTCCTGAACAATGAATTGATTTTATCATTCAACTGAATATTTTTAAAAAGTGACTACTGATTGTGTTTTAAGATGGTTTGCTAACTGACCCATTCAAATGTGCAAATAAACAATATACAGAAATATAAATTTTAAACAAAGAGATTTTTATGGTGTGTGTGTGTGTGTGTGTGTGTGTGTGTGTGTGTGTGTATACATATACAGAAAGAAAGGAGAGCATGAAGTCAAACAACAAGAACAGGCATTTGTAAAGCACCCTTCGCAGAGGTAAACAAAACGCAAAATGACAAGTGGAATTAAGTCTCTTAAACTGCCCTATGTACACCGCTATTGACTGAGTAAGAGTGAATACTAACATGCTGTTGCTATTGTGTTTGGTTCACACAATGCATGCAGTGGTTTGTCATCAATGGAGGTACATTCTCTACACAGAAAGAATGACTGTACAGCAAAACTAAAAGTCCACGCCTATGCTTGCTTTGCAGAAGACACACACACATGAGACAAGGGTGAGGAGAGTTTGCCACATATGGCTGTGCAGTAAGAATTGGAGGCCTATGGTGCAGTGGTGTTTCCAGTGTGTGGGGGAGGATGACATTTTCCTCTTAGAGACTCTAGAGTTTTCTGGATTTATTTCTTTATTGTGTATTTGTTTCCTTTTTATATTAATTAGAAGCTATAAAACTAAACACATGTCAGCTAAGTCCACATTTAAAAAAAAATGGTACAACAGACTGGGAAGTACTCTGGCTTAAGCAACCGAGAGGATATTCTCAGCACTGGAGGCTGAAGTCCAAGCAGGGCACCAGCACAGTCGATCCTCCTGTGAGCTCTCTTTCTAGTTTGCATGCAATGTCACCTTTGCTCTGTGCATTCAACTGGCAGGGAGGAGGGGAGAAGAGAGAAGAGTAGAGAGAAGTGAAAAACAGAGAGAGAAAGGAGAGAGAAAAGGAGAGACATGGGCACTTCATTTCACTCAACCCTAATTATTCCCTAAAGGGCAATTGCGATTACATTCAGGCTAGGATCCCACTGTATTGATGGGATCCAGTCCATCAACACTCGATTCTAATATTTTTAAATACAGGTAAGATAGCAGTATTCATCTATATGTCAGCAATCATATACACGGATCCTTAGCTTGGAGTCATATACTTTTTGCCCACCAGCTTTATTAAACCTTGTCATTTCACACACACACACACACACACACACACACACACACAGAGAGAGAGAGAGAGAGAGAGAGAGAGAGAGAGAGAGAGAGAGAGAGAGAGAGCGTTATCAATGTTTACGCACAGTCCAGTTTCTCCGGAAGTGGGGAGGGGGCAGGTAAAGAACAATGTTCAGACTTATGACCTTCATTTGAGTGAACTGAAGTTTCAGGTCATGGAGAGAAAACTGAGAAAGGAGATAGTCTGTTTGGGACATGGAGCTTTGAAACTTGTGATCAATTTGATTCAAGCTGATTCAAGAGGCAATTGGGAGCCACTCTCGGTATGAGGGATGCCAGGGTAGCAATTGCTGCACAGAAAAATGATTCCTCTGGCTGTTTGTGGAAACATATAGTGGGAAAAGCCGTCATAGAGAACAGGAAAGGTAGTCAGTTGCCAGCCTGTTTTCTGGGGACTGTGCCAGGGAGGGAATTGTTCTGTGACTTTGCATTTGCTGGTTTGGGGTATGAGAGTTTTTGGCCCTCAGTTCTCAGGCACTCAGCCACTCTCCTTTGTCTGACAATCCGCCATGATGCTGTCATGAAGTTTCACGGCCCCCAGGAAGCTGTCAGGATGGTTATTATTGTTATCATTACATTTACCAAACCCATACTCTGTGATAGGTTTCATAGGGAGATGCCTCATGAAATTGCCAAGTGCAGTGAAAGCAGTACTCTCCTCCTCATTTTACAGTACTCAAGATGACGCCACAGGGAAGAAACATAACTTTCCCAGCATCTCTGAGGTACCAGTTGACTCAAAGCTAATTTCAATCCATATCTGGTTTGTTTTGGCCCCTGATTACTCTACACATGGATCCCTACTGTCCCTCCCTTCCCTGGGTTCATCAGAGCAACACATTAAGGCACCCTTAGAGCCCTGCAATGACCTGTTCATATGTCACTCCCTCTCTTTGAGGACAATGATCAGGGTGACTTCATCTCTATCTTTCTCATGTGCCCAACTCAGAGGCTCATGAAGAGGCAAATAAATGTCCATTGGGCTGCACTGAGTTCTATACAGCATGAACACCTAGCTGGACCTGGACTGAGAGGCAGCCCTGCTCTTTAGTGGGCAGCCAGTGGCGGATACACTGCCCTGGTGATCTTGTCTGTACATATTGTCAGTCCTCCATATCTGTGAGTATTTCATGCTGGAGTCCTATCAGTCATGGTTCAAGGGAATAAGTGCATCTGTATTCAACATGTACAGACTAATATTTTAAGCAGCCTTTCATAAACAATACCCTATAAAAACAATCTTCACAGTATACACACTCTTTTAAGTATTATTGATAACCTAGAGGTGCATGTGGAAGATACGAGTTGGTTATATACAAATATTATGAAATGGCATATAGAAGGGATGTTAGCATATTCTCATTCTGGCACCTATGGGAAGGGCATAAAACCAATCACTTGCTGAGAAAATTCCTTCTGTGGGAGGTCAGTATGACTCTGAAGAGAGACCTTGCAAATCTTGAATCTTTACCTTCAATCATCAAGGCCAGGAACACCTTTGAACACTCTTCCCTAAACTTTGGAAGTGATTGATATGGCAGGAGTATTGCACTGAGCTTGGGAGCCTGGGCTCTGCAGACAGGCAGACTGGGTTGCCTTCCCAGTGCCTCTTGGTGTTTTCAGCTGTGCTGCTAAGCAAAGACTACTTCCCCTTCCCTCGCCCTCATATTTTCATCTGTAAAATTATGTCAATCACAGGACCTCTCTTGTGGCATTTCTGTGCATGCTCACTAAAGAAATAAAAAGTGTTTAGTAAAACACTGTAGAGAAATCAGCTATTGGTACTTTTCTTTTTACATTACTGAAGATTGAAATTTATTAGTATTTTTGTATTTTTGATATCCTTGCTAGCAAAAGCAATGGAGAGAACATTTACAATATTATTTTAGGCCCTGGATCAGATCCATCTTGGAACTAGATTGACAAGTCCTTCTGACTTGTGGTTGTAGCTCCATTTTTTAAAAGTCCCTAGTCCTGAAATATGAGCTTAACATATGTGTATAATTTCCTTACCCCATCAAAAGAATGGGCTGTAAATCCCTGCCTTGTGTATTTTGCAAGGTTAAAGCAAATGTAATCTCACACTGAAAAATGTAAACAGTTATGGTGTTATAATTATCATTATTATAGCCACACATAGAATATTTTAAGAGCCATATGGCTTTAATTAATCACAGATAATAACTGAAATCATTTTTCTAACCAGGAGTAATGCTAGATGCTAAAAATAGCCTAAAGACCAGGCTAGAACACAATGAGAAAAGCTCGGCTCTGTGTGTCCTGCAGAGCCACCCCTTCCTCGAGGCCCAGGAAGCCAGTCTTCGCTCGTTCTTTCTTTGCTCTGCACCTCCCTTTCTTCTTACTTCAGTGGCAGACTTGCCGGCATACATTTCCCTGAGGAATAGTAGCTATTGGCAATTCAGGAATGATTATGGGCTGCTTACAGCTAATGAACTACTTCATTTGCTACACCACAGAAAACTCTGACCAGGCTTTGTTGTGATTCTCGAGGCCAAGTGAGCTGGAGAAAGACACAAGCTGCTGCCGTCCTCCAACACTGAATAGTCTGTAAATCTTGTGTGTGGTGAATTGAGGTGGCTAAGGGATCTGCCACCACCATCAGCCTTTTCTTCCCTGTGCCCTATTTGGATTTGCTTGTTTTCTCCCTGATATCCACCTATCTGTCTTGCATAGTGCAGAAGAAACTGCCGGATACTCCTAAAAGCTCCATCCCGAGAGTAGTGGTGACGACTCCTTTGAGGTCTATTTTTTTTCCACGTGGCTCTGCTAAGACAATCTCTATACCAGCTATTTACATACACTTTGTAAGAGTAGCAAAATTACAGTAATGAATAGCAACAAAAATAATTTTACCGTTGGAAGTCACCACAGCATGAGGAACTGTATTAAAGGGTCAGAGCATTAGGAAGGCTGAGACTCACTAGCCTAGAGACTGCATGGAAAATGTACTTCCTCCTGCCAAGGAGGATCTTTTCTCTCTGAATTTAAATATTTAAATTCATGAACAAAAGATAAAGTTAGTCTGTTAACAAAGTACTTTGCTGTCTCATTCTGTGTCAGAAGAGTCTGACTGAGGACAAGCACACACATGCACGTTCCCACACACAAACACACACACACACACACACACACACACACACACACACACACACAAAGGAAAAACATATACATTTAAACAATCAATGTACTGCACCGAATCATTAAAAAGTCATCAAAAAGAAGAAAAGAGGAGGAAGAAAATAGAAAAAGAATCAGGAAACTCAATAAGCTACAGTTGGAGGCATTTCTTGTTTAAGAATACTCTAGAATCTTTAATTACAATAAATGCCAACCACAATTCCTCCTGTCTCTGTATTTCAACTGTGACTATAGACTGCACTCCCCAAGAGAGTGATAGACACAATTTTATTGGTTTCAGCAGAACACAGGCATGACTGTTGAGCAAAGGCCTCTGTAAGGGTTTGAAGGAAGGAAACTGGCAAAGAATCTGGAAATGTACATAGCCACAAGCAGATTTTATTAAGGACTCATGGAGCCTGTAGCCCACAGTAGAGAGCAAACATCTTCTTCTAGGCACCTATTTTAATTCTAAGAGAACGAACAGGGAATGATTATAAACCTTTTATCTTCCACCATCCCTTAAGACTCTTCAGTGCTATGGAAAACAGGTGTGAGAGCAATGTAAGATACAGGTTAAGCAACATTTATACTAAAAGTGGAGGTTTGTGAAGTCCAAAGAAACAAAGGTTTCCAAAATAGCATGGCTTACCAGGGAGGCTAGTGGCAAAGAGAAAACCTAGAAACGTTCTGCAACACAGACGCATTATGGTAGTCTGGGGCATGAGGACGGTCACCTCAGTCACTAGCTACTCCATGACCCACAACTATGTCAGCTTTCATATTTGTGCCCCAGGGACCGGGTGCTGCAGCCTGCAGCAAGTCCTAATGACATGTAGGCCAATTGTCTGCTCTCTCAGGTAGAAAACTGTTTTTCATAGCAAAAGGGAATTGTCACTTGCGTAAGACTATCCACCTAACGAAATGGTGTTGAAAACAGTTTTGATTTTTAAGGTTCTGGACCAAGTTGTCACTGGAAGAATAGAAGCCTACAAGATATGTGGATATGTGTTTCCAAGTGAGGCTTTCCCACAAGTAGTCTCAATTCTTCCTCAGGGTAAAAGTCTAGTATCACTGAGACCCTAGACCACAGCAGAACCACAAATGTGAGGAGTTGGCATCATCCTGTGGAAGAAAATCACCCAGTGTTCCAGAACAAATGGACTGACCAGGACTCACGTGGCAGATGTAGGCATTTATAGATCATGGTGTTACAATTTATTCTAACACATGAATTTTGTAGATGAACATAGCTTAAACTGCCCATCTGTCTAAAACACACACACACACACACACACACACACACACACACACACACACACACACA
>JANHMN010000007.1:41700977-41715410 GCA_030674055.1 Rhabdomys pumilio | reverse complement strand
ACACACACACACACACACACACACACACACACACACACACACACACAGGAGCTTCACTTCTCAGTAGGTTCCAGGAATAGAGGGAATGCTGGCCTGGAAAGGGGCAGGACATTTTCTCAGAGACAGAGATAATAGAATACAAAGCAGGCACTAGTAGGCACAGAGACACTTGGCTTCAGTGTTTCGTTCCCCTTAAGTGTTGGCAGTTGTCCTGCACTTAGTGAGTGGATCTCTTCCCTCCTCCAGGATTTGCCCAGAGTCTTTGAACAAATCACTTTAATCAGGGTCACAGCCATGAGACTCAGTGGCTGTATGTCCTGTACCTAAGCCATGTTGGTTCTTGGCTTTGTGAAATGATCTTAAACTCCTGATGGCCTGTACTCCCCAATAAATAAATAAATAAATAAATAAATAAATAAATAAATAAATAACTACATGGGAGAGGCTGATAAACTGGTATTGATTTTCACAGATCAGCCTTGTCAAAAGGATTTACTGATGTGTCGATGTGTGTTGTCGAGAGGATCATAGCGCGATGACTTGAAGAATTTATAAGAAATCTACAGCCTTTAATACACTCGGCGGTAAATAACTAACAAGAACTGCCCATATTGATTCTTGTCATGTGGTCAATGCAATCTTTACCCCACTAATTGTCAGTATTGACAAACAGTTCATGATCTAAATGAGCTGCTGGACTTCCACTCAGTGTGGAGCATTGGCAGAGGGTGTTCAGCCTGCTGTTCTCAGTCCACAGCTTATGGGACAGCCTTGTAGGGAAGATGCAGAGAGGACCCTGGAATAATTAATTCTTCCTTGCTGTCTAGTGTTGTCACAATGAAAGGAGAGGGCACTGTGCAAGCCCAGCACCCAATTCCATGACGCACTCACAGGAGTCTCCTCCAGTGTTGCTGATTACAAATGTCTCATCCTAAAGAGACCTCCCAAGTCACAGCATCCTAGAGGGATTGCTGCTACCCAGGCTCCACTCAACTGTACATGTGATGCTTAAAGTTGGGGAGAAGCTAAGTTAAATGGTTATGTATTATATTTGACAAGATGAAAAAACACTGATTGATGCTAAGTCATCTCTGAATGGCTTAGCAGTGGAGGGATTGCCTAGCATGAAAGAGGTCCTAGGCTTGATCCTTAGCATAGGAAAGTAGAGGAGGAGAGGAGAAAGGAGGAGAAAAGAAGGGAGAGGGGAAGAGACAGAGATGATAAAAGCTTTGCATGTTTTTTAAGAACGCTGCAACAGAATGTCCAAGCAGTCCATGAACACTACCCCGCCCAAACAAGAATTGAACTGAGGCTCAAGTTCCAGTACCGTCACTTTCAGCTGTGAGAGCCCACCCTGACCCTCCCTATCATCCATTCTTAGTATAAAAGTAACTGGTTACTTCAAGATTAGGAGGAAGGATTTAGCAAATTCACCATGGCACTTACACCTGTTACATGAAAATCACAATCACACAGAAACTGGGAGTTCATTTTTTTCCCTTCAGTTCTCAAAATATTAACTGAACACTAACCAGGAGTATGACTATGTTTCATGGTTCATCCATATCCAACCACCAAGTAAAGTGAGCCCACCACAGCTGTCTCCATTAATGTTTTTGAAACGATTGATTGAGGTTCTTTCTGCCCAATGGGAACACCCTCTAGATCAATCTACTATATTGTTTTAATAGAGAATCCAAATAATGTTATTGACTATTCTATTAGTCCCAATGGAGTACTCATTAGACCTGAAATAAATCTTTAGATAAAGGGCATGTGCCAGAGCAGGCGTTTTACAGTGGTCATTCAGACTGTTATCATCTGGAATGGTGTCCACATTTGGCTACCTTCTATTTTTGCATAAATGGATATTCCCTCTTCCTAAGCATTGTAGTTGAATTTAGCAGACGAACTGTGAGTTCTTATCACAGTAGGGACATACCAACCTGTTACCCATGTCTAATGTTTCCATAAAACCTTCTGTTCTCAGCTGGGGAGGAGAACTGTAAAAATCAATTTCTAAGTGTGGCTAGGAGGAATAAAGGCAGAACATGCATGTGTTCACTTATCTTCGAAAACATCTTAAACTTGGGAGTCACACTGTAGAGATGCAGAGACAGTCTCAGTCTCTTAGTTAATAAACTTCAGAGAGGTTGTTCACAGGCTCCTGAAAGCAACTGTAAATGTTTTTAGGAATTACTTTTCTCCCGAAGCTCTAGGCCTGCTCCACCCTACTTCATCTTTGTCTTGCTAACAGGGAACTTTGGAAGTATCACACATCGTCTTACACTCTGTCTTCTGGATGAAGGCTTTCAGTCCCACCTCTTATAAGTTCTCACCATCTTTACTGATAATTGAGGTTTAGCACATTGACATTAGTAAAGCACCAAGCCTGGGTGTCTGGAGACTGTGACTGACACTCCATTGTCAGAGATGTGGCTTCTCTCGGAAGTGACATTCTGTCTGATCTTACAAATGCCTCCAATGTTCAATTATCACCAGGCATTTGGGTGAGTGACAAGATATCAAGGGGAAATTCTTCTCAGATCACTTTCTTTCCTCTCCTTTCCTTTCTCTCTTAACATAGGAAGACTGCATTATCTCTACCATGGGAATAGCTAAAATTTTAATACAGGATTGCTTGGTTTGTTCCCCTAAATCTTATCAGAGCTTCTACCTACTCAGGGTTCTCCTCTCCTCTTTGATATAGTGTTTAATCACTTTGGAAGTGATGGTGCATACTCATGTGTGTACATGTATACTGAGGCAGGAAGTAGATCTTGTATGGTTTACAGGAGTTAGGCAACCAACTTCATTTTTGTTTTTAAACATAATATCTTACTAGGACCTGGTACTCACTGATTCAGGTAGGCTGAGTGGCTAGTAAGTTTCACAGATCCTCTTGCAGAAGCAAGCGCTGGGCTTACAAGCATATGCTGCCAGATCTAGCCATTATATGGGTGCTGGGGTTAGAACTCAGGGCCTCATGCTTGTACAACAGGCACCAACTGAGCTATCTGTCCAGCTCAAGCATTTAATCTCTTGCAAACCTAATTCACTAACCTTCATGGGGAAGACAAGAGTTTACACTTGACATTAGAATCAATGAGTGTGATAGATAATTAGTTAATAATAAATACAAATACTGGATAAATAGATTGCCGTTTCATTGAAAGAAGTAACAGTTGTTCTGAAGAGTAGATTAGGAAAATAAGTTTATTACAAGCTAGGCTTGGAAGAGTAATTAAAGAGAACAAGAGGCTAAAAATAGTATATCCCATTATTATGAAAATGTTGTACTATAATTGTATTTACCAGAAGCTTTCTTTTAAATATTGTGCCAACATTTCTTCATTAATCTTAATAATTTTACAAGAAAGCACAGAAGCAAAAATTAACAACAACAAAAAAGAGTGTTTAAATATCATCATCAATGGTTCCTCTTAAGAAAACTCTGCCTTTAAGGTTCAAGGTGAACTCCAATGGTAAACTGGTCCTGGGTTCATTGTTTTAAAAAGAAATAAAATCCATGGTCTTAAGATTTTCAATATATGTTTTAACAATTTTGTATGAGCAGAAATGCTTGTGCTCTGATTCTAAATCAATAAAAATCTCCTTTATAAAAGAAAATGAGGTGTTGAACATGGAGAATATTGTTAATGACAAAGATATCGGATGCATTTGTGTATTGCAGTTTACTTATGCGTATGATAGAAATAGGCATAGCAATTAAGGTGTGGGGCTACTGTAAGAATTCAATCAGTTCGAGTTAGAAACAGGCTTAGATGAGAGCCCAGTACACAGAGAACACTCAGTAAATATGGGATGATATGACTTACAGGATGATGAGAGTTTCCATCAAGATAGTGATGGGAAGAAGGTTGCTTCCCATTTACTCTAGATTCAAAACTCAAAAAAAGGAGGGGCCTTGCAAGTTTGAAGTCCCTGCACAGGTACCCACTATGTACAAAAGACTACTCTGAACACATCATGCACAGACCATTCTATATTTACCCAGAACCTTTTATTACCAAAGGATGGCTGTGTATGTTATTGTCTACAGGCTTTCCAACCTCCTAGAAAAGCCTAGAACTTAAAGTTAGCAGAGTCATTGAGATGGCTCAGCAGGTATAGGCAACTATTGCCAAGCCTGATGACCTGAGTTTGATACCTGAATCCCATATTGCAGGAGACAACAGACTTCGCAAGTTGTATTCTGAACTTGACAAATATCCTGTAAAGGACACACACACACACACACACACACACACACACACACAGACGCTAAATGCATAAATACTTGCATACATGTGAAAGCATGAAATTGTCAAGTTGAGTAATTGAGAGAATGGAAAGCAAAGAGAATAATGATATGCCTAAGATCACCAGCAAGTTAGAGACCGAGAAAAATTCAATTTTTTTTTCTATTCGCAATAGATTTCTGCGCACAAATTTTGGGGGTGGGGCTTGGGCTTTTCTATTCTACTGAATACTCACATGGAGTCTATCTTCCCAATAACACTTTGATTTCCCTTCAGAAATATTGCCTTCTCAATAGAACATGTCAGGTGGGTGGGAGAGTCCACAAAGCCATTTGTGGAAGATGGGAACCTATAGGGTTTTCTTCTTGTTCTTTTATTCTCCTACATTGCCGGCATTGTTCTACATTATGTGGCCTACATTGGTACACAACCTAGACATCAAGACTCAAATAGTAGAACTCTTTCTCTATTAATTATGAATCTTAGCCTGCAAGAGTCAACTTAGAAGACAGAAATGGTTTCCCTGCCCTGTTTGCATTTAAATAAGACCAGGGAGTCACTTCTGCAGCTCTGACCTTGCAGTCCACTCCCTCCAGCCTGAATCTTCAGCTTCCCTGCCTGCTCTCCTGCAACCCCTGGAGCCTTCCAACAACTCAGTGACTTGCTTTCCTTGCATTCTTTTCTGCTGTGCAGAAGCCTCAGCTGAGGTAGCACTGCTGTGATTCTTTCCTTAGTTTTCAATATAATTAAAGCTAAAAGCAAAACAAAACAAAACAAAAACAGTAGTTTGTTGTTTTTATAAAGATATGAGGTGCTACTATCCAGCATCCAGGTTACCACCTGATGAATGTCAGATGAAAAATGGTCACTCTCCAGGTCCTGAATATTGAGCCCAATTGCCACCCATTGCACAGACTCAGATTCTAATGCTAGAATAAAAATCCAAGGCGTTATCTGAAAGCAAAATTAATTAATTTGAAGAACTGATGATCAATTAATGGGAGATAATTTGGAGGAACATCATCTATATATTTAAATATGCTATTCAACCTCCATTCTTATCAACCCTGACAATTCCCACAGAGTAGGAGAGCATGCGCTTTAATAAGCACTTGCAGTTTTGCAGAACACAATAGTATTTTTCTTGGAGTCATTAGGTTCATTATCACAATGACTGTGTAAAATCCTCCTGGGTTTAGAAGAGGATATTCTAGCAGAGAGATAGACTGCTGTGCTGCTCAGTCCTTCACTTGAGAATGGAAACCCTCTTCAGCACTGCCTGTGATGGGTGATATTAGCATGGGATGAAGACGTGAGGAGAGGGGCAGGACACGGGAGATTTGGTGACTTCTCATTCTGCCTCATACAATTCAGAAAAAGTCAGTGGAATACTATGAGGTCTTACAGAAGCTAGATACAACACATTCAAAGCATTTTTAAGGTTATCTGGCCTTTAAAGCAATCCAATACCTTTTCCAATGGAATAGTCATTTTTTCCAATGGTCTGGTTTGTAAGATTCTCTTATGACTGGGCTTTTTACAATGGGAAGTCTCTGCCTTTTCCCATTGTTCTCTTCTTGCCAGTGTAACACATTCTTCAAGAATTAAACCAGGATCACCAGAGTAGGACTGAGCTAATTTCAGAAGTCCTCAATATTGAATCCCAGTTACCTATCTCGTAGGCCTTCACTTTTCACTTATAGCATGACAATACTGTAATTATCAGTTGGTATTGTTATTTGATAGATGATTACAGTCACAGCTAGGTAAAAAAAAAATCTTAGAAAAAAACATAAGCAGGTAGCAATTGCTCTGTATTATCTACCCTGAATGAAAATAAAGGAATAAAGTCAATTTCTAATATTTTTTGCTATTAAAATTTTATCACTTCCAATGGTTGTGCAAATGCCTGCTTCATGTATAGATAACAATAATATTAATACATTTTACATGTTAACACATCACGCACACACATATATACTGCAAACATCAACTCATTTTTTCCCCATGTTCAAAGATGCCTTTAACATGGGTCACCTTTCTTCAGGCATAGCATAATATTTAGTTCTCACTCACTATGAGGTTCCATTTTTGACTTTCATAACAAGACAACACGACCAAACACGGGTTTCAAATACATAAAATATGGAGCCGGAGAGATGGGTCAGACATTACAAACCCTGCTCTTCAACAGGACAACAACTTGGTTCCCAACGCCCTGTTAGGTGGTTTACAACCACCTATAACTGCATCTTGATGAATCTGATGCCTTGAAAACACACACACACACACACACACACACACACACACAAGCATGTCTCCAGGATTAAAGAAAACAAATCTTTAAATATATATAGACTTGGTGGGATTTTCTTCTTGCATATGGAGTCTCAACATTCTTTCTCTACCTTGCACTTCTTTCATTGTTCACGGCATTACTGTTACAAAAACTATGCCTAGTGTATTTTTTTAAAAAGCCGAGAGACTTCAGTTGTATAAAATCTATACCTTGCAATTATGTCAGTTCTTTGACCTAGAACCTATATGCATTTTATTGTTTTCAGTGTGTATTGCCAACAAGATTGTGTGGTCCATTTAAGGAGAAACAAGCCTATTTGTCTAGCAAGTCCCCACTTTTGAGCATGTAACAATCTCTCAGTAAATATTGGTCCAGATGAAAAGCTTAAACCAATTGTTTGCAGTGAGGGAGGATTGGCATGCTCACCGCTCTGATCTAAATCTTAAACTTGATGGCGTTCAGTCTTACAATCTCATTTCCTTCTCGGTTCTCCTCCCCACCCTCTCCTGATAGAGAGATGTAATCCTTGTTGTCCCCTGTCTTCTATATGATTTAAAGCCACAGAAATGATTAATGTGCTACCCAACCTCCTGCCTGTATCACTAATCACGGTGTTAAAGGAGAGTGGACTTGCTACTAAATGCCACTCCAGCAAATGTCACATCTCTCTGTCCTTGTTTGTAATTCTTTATGTCTTTTAGGACTTATGGCAACATTCCAATTCAAGTTAACTTTGCAAGGCAGATTGGAGGAGACCAGAAAATGCAAGATGAAGCTCTTCTCCCAATCCTAGTCCTTGAAGTTATAATTTATGATAGTAAACAAAAATATATATTTCTTTACTGTGGAAAGAGACCTTTCTGTACACCCTCCCCCCAAGTACTCTTCATATGCCTGCACTGATGCTGGCTTTTAAAAACCTAGAAGTACTCACCCAAGCTGGTAATGGTTATTATCATCTCCTTTACCTTCTAGTCCAGTAACCACAGAGAGATTAAGAAACTAGCCTAAGGAGTCAAGTGAAGCGGTTTGCATCTGGAGTTTCCACTTTCCCTCTAGGTATCTGCTTACATGAACTATGTGTAGCAATTAAGGTGTTCTGACTATCTGCCTTTGCATTTTAAAATTATCTCAAAATATATCACCATAAAGGACAGCCTTGCTCTGTGATTGTGTGTCAGTGGCTTGGCTGAATGAGCTTCTGCTCCACAAAACATGGCAATGTTTAGCAAAACTGACCACCATGAGGTCTCCAGACTTAACCACCTCTTGTGGGGAGCAAGAGGCTCCACTGAGACCCTCTCTCTGTCTGTTGAGTCCTGGAGCCTCTGCACAAGTCAGGACCAAGGTCAGGCCTGCCATTGATGCTGTTGTTTTTTCAGAACCTTCATGATCCATTCAGTGATGGACCAGCAGAACACAGACCTCGGGGAGGCAGGCCTCACTCTAAGTGGGAGAACTGCTCCTGAATCTAAGCTCATCTTTGTCTCTGCCACATCAAGTACTGCAGAGAACGGCAGCTTTCAAAAATGCAGCTGAGTCACAGCATAGAGTCACATTTTTCTCTTGTCTTGTTTCTCATACATTTATGTACTTATTTGGGGGACTTTTGCATGTGTGTGTGTGTGTGTGTGTGTGTGTGTGTGTGTGTGTGTGTGTGTGCAGAAGTTGGAGCACCATGGATCCAGTGTAGAAGGCAGACTATTTGCAGGATTTTCTTATCTCCTTCCACTACATGGGTCCCAGAGACTAAGCTCTGGTGGTCAGGCTTGGAGGCCAGGGCTTGAAACTGTTGAGCCATCTTGCTGCCACCAAGTATTTTATATTTTTGTTCTGCCTTTTTTATGTTTGCTGTTATTGTTGTTATTGAAATTAACATTTTTGTTGCTATTCTTTGAGAAATTAAAGTCAAGGGTCTAAAGTAGTGGCTCTCAACCTTCCTAATGCTTTAATACGGTTAATAATGCCCTAACCCTTTAATATGGTCTTCTTGTTGTGGTGATTCCCCACAATGATATTATTTCACTGCTCCTTCACAACAGTAATTTTGCTACTGTTATGAATTGTAATGTAAATATCTGATATTCAGGAGACCTGATATGTGACCTCCAAAGGAGTCACAAACCACAGTTTGAGAACCAGCAAGCTAGAAAGTTGTCTCAGTGGTCAATAACACAGCCTGCTCTCTCATGAAGGTTTCAGGTTTTAGTTCCCAGCACCCAACCACCCTTAACTCCAGTTCCAAGGGATCTGAAGTTTAGAGTGCCACCTTGTATACATGTGGTGCATATCAACTCATACAGGAAAAAAAAATGAACGAACATAAAAAATAATAAATTAATTAAAAATAAAATTTAATGAAAAAGTGAGGCAGAACTACACTCTCTAATTCTGTGGGGCATTTTGACCCTTGTCTCAAGGAGGGGTTCACAGGGCTGGGGCATGGTCACTGTAGCAAGAAAGGAAGATCCACAGACAATGTACCAAGGCTGAGACAGGCGAAAAAACTTTCCATAGGAGGAGCTGAGCTCAATCCCTAGAGGAAATTTGTATAATATAATTTGGTTTTTTTCACTTGACTAAACTCAAGTTTCTTCTTCTGATTTTATAGAGCACAGATCAGGCCAGAGGTGACACTAAGCTAATCACCACACATAATTTCAAGACAGTTACTCCCTTGTCATCAGCTGTGACGACTCATGGTTCACTTGGCATACCACAATGACCACAGTGGTGTGGTTAAAAAAAATGTCTAAAGAAAAGGACTGTGAACAGAAACCTGATTGTCAGGGAGGAGTCAGCCCCAGGCCAAACTTCCTGTCTCTGTACCTTTGCTTCCTGCTTTGTAACTGAGGTCATGCTAGTCTTCTTCAAATTGTGTCTAAAAATCAATTTACAAAGACATGATTGACATTTTTGAGACATAGCAGTACAAGCTAATCAGTGGAGTCCATCTCATGAATAAGGGGAACACTTCCTGTGACTCCTTCATCTCAGATGTGGTCTCAGTGCATTTGCATGTACACATGCATGTATGCCTATACAAGGAATGTCTTGGCATGCATATCATAACAGTATTATAAAAGAAAGTCAAAAGAGGGAGGTGATTTTATATTTTTCCCCAGCCAAAGATGTGATTGGTAGAGAGGGAGTGACTTCTGCATCAAATTTATATAAAACAGTGCTTTGAGCATGACCCTGAAGAGAGAATTATTTCTTACCTTTTATCAGGCATAATTATCTGCTCATGGGAAACATTTGATACTTTCAGATAAATTGGGTTAAATGAAAACCTTCCTTGACCCTCAACTTCCTGCCTTCAGGGGAAAAGAATCTACCAGAAACTGTCCCCACAACTCAGATTGGGCATTCTGAATTCATTTCAAGTAGTAGGTGGAATTTTTTTGGGGGGGGGACTGGCTTAAAAGCATTATGACTGTTCTTCCAATTTAATGTGTAACATGAACAATTCATACTTTATTAAATGTAATGATGTCTAGAAATTAAGCGACAAGAGCCCATCTTAAAAATGAGCAGTATTCTATCAGCGAGAAATGAACCCAGAGAACACATCTGAGAAAGTACAGGTGTGATTTAGGGACACAGTATCAAATCTGGGAACTAATCAAATATAGTGAGGGAACCTGGAGTTTCCTTTGCATTGGAGAAACTAAGCATCTGGAAGTACTGAGTCCACATGGCTTGTAGACGAACTTGCTTCTCTGATCCTCTAGAGTTTGGTGTGGCTCCAGGATTGGGGCTTTTCCCAATTTTCAATCTCTGGAAGACAGATATAGATACACACACACAGACACAGACACACACACACACACACACACACACACACACACACACACTTTCTTGTTGTTGGCTAAATGTATAGTGAGGAAAAAAATACATGTATGCATGTGTATATGTATATACATTCAGGCAACAATAAAAACCTCTCCCCACTTCCTCTCTAGCAGCTGCGACACCCAAGACTCATGCAGTTCAGGCTGGTTTTAACTCCCTATATAGCTGTATATAGCTGAGAATGCGTCTAAACTTATGGTGATCTTGACTATACCTCCCAAGTGTTGAGATTATAGGCTATGCATCATGCCCAGTTTTAGGCATTGCTGGAGGTAGAACCCAGAGCTTCCTGCATGCTAGCAAGTCCTTTATTAAGTAAGCTACATTCTCAGCCCCAAGAAGATATATATCTTTATATTCAAAATGCAAAGATACCTTATGTAAAAAAGATATAATTATCCTAAATGTTTAGGAAGTAGTACTTAAATAAATAACATATAAAGAATAAAATTCAAAATTGAAGCTTTGGAGAAAGTCTATTACTTTCTCAAAATCTTGGAAATGAAATAACCACATGTCACCTCGTGTTTAATAAGGTTTTCTCATTGCAATTTCTGCACAGCTACAGAGGTCCCTTATCATTTAAAACCATGTTTCAGAAGACCGGGAATTAAGGCACAAGACTGCTATCCCAGTACAGTGGAGATGGAGACACTGGCTGAAGAGGTCATGGCCATTCATCTTTGGCTACAGATAGACTTCAAGGGTAGCCTGTGCCAATTGAGGCCTGAAGAAAAAGACCCTAAAGAAATGGACTACTTATTATATTGTGTCAGGCATAATTATTGCTCATAAGACACTATTTCTAAAACTAAAATAATAACGATGGTAATGAAGAAATCTCTCTCTCTCTCTCTCTCTCTCTCTCTCTCTCTCTCTCTCTCTGTGTGTGTGTGTGTGTGTGTGTGTGTGTGTGGCGCATGTTTGCTTGGAGATGAACAGGTCTCACATGCTAGGCAAATGCTCTACCATTGAGCTGTATCCCTCAGTCCTAAAAAACAGTTTTAATGATTCATTAATTCGAAACTATTTATGCGCTGGACACTGATAGAGGCAGTGGTGAAGTAGCTGAGGTTCCCTGGAGTTAACAGTTTAGTTAAAGAGGAAGAAGGACAAGAAAACAAACAAAGGAATGAGCCCTCTGTGCATTGTGATAAGTACCACGAAGGGGAAAAAACAGTCTGGGGTGACTTCAGTGGCACAGGTCAAGGGAACCTCTGAGGAAGTGACATTTGAGCTGAGATCTGAATGGCAGGAAGGAGTCAGCCTGTGCAAACCTGCAGGCTGAGCTTTTCTGCAGGGAACCTGGAGGGCAGAGACCTCCAGAGGAAACACAGGCTGGTGTATTCCGCAGCAGCTGTGGGAAGACACGGAATGCGGATTTTCAAATCCCTGGCATCTCCTCCTTGTGAATTATGCTGCATTTAACAGCTTGGTCCTGATCCTTCTGATCCTATTCCGTTGGGTTTAATATTTTAAGGAAAATGAAAGGGAGAACTGAAGCAAAATATATGGGCATATTTCTGAATGGTATGAACCCAAATTTCTGGATACTTGCTGCTCTTTCTTTTTCTTTCCTGATATGTGCATAGTTTATGTGTATGCAGATGTGCATGCATGTGGAGGCCGTGGGTCTCTTTGAGATACCTTTCCCCATCGATCCTACTTTATCTTTTTGGAATGAACCCAACTCTCACTGATTGGCTAGACTGCCTTTGCAGCTCTTGATGATTGGTTAGGCTGACTTGTCAGCAGGCACTTGGACCCTCCTGTCACCCCTAAATCCTAGAGTTATAATGTGCAATTGCTCCCTACTTTCGCTACATGGGTGCTAGGGATATAAACTAAGATAGCTTCTCATTCTTGTCTAACAGGCACTCACACACTGAACTATCTTCCTCCACTCTTAAATGTAATTATTAATGTTTCAAATCAAATGATTTCTCCGAATGCAAAGTCCCCTCAGCAATGATCTTGTTGCATGTTAAATATTTACAGGCCTTTGTTTCCCCTTTCTTCTCACTGTGAGCTCACTCTCATTGAGCACGGTAATCAAGTGCTGTACAGCTGTAAGAGGAAAAGTCACACTTTTGTCCATAAAGAATGTGCAAAATGAGAAATTCTATCCAAAACATTTTACCTTCCCTACGCCTTCCTGGGGTTTCCATTCCACTAGAGGCATTTATTCTGAAAACACTGTATGTTTGAGTCAATTATGAAAGAAGGGCTTGATTTAGCTATTCTGAGGAGTTCAGGGAAATGTTTCCATACAATGAGGGCTGTTTTCCTTTTCCTTTTCAGAAATGCTAAAAAGAGACTACAGTCTTTAAAGCCACTGGTCTTTCATGTGGAATTCAAACTTTACCTCTTGGTGTCTAAAACTAGAACACATTTCCACATTTAAAAATATATACAACCAGGACAGAATGTCACTCAGTGTAGATCTTACACAGAGTTCAGGAGGCCCTACACACCATCCTCAGCATCAAAACAAGAAAGAAAACAAAAACAGACCATAATTTCTAAGAGAGAACCATGGGCAAAACCCTCAAGTTCTCTGAACCTCATTTTCCTCAGTAAGAGTCACGGCCTCTGTGACTAACAGTAGAACACAGAGCTGGGAGGTGCATTCTCTCACACAGGCTGGGAGGACGGAATCCACAGCACTCCTCAGTTTCAGGGCCTGAATGCGTCATCCTCTCAGCATGGCGGGCGTGTCACTTACTTGCTTCATTCCAGAAACATCCAGTGAGCTTTCAGAAAAGCTGGCTTTGTCCCAGAGAGACCACCCCACGTTTATCGTTGTTATTTAGTAGCTGATGACTTTAAGTCTTCTTTGTACAGTGAGCATCATCAAAGGAAGACTTAACAGTACCATAAAGAAGGGTAAACTGGGTCGAGTAGATCTGTCTACGCACAGATGAGATTCTGTGTCCTGATGCTAATGATTAGTGTTTTAATAGATATCCCTGAGCCAAAGTAAGCAGGTTAACCCTGGTGAGATTACATGGAGCACTGGCTACAGGCTGTGAACTTCACACATGCGTGGATACAAAAACACAAACAAACAAACAGAAAATTCAAGGAAAGGATTCATGTCAGCTGGTGATTAGGAGAGTACTTTAACTGAGAGATAGCCTCAAGACCTTCCAGGACTTTATTTTAGGTTTCAGGTTAAACATTCCTTCCCAGGAGCCTGATCTTCCCATACCGTCTGTATCATGTTGGTTCTGTCTGATTGGTGCTGGGATATTAATAATCAGAATTTTTATACATGCTATGTGCCAGGCAATATCCAACACATGTCACATGTTAGTTCATCTTCACAGCTGCCTAATCAAACAAGTGATGATGTTTTTCTCTGATGCCCACAGCCAGTGGTGTCAGAGATAAACAAGGTCATAGCTAGGCTATCTAATGGCCTTGCAAACAGAGCCCTAGGGATTTGCGCTGAACTCTCAAGTCCTGCACTGTCTACTAGGACTCAACCAATACATCCAACCCAGGCCCTCCTTGATAGTCTTCCTGATCAACTGAGCTCCACTAGGTGAGAACCATACTCCAGTACCATTACCACTATCTTTTTTTATACATGAAAGTGAACAGTATATTTGGTAGGGACTTCATTTTACAAAACCTTCACTTTACAAATCAGAAACTGGAGGCAAGGTTTAGTGACTAGACCAGTGGTCAATGCTGATAAGTATGTAGGTGTCTTCTTTGTGCGCACACAAGCTTTTCTCTGTGTTGGCTTTCGTGCTTACCATCTTGCTCCTTCATTAACACCTCCCTGAAATCAGAGCCTCCACACCTGTCCACAGCCAGGCCTTAAATTCCTCAGTTGATTTAAGTCTTCAATAAGAGGAGAGTTTAAGTACACAGTGAAAGAAAGAAAGAAAGGAAGAAAGAAAGAAAGAAAGAAAGAAAGAAAGAAGAAAAGAAGAAAGGGAGAAAGATGAAAACAATAGAAAAGAAGAAGAAAAGGAAAGGAGGGGAAGGGGAAGGGAGGGGAGAGGG
>JANHMN010000007.1:41633857-41700877 GCA_030674055.1 Rhabdomys pumilio | reverse complement strand
AGGGAAGGGAAGGGAAGGGAAGGGAAGGAAAGGAAAGGAAAGGAAAGGAAAGGAAAGGAAAGGAAAGGAAAGGAAAGGAAAGGAAAGGAAAGGAAAGGAAAGGAAAGGAAAGGAAAGGAAAGGAAAGGAAAGAAAGCATTAAACACAAACCTTCCAGACAGAAAGTCAAGCCTAGACGCCTATACTCAGGGAGCTGCTATCCACAACAGAAATGAAGCCTTCCCCAGTCTTCATAATTACCATTCTTACTGAGACTCCACCGAGACACACCTTTGAACTAAACAAGAAAAACAAATAAATAAATAAGCCTCTCTGCTGATTAGCAAGGTATCCCAGACTCTGTGAAAGTCTCTCCTGCTGAATTTCCTGTCCTGTTCTCTTTCCTAATGTTTGTTTCTTCCTCCAGCCGAGATGAAGAGAAAACTGAATTGTGCTGCTAGTGTACAATCTTACCTAATTATGCCAGCTGATCACTTAAAAGTAATGTTTGCACACAGACCAGGGAGATGCTTACAAGAACCAGCTGCTTGATAAAGGCTATAAGCAAGGATTTGATTCCTTTTCAAAGAAGTGTTAACTATTTACATCTATTTTTAAACACGGCGCAGCATAACATGAATGACTGCAAAGAAATGGAAGAGATTGTGCCATGCTCTAGTTGCACAGGGGCAGGCACACTCAGAAATAATGGGACATTTCAAAGTGTAGGAAGACTCACACTGCCTTTCACTGCCATGGTTGTCTGTCTGAGGAAGGGAATACTACTGTCCCTTGGTTTTAGGTATAAATGAAAGATGAGCTCAGAGTTTGTGGAGGTAAAGTTATTGATTATATTTATACCTGTGTGTGATTGGAGTGTGTGTGTGTGTGTGTGTATGTGTGTGTGTGTGCCCACAAGTGTCTTTCTATAAAGCATAATGGTCCAAATTGAACACAATTAGCCTTTACATTTGGGATACTAAGTGTACTGATGCTCTGCCAAGGTAAATGCATTAACCAAGTTATGTCCTAGGTGGAGTGGCTAATATAGTCTACTTGACTGGATCTGAAATCACCAGAAGATTAATCTCTGGGCACATATTTGATACAGCTTCGAGATTGGGTTAATTGTAGTAAGAAGACCCTAGACAAACAACTCCCCGCAAAAAATACCTTCCCCTTCTTTGAGTTACAGTTGTCAGGCATATTGTTCTGGCAATGAGGAAAGAATACAAAGCATTAGGCTACTAGGCTGAACAAATGAGATAACGGATGCAGAAGCTGAGTACATGCTTTGCCCAACAGATAAACTGTGAACGACGAGTTACAAACATTTAGTGGCACCAGATACTAATATGTATCCCAATAGTGTCTTATTAAATGCACACACTACACTAAGTTATAACCATCATAACTTTTGTTACACCTGACAGTATTAAGTTCCTATGTCCCATAGACAAATAGTAGGGCCATTCTAAGCCCATGTAATCTCAGTTTTGCCAGAGCCCTACCTTTCCTTCCTCGCCTCACTTTTATTTTATGTTAAAGTTTATGTATCTTTCACTTGTTCAATTTCTCAAGCATGAATCCACAGCACCAGTACACATCTGTGCATGGAGGACCAGCAGGGCATTTAACTAAACATACATGACAGTTCTGTGCAGTCTTCATCTAGGCATGAATTTTGCACTTAGAAATTTAATGAGACAGCCAGCACTTCTGCTTTCTTGGGTGGTACAGTAGACAGAAAATAAAGAAACATACTATCATGGTATCATACAGGCTGTTGGCACAAATGTGATGCTTTGCATGTAGTAAGTCTTCTGTGTGGGTCTGTGAGAGAACAGAAATGGAGGCTGTGCTCCTGATTGCATGTAGGAATTTCAGAGAAGGCAGGCTTCCTGGAAGAGGTGATTATAGTAAAATCCTGTGAAAGACATGCAACTTAACTGGCAGGTGATTCAGGGAAAAACACTACAGGAGGAAAGCTGACACCTGCTTCACAGTAGAATGAGATGAGATATTTTAAGAACACAGAATAACTACAATTATTTTTCTCAAATATGAATCTTCACTAGGCTTATATGTTTAAAGATACTTAGGGCATTTACCAAATGAGGAGATAAACCAGGAGGAAATAATAGCAAAACTGGTAACCAAGGAACACAAAGATAGTTTTCTAGATTAGTGGCCCAGAGCGGGAGGGTCAATCAAAGTAGGTGGCATTCCCCAGAAGTTTGAATTCCAAAAAAAACATGGAAGCAAGAGTATTTATTAATTACAACCAATTTCTTATTCATGTGAGTCTGTGAGTAAATGTGTGTCACCCCAAAATACCTCTAAAATTGTCATCCCCCAAACCTTCCTTTCTGTAGGATACAAAGGTGACATGTGCTTTGGATTTGATTCTGCACCAATAGTGAGAGGCAAGACCAAATTCATGACATGTAAAGGGCAAAATTTCTACCGTATTCAGTTCCAGTTGTCCTAGACTGGTACTTACTTACTCATCAGCCTATGTATCCACTGATGAGTACACTTAAAGTGATCACGAACCAAGTGGGTTATAAATAGATTGGTTACTTTCTTTCTTGAGCTGAGTGTTACAGTGTTTGTGGTAGCCAAACCAGCCAGCAAGAGGGACATTGTTGCAGCAGGCCTGTAACTCCAGCTAGTTAGGAGTTTGAGCCAAGGAGGTCACACTTTAACCCTTATCTATATAGCAAGACCATTTCTCAAAGGAAAAAAATAATTAAGGAGTTGAAGATTATAGCTGCTTGGTAGATTGTTACCTTGGCATATGCAAAATTCTGGCATCAGTCCTGGGCTGAATAATTCAGGGTCATAGATTTCACCTACAGTGCTTAGACATCTCCCATCTACATTTTGGGGTCATTATGGGAAATTGACAATATATGGGGTGCCAGATAAATGCAACTTCTTCCCGTGGGGGTTACTAGATAACGATTAATTTTCCATTTTCTCTAAAATGTCTAAATATAAAGATCCCAAATTGTTATTCATCATTTACAAAAAGCATTCCGTATGTGAAATCACATGTATGTGTACATTCTAGGTTACCACAAACAATCTCTGTGTATGTCCAAATTATTAATATCACTAATAATGATCTAAACCTAATGTTACATCAGTCTATCTAATCTACATTATAGATTGTAACCTGAATTCTAGGTTAAATATAGAAATATATAGATACAAGATAGAAATAGATATAGATAGCTTTAACATTAAAGATTTAAAAACAGTGAGGGCTAGATGGCTCAGTGGTCAGGGGATATATTACTTTTGCAGAGGATCTAAACCAGTTTCTTCACATGCCTCATCTCAATCTTTAGGGGTTCTGATGCCCTCTTCCAGTCTCTACAAATACTTACACTCCTGTGCACCTATCCACATAGTTATATATACATACACATATATGTGCATACATATATAAAAGAAACATACAATCTTTAAAATTAATACAATATTCAGAGCATAATCTGAAAGACTGCTTTTGTCACACACTTATCTCTGAACTGAAAGACATCTGAGCATACTCAGCTGCCCTAGTTATCCATCTCCAGCCTTGCAGGTGGCCTTTATTTCAGTGTAAGCAAAAGCCAAGAACAAAAATGAAATTGGGCTTCCATGCTGCTGGGTATGTCCAAGAATGAAGTCAATATTCTTCTTCCCAGAGGCTCATCTGCATTTCTCATTTCCACAAATTCATAAATACAGAAACTCTACCCCCACAATATGAATATTCACCAGTAAACACAAGAATTAGATTCTTATGCAAAAGACATTGTCTCTCTGGTGCATGGAAATTCCTTCTGCCTCAGTCTGTTGAGCAAGGCTCCTCCTGCCCCGGGGTTCTGCAAGACAGAATGCTTCAACAGGGGACTCTAACTACCACTAAGCCCTAATGTTCCTAGTCACTGTGAAAAGGGCAAATTAGCTTCATAAGCCTATGGTTTTGATTTATAATTTATTATATTAATCATTTTCTGGATACAAAAAAAAATTGCTGTCTTCCACACATTTTAAATTTTGACCAAGAAAGGAAGAAGAAGGCAAGAAGGCAGAGAGAGGAGAGGAGAGTGGAAAAGGAGAGGAGGAAAGGAGAGGTACAGAGAAGAGGGAGGGGCAGGCAGGACAAAGGTAATGGAGGTTTCAGTGCAAGTGGATAGAATCCAGAGCAGCATCGAGACTGACATCTGAGCTGCCACTATACAGTGGGTAATTCAAGATTGATTAAATACTGAACTAGGCTTGATTGGTGCAGAGGTTCAATCATAATCATGCTTCAGACACAGGAGTGTAGAGGAAGATGTCCTGCAACATGCTGGAGCCTGCAGGAAGCACACACAAAACAGATCCACAGAAAACTGTTTGGGATTCCTCATTCGCTCTTCATTCTTCCACCCCACTATACTTTAAAGAATGCTCAGACAACAAAGTCCCTTCCTATAGCTGCTACCAGCAAAAAACAGGGTCCTGACCAGTTGTGCCCCTCAATTCTCTCCCGGCAGGCCCTTCTAACTGCCAGGGAAGGCTCCCAGTGGTGGAAACCGGGTGATGGGATCTGAATGCCAGGCAAGTCAGAGCAGCTGACTATAGAGTAAGATTATTAACGGAACATTGGAATTAGGAAAAATGAAGAAATGAGTATGAAGATATGTCTCGATGCTATTTAGGTTTGGCTTTGAACCATAATTATAATTATCCTCTTATTTTTGGAAAGACAAACAAAAAAAATTAACAAACATCAAACAAACAAACAAAACCCCCTAATGTATCAAGAATCTACACCGAAGAGGAGGTAGAAAGATTCTAAGGGCCAGAGGTGGTGGCTGATTCCAAGGGAAAGTGCGTTCTCCAGTCACAACTGATTTGGTACATGCCTGAACTCACCCAGACTGTGAAAGCAGGATTAAAATCTACACAGATTCAAAACAGAGAAAATCTCAGCAAGCAGACAGAAGGCAGGCACAATGTCCCACCTCTAACCATGATGCTGTTTGTAAGTGATACCTGCTAGGAAAGAGTAAATCCAATTTCTTCAATGAAGTGATACTGGGCATGTCTACAAAAGCATTCAGTTTAATTCATAAGATCTCTTAACCCACTTTTGTGGGCCAGAGAGACAGTTCAGTGGTCCACAGAGCCTGCTGCTTCTCTGAGCTGAGTTTGGTTCCCAACACCTGCATTGGGGGGCTCACACCTGTAAGATTAGCACCAGGAGTCTGTAATACCTCTATAGGCATCTGCATGCACGTGTACATACAACACACACACACACACACACACACACACACACACACACACACACATACAAACCACATACATGTAATAGAAAAAAATCTTTAAAAAAAAATTTTACTATGCAGATCAATATCAACACGGTCTTATTTGTGAAAACAAAAAGAAAATCAAACATCTCCGTATGCGTGCACACACATCTGGGATGTGAGTGGATCATAAAGGTATCGCTTACAGTTGACGATCCACATTTTTTTGTTTTGTTTCTTTGTTTATTTATTTACATCCCAAAGGCTGCCAGCCTTCAGCCTTCCTCCTTACCAAGGTCTCCCCCCCACCCTCAGCAATCCTATATTCACATTTTTGTCTGAACTGAAAATTAACACTGTCTTATTTTTCTTATTTCAAAGTTTGGTAAACGTGTTTGGGCTTTGACAATAGGCGGTGGAAAGGGGAGGGGCTTCACAGGAGCACAAAAAGTCATGGAAAAGTCCCAACACTGTCAGCATGTGGGTCCCTGGCCAAATGACATGTCCCAATTGGATCAGTAATCTCCTGATGGGGACCAACTCCTGCCATCCCATCAGCTGTTCTCCCCTCTTGAGTTGTTGACATTTTTGTGTTTCCTGCCTCTTCCTGGATATTTCTCTGGCTAAGCAGTTTTACTTCCTTCCCACCCCAAACCTTCATTTCCTCCCTTCCTCCTGGATGCTTACCTCTGTTTCTTGTCTCCAATGTTCTCTTCCCAGAGCTCTACCTCAATTTTCTCATTGTTTTCTGTTTGTATTTTTTTTTGTTTGTTTTTATTTTGTTTTCTTGAGGCAGTGTTTCACTGTGTATGCTTGGCTGTCCTGGAACTCACTCTGTAGAACAGACTGGTCTTGAACTCACAGAGATCTACCTACCTCTGCCTCCTGAGTGCAGGGATTACAGGTGTAATTAGGATCAGTAAGGCACCATTGCCCTACTAATGCTTCCACTGTCTACATCTTCTATGGGTATGACTTGTGCATCATCTTAAGACAATACAGTATCCCAACCTACAACCAAGACCCCCATCTACCTTGTGTCTTCTAGTATTTGCACAGCCATACTTCCTTTAATGAAGAAACCAGACTGTTGAGCTCAGTTTCTTTTTGTCCCAACTCTCCTCTGTCAGGGGTTTGCTCACACTCTTTGTTAGAGAGGTCAACATCCCTCCTGATTTTCTTTCTTTCTGTACCTGTCTGCACATTCTGGGTAGGAGGGCCTTCTTTCTCCAGTTGTCATCTGTGACTTCCTCTCTGAGATGTATGGTGTATGCCTATGTCAGAGGCAGAGTCCTGACTTCATAAGCACTCTACTACAACTCACCTGAAAGGCAGAGATCTTCTTCCAGTGCAGATAACACCCTAAACATGGTAGCCAGTAAGAATAATAGTGGACGGTGAAAAATCGAAATCTACGAACATCTGTTCTACAATTCTGGTGAGATAATTTGTACTTTTGAATTTTCTTTGCTCTTTCTTTTCTTTTTCTCTGTTTCTTTTGTCGTTGTTTTGCTTTGTTGCTGTTTTGCTTTGCTTTGTTTTGTTTTGTTTTGTTTTGTTTTGTTTTGTTTTGTTTTGTTTGAGATAAGCTAGCCCAGGCTGCCCTCAGGTACACTATGTAGCTAAGGATGCCTTTGAACTGTACCTCCTCCTCCTACTTCTAACTCCCACATACAGAGTAACCATACCTAGTTTTATGTGGTAAAAGGAATTGAAGCCAAGGATCCATGTATACTTGGTGAGCACCTACTGAGAATATTCACCACTCACTTTTAAGTCTATGTGAGGAAAGACAAGGAGGTCACAGAGAAGGTGCCACTTAGAGGATCAAAGGGAGCAGAAGTGACGATGTGAGTGACCTGAACTGAAGTTTTGGAAGACAAAAACCCAGTAAAGACATTGTTACTAACTGAAAGAGAGGTCAAGAACTCTTCAGCTGAAGGACAAGGAAACCAAGAAGCAAGCCAATTCCCTACAGGAACCAAGAAAGGCTCGGAACTTGAGGAAGCTGCCGGTGAATGTGGATGAGACATGAAGCTGGAGAAAGGTGCTCTAAGGACTGCGTCTCTCCATGCCGGGGCTCCTGCCCACTTCCTCTTTCCTCCCTGCAACTCCAGCTGCCCCCCTTGCCATGGGAAACAGCATGCGCACTAAGCATGGTGTTGGAAAGCTCTTGTTAAGATAATTCCAATGTGTATGGGATACAAAGGCTCTAGATACTGTCCTATAGGTCACTCAGGTGAAAGAAAATGCTGACTACCTGACCATTGATGACAAAATTTGTCACCTGTATGTAACATCTTGGAGGCATGTGTGCTTATGGTGAACACCTCATGCTTAAGGATTCCTAGGAGACCAAAGATTCTCCAAGTTGCATGAAGTTTTTAAAACATCGCAAAAATAAAACAAACATAGACAAAGGGAACAAACAAATGAAAGAGACAGTGCAGGAGATAAAAAACCACTTTCTTTAAAAAGCACCATTTTAAAAAAACATGTCTATATGTGTTTTGATAAAAAATAAGTTAATATTGAAAGCACTCCGATTCTTGGGGGTATAATAGAGTTGCACTCGAAATATTATTCTCATGGTTAAAATCTATGTGTGATATTGGGAAGTAATTAAATGACGCTGACCTCGGCTTTTCAACTGTGAAATTGCCATGGTAATATACTAGCTCACAGACTTGTTTTGAGAATTAAAAGGAGATGATGTAACATAGTGTGTATATTCTTTGCTAAATAAATGTTTTGAAAAGGCTTTTTTATTACAAGTAGTTCTTGCCATTTTGGAAAATGAAAGCTTGGCACATATCCTTTCTCTAGAAAAACAAGTACACATACATACATATGTATAGAGACAATATCTTATACGCTATGCCAAAGGAGCTCCATGCTCTCTGCCAAACAAACGCTCCCCCACCAAAGCTAAACATCTGAATGGCATGGAAAAGTCTTTAATGGTAAGGCCTGTCTTTTTCACTCTTTTTGAGACACCTAAAATGCTCAGGTAGCAGGGGACTGGGCGGGTGGAAAAATGAGCCATTGATGGGGTAAGAACTGCATATAGTCCTGTGTGTGCCTAGCCGAGATGATTCTGTGGGCCCAGAGGCAGAAATGTCACCTGATCTGAGGGGTTCAATGTTGACTCACAGACAAGGTTACTCCATTTGGTCCATGAAAGGAGGATCCAATTAACCTGTGCTGACCTCGGGCTTATAATAGCTTTGGCTTTCTGTGGCAACAGAGTCTGGGGCAAGGGCTTCTGGCAGTTCCCTACAAAGGAAGAACCTAGAGGTCGTTGTTGCTTCCTGTGAAGGGCATGCAGAGCTCCTGAAAAGTCTAAGCAGCTTTCCGTAGAGAGGACTGACTGACTGCTTCCATCTTTCTTATTACTGGGTACCCAAGCATTCATTAAACATTTAATTAATGGAGCTGAAGAAGTATGGTACCTGCAGTTGGACGAACCTGGATTGGGATCTTGGCTCCAGTGACTCTCAGGTCACTGCCTTGAGCAGTTTATCCCCACCCCTCCCTGACTCCCCTCTGCAGGGTTGTTTTCTCTCAATTATGTGTACAGAGGGTTTTTTTTCATAATGTAGTATGAGGACTTAGGAGTTGTCTCCATTGGTAAGGCTGTTTGCTCTGTAAGCGTAAGGATCTGAGTTCAGATCCCAGCATTCACATGAAAGGTTCAGTACAGAACAGCAAGTGTCTGTGGTCCCCATGACAGTAAGGTCTCTGAGACAAGCAGATTCCTGAAAGGTGCTGGCCAGTGAAGCTATCCAAAGTGGTGACCGTCAAGCCTAGCAATGGACCCTTTTATAAAACAGAAGGTGGAAGCAGTGGAGAAAAATACCTAATGTTGAATTCTACCCTCTTTCTAACTCATACTCACACATGCTCACATACATACATATGGGAAGAAGAAAGTAATAGAGAATTTTGATAAAAGCAACCTACAGATCACATCAGTACCTACAGATCACATCAGTCTTAGGATTGATACAGGGCACACGGATCTCACAAGGTGTAGCAAAGGTTTAAGTTTTCTTTTGAACAAAAAAGTAATTAGAAAGATTGGAAGAAAGTAGAGCTCTAATCTACAAATCTACGTTTATACAACTTTTTTCTGACAGTAGAGTAGAAAATTCTAGAAGCAAAAGTAGGAAGTCCTATGAGTGACAGCTACAATTCCTGGGACACTGCGAGAAGATTTGGACAACCAGTCAAGGGATGGTACTCTATTTCTGTGAAGAGACACTATGACTAAGGCAACTCTTTCAAGGCTTGCTTACAGTTTCAGAAGTTTAGTTTAATTTAGTTCATTATCATGTTAGGGAGCATGGCAGCATTAAGACAGGCACTGGAGCAATAGCTAAGAACTTCATCCTTATCCATAGACAGACACACACACAGAGAGAGAGAGAGAGAGAGAGAGAGAGAGAGAGAGAGAGAGGATCAAGACAAGGCCTGGCATAGGCTTTTGAAATCTTAAAGACCAGCCCCAGTGACAGGCTTTCTCTAACAAGGCCACACCTTCTAATCCTTCTCCTTCTTTCAAATAGTGCCAGTCCCTAGTGACTCAGCATTCAAATATATGAGCATATATGAGCCATTGTTATGACAACTACCAAAGTGATAATGGGAAGACTCAGATTCATCACAACCAGGTGCTTCTCTCCTCCTCTTTATCAGTCGACTCTCAAATTTTAGTTGAGTACATAGACACACAGACAGACACACACACACACACACACACACACACACACACACACACATTTATGTTTTCTAGTCTCTTTGAAAATCAGTATGAGCACATGACCAGGTTCTAGCCAGTGGGATAACAGTAAATGCAGTGTAGACAGACACTGACAACTCTCAGTAGATACTACCCATTCCCCATAGATGTGCACACTACTTTTGCCCACATCCAACTTGGATGTATATTAATATGAGTTTCACCCAATCTTTTAGCAGTGATCTTAGACTCTAGGGCAGAACTCATGTATTGAGAATAAAACAATGAGGTGGAGTCTTTTGCCTTCCTTGAGTCAAGTGCTCCCCTTTGAGCCCAGACTGTGAACATTCCCAACAGATTTCATAATGAAATGTCAATTTGTCCAAAAGGTTAGTAGTTTGTTACTCATAGCTAAACCCAACCCTGGCTGTCAAAGGATAATGCAAATAATAAATATTAGAACAGTTATTAAATGGTTTTTTTGTGATCTGGGTAGTACAGAGAGATCTTTACACATTCCATGTCTTTTAATCCTAGTAATCTCAAGACAGCAGTGTTCTCATAGCCATGGACTTGAATAGAAAGTAAACTGGCTATAGTGAAGTGTCAAATGAGTTGGCCACGGTCACTTGTCTGGCTTATAATTGGCAGGGTTGGAGGAGCTAGAATTTGACTATCAAGACACACTAATGAGACACAACGTAAAATACACTGATAAAATTATAGGGAAAGCAGAGTAACTTTGACCTTCTAATATGGTAGCATTCTATTTTTACCTTTTAGAACGACATTAATATAAACGAGTTACGTCAGGTTCCTTAAACTGGGCCTATTAAGGTCCAGCTTCTTTAGAGAACCAATTTGTGAATTTTGTACACGCCAAGCACAGCGATACTAACTCTGCATTTGCAGTGTAACTTCCAATTTTATAATGAAATAAAATTATACAGCCTAAGTCTCGAAAGTGATTAGAATAGAGATGAGTGTATAGATTGAGTTTGGGAGCTGCATTTTAACACTCTGTCATCAATGCTGTGGGGAAGGCTACTCTCCACGATCATCAGACTCCAGGGACCTGAATAAGTACCAACGACATTGTGATAAGCGGTGAGATAAATGGCACCAGGGTTAGCTGGAAGTGAGCTGGAGACACGCGGCCTTCCTCCTGAGCAAACCGTAAGAGCATATGAACAATTTGGAAAACAACTATAAATTCAAGGACTCTTGAAATTTCACTATTCATTGAATTCTGTGAGAGTTAATCTTCATCTTTAGCCCAAGAGGACTAAGAACTATCTTGGGAGACTGGGAAGACAGTTCAGTTCAGTTCAATTGGCAGAATAAGCATGGGAACCTGAGTTAAATTTCTAGAGTTGGTATTAAAAAAAAGAAAGAAAGAAAAGAAAGAAAAGAAAGAGAGAAAGAAAAAAGAAAGAAAGGAAGAAAGAAAGGAAGGAAGGAAGGAAGGAAGGAAGGAAGGAAGGAAACAGGGCATGGTGGTATGAACTTGTAATTCCAGTACTGTGGAGGTAGAGATGGTCAGATCTCTGGGATCTACTGACCAGCTAGCATGTTACTACTTTTACTTCCTACTTCTCTTTCTTTGATATTTTGTTCATTCTCCTTCTCTTGTGTGTGTAGGCCTCTGTGTGTGCATGTGTGTGTGTTCATGTGCCTCTGTGTATGTGCCTCTGTATGTGTGTGCCTCTATGTGTGTCCTTGTCTGTGCCTTTGTGTGCCTGTGTGGGACACATGGCCTTCTTCCTTACACTAAAAGTAGTAAGATGAAAAAAAAAAAAAAAGGAAAGAAAAAAAGTGGACACGGGTCCCTAAGAACAGCAGTCAAAATAGTCCTGTGACTTCCATGTGTATGCACACATGCTCATATATACCTGTACACATAAACAGAGGCACACATACACCCATAGGGGGACACACACAGAAGCACACATACACATAGAGGCACATAAACAGAGGCACACATAGGCACACACAGATGCACATGCACAGGCACACAGAGGCGCACACAGGGACACACATAGAGGCACACACAGAGAGGCATGCACACTGGCACGCAAAGGCACACCCACATACAGAGGCACATACACAAAGGTACATAAACACAAGAGAAGGAGAATGAACAAAATATCAATGAAAGAGAAATATGAACAAAAAGAAGAAAAATCACCTAAGGTATTGCATTAGTGAGTGTGTCTACAAAGGCATTTCTTGCTAGAAGAACCACTCTAAATATGGGTGGCACTTTCCACTGGGCTGGATGCTGGAACTGGATTACAGATAGAAAAGTGAACACCAGCATTTCTATCTTCCCACTCTGATAGGCCCAAGTGTGAGAATGCAGCTTCACATTTTTGGCATGGCAGTTGCTAGATGCTCCCACCACCATGCGTTCCAGTATATTGCTTCTTGGAAGGTATTTGGTCACAACAAAGAGAAAAATAACAAATATAAGTACTTAGTACATGATCAGAGTGGTTCATTGCATTTCTATTTTACTCACAAAGAGGCCAAAATGGTGATTTAAAAAAAAAGTAGTTCCAAGGTCATTCTCCTTCTAATGACCTGGTGTTGAACAATTTGTATTTATTTGTATGTATTTGAGGGACAAAAACATACTTTTATATTAATCTTAAGACATAACAATCTGAAAATAAATAACTAAACAAACTCAGTAAATTATCATCAGAAAAGTTAAACCTATGTAATCTTTAGGCAATGAGTCATTTCATTCGAGAAAATTCCTTAGCAATTATAAAAGGTTTCTAGTTAGCCAATGAATGACTTTAAGGTGGAACCTTTCTTATAACTTAGTATTATTATCATTGTTATTATTTTTTGGGACAGTCTTATAGCTGAAAATCATTTACTTCTCACTGGTTGTATCAGTGAGGACTATTCACCCATGTGACAATGCACCAAACAGAATTACACTGTGTGTTTGCTATTTCTTGGATTTTTAGTCACTTTCTCTACATATGTTGCTTGAGCACCTGCCAGAGTCTGATGACGTCACCTGCAATGGGCCCTTTGCTACTAATGGTGTCACCTTGGCCTCCCTGCACCCTCTACCACTCATCCTCATCTTCAAATCTTTTGCACCTCTCTAGTCCTGTACACCCAACCTCTTTTGTGGACCCTATCCCAACCCTTCTCATCCCCACCTATTTGCTCCACTCACATCACCTGAGTCTCTTACTCCCACATTCCTCAGACAGTGATGAAGACATGTGTCTGCTCAGATATTCCTTCTAGAAAGGTCTTCCCTGGATGTTTTCTTACCTTGATAACTTTCTACTACTCTATTTGTTTTTTTTTCCTGGCATTCTAGAGCATAGTTACTCATTCTTAAAATTCTCTCTCCGCTGTGAGGGGAGGTTTGTTGGTTTCCAGAGCTTACTTCAAGGACTGGTTCACACTGATTGAATACAGAATAAGTAAATGTCGTGCAGTGCTAGTGAGATGACTCAGTGTGTGTAACGGTGCTTGCTGGGGAAATCTAGAGTCCTGTATTTGATCCTATGCAAAAGGTAAGGAGAGAATAAACTCCAACAATGTGTTCCTCTACGCACATGCTATGTCATAAACACCAACACACATCCTCCATGACATACTAATAAATAAGATTTTAATAGTTGTTATATGAATGAATAAACCTTCCCAGGTCATCAATATGCTTAGTTTATAATATGTAAACGAGCTGCCCAGTGGCATCTAGATTCTCTAGAAAGATCCTAATAAGCATGAATGAGACATCACACATGCATGACATTGCTGAGCTGGACTTAGGGTTGATGTCTCCATACAGGCATGGGATCCACGGGATGGCACAAGCCCACCCATGCTTCATGTCCTCACTGGTACAGGAATGTGACTCCTTCCTTACCAGATAATAATAGTATTCATGATAAAAGGGAAGGGCTTATCTTGTCTACTATACTATTTCCAATAACTACCAGCATAGTAATCAACATGTGCAATTACTAGTTGAAGCAATTGGTGACTATATCAAGGTCATTTTTGAAATTGGGAAACTGAAATTTCCAAAGGGACTAATTTGGCCAGATCACACAATTGGTGTATGCTGCATATGTGATCTAAACACCAACTTGACACTAGTTGCTTGACTCAAATATGACAATGAACATGGGAGAATGCTTGTTTTGGGTGTCAGTGTTCTAGAATGTGGGAGCTGATATTTTAAGTGGAGGCCTAGCTTACGTGGTATAAAAGGTATAGAAATCAGTTTACAGTGTGATTTTTGAAATTTGTGTATCTGCACATTATGACCACGCTTGTCAAAATATGAACATTTTTCTAGACAATTGTCTCATGCTTCTTGCCAAGCCAATACCATCCCCATAGCAAAGAGGCAAAAATCTGTTCAGCTCAACTGTCATAAAAGATGAGCTTGCCTGCTCTCAAAGACTTAGTCATACTGTAGGTATAATACTTTGATTTGGGGAAACTAAAAAGATAGATTTATTTTACAAAAATAGAACCCTTCCTCCAAGCTCCATTAGCTAGCTCTTCTCCTAGCTAACATTTTCCATCAAGACCTTCAGAGATGGTGAAGAAGAGGGCCCTGGTTTATAGTGTTTCTTGACTTATGTGGTATAAATGCATCTACAAAGGATGATGCCAAGATGCAAATATGAACACAGACTGCAAAAGAGATATACACACTAGATACATCAGATCCAGATTCAAAATACCATGTGGAAGTTCACCAGGAGATTCAATCAGTAGACAGTAATATTAGTTTTACATTACAAAGTACCTAACAGAGATAAGTTTTTTAAAAAGTTTTATTTTGAGTCACTGTTTCAGAACAATTTCAGATTATTAAGAAAGGAGTTCATTAGGGAATGATGTGCAGAAGCTTGAGACTGCATCTAGTTTGCATGGTACAGTTCAGGGGTCAAAGAGGTCTGAGTACCAGACATAGCCTTCAAAGGTACACCTCTAGTTACCTACTTCTGCTAGACAGGCCTCATGTCTGGAAGACTTTTATGATGATTGGAATGAGAATGACTCCCTTGGAATGAGAATGACTCCCATAGACTCTTATATTTCAATGTTTGGGTCCCAGTTGGGGAGGATTAGGAGAAGCCTTGTTGAAGGGGCTATGTCACTGGGAGTGAGCTTTGAGGTTTCAAAAGCCAATATCAGATCCAACCTCTCTCTCTCTGTCTCTCTCTCTCTCTCTCTCTCTCTCTCTCTCTGCCTCCTATTGTAGATCAGATGTAAGCAGATGTAAGTCAGATGTAAGTTCTCAGTCACTGCTCCAGCATTATGCCTGCCTGCCTGCTGCCATTTTTCCTGCCATGATAATCATCTGAAAGTGTTAAGAAAGTTAAATGCTTTCTTCTATAAGTTGTCTTGGCCATGGTGTCTCTTCACAGCACTAGAACAGTAACTAAGACAGCTTCAGAGCTTCCAAACCATGCCAAAGACTAGAGGTGGAATGCTCAACATGTGATCCTGTAAGATATGTATCAGATTTAAACCAGAAAAGAACCTGGAAGTTCATAGGAGTTTTAACTTGGCAAGTCTACTACTCCATCTGGGTTTCAATGCATTTCAACCTTGGCCTTAATCTTGCCTAACCATTGCCATAAACTGCCAATCATAAATGCTTACATGGAAGGCAAGGGTCATCCCTATTGTCAGACCACCTCTCTTCTTTATCTAAACATAGATTGTTTTCATTGTCTGAAAGGACCTCTCTTCTACTGTCTTCCCCTTGGTGCCACATGGGCCTTATTGAGTTCCTCCCAGATGTCAATGTTATGCTCAAAGTTTCATGTATGGAATTATGATTATATTTAATTATTGGGCAAGATTCCTGTTGGGAGGATGACATCACTGTAGCTCATAAAACTTATAAATAATCAACTCATAGTTATAGTACTGCCTGGCAGAATTTGAACGCTTCACTTTTTAAACTGAAGTTTAGATTTTTTTTACTTTGGCAGAAAGGTTCAATTAAAATCTCAGGAACTCACTGAGCTGTAAGCTTTATGTTGATCAACAGTCTGAATATATAACTGTCTGTAATATAACTGCTGAAATTTGATATATCACCTTGTATCTCTTAAATGGTTTCTAGTCCAGACCCATAGCAAGGAAGAGAAGAGAACTGGTTTCTGGATTTCTTCAGTTTCCTGTTAAAATCCTGGTCATTTACTCCCAGTATGAGTTTAAGCAAGTTAAAGTAACTTCATAATATTGCAAGTCCTACTATTCTATCACACATAGTTAATAAAATGACACACGTGAAGTACTAAGCCTCATACTAAGCCCATAGTATGTTCTAAGGAAACTTATTGAATGGCAAGGAGTTCCACTCAATGGTCAAGCACTTTCCGAACATGTGTAAGGTATTAGGTTTTAATCTTAGCACCATATGCACACACAAAATAAAATAAGTGATAAATGTTTTTATTTAAGTCAAACCCTGTGGCTGACACAGTAATTGTCCACAATAAATCACACCTTCTCTATCCATGTCTTACCACAGTCTCCTGTTTTGACTCAGGGTTTGACTACATAGTGTTTTGGTCTATAGAATATTAGAAAACAAGATTAAGGCAGAGGTTTGAAACTCATTGGCAAGCTTGTATTGCTTTCTTCAAATTCTACTTTTACATGGACTGAGCTGACAGAGACATGCAACCCCCCAAAACAAAACCCACCCAATACCAAGAGCTGGTCATTATTTGCCTGAGGTTAATGTTCTCATCCAGCCTTCAATGCAGCAGACATCTCACTGATATTTGACAAGGACAGAAGAGCTACTTGACTCAAAAACAGCCAAAAGTGTTAAGGCCCAGGACTATGAACAAATAAAACAGCTCTTCTTCCCAGTCACGACACTTTGAGGTGAGACATCAGGCAGATATGTATAGTTCACCTTTCTGCTTCCACTGCTAAGTGTATTAGCTCATCAATATAATGTATATGTGTGTGATTTCTGGAAAATGGAAATTGTGGGGGAGTGCTGTGGAGACCTCAGAAGGTAGGAACAAGGCTTCTCACTGCCAGAGCATCTCAGAATGTCTGAATATGGAGAAAGTCCACTCGTAGAGGCTGGATTCAATTTGCCTTTAAGGAACAGAAAAGTCTTATCATGTGAACTAGCTAAAATACTCAGGCATCTTTCTCTACTGCATGTGCTCTCCCAACATGGCATTTTTTTCTGACATGGAAATACATGATTTAAACATTTTAGGGAGAGGCACATTCCATCTCCAATGCTGGGAAAGGCTGGTCATCTCTCTTATTAGAAGAAGTTGGAAATGAAGATAAGTCAGTGACAAATGCAGGCTCCCAACCTTCTCCAGACCACTCTGCTGGGCTCCTGCACATGTAACCAGGAGCCATATTGTCACTTTGTAGTTCCATATCTGGAAAAGACATGTTTAAACTTCATTTCAAGAGTGAACTTGTAGTTTCCCTTAAAAAGGAAGGTCTACTTTTGTAAAAACTAAGATGGAGGTTGTTGGAGGAAGATTTAGGAAGTCCTGTTGGGATAGTGGTAGCCTTCTTTATATATACTCAAAAGACACCTGAAATACATTGTCACTTCCTGGGGAATACACCGGGGAAGCACCTTGCTACAGACCTCCCAGGGCACACTGAGATTATAAACCTGTCTTTCTGCCTGGCAAAGCATGCAGCTCCAATGTGGGCAAAAGGACATTAATCTGTTTTCCATTAATGCTAATAAATGATTCAGTCTTCCACATGGAGTAGAAAATAAATAGCGAAAGCATAGTTCATGCATCTTGGAAGAGTTTTCTCTAAAAGCACCTCTCAATGCCTGAGCCTCTGGAGGAGTCTCGCTCTTTTCTTTCCAGCCCTCTTTCCTGCATCTAAGAGAAGGTGGGTTTTGCTCTCTGTTGGTTAGAAATTCTCACAAGCAATCAATACCGCTTTCCCCACACACTTCCTGCCAAGAAGGGACTGCAAACATTCAATGCCAGCAAAGGACTAGAAATTCCACACAAGAAGGAGGCAAAGTGTTTCTGAACATCTTGTGTTCTACCACTTGATGTACGAGCTTCAGTTTAAGCAGAATCCTGATCCACTTTGGCGGGAATTAGCTTCACTGTGTATGAAGAAACTGAGGCTGTGGGAGCTAAATAATATTCCCAGTGTAATGGCTCACAGTTGAAGCTAAGTGATTTATCATGATTAGCTGAGGGGAGAGGTAAGCGGCTAGTTAATGTAGAACACAATTCCAAACCAATCCAGTCATGTGAGAAATCCTAAACTAAAAAGACGGATTGTTCAAAGGTCTAGCTTTCCATAAGCCAGGCACAATACTGTGGGTGACATCCATTTCTTTAATTAAATGATAAGGATTTTATACCCTCAGTATATTCCTCAGGCCAGGAAGATGCTCTATCTAGATATGATTCTAGCTCTCTCTAAACAGGTCTGTAAAGTGTGCATGAGAGAGAGAGAGAGAGAGAGAGAGAGAGAGAGAGAATATGCTCACACACATATTCACACTATCAGAAAACAGTGGTGCAATAACTTCTTAGATGAATGGCTGAGGATCTGGGAAGTTGAAGAATTCAACTCTAAAATCAGACAATGGCAGAATCAAGCTTGAGTCAAAATTGTTCAGACTAAAGATAAACCTGATACCTAGGTCAGATTTAGGTTACACAGAAATGACTTTAAATGACAATATATGACAGAAATGTGTTCATGTGTACTATGATAATAACTTAATTACTATGTAAATCTCTATAAATGAGCCTGAACACAAATAGGTGCAGCCCGTGACTGTGGTGCATGCCTGCAATTCCAGCATTTGGTCAGAGGAGGCAGGAGGATCAGGAGTTTAACATTATCCTTGGTCACATAGCAAATGCAAGGCCAGCTTGGGCTTCTGAGATTCTAACCCTTGCAAAAGTAAATAAACAAAAACAAATAGATATAAATATGAATGATAACAATGCTTTCTGTCTCATCTCGCCTGACTACTGATCCTTCATTTGGGAAGCCCTGATGAAGAAGAGACAAGCTCCCTACTGGAAGGGAGAAGGGGGGGAGCTACCCCTATCCTATAGCTTTTGTAATTCACTTGCAATCCTGGAGATATCTGGGACTATATGACCCTAGAACAGTATAGGGGTTAGAGTATAGATGGACCCTTGGGTCCAACATGCTTAGGTTCAACTCCTGCCTCTGTCCTGTGTCAGAAAGTTGCATGATTTAACTTACTTAGCCTATCTGAGTCTCAGGAGAGATATCAACTCACCAAAACTACAGAGTGTATTACATACACCACTTGGTTGTATGAAGAACACCGTGTGTGTAGGAAACAATAGTTCTTGGCATGGTGGGAGAATGTTCCACTTTGCCCGAGTATGAATAAGAACCTCTTTCTTCAGTGGCAACCTCTGGGGTGCTTCCCTGTTCTCAGATAGTTGTTCTAAGGAGGAGGCCCTACTAGGAAGAGATGGGCAGCAGTAGCACAGTCTGGATCAGTGGAGCATCTGTGGGTATTTGGTCACAGCAGTATTTTCCTGTTTCTGCATGCACACTCAAACCCAGGATTCAGGAGATAACCTGCATCTCATGCAAACTCAGAACCTGTGAAATTGTGTTTTGATTGGGTACACCACATATGCCTGGCCTTATCTACCCAAGTCTCTAAGGAAAATTATAGAATACTGTCTCTTTCTTGGCTCCTGCAGAAAAAGATTCAGTTATTACAGTTTTTAAAATTCCGGGCAGGCATGACCATAGCTAGCCCTGACATTTCTGAACAGACTTGCATTTCCAGGGAAAGCATACTAACACAGCCAGAGCACTAAGGTCCGTTTTAGCACATAGGAAACGCGAGTGGATTCACAAGATCCCAGAACAATCATTATTTTCTCTTGCCTATCTGAAGCAGAGAAAGCACATATTTAAATTAGATGATGACATGGCTTATTCAAATCCTCCCACCTGGGGAAACAACTCAGTGAATGGCATTATCTGTCATGTGTATACCGTCTTAACAGGTGTTTGGAAATCCTGGAGAAGTTGTCACATGTGAGTAAGATTCTAATTCTCACATAGCTGACTTTGAATGAGAACATTACTTTTCATCTCAAAAGCAACTAACCCAGGGAGAAAAAAAATCCCAGATGTGCTATGTGTTATGTATTCTCACCTAGGCTGAATGAAGACTTTCTCCTTGATACCCTTCCTTAAGACAGGATGGGGTGAGTGATAAATGTTTTGTAAACTCCAAAGTCCTCTACAAATATCACTGGTGCTGAAAAATGGGCTTTATTTTTACCCTTGACTCAAGCAAACTCCAAAAACTTCAAAACTGGAGGAAGCCAGTGGGTCACAGAGCCCAACTTCCCATTTTCAAGTGGGCCTCTCTCTGCAAATGAAAACCAGATGACATTTTAAATAGACCACTTTCAAATTAAATGTCAACTACATAGGAGGCAACCTACAGCATCATAAAGTCTTAGAACCCAAAGCCTTTCCCTGACTTTTCCAAGAGGCCATCAAGACCAAAGTGGAATTCCAATACTCAATGTGTAAGTCTGTAAATGTCCTTTGCTGGGCACCTCTAGGGGGACTCATCTCTTTCCATGACATTGGAGAACATATTTTAACCTATAATCTTTCCACATGGTTTTAAGTCATTTTTGTAATTCCATTTCACGTTATTATTGACTTGTAGTCAACAGGTATAAAATGTAATAGAGCAATCCCACCCCCAGATCCCAACTTAAGCCTTCGCCTGACAAATATCTCCAAAGTACGAAATATGGTTAGGTTGCTGTGTGGGTCTAAAGGGATGACAGGAACAAGTCAAGAAAACTACACAACAGATGCAACTAAGACTGTTAAAACAGAAAGAAGAGAGAGAGAGCAAGGTCAAGTCAGCCCAGCAAAGAAAACTAATTGAAAAAAGTAGACCTTATTTGGTACAGTTTCTAACAATTAAAAATAATCAATGGTCTAGACAGTTCTTTAAAATGTACACTCACATTGTTCAGAATTGCGCTGAAAATGATTAAATAGACACATTTTGACAAATATTTTAAATACACATAAAATAAATATCCAGAGGTTAATTTGTATAAAAGTTTAGAATTTTCAAATGTTCTTTCCATAGCAACCTTGATGGTGACATTTGCTAAGGCCTCCAGCTTTAGAACAAGGCATAAGCTGATGAGCACTGGTGAGTGCTGCTTTGTATTTCTCCTATGAAAGCCAGTCCACCTAGTCCACTCAAGGCTCAACGAGGCAAAAAAAGGGGGAGGGGGTCTGGAACAGGAATTTCCAAACTTGAATCCAAACTTTACACCTCAATGGCTGCTTTGTTACCCTTACCCATAATATAGGTATGATAAGGACCACATGAGGAGATGGGTATTATCACAGAGCCTAATCCAAAGCAAATCTACTGTGAAGGAAAATTCTTGTTAGATTGAGACTGAAAGGAAATACTGCAAAGGAAAAAGTAAGGTTCATCATAATCTATCATCTGTCTATCTTTTATCCTCTATCCTCTATCTATGTATCTATGTATCTATCTATCTATCTACCTATCTATCTACCTATCTATCATCTATCTATGTGTTTATCTACCATTTATAAATGTATCTATCATCGATCAATCTATCATCTATCAATATATCTACCTATAATTTATCTATTTGTCTAATATGTTTATTAAATATTTCTAATTACCTGTCATCAATCTATCACCTCTGTCATTTGTCTACTTATCATCTATAATCTATATATTTCTCATCTATAAATATATGTATCAATCATTTATCTGTATCTATATATCTATAATCTATCAATCATCTAACATCTATCATCTATTTATCTGCTATCAATTATCTGCCTATCAATCACTTATCTATATCTCATATATCTATATAATATCTCTCATCTATCTACATAATTAATCATCTAGCTAGCTGCCTATCATATACCAATCTCTTTCATTCAGTGGTTTTCTTTCTCCATTCTAATTACTAGCCTCGTAGCAACTAATCAATTGTACACAACTATGCTTAGTTAGGTTGCTTTTCTCATTGCTATGCCAAAGGGCTTATTTACTTTAAAGTTTAGGGTACTGTTCATTGTGGCAGGGAAGGTATCCAGACAGAAGAACAAGGCAGCTGGGCCCATTGCTTCAACAGTCAAAAATCAGAGAGTAGGCAGGCTAAACCTACAAAGCACCTCCCGCCCATCTAGGGACCAAGTATTCAAAAACATAAGTCTTTAGGGGACATTCCATATTTAAGTGACAAGAACTTAGAACGGCATAAACATTCTCCTTACCATCCACACAAATACTTTGTTCAATGTGTATATTCATTTTGCAAAATCAGTAAGATTTTTGTTTGATCGTTGGTTGTTTGTTTTTTCAAACAGGGTTTCTACACTTTCTCTGTGTAGTCCTGGCTTTCCTGGAATTTGTTTTGTTGACCATACTGGCCTCAGATTCAGAGATCAGCTTGCCTCTGTCGCTGAGGCACTGTGGACTAACGGTCACTATTTCCTGCTTCATTTCCTGAGTCTTAAATCACTGAGTTTGTTCCCACTTTTAGTGCCAATAACAGTGTTATAATAAATGTTTTTGAGAATTTAGTGTTGTCCGATAATGCATTATTTTTCAAGATGGCATTTTCTCTACATATGCATCTTAAGGGCAAAACTATGTCTTTCTGCTAAAAATCTATAGTCTACTTCAGCACATTACTTCAGTTCCTATCTAACTGCCGAAGAATGATGCCACATTATTGTGCTCATTTTCCTTCGAAAACGAAAGCAAAGCACTTTGTTTCCCCATTGAGAGGGATCAGTGGTACACCCACAACTGATAGGAACTAATAAGAAAAGTGACCAGTTCACTTTCACCTCAGTGCCTCCTTTCAAATTCTTTGGTATGGATGTCCTGCCATTAAAAACAATGGCTCATCCTTAAGAATCATCTTTTCAACAACATTTTATTTTCATTTTACAGTGCCAAAAAAACAATGAAACACAGGCACTCCATGGCCCTCCCCTAAGCCTCCACACAATAAAAACACTAAGCCCTTTCTTCATGTTCCTGCTAAGCCCCTGTCACCCTCAAGACAAGTGCTCTAACACTCGACTGCATCCTCGACTCAGATCATAATTCTGCTGTTTCATGATGTAACTTGGTAGGTCCTTGAAGCACAGGTATGTTTAATTTTTAAGAAATGGTATTGATTGAGTCTGGATTCCAGAAACACTTCCTATACCTTGTCTCAACTTATTCCCTACCATTTCCCCACCCTCGCTTAGGCTGTTACTCAAAGTGCTCCTTTTCCACGCCCACGGCTGGATATCCTTATGACATTGGCCCATCTTTCAGAGCACTGCTTTCCCCTGCCCTACACCACCTAATGTTTCTTTCTGTCTACATTCATTTGATTCCAGGCTTGATCCAGTATTAAATGTTCAAAGCAAATGGAATGTGGTCTGTGGTTCAAAGTCACAAGAGGGGAAAACTACATCATGGTGAGTTTCTGCTAATGGTAGGTCAAGAGTAAACACTTCTAAGTAGATGCAACAGAATCTATGGCCCACCAGGGGAAAATTTACTCTGGCTCTTAGCAGTCAACAGTGGAGATGCAAGAATAATTGTTTCAGCCCAGATTAAAGATCTGGGTGAGCAAAACAAGATCTCAACTTCACAATGGTGAAGTCCGCAGGGTGAGGACTGCGTAAGATTAGTGTGCATTGTTCTTAGTGTCTTAAAGGTTCTAGGTCTTATAGGACAGAAGTAAGATGTCAAGGTATGAGCAGATCTCATGCTCCCTGAGCGCACATGGAACTGGTCCTGAGCCATTACCACAGCTGTCCTGAGTGTGATCAAGTGTGGTCAAGTTGATCCTCATCTTGGTTATGAAAAATGTTGATGGCCACTCTATTTTCTCAGAGCATCAAAGGCAATTATCAACCTTTCCATACCAAGTCTCTTATCAAAGAAATGGTGACAGCAAATCTGAAGGCTTCAATGTTATGGTTGCAGATATCTGTTATTATATAGGTCATGTACAATCAGCAGCTGCCTCCAACATTAGACAAAATGACATGCTAGTTGAAATATCTTAATTGGCTTTATTTTCCATCTTAGGATGGGTAATTAAGTCTGTACGAGGAATAGAATGAGTGGTCCAACAGGCTCAATAGAAGAGGTTGGTTTTATAGGCAGATGAAGACTAAATAAAGTAGATATAAAATAACAAAGAGAAGATTTGGCTTCTCAGGGTACTTTTCTTATAAGGTAGAGACATATAACAAAAAGAAGTTACCAATTGGTTAAAATAAGATCACTACTAGTTACTTTTTATAAGGATTAAATGGTGTAAGGATTGAAGGCAAAGGGGCTGTCATTATATACTGTCAATACCAATATAGTAGTGCTAATAATAATAGCATGAAGACTTACCAATACTTGCTGCGGTTCCAGCACTGAGTTGGCTGGTTTACCTATAATATCTCATGTAATCATTAATTTTCAGGCTAGGTAGTTCTTATGAGTTCTCAACTGTGGAGACCAAATGTCAGAGAAATAACATCTCTTGCATAGGAGGAAATAAAAAATAGCAAGGCTGCATCTTAGGACAATGTATGCTGCATGCTCACTCAGATTTTCTCTCTTTCTCTATACTTCACACTGTCTCAGACTTTGATCAGTTCTTGTCAATTCGCATTCGTTGACACATTCACTGTGCTACCCAGTCTTTAATTAAAACTCGAGAGTCGTCAGTGGCCACTGGTCTCCTAAAGAGAGGATAAAGTACATTCCTTTTCTTTCCCCACTGCCACAGATTGCAAGCACTGGAATGCTAAAGAACTAGTTGTGTTTTCCCTTATTGGTCTCAACCTTCCAGGTTTCATGGCTTAAATGCATGGAAATCAGATCTTTGAAGGATGTTTTGTTCCCATCCCATGAGGTAGAAAGTATTTCTAGAGCTATAAAAACACTGAATATGCGAAAAGTAGCCCTGTAAGCCTGGTGAAATGCAGCTAGAGGGAGGTGTTTGAATTGCAGGGTATAAACTCTCCGCATCTCTTCATAAATTCCATCTTGTCATTTACATGGAAATGAAGTCCTGAATTGCAAGGACAGGGCAGATGACTCAGCAAGATCCCTTTGTCATCAGCCTGATCCTTTACTTCCACGGGCTTCCTGGATTCTGGATACCAAGGTCACTCCATGGCTCTGACTGTATGCATATAGATGTCCATCAGTATGCATCCCTGACATGTAAAAGCAACATCTTCTCTTTGTGAATTTGTGCAGAAACTTGGGGGAAAGCTACACTTTATTTGAATATGTCTCTTCTGTAGGAAGTGTCTTAGCTTTGTTTTTCAGTGCGTCACTTGCTCAAAACATGAACAGATAAAGTTCTAGTTGGTTGCTCCCTAAAGTATGAGAAAAGCTTCTCTATGTATATAAGCATATATTTGTGTGTAGATAGATAGATAGATAGATAGATAGATAGATAGATAGGGAGAGAGAGAGAGAGAGAGAGCTGACAAAGAGTTAAGCAGAAAAGCAGACAAATTAAAAATGAGATTTAGTGACTCACAGATATCAAAACAAAGAAGAATGTATCTTTCCTGGTAAAGCCCCAGTAGAGAGGAGAATGTCAACAGCAATAGACAACATTCCTTCCAATGATATCATTCAGCAAAGATGAGGATGCTTGCTGTCACTGGCCTTCATACTTATTTTAATGGACCAGCTGCCAAGGGCTGCTGAATGCTTCCCAGTTTCCATACTTTGTGCTAAATCCCTTTGAAATATCCACACTTCCAGCCTATGGTCCCCCTAAGCAAGTACACTGCCCAGATTATGAAAAGACTCCTTATAATCAATTAATTTATCAAAGTGCTCATAAAATGACATCAATTGTTAAAAGCCACTAAATTTCTGTAGAGGAACTGTCATCTTATTGACTGAAAGAACACTGAGCAAGTGTTGCTAATTATGCAAAATATTCTATAGAACCCCTTTAAGGTAATGTTCTGTAAACATGTGTTAAGTCATGGGTGATATGGGTGAACCGTGTATATTCCAAATGCTGTGCCTTAGAAGGCGAAAAAAGATGAAGAAGGAAAACCAGAAGGTACTAAGCCAAATTGTTGTTGACGTTTCTGGATAGTAAATGGTGACTGCTTTTTATTGTTTAAATCTACCTATTTGTTCTTGCCTTTTAGACTCTGTAACAACCAGGTATTATGGTGAAAATCAGGAAGGAGAATGCTGAAATGGGTCTTGTACAGAAGTCACCACTGTTAAAACAATGCTACACAATGCTGAGATTCCAAACAGTGTAGAGAATTCCATTTATGTAAGCTGATTTAACTAATGGCACTCTATCCAAGCTTATTTAAAATTTTAAAGTTTTAAAACAATTCAAACATCTCGGGAGTTCAGACATTTGGCATAAGCATCTGAGAAGGATGTAATCCATGTGTTCCCAGAGAAATAATGTCTATAAGGATGGATGTTGCAGGCAGGCAGAACTTTCCAACAGTACATAGGTGAGGTGCTTGCAGGAGCCAAGCAGAAGCTCCTGGACTAGGAGGGAGAACAAAAGAGAAGCTATTTTCTCCCTAACTTGTTTCTCAGCAGATTACACAAACATTCACACAGTTGCTAAAGATGGACATTTGAATCTTCTGTCCTTCACCAAACATTCTCCGGCTACCACTTCAAATTCATACTCCTCCGGTTATCCTCACCTATTGCAAGACCACAGGTAGGTTGCCACCTATCGCACGACCGCAGAAGAAATGCTTAAGTTACCACTCTCCTTCCTGAAATTTGTCCTCAGCACAGTCAACTGAAAGATATGTCCACTGTGTAAATCAGCGCATACCACTCCCTGCTTGCAAGCTTTGGAGAAGTTTTTCAACGGAGAGGTCACTTGGCCCATAAGCATGCACACTTGCAGCTCTCCTAGAGGACCTGAGTTCAGTTCCCAGCTTTCACATGGGATGGCTCATAACCTCTATAACTGCAATACCAAAGTTTCTAGTGCTTTCTTCTGGCCTTCTTTGGTATACACACAGACACACACAGACACAGACACACACAGACACACAGACACACACACACACACACACACACACACACAGAGAGAGAGAGAGAGAGAGAGAGAGAGAGAGAGAGAGAGGGAGAGAGAGAGACAGAGACAGAGAGAGAGACAGAGACAGAGAGACAGAGACAGAGAGACAGAGACTGAGAGAGACAGAGACAGAGACTAAAATTAAAAAAAAATTTTTATAGGACACCAAAATAAAGTTTCCAATTGTATATTGAAAGAAAACTTTCTCCATGTTACCTGTTTATACTACATGTTCTCTCTCTCTCTCTCTCTCTCTCTCTCTCTCTCTCTCTTTCTCTCTCTCTTTCTCCCTCCTCCTTCCCTCTCTCCTCTCCTGACAACTGGCTTTTGCCTGTTATTCCTCCATCATTATCAGTCTTTGTTTAAATAAAACTACAGCAAAGGATGAAATTTCAAAGTGTACTTCATGACATTGCTATTTTCGTCCAAAACCAGTTCATCCATTTTATGAATCCATCTATCCATTAGCTGTACCAACAGGAAGCAAGCTACATAGGTCTACCAATGGATAACCTTGGTGCTGTGGGAGCATAGAGATATTTATTGTTAAGTATAGGCCTCTGAAGCTCCTACCTAGGGTTAGGAATCTGTGGGTCTCATTGTAAATGCTCAAGTAGCCATGTTCCCTCCACATGCATAGACTGAGCCAGAGGCACCCAAGAATAATGGAATGATCAGAGGCTTTGAAATATGTGCCTCACCAGGTCCCATTTCCTACACTACCTACTTGTTGAGTGTTCTTGAATAAGCAATTTGATTGAAATGAGATTCATTTTCTCTGGCATGAAAAAAAAAGAAAGGAAGGAAGAAAAAAAGAAAGAAAGAAAGATGAAAAAATTGAAGTTCCCGTCTACCTCACAGAAATAGTTATTAGATTAAGTATATGTATGTCTTGGCACATTAAAGAAAAAAATATATGGTTTTAAATAATTATTCCCCCTTTTCTTAGCATAAAGATCCTCAGTATGTCAGTGTAGAAAATTTAATCTTCTAAGAAACCTCCCCAAAAGCCCCAAATCATCATCCCAGACCCCCATCTACTTTATGTTGCCATCTGGAGGTCCAGCCTGTGAAACGATTTCAATAATGTCTTCTTCTGGGCTAGCCTGGCTCAGGATTGAGCACTCACACCAAATTCTGGATTAGGTAAAGGGTCGATGGTGGAAGCATTCGCAGAAACAGGGTTTATAGGAAGAGAACAAGATGATGGATATAGTGGTTTGAATGAAAAATGCCCCCCTCTCCCATAGTCTCTGGCACTTAAATGCCCAGTTCCCAGATGACCCTGTTTGCAAAAGCTTAGGAGGAGTGGCTTTGTTGGAGGTAGTATGTCACTGGGGATAGGTTTGACAATGTAAATCCTTGTACCAGTCTGAGTTTGCTCTTCTGCATTCTGTTAGTGGTTGGAGGACCCTCAGCTTCCAGCTCCAGCCTTCATATCTACCAACTGCTGCCAAGCTGTCCATATCGTTAGGAACCATAAACCCCTGGACCCATATCCCCCAATTGCCCTTTCTTCTATAAGTTGCCATGATTACAGTGTTTTATCAGAGTAATAGAAAAGTAACTAATGCAGTGGTTCTAATTTGGGACTTGGAAATCTGTGATATCTGCTCTGCATTTTCAGCAGCTCTCTGATAATCTAAGCCTGAAGTAGAAACCTATGGGCAGATACTTAGCAGGAATGGCATACAAATATACAAGAGGTGAGAGGGGACATGTGAGCTTGTGCTTCTGTATGTTGAAGAGGCAAAAATTGTTCAGAAAAATATATGAAGTGAAGATAAAACTCATTTAGAATGGGTGCCCTAGAAAATACCACACATATGGGGTGCATAGAAGCAGATTGGTGTTGATGAACAGTGAGCAACAACCTGCTTTTCAAGTTCTCAGAACTAATTTTTAACCTTTAGGATATGGTATAAAGTCACCTCCATCTTGAATTTCAAGCTATCAACACAATAGGAGCAGGAAAGTCATTAGAAGTCAATGGATCTGATAGGGAGGTAGGAACCACGTTCATCACAAAGGCAGATTGGCAAGAAGAAAGTGCAAAGAACAGAAAGAAAAGAACAATAAAACCAGTCAAATAAAATTATCTAGGGCCATAGCCATTAAACCCAAGAGACTTGTTTTCTCTTTAGTGACAAGAAATCACAGCCCAAAGATAAACGCGACAGATGTCATTCTGGGTGAGTAGTCTCAGAGGCAGACATAGAGAAAGAGTAGGCACAAAGTCAGGCTGGTTTAAGAGTGAGAAGATGATCCTTTAAAGTACTGGCTTAGGAAGGCTGGGAGATCAACAAGGAAGAAGCTAGCCAGGTGGGCAAGAACTCCACAAAGTACTAGAGAAAGAAAGAAAGAGTCCTGGACAATGTTTTACTGACAGGGTTGTGACTGTGGCTAGCATTTAAAAAAACAAAAACACAAACGTCAAGACAGCTTAATTTCTGAGGTCACAGATGGTCAAGAGCAACCATGATTATAGCATATTCTAGCTTTGTGATCTTAAGCACAGTTCACTTCTTAGCTGCTAAAATGGGTTCTTATGGAGGTAAAATTATCAGAAACATGCAAAAGACATAGTGTACCCAGCCCCCAAAACACCCTAGGTACACTTTGGTTTCCTCTTCCCATCCTTACAATACCAAGGCATTTAAACTAAAATCACAATGGCATCCTGTGCTTCAGCTATGACTGGGGTGGAAGGAAATGATGCTTCTGTGCTGTTTGTCATACAGCATAAGACAGCATAAACAGGATGGCTCCTTCCCCTTCACACACATTGAAACACATTGTTAGCATGAGGAATCTTTCACACACATAGGCCAAGCTAAGAATGACTACATGTAAAAAGATCTATTCATAAAATATCTCGAGAAATATCTGGACAGAAGACACTCTATGAATGTCCACCCTCACTTCTGGTTACGTATTTCATTGATAAGACCTGTGGCAGAGGATATATACGTAACTTCAGAAGAAAATCCCTAGAAAATTAGCTTGCTCTAGCTTTTCCTAATTTGACATTACTATTTTTAGGATTTTATGAACTCATTTTACTATGAATTTGATGTAAGAGTAACATTTGCTTTAAATCTCTTTACTGGTTCCTTTGAGGCCAACTCTTTACTTTCTTGGGCTAAATATAACAAAGTGAAAGTCAGTCAGGATTATGTAAATCAAATTAGTGGTCCAAATATTTTAAGAAACAGTGGTTACTATATCCTGGATTTCATGCAAATATTGAAGCACTTTGGTTTATATTCATTGGATAGAATTTAGAAGATGGTAAAAGGAAAGATCACTCTATCTTTCAGGAACATTTGTGCCCACATCTCTGTTACAGGAGCAGGAAGCACAGTCCTTCAGTAAGCAAGCAAAGAAAGCCCTCTCTTGCCAATACCAAGATTTCTTTTAAAGCTGTGCAAGTGTTACTCTTTCATTCTATTGCAAATGGAACAGAGATGTGTCCTTATATGAGGTGCAATGAGCATTGTGAATATGTGTTATTATAATTTTTGTAGTTATTCACTTTAATTTCTAATGCAACCAAATGAAGTGGCAGCCTATGGATGGAGAAAATGGTATCTGTAAACTATGTGTCTGATGAGTGCTTAGCATACAACTGTAAAGAAAATATATGAGTCAATAATGGAAAAGGCAAACAGCTTAGTTAAAAAAATAAATAAGTAAAATAAATAAAAATGAGGGAGAGAACCTGCCAAAACATTCCTCCAAGAAGACATAAAAATGACCAACAGATACACAAAAAGCTGCTTAGCATCACTAGGCACCAGAATCAATCAAAACCTCCAAGAGATACCAGCACACTTATTCAGATGGTTACTATCAAGAAGCAAAAGTATGGTGAATGTTTGTAAGGAGGAGGAAGAAAAGGAGCCCTAAAACAGTACATGAGTCTCTACATCAGTGATTCTCAACCTGTGAGTCATAAACCCTTTGGGGGCCGAATGACTCTCATGGAGACCCCCTAAGAACATCAGACAAAGCAGATATTTACATTGCAATTCTTAACAGTAGCAAAATTACAGTTGTGAAGTAGCAACAAAAATAATCATGTGACTGGTTGGTCACCATAAAATAAGGGACTGTAGGAAAGGGTCACAGCATTAGGAAGATCACTGCTCTAAATGATTTTGGGGGACACGGGAGCTCTGCGCCGTTTGCCTTTCTCCTGTGTAGACACTGGTATTGCTGACACACAGCTCCTGTGGGAGAGCCAGGGGGACTTAACCCAAGGAAGGTGCTTGTCTCACACTGAGCAGGACTGATCGTCTCACTGCCTTATGCTTAAAGTCCCAAACAATTGCTTAATAAGGCAGCTAGCTAGATAGATAGATAGATAAATAAATAAATAGGTTTTTTTTAGAGTGTATAAATTGTATTGTGTCTGTGCTTGAGCATACGCCTTTTCAATATTTTTTTTTGAGTCAAAAGAGAAAAAGAAAGAAATGGAGACAGTCATAAGCAAGAGCTGTCGAGTTCACAAGCCAGGGGGTAGCTTGTTTCCTGCAGTATCATTTTAGTTAAAAGAACAAGCAGAGAGTTTTGGTTTCTCACCAGTGTATTTGGTAAAAATATGAGCCATACATGGCAAGACAAACAACCAAAGGGGTTTATTGCCAGTGATGGACTTGAGAAAGTTAGACTACAGAAAATTTTTCTCCTTCTCAAAGTATGGCAGCTTCCTAACTCGGAAACACTTTTCTAATGAGATCGATAGTGAGGCTAATGAATGCTGTTTTACTTTTTTGTTTTTACATTTTGCTTGTTTGTTTTGCTATTGCATAATGAAATGTGTCAAATTTGGAAAATATGCAAAACTCAATGAACTTCTTCTATTTTCCAAATAACCAGTACACGATTCATTACCGATTCATGAGTGAACAGAATAGCTGTTAAAAGTGTAAGACAGACTAATGTACGCTACTAATACAGCACAGAACCCCTGATGTATTTTCAGATTCCATTCTGACCTGAACCTTTAAGAAACTATTTGTAGAGTTGGTGCTGGAGCCCAGGTGAAAGTTTGTAATTACCTCAAGTGTCCCACACTTTCCAATCATATGTCTATTTTCCCCAAAACATCATGGCAACAGATTGAACATAGAAATTAATATTCATCTATTTCCTACTGAAAAATCTTGATATTACATTCTGACAAACAAAATAATCTCAAACAACAAGATTTGGGGTCCTCAAACTTTTGAAAGAAAATGTTGAAGGCTCCTTATACCAGAATCTTTGGAATCCTTATTAAATAAATGGAAGTTAAATTTAGACAGCGTTTATTGATCCATCAACTTGGATAAACCTTTCAGAATTAGCACTGTTTATGTGCTGCTGAGGATCAAACCAAGGGCTTGTGCATGTTAAGCAAGTATTCTACCAATGGTGCTGAAGATTAGAGTTCTGCACTGTTCCGAGTACTGTGGTAATGAGATCTCATCTAGTTCTAGTGAGGTAATAAATCATCTCCTACAGTGTATTCCCCTGTATATGCTTCCTGCTGGTTTATCTTTTAGCAGTAGTCCCAGTTCTCAGATCTAGTGCCCCAGTAACACAGTGCTGATGTTCACGTGGCCTTAATCTTATGAATACTGGCACCAAAGTACAGGGTAGCAATGTTGACAATTTTGGAGTTGTAATCCCTCTATTTATTACTACCTATCATTATCATCCGTCTTTTGTTTCTCTCTCTCTCTCTCTCTCTCTCTCTCTCTCTCTCTCTCTCTCTCTCTCTCAAGCTTTTATTTACTGTGCCAGCCTGACATGTTCCCTTCTCTTTTTTACCTCATAAAACACTACCATTGTAATTGCAACTCCTTATAGGCATATACTAAGGGAATATATTTTGTAGAACTTGCGATGTTGGAAGTCTTAAGTGTTTCCTTGCTGTGTCTTCTGTCCCTGTAGATCAGTAGGTACTTAGGCACTGGGCAGCAATGAGTCGTTTTACACTTTAACTCCATTCATGGCTCTCTCTGTCACGTCCATCATTATGGTTCCCATTCAGTCTCCCAACTGATATTATAAAATCCACTTTGGCCAACCTACGATATGTCTTCCCAAAGGCGTCTAGAGCAAGCTGACATGATTCCTCCTGCTCTGGGCACACAGAAGCCCTTGCAATTCTCCATGACAAAGACATTTCTACTGCCTGTCAAGCTTTTGCATGGCTCTTCCTTCTGGCAGGACACAGAAATGTTGGCCACACTCCTTCTCTGACCTTTCTGGTCAAATGTCCCTTCACAGGTAAGGCTTTTTCTGACTTCACTATCTAAACAAGCAAAACACACACACACACACACACACACACACACAAAATCTTTATCTATACTCATATGTGCCTCTTTCTGTCACTTCTTATACTCCTTGTACATGTTGCTTGATTACCATCTCTTTCCATTCTGCCCAGCCTAAAATGATGCTCAGAGTGAGACTGTTCAGTAAATACATGGATGTAGCCCTAATTTACCACTCTCAGGCCTGCTAACACAGCACCCAGTGTGTGGCTGGCTAAACACTTAGCCAGCATGTTCTCATTAAAGCCTCATAGTAGCCCATGAGATATGAATAATAACAATATGCCTCATGCAAAAATGAGCAAACCAAGGCACTGAGGTGGTAGCTACCAGCTCAAGGTCTAGGCTCTATGGGAGATTGTAGAATCTAACCAAGACCAGAGCTTGCCTTTTGAGCTTCATAGGATAAAAAATGAGCATACACAATGTAAGTGCAATGTTCTTTGGTGGCCCCCAAATTGCTATTTGCAGATAGATAGTAATGCGTTGTATGTACTGCTCCCATGATGCACCGCATACCAGGCAAAAATTGACCCCACATTAAATGCCCCAAAGAACTAAGTCTTCTCTGAGCAGTTGGAGGAACAGTTCTGGTGGAAAGAGGACTTTGTGCCCACAAGGGACTTTTCTTAAACACAGCTTGGAAAGGGCGTTTGCTGTGTCCACTTTCTGATCAGATAACAGTTTGACACTAATTCTTCTATTTTCCATGGGCACCAAAGCCAGCCCTGGTCGTTATCGCCCATCGGTTATCTGTGTTGCCTGAAGGAACTCAGTCAAGGTACAGGAAAAAGGTGCGGGTATTGTTGCAGCTTCCTGCTGGCCTGCACACTGGCCTATTGTTGCTGTTGTTTTTTTTAAGCTATCACATCACAATTATGTCAGCAACATCCTCTTTCCATCCTGAATCCAATACAGTATTGAAATACACAAAGTGCGTCAATACGCAATTCTTTCTGCAGTATTGCGTATTACCACATATTTTTAACAATATGTTTCTACTGAATCTACTAAAAGCTTTTTGCTAATTGTAAAACTATTTCTGAGGCAAATGTAACAGCTACCCTCTGTTTTATTTGTGTATTAAATGATTAATTATTAAAACAATATTTTGGTAATTGCTTCGTGAAATCAAAGAGAACCTTGTTGAATTACTATAGTTTTAAAGAAAAGCTATCTCTTAGGATATTATTAAGCCCGGAATTCTGCTACGGTTCTTTGAAGCAATACCATGGTTTCTACTATTCCCGTTTTACAGACAAGGAAACTGAGCTTAGCATATTCCTGGTGAATGGTGGGTGTTATATGTTCACTCTGTCCCCTAGAGGTTCCATTCATGATTATACTACAGGAAAGGCAAAGAGTCTGTGGTTAGGACATTTTACCACTTGAACTTTTGTCCCAGCTTAATTCTGTGAGTGATGCATACACAGCAAGATTTGACAGAGGCCCATGATTCTTTCTGAACAATGCTGACCATACCAGAGCCTTCTACACCAGCTTGTTTCTACTCTCGCATCCTCAATATCGATGTGAGGATGGAGTGAGGTATGAGCTGTGTTCTTTTTCGTTTTATCCTCATCAGCTGCTGGATCTTCTCCTTGCACTCTCAATTTAGAGACAGTAAGTGTGGCATGTCAAGAGTCAACACATTCAGAGGCTTGTCACTGAGAACCTGAATACACTGGAGGGTTATCTACATTTTAGGGGACACCTGAGAACCACAAAGGAAAAGGTTTCTCCCTGAGCTACGCAGTCAGTTGGAGGCAGACAAATCACTCAAAGTCTAAGGGAAGCAGCGTTTGTTAAAAACCTCATCATATTTCATAAACACCCACTATTCACCTGGAGTATGCTAAGCTCAGTTTCCTTATCTGTAAAATGGGAATAGTAGAAACCATGGTAGTGCTTCAATGAACCATTTCAGAGATGTTGTTAATAAGACAGGAAAATAACTGATGATATTAGAGCTCTTTGAATTTGTTAGGTACTGTGTAAAATCTTTAATGCAGCATTTTAAAAAAACATTTCTTTGTCTACAACTTTCTGACAAGTTCTTATCTCATTGGACAAAGAAGTCTTCTCAGAGGTTAATGAAGATAGGACTCAAAAGGCCTGCCCAGTCCAAGAACTCCTGCTTAACTTCACATACATAGAACGCACCAAAATGTAGTTCTCTAAAGACAGTATCTTCATAACCATGAGTTTCTGGGGAGGCAAATACAGAAAGACGGACGGATTTTGGTGTCCTAGTAAAGGATCGTCCCAGTCTCTATGAGGACATTTCGTGCTACACATCTGTACTTCTACGTTGCATCTAATCCTACGGCTCAATCTAAGAGATGTAGCACATGCTCAGCCCAATTCAGAGCCCTGGTCTTCTCAGGAACAGTAGCAACACAGTCAGAAAGAACATTAAATGGCTCCACAAACGAGCTCATTGGATCTCTGATTATCTGTGTCACATCCAGAAGTCTCTCTCTAACTGATCCATCTGGCCAAATGGAGAGACAGAGCAGTCTGTCATCTCTGAATGCTGAGCCCCAGAATGATGTAGTAGACTGTTCTGAAATGTCCACATTCATGAATGAGGCCTAAGGCTGCCACCCCATCAGCTGTGTGTCATGGGCATCTCAACATCTCCATTGTTAGTTAGTTCGTATATAAAAGCGGGGAGGGGCTGAACAAAAACAGTGATTTACTGCGGGCACAAGCTCTGTGACTCCTCCACGGTGTTCTCTGATGACTTCATTCAATGAGCACATACTCCAGGACAGACCTTGGAAAATGCTGAAGTCACATGGACAGCCATCCACATCTGAGAACTAAGACAGTGTTGATGAACGTATCCATCAGAACGGTGACCTTGGTGCTACCATACGTCATGACCTCATGAGGCCATATATGTCCAGAAAAAAAAAAGCTGGATCCCCAGGAGCATTTTTACAGTTATGAAAAAAAAATAAACTTTATGTTATTTTCTAGGAGTCGTTACACAAGAATTTTTTCACCTAAGGCCTTTGAAAGCACGTGTCTTTATTAAGATATGGAGAGCAACTCTCTGGCTAGAATATGAATATACAAAGAGCATATGTATGAAAAAAAAATCACTGGAATATTTATAAAAATATTCACCCTACCTCTATATTCTTTCTATTGTCTTATTTCATCACCTGTACAGATGAAGAAAATCAAGTACAATTCACAAAGGTTCACAAAGGTATCAACAGAGGTACAAAAAGAATATGGGGGCCGACTATGAGTCAGGACCCAGCCAGCAACACCCTTAGTCCTTGAAGTTAGGTCTCTCCAGGACAGTATCATAGTCACTGAGTGGATTAATCACTGCTGAAGGACTGTCCTATATTCTGTCTGATGTTTATCAGCATCTCTGGCTTCTACTCATTAGATGCTCATAGCTCTTCCTCTAGTTATAACAAGCAAAGTGCTGAGTGACCCCCTACCCAGATAAGATCAAAGAATATATAATACAGGAGGAACGATAGCTCTTCCATGCTGCTGAAAACCAAAGCTCCAGCCTCCTCCCTACTTCAGTATTCCACTGGCTTCTAACCCACTTCTGCTATTCACAGGTAGGACCAGGCTGTGGATATCCCAACATGTGCAAGAGTGAGTAGAGAACTAAATTCACTCTCTGATCTGTTCGTCCAAGCCTTGATTTTGGTCACTACCTTATCAAATTAGACTTTAACATCTTCCTGTGCAAGACAGCATGCTACTATCCCTTGCAAGGTTGCTGTGAGAACGAAAGGACAGGAGGAGGGTTCTTTAAAGTGAGCTTCAAGTGACAATTTCTTTCATCTTTCCATTAGTACCAGCCCAAGGAAATTGTTCATAAGACAGGGTTGACTCCTTGGGGTATAATATCTCCATGTATTAGTTAGAAATAGAACTAAAATCTTTCAAGACTTGAGTAATCCTCCAAGTCCTGAGTAATGCTTTAATTATTTTTCCATTTTGGACTTTTAGATTTCTCCCCTAAATATTTGGAATCTAAGGTTGATCCCAATGTATAGTTGATCCCAACTATAGGACTAGACTACTTGTGTGAATCCATGAGCACACTGGCTCTAACTCTGGCTTTTGTGAGTTCTCTCCAAACAGTCCTATCAATAACCCACATGGTTTGTAGCCATCAATGCTTTTCTGAAAGGCTTTCAGTTTCCCACCGGAATATAAGGAAGTCGGAATCATTAAGCAAACAATAAAAGAAATGGGCACAAAGTCACCATCTACTGCCCCTGATGTCCAGCAAACTGGATATTCTTTGTGTAAGGTGTAGAAAGATGCCAGGCCCTACAGAGGTTGGTCACCAGGAAAAGGAAGAGGGCATGGAAACGGAAGAGTTCACAGAAGGCCATCCTAGCAAGCTCCACCTCCACCCATGCTTCCAGGGCTGCTTACATGGGCCAGGTCACAGGAAGTACCAGATTAGCCGCGGACAGATGGGAAAAAAATAACCAAGGCTTGGCTTTATTAGCAAAGTGAGCAGACTCCTTAAGAGTATTGATGTATTGACTAATGAGGCTGACATCCAGCGTGAGGAGAGCTTACATGCTTAAAGGGCAAGAGTTACAAATCAACAAGGTATTAATTTAATTCCTCTTTGAAAGAGTGCCAAAGGTAGCAAAGGCAGAATGAGAGGAGTGTTTGTCATGCTTGCTTCGGTCTCCTTTCACCCTGGACTCGCTCCACTGCAGATTCCTAAACAGAGGTGCACAGAAGGCCAGGGCTGGGGGCTTCGGCAAAGAGCAGACTGTCTTGTTCTTTGGTTTTCTGATGTGGAGTAGGAAATGTGCCCATTCTGCTAATTGCCTCCCACACCCATCAGCTCTATGGCTGCTGGGGAGCTGAATACTTTATGCCAAAGCTGGTATATGTCTCTCTGCTTCCAGACGATACTATCCATATCTTCGGCCTGGAGGCAGAGCCATATGACTGTGTTCTATGAAGTAAGAAGTAAACGCAAACCCAATGGGTATTCCTTCTATGCCTGCTTACATCCCCTTCTCAAGCCTTCTTAGTAGTTGACTAAATACAGAGACCAAAGCTTCCCTGGACCAGGGCGCCAGGATCCCAGCTCTTCCACTAGCAGGAGTCGATCACTGGTCCCAACAACTCCTATACAAGTCAGTGAGAGGAAAAGAGAAAGAACTCTGGGATTTTACTGAGGGAGTAGGGTTCCAAGGTTTATCTTCTAGTGGCGACTCTAACCTGGCAAATACACATTGCTCTTTTTCATTTTGCAAGTCTATTAGACTGTCATACTAAACATGCAGAGTAAATTCTGTAAGAGCCAAACGGACAAACAAACACAGAAGGAAATCAAAGAGTGACTCATTATATCTAAATCCAGTTCTGGCCTTCGATACAGTAATGAGGACTCCATTAAACAAAACAGGTTGCTTGGTCTTCTCGTACACATCTAAAATGAACTTTAGATCTCTACTTTTTTTGGTGCAAGATGATCTACACAGGTCAAATGTAAATAGGTTGAAGTAAATATTAAAGACAACAGTGACCCTATTATCACTAGAGTAGTAAAGATCTTTCCCAAGGAACCAGGAATAAATAGAGAAGAATCTGTAAGCCAGACGAGAAAACTGCAGACATCTCTGCCACAGGGGTCCATCCTCTGGCTTCACTTGGTTGCGTTGTCTCTGAGGGTTCTGAGAGCATCAGGACTCATAAGCTGCCTCCCTTGACCCCTATATGCTAAAAGTCCCTGTATCTTTCCTGCAGATCTGCAGACATACTGTTAAGATGTGATAGCTTGAGATGAGGTCTTAGGAGGCAATATGGTTGGTTATGTGGCTTCTGGTAGACATAGTGTCTATTAGATGATTGATGCCCTGGGAACACAGCCAGCACATTGTGAGGAAGAACAGAGCCCAAAGAGAAGTTGTGCAAGGGTTCTGACCAATGAGCAACCCAACTCAGATGCTGCCAATAGCTAGTGTTCATTGACAGTCATAGGAGTGAGCAACCTTGCATCCCATCTAATTTATCTAACTCCACTCCACACACATTGAACCCCCCTCCATTATCACTGAGTTGTGTCTGCAAGGTCCTAACTCATAACAGATTCATAAGCAAAGACTGATGTTTTTCATGACAGTGTGGAACAAAAGAAACCAAAGGAGCAGCCAGTAAAGCAGGTGGTGTGCAAAGAGATACTGTTTTCTAGGTAAAAAGGAGTTACTGGAGAGAGACAGAGAATTGCTACCCCTGGAAATAGAAAAATAAGCACTAGTAACTCACTTGCAGAAGATCCCAGTAGCACTAAGATTTCAAGATATTTGTGGAAGGATGGTATCACAATCAGTAATCAGATAGCTGTAAGACATTTTAATACAATGTTGTCCTAAGATAGAATGCCTGCCTTGGGCATACCTATGTACAGGACAGATATCAATAACTGGTGACCACATTTTATCCCTGTGGTAATCTGACAGCATCTGGAACAATCTGCTGGTTTCTTTTAGGACTGTTACTTGAAGTGAAATCAACTTACCATCACTCACTCAAATGATCAAGATAAAGGAAAATTTTCATCCTAAGGTTTCCAAGATACACATGAATTAATCATTTGAATGAACCTTAACTGGCTATCTTATTTATGAAGGTAATATTCACTTCATTTCATTTTGGTGTTAATTTGAGGCCAGTAAACACGATAAATTTGACTAGAATCTCCAAGTTCTAGTACACTAGCAAGAATGGGAACCAAATTTCTGCACTCAGGACATCCTGACAGTAACAATATATCATTACTCAAAAGCACTAATTGTTTCAAAATCAGATTCTCAGGTTCTAGGGGCACAGTTTAAGATGCTGAAATTCAAATCAATACATGTCTAGCTGAGTAAATTTTACTGATTAAAATGCACAGTAATACTACTTGTAGAGTCTTACCAGAGTCAGTACTGCTCAATACCTATCCCCCTTCAGGAAATGAACCAACCCTGGGACCAAAACAAGCTGGCAGAGTCTTCTATTAAAGCAAGACCAGTATGACGGCTAATTTTCTTTGCCAGCCTTACTATATTCCAATGATTAACCCACTGATGCCACAGAATTTAAATATTAGGTAGTAATAATAGGGACTTATTAGAGAAAATGTTATGATTTTGTTTTAACTTTAGTTATTTTTATTTGTGTGTGTGTGTGTGTGTGTGTGCACTTTGATGAATTAATGTGCACTATGTATCAGAAGGAATCTTACAGAGGCCAGAAAAAAAGGTGTCAGATCCCACTGAACTAGGGTTATAGGCTGTTGTGAGTCACCCAGTGTGGGTCCTTGGAATTAAACTGAGGTTCTTTGTAAGAACAGCAAGAGTTCTTAACTGCTGAGCCATCTCTTCAGTCTGAAAATGTGGTTTTGAAGGTTCTACCTGGATGCTGGCATCTTGTTAACCTTCCCTGACTCGATCATTATGAGGTAGGCTTTACTATATGAACTTTGCTATGTTTTGTTTCACTACAGACTCATAGTAAAATGACCAAGTTACTATGGATGGAAAGTTCTGAAATTGTAAGTCAAGACAAGATCTTTCTCCCTTGTTTTTCTCGGGCATTTAGCAAGGAAAAGACTGGCTAACACAGTAATGACATTGATCTTCACGGCAAAGAAGTGGATGGTGCCAGTAGGGGTGATGATTATGGTGGTGATGATGTTGAAGACAGTGATATTATTGATGATGCTGATGATAATGACATCACTGATCATACAGAGTATCACAGCTGGTGCTCCCGTTTGTCACAAGTGCCTCTGAGCTTCAGAAAAATTGCTTCATTTAGTTCTGAACCATACTATTAGAGAGGCATAGTTCTTGCTACGGTTACTGTTACGATCATCTCTGGCATCAAGCAAAGAAGATTCAGAGAGGTTAAATAACTTCCCACAAAGTGCACACGTAGCACAATATTTTTATATTGAAATTAAGGTTATTATCTCAGACAGCAGGAAAAGAACTCAAGACTTGCAAAGTTTAAGTAACTTCCCCCAAGCACACAAGTAATACAATATTTTATAATTGAAGTCAAGTCAATATGAACATTTCATACAACAGTTCACCAATACCTGAGTTTATGAGAAAGACGGACCTTGTTATGCTGACTGTTCTGGACTGGAGGTAGCCTAAGGTCACCATTCAACAGTATGTATTTATCAGATTCCAAGAAGGCCTGAATAAGTTTGTTTTTGTTACTATCACATTGTGTTTCAAAATGAAGAAACCAACTTATACTCAGGTGACTGGGCTAAGAAATGGCTGCCCTGAAATTAAGCAGTCTTGTATTAGGACCTGAAATTTTTAACCACTAAAGTAGGGGTTCTTGTGAAAATTTTTGTTATTTTTAATTAAATTAGGAATTTCCTACATCACAAGGGACAAACTTGGAGTCCAAAGCTGATTGTGACCATTAAATAGTTGACATTTTCCCCAGGGACTTCTTTGGTCATCCTTCCTTGTGAATGTTGAGGAAGACTCATCTATCTCAGGTTCTGAATGTGTGAATGATTTAGGAAGTCACAGTGGAGATTCAAGAGCATGACGTTTTCTTTGTTAGTCTGCCTACAGCCTTTCCTAACTCATCATGTCAGTCCCTGGAACTTGTCTGTTCAGAGTGACTGACACAGACCAATGTGAATGGGTGACCATGTGGAGATGTCAATCAGCAACAACCAAGGAAGTGAACACGGCTGCTCCTTATTCTCCACAAATGCTTTCCTGGACAAAGCAGGACATGGAGTTACATATCCACCACTGACAGAGAAGGACCACTCACCTGTGAGATGATGCTAGCAGGCACCAAAGACTCAGTGAACTCACCACATCTGAAAGAGTAACCAGTGCCTTGCCAGTATTAAAGAAACATGAGAAAAACTATGTGCTAGCCATAAAGACAGAATCCACAGGTAGCAGAGCCCACTGCATCTCTGACTCAAAAAGATTTTACTTTCCTTACTCAGATGCCAACATCGCCTGAATTGGAAATTTAAACATTAGATCTATTCAACTTCCCCATCATACAGAAAAGGGATGCCCAAGAGGGCAAGTGACTTTTTAAACGAGACTGATTAGGGTCTTGGCAATTCTGCTGAGAGAAGTGCTGGAGGATGGGCGTGGCCTCACCTAGACTTGCCCTACTCCTCCAAGCTGCCCTTCTACCACACACTGAGACTATTCATTATCTCACAGCCCCTGCCCTGAGTCCACTGTCTCCTTGGAACCTCACACACTGCTTTCTGGGCTGGCAGTGCTCTTCCTTCAAATGTCTGCCTGTTGTACTCAGGTGCTCAGGGAATTCTCTCCCAGCAGCTCTCACAAAGTTAAACTTTAGGGCATTTTCTGAAGCAGCTGCCATACTGCTTCGACATAACTCTCAGCTATGAATTTATTTATTTTTTTTAATGTTCATGATGGTCTTAAAAAGATATATTTTCTATTGTTTGGTGCTATCGTGCATATCCTTCATTGTTACACTAGATATCAACTTTATTAAAAATTTGCATATTCTAAAAAGAAGAAAGTTATTTAATAAGGAAACAAAATTCCCTAGGTGTGTTGGTACATTTTATTACAGGTGCTCTTGAGGTTAGCTGTGTCTGATGCACCTGTGGCGGGAATACTCTATAACAGTGCACATTTCTTCCTCAATCCCGTGAACTCCGAAATCAGGTTGATAGCTTGAGCTGGCCCTAGTAAGAATATAGATGGTCTTCAAATAATGTTATCTTGATTTATGATGTTTCAGCTTGATGATGCCATGGAAACAATATACATTTGAGAGAAACTGTAGGTGGAAATTGAATTCAGATCCTCTCATAGACTTGCAAGGTGGTGCCAGTGAGATGAAACTTTGGACCAGCATTGAGACCACTAGTTGAAGAAGGTAACACTCTGGCACACTATAAGGACACGTCGTGATGTGAAGAAGTTTAGGCATACGAAACATGTTTTCTTTTTCCTGTATATTTCAACTGGTGATAGATTTGTGGGATTATAATTCCATCAGAAATCAATATGTACCTCTGTTTATACCAGAAATTGGTAAAATTTTGTTGATTGTCTGGATTTAAAAATGAATATAATGGAAAATATTAAAAATGTAGAATAAGTGGAAAAAGGTGTTGTGTCATGAGCTATTACACTGTGAAGAACAGAAGACTTGCTAGAACATTCTTCTGGCATTTGGGAACTATAACCCACTTCAGAATAAGCAGTAACCCTTGTCATTGATAAATAAATGGGGTTTAGTTTTTTTTAGTTTTTTTTTTAAGTTTTTTTCTTCCTTGCTTATTAATGTAAAAGAAACTATCCATCAGTACTCCTGTTTTAGATCTATGCTTACTCATCAATTAAAATTAGTGTTTGGCTATGACTCCTGAAGTTCAGTGAAAGTGGGTGGGGAGAGCTACCTGATTACATAGCATAGTTAATAAAGAACGCTGTGCATTTTCTTATTTTTTCTAAGCTGTAAATTGCATCTTTCTATCAGTAAAATCCATAGAGTAAATTCAAGTAGGTATATCAATGTACTTTGTTTTTAAATCTGGCTGTTGAACATTATCTACGAGCTCATTAGAGGTAGTAACCATTTTCAGATTTACATGGGTCTCTGATCAAACACCATGTACCTAAAGAGGGTATCCTGGCCCCATTATGTAAAGTCATAGCCATCATAGCTCTAGTCCCTGATGTCACTACCTTTTTATTCACAGTATTTTTAATTTCTAATCAATATTTTTATTATGCAGGAAAATGCAATGTGTAGTCTTCTGAGGTGAGCATCTTTGATTAGCATGCTGGTAAAGCTCCATCCATACTGTAGTAACAATATCTGTTCTTAGTTATGGATTCTTTTGTATGGACATATTACATATGATTAATATTCATCAGATAAAACACTTGAGGGGGGGACTTTTGCTTTTGACAGTAGTAAGCATGAGAATATCATCTTAAAACATCACCTCCTTCCATGAACTAGACAGAGCCATGCAAAACTAAGGTCTTTTATGAAAAACATTTATGATAAAATTATATCAAATACCAAAAGGTAATTATTATACATATCATTATAACATGTAAACTGAAGAGTGTTAAACTTTGAAGTCCAGTTTTATATTACACTTAGTAAAAATGCTTAGAATATGTTTTAGGAAAAAAGGAGGTAACAAGACAGCAAATTTCTATAAAATGCCTAAATATGATTTTAATATATGTTTTCCTCAATATCAATCTAATACTTAAGTGTATCCTTTACAATCACATTCTGATTTACCTTCTTTGCCAAGGCACTGTGGTCATTATGCATATGCAAATATTAAAAACTGAAGCATCATAATTTACCTAAGAGGATTAAGTAGCTTGGGAGAAAGTGGGAAGCAGAAAGGATCACGTTTTGGCTTCTTGCAATCAAATATTTAAGGTTAGGAGTCAGGGAGAATGTGGTTTCAGGAAGATACATTACATTGGCAATGTATGTAATGTATCTTGCTGAAACCGAATGGAGTTGATGGAACTGAATATTAAGCAAGGACTAGATAATGCAGGACCTGTCCATACCCTAGAATCATCCATAGGTTACTTGAAAAATAGTGCTTCACCGATGGTTGTGATGGTTCACAGGTTGGAAAATTCTGGATAAGTCTGAGTCAAAAAAAAAAATGTGTATATGATAAATCTTGGGGATGCTTAGGCAACTTGTTTTGTTTATAGCCATGGTTACCAGATAGACAAAAATAAGCAAATGGAAGGATGGACAATAAGGAAAATGCATTTAAAGTTGCCAACAAAATAGCCACCGGGAAGGGAAGTGGGCTGAGTGAGCCTAGAAAAACAGCTGAAGGTGACGTGGAAAAGACTTAACATCAAGAAGTTATTAAATACAATCCTGTTAAGGGGTTGTGATCAGTACATTGCTTCTGGTTCTTAGCATGTTGATCTATGTGTAACCAGATAATGTAATTCTATTCCTAAAACCATATAAAAATTAAGTGATTGACATCAGACCAATTTTAATTGCCATGGTTACTAGATAATAAGCCGAGAGCCTCCTGAAGACCTTCTGACTCAGGAGTTTAGAGCAAAGCCAAGTAATACCAAAGAATATTAAAGTCTGTGAGAAGGAAAAAAACCTTAGGATTGATTTTACTTTAAATTATTTTTTTTAAATCAACCATACTTTTTTGCATGAATCATATGTTTAGTCACTAGCAGAATTTCTTCCAATTTTATAAAGGAAAATTCTGTTCCATTGCAGAGACTCTATATACAGTCATCTGATACGGACTGATCTGAAGGAGGAAGAACAGTATTGCTGTGGATGACTCAGAATGCTGCACCAGAAGGGAGGGGTGGGTCTAGGAGGCAGCACAAAGACAAGGACTGCCTTCTCAGGCATGACAAGTCAAAGTCAGAGCTTAACTTCTGGAGATGCTTGCGTGAAAGCAGCCTGCATTACATTAATGCCACTGTCCCCACACAGGGGGCTATGCCTACGAAATGCCCAGCATCCTCCTCTTTGTTCCACAGTCAGTTGATGCAAGAAGGCATGGTCCTAGAACCTTCAGTCTTAAGCAACAGACACATCTGCATAAGACACAAAACTCAACAGGAACCAGAGGCAAAGCACTGGTGAGTTTGGGCTCTGATCAACATATAGGACTCCAATCCTGCCATATTCCCATGTGTCCTTGTACAGTCAACTCAGATTCTCCCAATCATGTTGATGGACTGAAAGTTTAGATGAAGTGACTAAGCTCTCAGTGATATGAACACTAAGTACCCTAAGTGTGAATTTCATAAACAATTAGCAACCAGGTCTATGTCATTCCATGAAAGCTACCGAGGTGACTGTTAACATATATGGCAGTGGTGTACTGCATGGAAGTCTGAGGATATACCTTTTTTCTGTCCTAATACTCTCTAATTTTTTTTTACCTAATTCATCTTCCATAGAGAAGCCTAAAATTTGAATATACACAGGAGTTTCTGCAGATTAAACCTAAAGTTTAAAAGATAAAATGTTGCTATAAGCACACAAACAAGTCTATATTGCACCTGTTCTGTACAGGACTTTTTTTTTCTACTAATAGACGATTAAATGTAAATCCTAATGTACATTCCATTTTACATGCAATATGGATAGTTACAGTTGCTATGGAAACCTCCACTTTTGCATTTACTGATTTTAATTCTGTGACATTTGCTGACTTTAGTACAATGTAAAGTTTATAAATATAACATACAGGTTTGTAGAGCTTTCTTTAAGAATTCAATTTGCATAGCTAATTCCATCACAAATCTCTAGGTATATTAGGGGGAAAGGCATTAGACTGGTAATGGTAACTAATGGTAATCAGCAAACAACAGGCTATTTCCAGTAACAACTACTTCTATTGATCCTCACTAAATGAATGTTCCATCCATTGTACCAGCTTTTTTAGCCATTGAATCAGTGACTGTTTCTCAATGTGGAAATAGTAGGGTGTTTTTATTCATTCAAGATACCTTCAGTTCTGCTGTCTTCATTTATACTTAGCACTAACCTGGTGAGGAAAATCATGCCAGGCATAGCTGAAAATTTATGACAGGGCCACAATTTGGAGACTACTTTCAACCCAGGTTGATCATGTGACTTTTAGCTGGAGCTTTGGTGACTTTTTGCAAATCAATCTCTTCCTCAGTCTCACTCCCAATTCCAGCTGTCTTTGCATCTTTCGGCTCTAGCACAGTTCCTGTACATGAGATAAACACACACTCTCTAGCTACCGTAAACCCTTTTCTATTCCTGCCTTATTGAGATACAGAAATTGTGAGAGACTCTGTTGCAAACCATCTAAAGCTATCTGTCAATGTTTGTTGTAGATCTTGTTAAGTTATTTTCTTTTCTGTGGAGAAAGACTGCACATGCTCCGTCACACTTGTGGAAGTCAGAGGACAATCTAAGGGAATCAGTTCGTTCCTTCCACAATGTGGGTCTCAGAGCTCTCAGGAATTGAACTCAGTTCACCAGGCTTAGTAACAAGTGTATTTGACTGCTGAGCCATCTTGTTGGCCATCATCTATCAACTTATTAAAAGTAGCTACATCATTACAAGCTCCCTGAACTGACAAGCAAAGATAAAGAGGCGTGTCAACATCATAGATCCACAAAGAAACCAACGATTTTGTGAGTCTTATAAGCCCAGATTTATGTAACTATATACATGGATACAGATTATAGAAAAAAAACATGTATAAGAACAATCTAAGTGGTGGCATAAGAGTCTATGCATCCAATAAGAGGGAAAGATTTATTCAACATTGGTTGAGTCTCTCCGTTGTGCCAGACGCTGCTCGGCAATCTTGGAACACTAAAGTGTCTACTCTTATATCTGAAGATGAGAATAGTGGATAAAAGAAAACTCTAATGCCACACTTAAGACTTCCACACTTAAGACTTCTGGAGAAAAGCAAGACAGGATAACAAAGTGGCAGTGAGCTTGAGAGAATTCTGAGAGCTTTTCAACAACAAGAAGCACTGGAGAATGGGACCACTAATCGCTCAGGAGAAATAATGAGACTTAAAAAATAGCAACGAGAGTAAACATGTTTTCTTTGCTTTACAAAAAAACCAAAGCAAACCAAAAACAAGCAACAAAACAAAACGGAAAAAAAAAAGATGTTGAACAGATTGGAAATGATGAAGATGGCATCTAAGCTAAGGCTAAGTAGGAACCAAGATGGCCAAGAGGATGGGTAACAACACAACAGGTAGCTCAGCAGAGGCAGAGAGGATCTAGGGGTTTAAGAGTTGGTGGGCGTTCTGTCATGCTGCTATGGCCATTTCAAGCTGATCCTAGGAAGTAGGTGGAATGTACATCATTACACCAAAGACTGCCTGGAACTTGAAATCACAGGCAAGTGGTGCGGACATGAACAGATGGTGATGAAGCCAAGAAAATATCTTCCTTTTTTGTTCCAGCAATGTTAGAGTTTACACCACCCAGCACCCCATGGCCAAGCCATTGCCAACCAAGACTGACGTCACCTCTACCCGGACAACATCCTTTTCTTGACTTCTTTCATCTGCTTTAAGTCCTAACAAACCTTCATTCAACAGCCAGAGAAATGTGTATAAAATGGTGTTCCAATTGTGAACCCTCCTCTAAACCTGCAGCAAAAGGAGGATGTATACCCATACATTAGGATTCAAGAAAAATAACAATTTGAACTCATAGCATTGTCTACCTGGTCAGACATGACCTGACCCCAACTATGTCCTTAGCTTTACTTTGCTTCTTGATTGTCTTTGTGGTTTGAAGTAGAGATGGCTGAGCCTCCTGACATAGGGCTTTAAGGTTTGTCAGTTCTCCTTCAGAATGCCTCCTTGACACCTTATGTTATTCTTACTGCTTAAATCTTCTATGTTCTTTTTCAAAAATATATTTATTTGTTTATTTGGCTAATGTGTGTGCACATGCTCTTGGAGGCCAGAGAGCAACTCGTTTTCTCCTGCCAGTCCTTGTTGAAGCAGACTTTCTCCCTCTATATCTCCTTTATGCCATATTCTATAGAGTACCTGGCCAGAAAGCATCCAGGTGAGTCTCCTGTCTCTTCCTCCTATTCCACCATGGGCTGTTGGCATTGCAGATGCATGCAGATTACAGCTAGTTCTAGAAGCTGACTTCAGATCATCAGGCTTACATTGGAAAACTTTACCCACTGAGCCATCCTACCAGCCCTCATTTGTTCTTTAACAAGAGCTAAAACTTCACGTCTGTGAAAGATTTAGATCTGTTAGGAAGAAAAGCAGGCTAGCTAGAGAGAATGAAGACCCAACATGTCACTGGACACACAGGTCTAGGACAGGATTAGTGGTATTTGGCCGGCCCCCGCAAAGCAATCTAAAAAAATGAAGATTATTCTATACTTGAAGGCACTGCTCCCATGGTGCCCGATACTTGGACTCTCCGGCCAGCCACCCTACAATCATGTAACCCTACAGCTTCTAAACTCTTCCTGGATATATATCTATCATGGAAGACAGATATTAGGCTTATTTGCATAGAAGACAACATTTGGTTCCCACTGACTATGTTTAGGTGTCAGAGCTTTCTTCTCTGACATTCATCATTCTGTCTGGGATACTCTAGACTTTTTTTGATATTGTTGTTTTGTTGTTTGTTTGGTTTTTGTTTTGTTTTGTTTTCTTTATGGATTCTCTGTTGATGACATAGGTATGCTCCTTAAGTTCAAGGAATACACAGGGGTATGACCCTCATAATGTATACTTGGGCTCCTAGTGGAGGATGGTAGCTCCTGAGAAACATGAGATCTCTTCAGGCCTCAATTCCTTCATCAATGAAGGCAGCACTGTCTAGAAGGTCTCGGAGTTGAGTCATAAAGTTCTTCTCTGGACTCGGGAAGTCTGGATCAAGCCATAGAGCACTTCTTCCTGACTCCGAAACCCTGGGAAGATGGCACAGTCGCTTTCAGTCTTAATTTTATGGTCTAAAAGGTAGGTATCATCAGAAGCATGTGGTTCAACAAAATCAGTGATGCAAGACCACCTGGGCACAGGACTGGGCACACAGCCAGTACTCAGCTTAGCTGTATGGTAATGGTGGCTCATGCCTTTAATCCAAGCACTTGGGAGGCCAAGGCAGATGGATCTCTGAGTCCAAGGCCAGCCTGGAATACAGAGTGAGTTCCAGGACAGTCAGGGGTACTCCGAGAAACCCCGTCTTGTAAACGAACAAACAAACAAACCCAAGAATAAAAAGAAAATCTTTGTCCCTGTATTTTCCTCAGCTAGTCCCTGACCTTAGCTTTATAGAGTCATTCAAAGCTTTGGACAACCTACTTTTTCCTGGAGTTCTTAGTATCCTCTAGCTATACACCACAGGCAAGAGGGAGATTTGGATTTTTTTTTTAATTCACTATGTAATAACTTGAAGCTTCACAAAATCGCTATGGGCTATGGTCAACGCCTTGTGAAGGATTAAATTTTCTACCTATTCACAGATGATTTCTCATGGCTAGGAAAATAAAAGGGATTAATTTTGAGACATCTTAGCTTTCAAGTGGGCTTAGAGGAAGAGCCCCTTCCCGCTCTCTCCTTCACTCCAGGTTTAGATTCCAATGGGTTAAAGAATCTGGTTATAGCCATGATCAAGACATTGCTGCTTCCTGCCTCTGTCTCCTTTTGTAGCTGATCAGGGAGCTCCATTCCTCTTAATAGCATCAGATACCCAATATCATCAGCAAGTAAATGGTGCCCCAGATCAAACATACACATATCCAGACCACAATTCACGGGATGACAAGAAATCCAGATGAGTGTGGTTTTGAATGTGTCTCAGTAGCCCAGTCCTTACTGAATGCTTATTCTTGCTGCTCTCAGCAAAACCTCATGCCCATCACACTTTTATCATAGCTAAATGTCTAACTGGTTGTCTTCCCTGCTAGGCTGAGAGCATCCTGAGGACAGGTCTTCCCTGTGGTCCTTCATCCCTGAACACATAATAAAGAAAACACAGCAGCTACTGATGAATGAACAAGCCAGTATAGTTCAATCCCAGAAACGGCAGGGAGCCACTGTGAATGCTACTTCTTAAATGGTTTTAAAACCAAAGCCATAATAAGACTAACAGCAGAGTCCTTTCTTCTCTGCCTTTCTCCTGACTCAAAAAAAAACCACAGGACTAGAAACCATTTCCCATCCATTCCTTCTCCCCCCTCCCTCATCCTCTCATTATACCCAAAGTATCTGGTATCCCTTTAAGGCAGTCTCTAGAGAGTGAGTAATATTATATAGGTTTGAGCTCCTGATAAATACAATGGAGTGAATTAAGGCTGAGATTTCAGCTCCTAACTATAAATGTCTTGACATATTTTTTTTCTTTCAGACAAACGCCTGGAAATATAATAAACTATATTTTCATGTTTATTTGTTTCAAATGCAACATTTTTTTTTTCAACAGATAAATGCAAAGTTTGGAGCCCAGGAAAAAAAATAAAGGTTTAAATCACCCTCCCAGCAAGCAGTGTCTAAAACAGTAAGCACAAGAGATCATTTCAAAGCAGTTTAATGCACTTAGCCACCGGGCATTAACAGTCTTTGCAGAATAAACTAACACTACTTAATCTTATTTCCTAGTCCTGCTTCAGACGAATTTTAACCTCTCTGGAAAATCTGACGGTCCAGAGCACCCCCATGAACTCTTGTAATTGCAGAGCACAGTGCATTTTTGCACTGCTTTCATGGTGACAGGGAAAAACAAATCTCTGGGACTCTCACTAGATGCAGGTTCCAATGTGTGGTGCATGGTTCATGGTGCAGATTCCAATACGTGGTGCATGGTGCATTTGGTCTTTAGGCTTCAGCCAGCTTGAGCAAAAATGTGAGCCTCCACATACGTTGGCTCAGCAAGAGTCTCTCACTCAAGAAGGTGGGAGAAAAGCAGGCAGAGGAGACTCCTCAGGAACCCCAAAGCTCACCGTGGACCTTGATGTCATGTTTAAAGTAGCAGATTTAAAATAGAAAACAACAGTCCACCTCAGTCCCACCAAGGGCGGAAGAGAGAACCTTGGAGTTTCTCTCAGGTCTAATCCAGGGAGATCAGAGGAGGAAACAGGCACAGGAAAGGGAAAGGCCTCTCCAAGGCTACCAGCTTAGCTTAAGAAACAGAGGAAGAGATGAGAAAGATTCCAGACAGACCATCACTAAGTGAACCAAAGACTGCAAGCAGGCAGTTTACAAGGAAGAAAGATCTTGTAGGGAGGAGAGTAGATACCACCTAGATCTGAGCTTGAGCACAGTCATCTGTCTACATTGTTCTGTTCAGTGCCAGGGATGTTCTTCTCATGAGACCTCACTGGGTTTTGTGTTTTACCAACATAGAAACAGAATCTTAGACATTCAAGTTCATTCCCTGACTGTGGTAAGGCAGAGCTTGCTACGTTTCTCTTCTCCCTTAATACAGTGTCCTTTCACTACAGGACCCTTATGTCACTCTGGGTGCCAGCTGAGGAAGAATCCCCAGAAACCATATCAAGCCCTGTTGATTTCTCTCCAAATTTTCCAATTCTACTGAGAGTGAAAAGATGCAGAGCTGCAGACCCAGGACCCATTCTCCAAAATAGCTGCTGGAGGTTCCCTGCCTGGCACTGGGGACCTCAGTGGTACACAAAGACAGAGCATCACTGGGCAAATTATATAACCTTGGCTAGCAGTAATTTTACATCTTAAAAAAAAAACATGAAAATTTATCCTTTGCCTCAGATACACAAGTCTAAAAATAGCACAGCCAGCCAGCAAGTATGTATAATTTTTCTTTTGTGTATGTCTCCATCTACCAAATCCTTCCTCTTAAGAAATGAGGCAGCCAGCAGTCCTTTTTTTATAGTTACTGTGAGTGGGGATAGAGCAAATTGTTTCTCTCTGGACACACACACCTTCATTCATTCCCTTTGTCGGACAGTAGAAGCCAGTACTGACAGAATTCATATTATATGCCACAGTTTGGCTGAAGAACCAAAAGGACCATTCTCCTGAAAGATCCTTAAACAACCCTATGGAGAGGAGATGACTGATGTCCCCTTTCACAGAAGGGAAAACCAAGTCACACTGAAGGAAATCATTGTTTACCCTACCGAAGACCATTTTATCATCTCTAAAGCATAAAGAGCAGTAACAAAGTAGCAGCCTGGATGGGCATGGCAAACTCATCTGCACTCTGTCTTTCACTTTCTACCCAAATTCATTTCTTACTACCACTTTCAACAACCTCACCCTACACACATAACACACACACACACACACACACACACACACACACACACACACACACCCCACAGAGACACATTCATCTACACTCTAAGCCCTAACATAAAGCCCCACTCTTCAAACATAACATCCCCTTTCAATTCTCAATTTCTTTGCATTCATTGTTCCTTCTACCTAAAGCACCATTTTAAACACCCTTTCTGGATTGGCAGATTCTCATCCATCCTTCAAGGACTTCCTTCTCACAGGAAAAAAAACTACTGTCTCCTCACTAAGTTCCTATGAGACAGGAAGACTGTCTTCTCCATCCCTGGACCAGAAACAGCATGCACAGAAGATGGAGCTTGCACAGCAAACTGAAAAGTACAGTAATAGTAGTAACTGAAGTTAACGGTTTTATAATACAAGTGTTGTGCTAAATACTTTGTAATGCTTATCTCTGACAATCTTCATAACCCAGAGGTATAATTCTACCATCATTACCTACTACCCACGAGGACAATCAACACACGGAGAGGTGCATTGACTCACCTAAGGCTGTTTAACCACTAAGCAAAGAAATAATTTGCATGGCTTCAACAAGTTAAATACTTAATGCAAATGCCAGAGTAGGTTTGATACAACTGGCCATTTTCTTGTCATAGATACACAGAGCATGAGCTAGCTTTATAGCGTGTATATTGCCCACATAAAGACAGTGATAACTCAGAAACTAATTACAAAGTAGTAGGCTCTGGGAAATGTGCCTTTTAAAAAAGGTTGGCATTGGACATAGCTAACTAATATCAATTGCTGTCGGGACAAATAGGGGCGTGAATAAGCTAGTATCTGACTCCAAGGATCCCTTCTATCCTGTGAGAACAAGAAAACAGCACTCCATACACCTCATGACATAGCTCAATTTAGAGGCAACTCTTCCTCCTTGAAGGAAAAAGATGTCCTTCAAATAAAATCATAAATTAACCCACTACATCCAGACTAACCAGTTCTAGAGTAACACTGATTCTTAACATTAATTTCAGCTTCCTCTTTCCCAATGAATTGTGCAAAACTCTTTTGATTTATGGACCTTTGTATGAGGCTTTCTGCCTCTTCACTTAGAAATAATACAAAAGAAAGAAATGCAGGGGAAAAATAGCATCTGTCCTCAAATGTGGAGGGGAAGTCAGTTTCTCAAAAAAGACCCTGGGTTCAGGGTTTCTGAGTAGCATTAAATGGTACTGAAAAATCACACATTCAACTAATTCCTTTACACTTGCATTCCTCCATGTTGTTGGGGGAAAAGGCCGATTGCTCTGAATATCAAAGTGAATAAAAACTACAGTAAAAGGAACCAAATAATGTGTGTGTGTGTGTGTGTGTGTGTGTGTGCATATATGAGCCTGTGTTTTCAAAAACAGAATAAACAGAAGCCTGCAGAATTCAGACAACAACAATAAAACATCTTAAGAAGTCTTAAGGACATGGTAAAATGTTCATTATTTTAGTTAAAAGAGCTGAATTTACAAAGGTGCGCATGGCCTATGAGGTGGCTTACTCGGTAAAGATGTATGATAGCAAGCTTTACCGCCAGATTGGATCCCCAGGGCCCATGCCTGACTGCTGGAAGCCAGCTGCTTCCAGTTGTCCTCTCACCTCCATAAGCATGTGGTACATCTGTATATATACATAAATCAATAAAAATATGTAATACAAAAGTTAAATAGAAAAGAATGTTAAAATGTGTTCCCAAGAAAGTAAAGTTTCCATATACCTACAAATACAAATGTTGCTTTAAATCCAAAACCAAACTGGTAACAGCAATATTTGTATGGCAAAATTAAAGAGGATATACCATCTAACCATACTTGCATTTTTACAAATTCTTTACATTGACAACATATGGGTACTTTTAAAATTTTGAAAATGCATATTTTAAAGCACAAGCAATGACTTTTAAAATAAATTGGTAAAAAGCAATCTTAGATTAAAACATATGACTTATTTCTGAATTTCTTTGCATCAATAGCTTTATATTCCAGAGCAAAACTACATTTCAGGTGTTTGAAAAACAAAAAGAGAGAAAAGAAGCATGTAGCATGCAGGATGTTTTGAGATCCCAGGCCACACTGGGAGCTCAGTGCAGGCCAGTTCTAGTTTCTAAGAGTAAGTCTTGCAACACCAGATATGACTTTGAGTTGACCTTGCTATAGTCAGGGGGAAACTCTACCTGGGTCTGGACTATGTACTTCAGAATTATGACTTGGGGTCAACAACATCTATTCCAGTTTGAAAAGCTGAGGATGCAGTAACTTGAAAGCAATAGGCATTGATGAATCAGAGCCTCGAAATGCAGGTAATATGCACAGTTGCTTCATTCCAGGTCTAAGTTAGAAATTTCAGCCAGTTGCAGATTAATCATGGATAGAGCAATAGGGCATAGGGTTGGATGCTATTGTGCGTGTGCTGCCAAATGGTCTGCCTGGTTTATTGGCTTGACTTTTGCTCGTCTATACAACATTTTAGTATCAAGATACAATCCTCATGAGTTCTAAGAAGTGACCTACTTTAGGAAGCAAATTTTAAAAAGCTCTATCAGAAAGGGGAAAAGCGAGAGACACAGAGAGAGAAAGAGAGAGAGAGAGAAAGAAAAAGAGTAATCTACAAATAATTTGATATATTCCAACTATGAAATATAATTTATCTCCAGAGAGGTTGATAATAGTTGTTTATTGACACAGAACTCTTAATAAAAATCACAAGTGTGAGTGCTGGCAACATGGCTCAGTGGTTAAAAGCACTGGCCATGGTTCCAAAAGACCCAGGTTCAATTCCCAGCAGTCACATGTCAGGTCTCAACTGTGAATAACTCCAGTTCCAGCTAATGTGACACTCTCTCACACACACATAAAAATAGGCATAACAACAATGTATATAAAATAAAAATAAGTAATTTTTAAAAAAAAAATCACAAGAGCATGGTGGAAGAAGTATTGAAAGACATATGTCATGTAGCATCAACAAATTTATGTATGTAGAATTCACTACGTAAACCATTGAGGGTCGTCCACTGTGAAATTTGGGAGAAGGTAAGCACGATGTTGCAACATAAAGGAAAGCAAGGGCAGGTGTCAAAAGTACAATGAACATGATCCCTCTGTCCAGAGAGACTGCAAAGAAGAGCTTGGTACATCCCTGATGACAGTGTGAGTCTTTATTGTATGAAGGATTAAACCATAAAGTAACCTAATGTTTTGATGAAAAGGCCATTTTCAATCTAGCCACATAGAGGGTACTACTTCTGGCTTCCTGGTGCTGTCCCCGCTCCTTTGGAGTAGCCACCACAAGTTGCATATTAAGAGGTATTCCTTCTTAGAATAAATGGTCAGTCAAGGCCAGCAGGGCTGTGTTCCTCAGCCCTCTTTCGGATTGCTGCTTAGACACAGAGGCAGTGATGAAAAGAATCGTTTCGATGCTCAGTTGTCTCCACAGAGTTCTTAGATGGAGTGAACCCCAACTCCAGCATTTTCCCAAAAAGATGGAGTACACATGACCTCATATATTGGTCAACATTTAATACTTAGCCATGGGTATTCTAAGGGATAGTAACGATCTGGGCTTGGGGGAGATATGGGCACCTCACCAAGCTTCCACACGATAGTGTTTGGTTACTGTGTGATCACTACTACGCAGCAGGGAAGAGTCCTAAGAGAAAAATCACAAACATAAAGAGCACCAAAAGCACACAGCTGGGAAATGTCACAGCAAGTTCTGCTCATAAAATTGGGTGAGGACACCAAGCTGGAGTTTTGCACTGCTCAGAGCATTTAACTTACTGAACGATCAGAGAACAAGTTCATCACTGCAACCACTATAGCTCCACTTGGCACCTATTCCATGCCAGGCATGGTACACATATCTGCCATTCAATGCATTAAAAAGTCAGTCTAAGGAACCAAGGTTCAGAAAAGTCATGGAACTTCTCCACAATTTCACAGCAAGTAGGAGATAGGCACAAGACCTAAGTCTCTCTCATTGTAAACAACATTGATGCTGAGCTCTCTCTTTTCCAAGAAATGGGAAAGGGCCTGGTGGCAATAATAATAAAATAACAACAACAATAATAAAGTACCTATTATTATTGTTGTTGCTGTTGTTATTGTTTTTGTTTTTGTTATTGTTGTTATTATATCCTTTTCTTACCAGAACTTGCACACATCACAAATGCTAAGCACCAATCTGGTTGGGTTAAGCAGGCTTCCTAAACACACACCATATAGTTAGCAAATGCAGTGTTATTATAGACAGCACCATAAACTGACATAATTATCCATATTTTCTTTTGTGCAAATCACTTCAGATAAGTTCCTTGGTGGCCCTGGAAGAAAGTTCTGCAAATGCAAAAGTGATCTAGGAAATGCAATCTCTATGAGCCTTGGGTAGATCTCAAGAGAGGAAAAGGGGTGAAGGGAAGAAGGAAGGAATGAGGAGAGAGACGAAGAAGAGAGAAGGGTAGACTGGAGAAAAAATCTGTGGACATACCAAATAAGGCCTCTAGAATCACTAACAAGCATATTAATCAGAAGCCAGAAGATTCACACAGACTCCTACCACCCAGGCTCTCAGAGGTGGGTCTCTTTTCTCAGAGCATCATGTTCTATAGGCAGCAATGTCTCCCTGGCTAATCAGCTCCAATGGGAACTTCAGACAACTGCACTGTATAACATATGGCAAATACCATGTCACCCTAAACAAGAGCAAAACAATTTAATTTTCTTACCCAACATGTCGTCTACCGGCTGTGGGATAGGTAACATCCAGGTAACAGGACAACTACGTCCTTGCCCTCTTATAGTTTCTTATTCTCTGCAGGACAAGCAAAAATAGAAGGACAGCCTTCCAGTAAGTGGACCAGGCCATTGGATAACTTTATATCCAGGAGGATAAAATCAGCACAGACTTGGTGTTTTTGGTTTTGGGGTTTTGTTGTTTTGTTTTGTTTTTAAATGTGGGAATAGAAGTCTGGAGGGGTTGAGGAAGTGGGTGTGGCAGTTGACTATAATCAAAATACACTGTATTAAATTCCCAAAGAATTAGAAAACTTTGAATGTGATGATGAAGATGAAGAGGAGCAGAAGGAGCCAGCCAGTAGCAAAAGCAGCAGCAGCAAATATTAGTTTGAAAGATTCCTATAAAGCAAATGTGTGAAAAAAGTGACCAGCATGATCCATCTTGAGCGTGATTAAGGAACACCTCTCTGAGATGGGGACATTTAAACTGATCATCAAAGAAGATCCTATAGGCTGAGACCGTGGTCCTTCCTCTGTGTCTGTGTGTGTGTGTGTGTGTGTGTGTGTGTGTGTGTGTGCTCGCGTGCGCGCACGCGTGCCTGTGATATGAAATTGATCACCTGTAAAGAAGGCCATCACACAGGCAAATTCTAATCCAAATTATGTGTTTTATTAGTGATATGAGCTATTCTATAGAAAGCTGTAGCCTAGTCCTCAATAGAGGGCAAATGCTGAGATGAGACACTGAGCAACTGGGCAAATTAACAGATCCCTCTGGGAAAGGAAGGGAATAGGTAGATTGGCCTTAAAGCCAGAGTAGGCTCTTAGAAGGTTTTCCTGGGGGAGGGAAGAGCATCAAAAATATCACCTGGGCTTTCTATGGAGAAGCGATTGTAAAGTGGAGTGGGAGCAAGAAGCACAGGCCACGTGAATCCAGAAAAGAAGATGGGGATCCTAACATCACTAGGACAAGGAAGGACCCTCTTCAAAAGGCTCTGCCCACTCTCTAATCCTATGCTTTCTCTTTGTAATTGGAAGGCTGAAACTGCAAAGGAGACTGATGGAATGTGGTCCAGCTGTTATTAATGGAGAGTGTAACTGCAGATCCCCTAACAGGGTGTGGGCAACCAGGATCTGTACAGCTTTAGGAGGGTTTTACCTGTGGGTATGCATGTGCGAAGTTAGAAAGTCCAGCCCCTTGAGATTCCTGGATGTTCCTATGGGGACTTAGGCATTTTTGTCCTCTCTTCCTTATTTCTTAAGGGGAAAGCAGTATGCATGCATACCAGGCACAGCAGAGCATCAAAGGAGGAGATTCGTCTTATCTCTAGTCGGAGGCAGACATCTACTATAAAGACACTGGCCTCAAAGGTAGCCAGAGTGGGCTGCTGACTTGGAAAAGAAACTGCTTCTCCCAGGAAGAACTAGAGAGGTTAGCTATAGACACACTTGCTGCAGTTTGGGAGTGGATTGAATGGAACAAGAAGAAATTCACACATAGGAGTTGTGTCCCCTCCTGTTCTGTATTGATTATCTGCAAAGGATGCCCATGCTGTCCAAATTTGAATTCCAATTTAATCTCCTAATACTTATATTGGCTCCTCTTGCCAACTGAGAAACTGTCAAAGCTGCAATCCTGTCTTTAGTCATTCTGCTACTATTTAAATTAACCCAGAGTCAGGCCTGGTGGCTCATGCTTATAATCCCAGCACCAAGGAAGCTGAAACAGGAAAACTGATCCAAGTTCAGTGTCAGACCAGGCTGGACTACGTAAAGAGTATAATGTTACCCAGAGCTAGACATTAGAATATCGTTCTCTAAAACACAGCAAACAAACAAGAAAAGACAACCCAAACATCAGCATTAACAGTTAACCATAGCTATCTAGACAGTTATCTAAACAGAAAAGGAGATAAATGTTAAGAAAACTATGAATATATATTTAAATAAAACTACCAGGTGGCCGGCCATGCATAAGAGTCTACAGTTCCAGAGACCTTTCTGGTAAAATGAACACATCACGTATTTTTCTATAGGACACATGATTCAGGATCTTTCCCACCCACCCACCTGTGTTAGTCTCCATCCTGGTCTTTCAGACAGTTTCTTAGAATCCTGTTCTGCCTGGCCATGGTGATTATCATCTTTAATTGAAGCACTCAGGAGCACAAGCACAAGCAGAGGCAGGAGGACTTCTACAAGTTCAAGGCCAGCCTGGTCTACAAAGCAATTTCTAGGACAGCCAAGGCTACTCAGAGAGAACAAAAACACACAGAAGAATCTTCCTCTGTACCAATTCAGATCAGTCATGTATATCTAATACCTGGGAGCAACTCCCTAAGCTCCTTTGGAAAGTCTACTAGGTCCTGGGACAAAGCAACAACAATAAAAATGTTTGTAGAGGTGAAACAAGACTCCTGCTGGTAGAACCTACTTCTAGAGACATCAGAGAGGAAAGAACTCTGAAGGTGAGTGGCAGTAACATGCATCACCTAAGACAAATGATCTGATCATCTCTACCCAGTTTACCTCTCAGCAGAAATACAGCAGGTTGTACGTGCCCCCCAAGGACTACCCTCAACAATAGTAACAATCATTCCAGCTGCCTTTCAGGATAGCCTTCCCTAGGCAGAAGACACCCACAATACACTGCCACAAATCCATCAATGGTGTCTCTAAGTCTCCTTCCGTCACCCAATCACAAGCTTCTACAGAACAGAAAAGGTTTCAGTCCTCTCTGTGGTCAGATCCTGATGTCTTCACTGCCTGAAGGGTGAGAACTCTTGAAGGAATAAGTGAATTTTAAGTATTGAGACTTGCCTGTGTTCTGATGGACGCTGCCAGAATCTACATTAAAAGACAAATAACTCTAGGTTCAAATAAATGAATAATAAAAAAAAAAATACCGTGTCATAGCCACAATATAGCAGGGGGACATAGTTTGGATGGCAGTTAAACATTTCCTTAATGCTGTGCGTTTTGATATTTGAAAAAGATGGTACTTTGATCGCTTCTTATTTTGAAGCCTACCAGCTCAATCTACATTTAAAAGTTTGTGAACGCAGCCCTTAGCCACTTACAAAGGGGATGTTTGTAGCTGTTTCTTTTATATTTTGTTTGCTTACTCCCTGAAAGGGGTGCTCTGCTCTCATTGTGGAAAAAAAAAAATAAGTTAATGGGGATGCTAGCAGTAAGAGGAGACTTGTAGCAATTCTCTCCACACAATTTAAATCAATTTCTTTCTGAAACACAAACAAAACAGTAACTGCTCAAAAATCTGCATTATGTTTAAAATCGACTTCATAAATGTGTGTTGATTTCGCCTGATAAGAATCTGCGTTGCATGAGAGTTGAAAGATATTTTTTTCTTCGGTTTTCTTTCCTCTTGGCTTCCTAAGAATTGTTAGTTTGCAGCAATTTTTAATTAAAAACAGTTCCCATAGTAAGAGAATGGGGTGGGGTGGGGGAACCTCAGGAGAAGGGAACTGTGTTCACAAGCCCTGGAGTTTGTTTTCTGAAGCCATGAAGGCGGCTTGAAAAACAAGGAGTTTGGAAGTTCCCGTTTTTTAAAAGCTTCACTGTTGGTTTCATTTAACATTTTCAAAATAGCTGCTCTTGCTAATACCTGCCCCTCCCCCAGTCCTCCCCAACCCTTTCAGAAAGCCATGGGCAGCTCTTCCACTGAACATTGAAAAGTCTTTCACATAATGTAGCTCAGGGTACTGGCAAGTTTTCCTTCTGAATCCCTAGGGGGAGAGATCACCTAAGTATAGTACAAAACACTTTCCTTCTTTTCTACCTATCCAAAGTAGCTAACCTGCTTGAGTCCATGTTCCACGGGAACCAAGAAGGGTAGTGAGCTTTTCCGTGAATATACATGATGCTACAAGCTGGAACTCGGAACTGAGTATATACAAATGGAGCCGAAATAAAAGAGGGCAAAGCACACACACACTCTCACCCATCCCTAGGGCGGTTTAGAATTAAGCTGAGGAAGGGTGAAAAAAAAAACAGTCGATTTAAATTTTAAGGTCTTCAAACATTTTGAAGCCTTCCTATTAAATGGTATAAAACTAAAGACTATAATTAGACTAAAACCCTCCTGTGAACTGCTTTCTATAGTAGTCACAGTTTTCTCATTCGCAATAGGATGTATACAGTAGATAAAAGAAGAAAAATTCAAAACATAAGGACACTGCAGGTTACTGCTGTTTTATGTAATTTTATTAAAATTAGTGCAGTGATGATGTGGGAAAAAATAGAATTCAAAACATTTTCTTTGAACTGGAAGCATTCTTGGTCATTGGCTTTGAAGAAATAAGACACTGAGAACTTATCTGCAGTAACAAAGAATTGTGTAAGTCAGTTTGATGAACTGACTTAAATTCTACAGTAATCCAACATTAGTCAATCTCTCCTCTCAAATTCGTATTCACCAAGACTCTCAGACAGCACACCTACATTTTTCTTTCACGGTGTAGACCTCAGGATTTTTTTTTTTTTTTTAATGGCTGTTTTTTGTTTTGTTGTAGCTTTTCACAGACCAAATCCTGAAGTCTCTAGAAGATATTTTTATGTCCTATCAGCTTGGTGGGTGGGGGTGAGGCGGGGACTTCACACATTTACCCAAATCAACTAAGGTGTTAATGTTGTGAAGAGATTTTACTTCCTAGAACAGGCATCTGCATTTAAAAGAGATTTGAATATTTGTTATCTGCTTTTTAATGGGTTCATATTCCTTTCCAAAGAAGTTAGGTCACTGGCTCTTAAACTCTTGTTTTTCCACAAAGATTAGAGAGCTAAATGGCCTCATGATAATAAAATAAATGAGGGGGGGAGAGAGTTTTCAGAGGCAGGTGCCCCACAGCAACTTTAGCTCCGTGGGGGGTACCAGGCCCCTCACAGATGCAGAGCTGTCATTGAGATTCCAATGGCAAGGAGTTCGGGAGTCCTCTGTAACCTCCCCCAACCCCCTTTATCTCCAGGAATCCCAGGTTTGCTAGTCAGAAAATGTTAATTGAAAACCTACTTATTCCAGGAATGGTTTACTCTCTTGGCGCCAGCTGTGCCAAGCCTGCCAGGACCTAGGTTTGCAAGTTTTCTCCAGAAACAGCTGATTCTTTCACTACCATTTGTAAGTTTAAACTAAATACCACCCACAGAACACAATGTCTGCAGTCCTTACTGTTTCTTAATACTTACTTTCTCATATGGCAAACCATGTTGAGTTTTCAGATTCAAGGAATATGGCAGGAGACTTGCAGGTGAGGAAATCCAGACTTCACATTCACTAGTTAGTTACAGGACCAAGCTAGAAATAGTATTAACTCCCAACCCAGTGCTCCTTAAACCAGTACAACCCAGTGTTTGGAGGATATTGACTTAATTAGAAGAAATGGCCATGGATGAATATCCCTGGGGTCAATCACACAAGGGCAGTGAGTGACGTCATGGCTCTGCAGTAATTTATTACCTTTTGTTTTTAAAAGAGAGAGGTCTTTAGAATTACTCGTCGTAATTTCTTCTTAGCTGAGTACTTGTTCCAAAGAGAATACAAAGTTGAAAGAAAGAGAGAGAGAGAGAGAGAGAGAGAGAATCAGGAGGTAATAAAATAATAGTATATCGTGCACATAACAGTGAGAAGAAAAAGACTGAGTGTGAGAGAATGGTTATGATTGTAGGCATTGACTAAATAGTAAAGGTGACGGCTCAACAACCCATTCAATTTTATGTGTGAACAGATGGATCAGTCTTGCAGTATATGGTGACTGTAACCAGTTTCTATTCAGGTTGCCTTATTTTTTTTTAAAAAGGGACCACGTGTAAAGCTACCTGTAACTTTTTGTGCAAAGTTATATTTTCCTTTAAGTACACATTATTATCAAATTTTAATATTTAATGTGAATATATATATGTATGTATGTATATATATACACACACATATATACATACATATATATATATGTAGAAGCAATTAATAATTACTGTCCTTTCTTTCAATGCTATGAAAATATATTTCTTGGGCTGAGACAAAGGTGTCAATGTAATTATGTATATAATTACTTTTGAAAGACTTAATAAGAGGGTACATGTATGGAGGTTGTTCCAGAAAACACTGAAAATTAGCTCACAGTACTTTGATGTCAGGAAAAGTTAAAAACTCAAAGATTTGTCAAAGCAAGCTCGCCTTTCCTGGTTCTTCAGCTCTAGTCAGAACAAAATCTTGCAGTCATACCCTGTAATCTAAAAGTTGGAAGTTCTTGGATTTAGCTCTCAAGAAAGATTAATGTGTCATTTTGGAAAAGCATACTCCTGGTGGGTCACTTTCCAAACATCTCAAACATGAAACAGTGGGGAATCTATTCCATCTTAGGGATTTGTATGGGGACCAGGATGGATGGGAGGTCTCCCAGCTCAAAGCTAGCTGCCCAGGGTTGTGGGAGGGTTCAGAGGCACCCAGAACCCAAGAATAGCTACCCTGCTTTAACCAGCAGGAGGATTGGAAGGCACTATCCACAAAACCGTAACAACTTTATAACATGCAAGAAGTACACAGGTTGTCTTTCAATCCTGTGTTCAGGAATTAATCTATCGCAGCCTATGGTCTCTATTATTATTGTTGTTGTTGTTGTTATTTAGAAATAGTCATATTTAGCAAACAGGCTTTTAAATTGTATTTAGTTTTATTTTTTATTTTGTGACTTTTTATGATTCCTTGCGACCGTTTTTTTTTTTTTTAATTGAACATTTTATTACTATTACTGGGTACCTCAATTGTAAGACATTCCCAGTCTTCCCAATTCTGAAAGTAGGCTCTGCCACTGATAGCTTAGACAGACACTGAGGATTCCAACACACTGTTACAAAGATTGTAAGAGAAGATACAAGCTGTCACACACACATATAAAGCAGCACACCACAGGCACATGCACACACAAACACACACAGACACACATACACACGCACACAATCCTGTTTACTGCCAAGAACTCAGCACTCTAAACGCAAGAGTTTACACTATACAGGAGCTTCTGGCTTCTAGAAAGAGGCAAAGTGCCAGCAATTATATTTAACATCCATGGTGCATTAACATATAAAGAAAGTAGCAGTGATAAAGACAGCCAGGCTTTAAAAAACCAAAAACCAAAAACAAACAAACAAACAAACAAAAAAAACCCTACAAGGTCTTGTCCAGCAGCTAGCCAATCAGAAAGCAGGTCACATCATCTTGTTAGCCCTATTCAATACACTAAACATCAGGAATTCTCTATGGCTCTGAAGACAATTCCAAGCAAGTGTGTTTTATTTTATCATGCAAACTAAATCAAATCCTTTCTCAGAGTTAAAAGTCGATCTTCAATCTAAATACCCACCAAAGCTATTCCCCCAACACCTCTAGGGCAAGACTCCTATGGGTATTTGTACTATGCAGAGAAAACTCAATTCCCAGAGACTTCTATTTCTTCAAGAGACTTGGACAAACCTACAGTAAACACTTCAACACCAAGTCCCAACTTACAGGCAGATGAGCACCCAGCAGCAGCATGCTTTGCCACTCAGCCAGCCCAGAGAAAAATTAAATATTTAAATTGTGAAAGAGGAGTCTGGAGTTATGCATTTGGAAAGTTCTGAAGAAGTCCCGGACTGGTTCTCTGCCTGAGAGGCTCAGTCTCCCACTCTCTGGAGATCCCAAATGCACTGAACTGTTCCTGGCTTGAATGGAGACCTAATTTCTGTCCCAAGGGAGAGTCTTGGGAGGCACAACCACCAGAGAGACGAGAAGGAATAGAACCCCACTTCCTTCAGTCAACCTGTTTCTGAATTTAACACAGAAACAGGCAAGCGTGTGTGTTTCCCGACCCCACCTCCAGGGAGTTCTGAAAAGTACACAAGGCTCCTCTCTTGTCCTTTTACCTCAATTATAGTCACTTTGAAAAAGTAAGTTCAGGTCAAACCAGACTTCTTCTGAAACTTGTGAATATATCTATATATTACACAGACACACACACACACACACACACACACACACACACACACACATGCACACAGACACACACACACACATCACAGACAGAGACATGCACAAAATCTCTTGCAATTTATATCTCAACAAACAGGACCATCTCTAAGCCTGTAAACATCAGAGTTCTGAGAAACCTGCATTTCTAGAGACTCTGCATGTGAACCAAGTGCTGGCTTGTCTATTTCCAGATTCTAAGATTCCGGTAGAAACTGTCCCCAGCTCCAAGAGTTACTGTCGCTGGAAACCCAGCATTCAAACTCGTGGGTTCATCCTACTGTGCTTATTTCTACCTACGTGGTAGTAGCTGGTGGGACACTTCCCACGGAATTCAGCTAAGAACCCCAGGAAAAGCCCATGCACAGTTTTAAGAAAAAAAAAATCCACAAACACACGCCAAGGTTGAAGAACTTACCTCTGTACGAGACTGCAGTCTCTTGTTCATCTCATAGATTCGGTACTCTGGCTGTACCATGTATGGTGTATGTCTCCTATAAAATGGGCCGAAAGGAGAAGAATAGAAGGGGTCATGTGGTGTGCTGGACATCTTGCCTGCTTGTCGAAAATCAAGCTTATTAGAGTATCAGGAACGTCCATGCAGAGCACATGGGCTGTGTTCTTCACAGTACAAAGTAGACGCACGCACACTCGCTCACACACACACAGAGGCAGGCAGGCAGGCTGAGCACACTGGCTGGGAAGTGCTGTGGGAGCCCTCTATAGCGAGAGAGGAGAGGGAACGAGGAGGGAGGGAGGGAGGGAGCGCGGGAGGGGAGGGAGCACTGGAGCTCTGAGAGGGAGAGCGGAGGTTGGAGGTTGGGAGGGAGGAAGGGAGGGAAGGAAAGAGGGAGGGAGAAGGGGGAGAGGGAGTGGAGAGAGAGAGAGAGAGAGAGAGAGAGAGAGAGAGA
>JANHMN010000007.1:41588056-41633757 GCA_030674055.1 Rhabdomys pumilio | reverse complement strand
AGAGAGAGAGAGAGAGAGAGAGAGAGAGAGAGAGAGAGGAGAGCTGGATAGCTAGAGGCTCCAACTGCTTGTTTTTAAAGAAGCAGTTGGTGAAGAGGTCATTTCCTGTCCACACAGTAGACTAGTTCAAAAATATAATTCTCCTCATAGTCTGACAAGAGGTCTAAGGCTGAGTTTTAATTTTTTCTCCCTCTAGCCAAGACCTTGCAAGCCTGATTGCTAAGCTTGTTAGCACAGAGGTGGGTTCACCCACTGCCTGAGTCTCTCGCCCCCGACAGCCACACTGTTGTATCAGAAATGGGATGACTCCCAAACACAACACCTCTGGCACTCTGGTCCCTCTGATTTGGGGTTGATGATTCACTCCCTTGGGAAGATTGCTCTGCGCCCTCGTCTCCCGACAGAGTTTTGGCGGTACCTGCTGTACTTCGGATAGGGACCAGAGCTGTATCTTACCATTCCCCTCCCCCTGCCTTCCAAACTACTAAGATGCCCAGCCCCCTCCCTGTCCTCCCCCAAAGGGCTTGACACCCTTTTGAAGATGGTTTAAGGGGGGCTACATTCAGCTTACCTGCACAGTCTCAGGTAAAAACAGTATCACCCTGATCTGAATGTGGAGCCATCTAAAATCCATCCAAGAGGCAATGGGCTTTTATTTCTAAGAAATATTTCTAAGAGAAGAAGAGAATCCAAAAAAAGCAGACTGCTCAGTAAGATATAAAAAGGAAAGGAGAAAGCACCCCACAAAAGTGACCATGGAAAATTCAGTTGAATAAGAAATTGCAGATAATTAAATTTATTGCCCCCCAAGTAACATGCCCAACTCTGATGGGGACAAGATCTTTGCTTCCTTCCAAGAGTGGCCAAGTCTATAAATCTTAATTGTGGTATATGACAACTAGAAGAAACCCCAAATAGCCCATGGGAGGGGAGAATTGCTGCAAAGAATTAGGGAATCTAGGAAGGAACTGATTGCACTGGTCCCAGGCTTACCCAGATACAGGACACTTAAACAAAGCCAAGCCCCAGAAAATGCAATGCAAGAGTTCACACCTAGCTAAGTCAGCAGCTTTAAGGGGGAAAGGAGGCAGAGACCACAGAAAAACAAAATGAATGTAAGGCCTGGATGCAAATGCATGCAAATGAGACATTTCTTCTTTTTAATAAGCAGATTAATTAACTTTCTGCCCCCAGTCATGGCTTGGGGTATTTTAGAGTCACTAGCCAACAGGGGAATAGGTGCTGTTAATTCTTCAGTTTACATTCAGGAGTAAAAATGTTCCCAAGTTGCTGTCTTGATCAGTCTTGTCTCCCACCTGCAAGAACCGTTTTTTTCAGAGTCCACCCCAAACTTTCAGCGGTGCAGCCCAACACAGTCATGTCACTTGCCAGGATGGGATTAGAGGAGCTATTACTCTTAGGCTGCAGAGAACATGTGTCTGGAGACCCCAAGGCAGGCCAGTATGCTGGGTTTCAGGTTTCATTACAAATCCAAAAGCTGGGCCAAATTTGCTGCAAGGTTTGTCAAAACACACAACCTCCTAAAGACGAGATTTCAAACAAATTCCTTGTGATTTATGTTTCAGTATGGCGGCCATTGCAGAAGCCAACAGTTCCTTGTGCATAAACTCCCCTAGTAAAGACATTTCTAGAGCTCAGTGCCTGCCTGAGTTTGTATTTACCTCTTCATGTCAGAGCTAGAGTCGAAGGAGCTTCTAGGCAGCTGTGTGCAGCCCAGGAATGATGAAACCCCTCAGAGGGAGAGCTGTGCAAGATTCCAGCAAGCTTTACCCTGGGGTTGCCCTTGCAAAGCACTCCAAGTTATCACTGGAAATATTTGTTGTTGGTCCCTAAAATTTCCACGTGTAACTTTCCAAGGCTTGCTCCTGTTCCGTGAATTTGCATCTTTGTGCCTTCAAGAGACTCCAAACTGGTCTTCTGCTCACAGATTTACAGTGATCTTATTGTTTGCAATCATCCTTTCTCCAGTCAGAATGCTCAGCATACAAAACGGAAACTGACCATATTCTACGCTTTTAGCAAAAAAGCATCACCAGTAGAAAAATGTCTGAGTTCTCTACATTCATGCTACAAGGGCACTTGAGGCTTAAGAAGACCTTGGGTTCTCACTCATTCATTCATTCATTCATTCATTCATCATTTATCTATTTGCAATCTTTTCTCTTTCATTTACAAGAAAATAATCTTTCCTTCATGTGTGACACATTTATGTTTTTGTCCCTTCTTTACCTATGAATACCCATTCATCATTCTCCTCAGTTAAATTATTGTCTTATGCATTAACCTTTAAAATTTATTTACTGTTGCTGTATGTTGGAAGGAGGGGCATATGGAAGTCAGAGGACAACTTTGAGGAGACTATTCTCTCCTTCCACATTTAGATGAAATCTGGGAGCCTATCTCAAGGTTTCTGAGGCCAGTACCTTTACCACAGAGCCACCTCATTGCCCCACAGACTAACCTTTCCTAATTCATCATACTTAATCCTGTTGATTTCCACAGTAGACAGAGATATCTCCAGAACCTCCCTCAGATATTACCCCTGCTGTGGAGACAGTGATATTGAATAATTTATAAGAACTCTGTCACCTATATGCTCAAGCAAAGTTATGGTTATTGGGGTACCTGTTTTTAGTTTAGGAGCTACAGAGCACAGGCAGGTCAAAGCTGGCACAGCAGAAAGGCTACCCTATTTAGCCACTAGGAGGAAGACACCTCAGAGAAGAGTTGGTCAACACCAGAAAGAAGCATCATTTCAAGTTGTGCGTGCTGTGATGGGAAAAAGGTAAAGTGAGAGATAAAAGAATAATTCCCCCTTTGGGTCAGCTGTGAACTTTCTATATTCTTTCCTTTGAGAACTTCCACATGGAAAGTAACACTTGCTGCCTGTGGTTAGGGCTTACTGCAGCCAGAGTCTGTGCTGAAGACTGAACTCAGAATAAGAGTATTGTCAGTTATTTTCACAGTAGCTCTATGGGGCTAATTTCTTTACTATCCCCATATTACAGATATAGAAACTGAGGCTGCAGGAGATTAAGAAAGTTCTCCAGGGACGTGTAGTGAGGATGTATTAGAGACAAGGTTCACATATCCTTTGCCAGACTGGTCTTCAGCATTTCCTCATCCTGAGAGCGCCTAGTGGCCATTGAAGGTGCCTAAGGGGTATGAACTATTGAAATGTGGAAAGAAGTAGAAGGGCAAGGAGGCTCTTGGCCTGGATTTTATTCTTTATCCTGTACATTCTCGTACTCTGCAGTCTCCCTTCTCATTCTAGATTTTTCTCTCCGAAGCCTGGTCTAGCCCTCCCCATCAGCGGCATTGTCAACAGTCTCCAGCCCCTGCTGAGTTCTGACTTTGCAACATCAGCTTTCTGCTTGCCTCTGTCCTGTCTTCTTTCTCTGCTGCTCCAGAGATCAGCTTTGAGTCTTCTCCTTCTGGCCCACAAGTAAAGGAAATCAAGTGCTTATCAGCTCGTTAATGCAAAAAGGGAAATTCAACGTGCTGGGGTCAGTATACCATCAAAGAACGATCAAGTAGAAATCCAGGTGACTATGCCATGGCCCTGGACAGCTACGCCATGCCTATCTACATATTTTTTCATTTTGAACATTGACTATGTACCCTAAGCGTCCACCCTGCTGTTTCAGCTCAGAACCTAAGTTGAAACCAAGTTCTGTGCATTTACTGCACAGAATGCTTGTTTCACTTTCCCTGCAGCAGATTCAAATGGGAAGGATTTCACCAAGCCCAGTTCTCATCTTTATAGTCCCTTGGAAAACCAGCTATTGGCCCCATGCTGACGTTAAGGCAGCTGGATCTTCCCTGCCCTCCTGAGGATCTTCACCATTCAAGGTCCCATCTTTGACCTTGACTGGTTCTTTTTCCCTTTCATTGACATCCTTGACAGTTTCTTCTACTCAGGTTCATTTGCTTCAGAAAACCACTTTCCTCACCATCTTGGGGTTCACTCTCTGTCCTTCCTCCTCGCCAGTGCCCATGCCTTAATCGGTCAGTCTGCCTTTCATTCAACACCCCTTTGGCTAATTGGTAAGTGCAAGTTCGAGGTGCAGCCATGATGTGCTGAAAGGGAAAGACTTATAAACATCTGCTTTCATGTTACTAAACATGGAGCCGGCATCTAGACCAGGGGATCATGGAGATATTATTCTTCAACTCTGGGTTCTTTACAGTGGGAAAGCAGGCAGGAATACAGTTCTCAAGGACAAACTTTGGATTGTCCAGCCAGCCTTGAATTGTGAAGTCTACGTTCTGCTGTATGGCCATGAAACTGAATCTCTCTGTGCTTTGGTGATTTTGTTTGTAAAGTTGGCATCAATAACAATCCTGTCTTTCTTATAAAGATGGCATAAGCTAATAAATGTGAGTTGATCACAGTCATCTGACTTTCACTGTGTGGTTGTGATCTTTAATATTTTGTTAGAAGAGTCTACAAGAATGAACTGATCTCAAAAATGAAGGTAAATTGACAACATGGAGTTTAGAGAAGAGGCTGGAATGGCTAATGGGTGGTTGTAGAGATCAGAAAAAAACAAAAAAACAAACAAAACAAAACAAACAAACAAAAAAAACCTCCAAGGTATCATCAGATTTACAAATGAGAATGACTAGGAATGCATTCAACTGCATAAACCAAAGAAGGATTCACCATGGAGATACCACTTTTTATCCTCCTGAGGATCTTTTAGAGGGACAAGGCAGAAGGACTGAGAAATACCACAGCAAGTGGAAGAGATGCCATGCAAATGAACATATCTGACATCAAAGATGACAAGGAACTTGTAAGAGGTAGAAACCGTAAAAAGGTGTCTCTTTATTTCTAACTGAGCATGAAGTAGGGAGGGAGGTAGAGGAGTGAGAGTGGAGGAGAAGAGGTGGAAATATAGTACCCGGATATAAAACTTGCAACTGTAAATTACAAAAAAAAAAATATATTATGTTAAAAAAAGATGAAGCCAATGTAGAGTACCATCCACACCATTTAAGGAGATTTGCACATTGTTACTTAGATGCTGAATAGCTGCTGTACATCAGTATTCTCCAACAGAAGTAGTAAGTGCTAAAGGGAGGCTTGTTACGTTAGCTTCCACAGTGTGGTACAGGCAGTCCAACAATGGCTGCCTCGTACCAAACCGATGGAAAACTTGGTATTTGTGCATTCTGTGAGGCTGCATGCCTCACCTCTCCCAATATGAAGCTCCAGGCCTAGAGGACTCCTAGAGAACTACTAGTCTTCAGCCCATGCTGGAAGTCTGAAAAAGCTGATTCTTCTATCAGCAAGAGAATCAAAAGCAACAACAATGGAGTGGATGAATGTTTCAGCAAGAGTGAAGGTCAAGATGATGCAGGAATGGGGAGCTTCCCTTCTTCCAGCTACCAGAGGATGCTGCTCACATTCAGAGTGGGTGTTCCCATAGCAATTAGGACATACCATAGGCTAACTTGATATAGACAATTCCTCAAGCTGGCCATTAAATTAACCATCACAGTACAGAAAGACGACGCAATTATTTTGCTCAGGTAACTTGACTAATAGATGATGCAGGAATGGTAGATTGAACTCAGACAAGACTCAAGAACTAAACTAGTGGTAGGATGCTGATTTCTTCCACCAATAGAATACCCAGCATGCATCCAAATCTTCTCTGTGGTAATGAATCTTAATAGTCAGCTCCACACATTTACAGTCACTATGGAAACACTTCTGGATATGTCTAAAGGGTGTCTCCAAAAAGGTTACCTGAAAAGGAAAGGCCCACCCCAGTTTGAAAGGAGAATTCCTGGACTGAATTGAAGGAGAAAAGGCCCTGCACAGAGTATTCGTCACTTTCCATGGCTGCAGGTGCAATGTGGCCAGCCACCTTATAGTCTACCTGCCAAGATTTTTCTTCGACAAAGCATATATATGCAAGCTTATCTCATAATCCAAACAAGCCAACCTTTTTTTAAGTTTATTTTTGGAGGTTGTTTATGTCTTTATTTGTTGTTTTTGTTGTTGTTGTTGTTTGTTTTGATTGATTTTTTGTTTTGTTTTGTTTTGTTTTGGTTTGGTTTGGTTTGGGTTTTTTGACATGTATTTCATCAGGAAAAGTAAGTAATGTCTTCTCTCAGAACATGAACTGGAGATGGAAGCTTCAGATGTTCCCTCATTGCTTCTGGATGATGTCTGTTAAAAGGCTCTGTGGCTCTATAGATTCTAAAAGTAGTTTTTACAACAGCATCACTGGTTGCTCAGCAGCCAATGGAAATGCACTGTCCATCTGGAACTTAAGGAGGGAGTTGCTGGTTCACAGTCAAAGAGTTTGGAACTCTCCCAGCCCTGAAGCTAAAGAAGAGTTGCCTATCATTTCCTATGGTGGTCACAACTGCTCTCTAATGTTGTCTTGACCAAAAAGAAATCTAACAAATGTTTGCAATGAGTAGGAAAGACCATCATCAGTGAAAATAGTTCAGTTCCTAGAATCTGGCAGCCAAATCCAAACCTAGACTAGCCTGGACTATTGAACAAAGAGTTAACTTTCAATAGACTGAATATCTGTGACGTGTCTCTTCTTTCTAACTTAACGAGTGAGCTAGCTGGGCCTCCTCTCTCTCTCTCTCTGACTCCATGACATCTGTCCCTCTTCTTTTTTTAATCACATTGGTTCGGCATCTTCCTGTCCCCACTCGATCTGCTTCCCACACATCTGTGCCACTTCACATTTGGGGTGCACTGACCTCCTTCCTCTCTGCTCTATACCCATGTATCTTCTCATGGCTTCTGATATGACTAGTTTTCCCACTGTAATAAGCTGTTCTCACTTCGAGACACTTCCCCTTTGGAGAGGACATCCATGGCCAAATTATCTTAGCAACCTACTCATGTTCCATCTCACCCCATCCACATTGCTGCTTTTGGTATTAACATCTGTCCTTGCTCTTATGCACAGCCATATGGACTGAAGCTCCCACACGGGCTGATAATGGGTTGGCTTTATACATACTTAGTGTTCCTTAAACTCAACATGAGCTTGGTATGTGTGGATGATCAGTATAGTTTGGTACATTAAATGGTTGAAGGTTTACCAGAATGAAATGTAGGAGTTGTCTTAACAAATTACAATCCTAATCCAGGGCCATGCTACCATGTAGCAGGGATGCCTAAAAATTCTTATTTAACTATTTCACTTACTTGTGACAGATAGATTAATTGGATGCTTATTTCAAGTTGGGTGTGATGTTATCTCCTGAGCACAAAAAAATGTCAAATTTGATTACTTGAAGGTCACCCTGGGCAAGGGAGAAAATTCAGTGAGTGAGAGAGAGAGAGCGCCTGTTGCCAAGACTGAGGGTATTGTTTAGTTCAACATTTGACCTCAGATGGTAGAAGAGAGAATCCATTTCTGTATGTTGCCCTCTACTCTATAAATTAACCTTGTAGCACATGCATATCTACACACAAAATAATAAGTAGATAGTTTTTTAAAGTCATGAAGAGAGCAGAAGACTGGGTGAAGGTGATTTTTGTGTAAAGCTGTCAACATTAATTAAAGCCCAGGAATCCATGTAAAGTGGAGACTCCAGAAGCTTGTCTTCTGTCCTCTGTTCTCCATACATGGTATGTGTGCCTGTACACAGACATCAAACACACGCATGCACATGCACACAAACACATACATACATACATACATACATAAATACATACATACATACATACATACAATTAAATTAAGATCTCTGTCCAGGATCCATTTCCTTTAAGCACTGTTTGCCATGGAAGTCCTTCGAAATCCCAAAAGATCTCAGAGCTGCTACTAGACTGATGTAATCTACTTCTGACTTATGGACATATGGCCAGTGCCAAAGCCATTCTTGGTCCAGCATTGTCCCCCTTTCACTGTATTAATAAGGTTAAGTCTGTTACCTTCAGTCTCTTTGTAAAAATACAGATGTCGTATGCATTTCATACAGAAATCAGGGATAATAGTTTCTTGTCCATGGTGATAAGTAGTTCTTATAAAGTGTCAGACACTTTTCTAAGCACTTTATAAATATTAACTCACAGAATCTTTTTTTTAAATCCCACAAGAAAGAGAGAGAGAGAGAGAGAGAGAGAGAGAGAGAGAGAGAGAGAGAGAGAGAGAGAGAGTTACTGTTTCTATTTTCAAGATTAGGAAACCTTACCTTACCACAGAAGGTTAGGGGACCTGTCTGAGGTTACACAGGAAATCATAGGTGGACTGAAAAGTGAGTCTGAACAGGCTAGCTTCTTTCTATTTCATGCTGTCAATCCAGACAGTCCACAGCCTGTGTCTGTATCCATGACCAATTGTGAGCTGCTAGGAAATGGGTCTGTGCAAGTACATGGTTACCAGATATCCAACCCACCTCATTCAAAAGGGAAGAAAGCATGTAGCAAGAGAATAAAAACACTGCTTTACTCAAGACTCTTGTTTTTAATTAAAAAATAAAATAAGATAAATAAAAATAAAAATAAATTGTTCCAAGTGTCCTAAACAAAAAGGACTGAAGAGATTTGCTAACATAATTGGAAAAGTCAAAAGCATTTGGATTCAGGTACAGGAGGATCCAAGGGCCCATGTTCTAGAGTCTTGGACCCTATGGCTGTATTGTTAGCCTTTCTACACTTTGGCAGCCTTTGTCCTTGCAGTAACTGGGAGCATCGATAGAATTACAGATTCCTGATTTAGCAGCAAAAAGAGATGTTTTCTCTGCAGATTTCGACAAAAACCTCATCTTGGTGTCTCACTGACTAGTGTGGACATAGCCTACACATAAGCCAGTCTCTATGAACAAGGGAGTAGGCAGTCCTGAGTCACATATGTACTCTTTCAGCCAAAAGCAGAGTGGGCCTTCCTATGTCCAATATCTACAGAAATGGTGAGTCCTCTTTTATAGAAAGTGAGTATGAGGTTAATCATAACTTCCCCCTCCTTCACCTATGAATGTGTTTCTTCATAAACAAGGACTGTGTGGGTCTTGGTACAATGAGTTCACACTGAACTAGGGTGGATGCTCAGGCTAACAACACAGATAAGAGGGAAGGAGACAGAATTAAAGTGATGCTGCTCCCAGACAAGGAATTCTAGGAACTGCAAGCACCTTCCATGGTGAAAGCCATGAAAGAACTCCTCTTTAGAGTGTCGGAAGAGCCCTGCAGTTACATGGCAGCATTAAAAAAAAAAAAATCTCTGAAGAAGCAAGCTACCCAGAGTGTGGTACTTGCTTAAAATAGAGAAGGTCCATGTAAAATCTGAAATCCAGGCACAAAGTGGCTCACAGTTCAAAGTAGCACAGCTGGGGGAAGATCATGAGACCCTGCTTGTCTCTTCCTATAATAATAAGGGTATATATAATAGCAAGAAGAGCATCAGAACAGGTGAGATGGCTCCATGGGTAAAGACTCCTGCTATGTATGAGTCTGCTGACCTGAATTTGATTCCTAGGACCCACATGATAGGAGAGAACTAACTCCACCCACTGTTCTCTGACCTCTACATGCCTCTTGTGGGACATGTCCACCCACACACAAACACACACTACATATTTTTTTTTTTTTTGGATGAACACAATTTACTGTCTGCCTGTTTGATGCCATACAAATGTAAAATCTGAGACTTTATATGAAATTATATTTTAGAAGTCTCCCAAAAGCTCTGTTGAGTGTGGTGTGCATGAAGGGCTAGCATGAAAGTAGGTTATGGGTATGTTAGTCTTGTAGACTGTCTTCCCCCAAACTGATTCCCTCCACAAGCACACGTACATGCACATATGTGGGTGAGTGCTCGCATGTGTACGCACACGCACACACATAGCCACCTAGCCATGTAACCAACTTGTCAATGCATTGAATGCAGTAGGTGGCAAGTATTTTGTGAAAACAGCCATATCGCTGACCATCACAGTTTTATTCTAACACATAAACTTGAGTATCATATTGAGTGAATTTTCCCCTTGTGTTCTGTTGTGCCTGGCCCTGCTCTTAGCTGCTTCCACTCTCTTCATCTGTCCTAGCCACGGGCTTCCTGACTCCCTCATACTGTTATAGAGCTGCTATACAGAAAGACTTTACTTCTGACTGCAGGCTCCTGCAGACATTCTGTGTGCCCAAGAATAGCAGTGTTCTGCACAGTTTCCCAAATCCCACCAAGGGCAAACTTAGAACTGGATAATTTTCAAACAAAAGAGCCCTTGTGCAGATGCTCAGAGGGAATTGACTTTATTATTCCGACTGACATCTGAGGTGTGCGTATGTTTTCCTTTCATAAAAGTCCTACCTTAATCCAAGATCAAACAATGTATTTTGAAAAATAACTGTACATAATGGTACACTTCCCTGAACTGGCCAGGTTTGCGCCTTTTGTAGCCTTTGAAGAGCCAAATAGCTGAGGTAACGAAGATGTCGTTCTCTTCCTGCAAACAGCACTTACTGTCAGGACTGTGTGCTGGGGACAGGTCATTTATCCACCACTTTCATCTGTTCACTTCTTGCTTTTGACTGATTTGTCTCCCAAGTGGACTGTCCTTAATCTAGTCATTATGTTTAAGTGATGTGAGAATTACTGCCACAAACAGACTTAATTGTCTTAACTGTCCCCTCCTCTAGACATTCCCATTGTTCTCATTTCCACCAAATCCAGTGACACTTGAGTGAATATTCTTATGGCATTGTGTGTGTTTACATGTATCTGTAACAAAATCCTGAAAGCAGTATCATCTTAAGCAATGGGTAGACAAACGCAAAGCATGCTGCTAAACGGCCTCGCTAGTAAGTTGTTCCGCTCTCGTGCTACCAGCTTTTACTTGTATTTTAGTTTTATGTTGGCAAAAAATACATACATTCTGGTACAATGCTTAGAGGAACCAAGAAAATGTTAAATACCCCTGGATTTCTCACCTGCGCACCTTGAGCAGAAAGACCCAATAGTTCATTCCCATTTGTGGGGAGTCTTCTTGTCAGGACTTCCAACTGTAAGGTGACGGAAGTGAGTACATGCATAGATGGAAGAGATGTGCAATGCTGTGTCTGTTTTCTACTCTTTTACAATTAACAGTTACAAGATCTGGATCTGCTGTTCATCCTTTAACATGGGACATAAACGGTACTTTTATTTTTGGGTGTTTCAACACATGGTTTCTCTGTGTAGCCCTGGATATCCTGGAACTTGCTATGTAGACCAGGCTAGTCGTAAACTCAGAAATTTGCCTGCTTCTACCCCACAAATGCTGGAACTAAAGGCATATCCAGCCTTAAATGCTACTTCCTGTGTAGACTTTCTGTGAATCTCTAAATCAGAACCCAACTTTTTCTTTTTGATTCTTTGACTGGACAAGAATTCCTTAGCCCCCTGTATAGAAACTAACACCCACACAGTGTCTCCTACTTAGCACTACATGGCAAACTAGGTTAGGATGAATTTATTGATATATAGCAAACAACTCAGTATAAATAGCAATCTGGGAGAGATATACTATCAGATACAACCTCATTTTCAAATGAATCATTACTTACATCCATAGCAGCTAAGATGTTCAGCTCAATTCCTCAAGCTTTTGTTGTCACCATGGTATATCAGGTACTAGGCAAGTGTTGGGGATTGTGATGGTTAGTGAGTATGAGTACATTGTCATGTGTGTGTAGGTATGCATACATACATGTATAGGTGCATGTGGAAGTCAGAGGTCAATATTTTATATTTGCTCAATTCCTCTCCATATTTTAAAATAATTAAATTTAAAATATATATATATATATATATATATATATATATATATATATATATATATATTCATTCCTGTGTTGGAGTATGTACATATGTGATTGCAGGCTCTTGGAGGAATATAGATGAGCATAGTGAATCCCTGTGGCTAGAGTTATGGGAATTATAAGCCACCACATATGAATGCTGGAGACCACACTCAAGTCTTTCAAAAGAGCAAGGAGTGTTCTGAACTATCTCTCTCAGCCTCTCCACCTTAGTTTTGGGGAAAGGGCCCCATCTCTCTCAGCCTCTCCATCTTAGTTTTGAGGAAAGGGCCTCACAACAAAACTGAGTTTGTTTATTGAACTATTCTGCCTGGCCAGTCAGCCTCAAACATTTTCTTGTATCTGCCTATTTGGGATAGCAATTACAGGCATGTGCCACAGTGCTGGACTTTTTATGTATGGTGCTGAGAATATAAACTGGGGCCTTCATGCTTACATGACAAGCATTTTACTAATGAAAACATCACCCTAGTCTGTGATAATTCATTTTATGTATCAATCTGACTGGGCCACTGGATACGAAGATGATTGGTCAAACATTATTCTGGTTGTTCCAATGAGGGTCATTTTGGAGATTAGTATTTGAACTGAAAGACGGTAAAATAGACTGTGGGGATTAACACTACATTGCCTGAGGGAGCTATAATGGCCTCTTTGAGGCAGTTGCCAAGGAGACAATGTTTAGTCTCCTCAGGAGCCAGCCACTCACTTACCACCCTTTTTGGGACCGATCCTAGCACTCAGTCTTATCTGGCCCACAAAGATGAGGTGCATATGATAACCCATGAGGGACATTGTATTCCTGAAGAACTACTTGAATTTTGTAATTTACAAGATCAGAGAAATTGAGGGAATATATGTAGGATACATAGAAACAGGGTGGAATAATATGGAAAAAACATACATTTATTGAGACCGGCCTGTTAAACAGGGTTCTGGAAGTAATGATACAGAGCAGGAGTTAGAAAGGTTTTGTTCCCTTGTTTGACTGAAACATGTACCAGACATTGGTACACCCACCGGAAGCAAGATGGAAATACCAGGCCTACCTTGAAATAGTTATACACTAATTCTTACTATCAGCTTGATTCAACTAAGTCACCTAGGGAGAGGGAACTCAGGTAAGAGTTACCTCATCAGTTTGGTCTGTGGGAATTTCTGTGGCACAATATCTTGATTAATAATTGATACAGGTAGGCCTCGCCCACTATAGGCAGTATCATCCCTACATAGGTGGTACTGTGATGTTTAAAAAAGCTATATAATCCCTTGAGGATGCTCAGAGACTGAACCAAAGAGTGAGCACAGGCTGGACCTAGGCCCCCTACACATACATAGTGGATGTGCAACTTTGTCTTCATGCAAGTCCCCCAATAACTGAAGCAGGAGCTGTCCTGAATCTGTTGCCTGTCTGCCTGTGGATTCCATTCCTTTAACTGTGAAACTTTGTCTAGCCTCAGAGGATGTATTTAGTCCTGCAGTGACTTAATGTGCCTGGGGGTGGTGTGGATAGTGGGAGATGGAGGTAACACCCAAGGGGGACTCCCCCTTCTCAATAAAGAGGAGGGAGAGATGAGGGGATGATTTGTGAGAAGGGATACTGGGAGGAGACAAGGTACTGATATTGAGATGTAAAGTGAATAAATACATTTTAAAAATGGGTAGGACTAGAAGATATTGTGTTAAGTGGATAAACTAGGCACATAAAGACAAATACTCATTTGTGGCAGCAAAAATAATTCAGTCTCAAAATTTGAAAGAGTAGACATGATTTATAAAAAGTAGAAAAGAAAAAGCAGAAAGGGAGATAGAAAAATGTTTAATGATGTACAAATAAAAAATAATAAGTTCTACTACCATTCTGGTGCTGAGCATGGGACTCTAGCTGATGAACAATGTGACCTACTCATGATGAACTAGAAGAAACTCAATCTCCGGATATCTAGAAATAAAAAAAATCATAAGAAACCTAATTACTCAGACTTTTATCATTACATGTATTATTGAAATATCACACTCTTTACCCATAGAAATGTGGCATTAGCGCATGTAAATTTAAAAGAAAAAAATAGAGAAATTAAAATGCCCAGTGTGCTTCACTTCTGCTACACTACCTTTTTCCTTCTAGATTTTATACATGTTGTCATGATGAAACCCTGAGATGTTGTCATGATGAAGAAAGGAAAGAAGGAGGGAAGGGAGAGAGGGAGGAAGGAGAGAAGGGAGGGAGTGACAGAGGGAAGAGAAGAGAAGAGAGGGAAGAAGGGAGGGAGGGAGGAAGGAAGGAAGAAAGAAAGAAGAAATGAGTTAGACTGTATTTTTAAGATGGATCTACATGGTATGGAGGTGCCAACAAACGTAGGAAGCCTTTCTGATCCATCCCTGAAAGACAGTGGTAAAGGAGATCTTTCCAGTGGGAAGAATTTCAAGCAGTGCATCTGGTTTTTCACTTCGCCTGCAAGAAGAAATGGCTAGCTGTATGATTATACGCTAATTCATGGGCTTCAGCAAATGGTTTTGCTGGAATACTAGGGATTTGGAAGGACTAGGACTAAAAAAAACTGGTAACAGGGCTGTAGATTGATGACTTCAAATAGACAAAACCATGAAGACTTTTTCTTATGGCCATGCTCACAAAAAAAAAGTTCATCAGGAGTGTACAGGATGACAGGGTGACCCATTCTCTGAATGACAAGGATCCTCCTTTCCCCAGTCAATCCTGTCATTCCTCAATGAGATCATGAAGAAAATGGTTGTAGAGCCAGGGACGGAGCTTATTCCTTGGCTCAACAGCCTGGCCTTTCATTCAACAGGGTCAACCTGGCTGGAAATAATGTTGAGCGCCCAATCTCTCAGCAGCAGAAACCAATACTAAATCTTCAAAAGGACTTCATTCCCTAGAGTGATGACTCAACTGACTCTCAGAAGGCTGATTATGTTGGACCATTCCCATCATGAACAAACAATGTTTGTTCTTATTGTAATTCCTTTACATAGGAATTCACTTGCAAGAATGCAATGCTACTGTCAAAATTATCATCAACAGCCTTCTAGTATGCCTTACTCAACATGACATCCCACACAACATTTTTTATCATTAAGGAACACATATCACAGACAAAAAAAAAAAATTGTGCCAGTCGACCCATGCATGTGGAATCTATGGTTCTTTGCTTTGTTTTCTACTCTCTAGAAGCAGATGGTCTAACAGAATGGTTGACTGGCCTCTGACAACTTTGATACAGTAACAGTTGGGTGACAATATCTTGCAAGGATGGAATAAGGTTCTGATGAAACCTATATACACTCCAAATCTACATGCTATATATACAGTGTGTCCCAGAAGGCAAGAATCACAGATCTAAGAATCAAGTTGAAAAAATCTGAGAGTATCAGCATTCATTGTATGCCTAGTGACTCATAAACAACATTTTTATTTCTAGATCCTATATGTCATCATGCTCTGCTGTTCTAGTAGCTTTATCTCCATAGGCAAAATACTTCTACACAATTAAGAAATACATGATCCCACTGAGCCTGAAGTTAAAGCTGCCACCTGCTGCTTTGTGCTCCTTATGCATTTGAATACACAGTTAGGGGAGAACTTCTGTGTGGACTGGAGTGACTGATCCTAAAGACAAAGGAAGAATTGGGCTGTTATTCCACATCAACAAGGGTGAGTGTCTGAACTATAAGATTCCCTAGATGGCTTAGTATAATAATGACCAGAGACTAAGGTCAGTAATGTAATCCAGGTAGGATTACTGGTAGAAAGAAAGCTTTCAGAGTGAAGGAGCAGATTATTTCACCATGCAATCCTTTAACTAAGATTCCCTCTTCCAAATATCTTTAGCTTGTTTCAAGTTGACAAAACAACACCACCACCTAACCAGCAGAGAATTTCTAATTACACTCAAAAACACTATATCATGTTTAACACAATGTTGCTCATGTTATCATTTTTATCTGGATATTTAATATGGTTTGACAGGTCACAAACCAGGGGTAGGCTTATAATTGATGGCGACCACTTTAATGTGCTAAACAACTGAGCTATGGTAATCCCAGATATTTGGTCAAATATTCTAGATGTATTCTTGAGGATGTTTCTGGTTGGTATTAACATTTGATTGGTAGACGGGGCAGAGAAGATTGTACTGTCTAATGTCAATGTGCCTCATCCAATTAGTTGAAGGGCTAACTGTTGACCTTCACTCAAGTACGGGAAGCTCTCTTTTCTGACTGAAATCAAATTAAATATTGGCTCTTTCTAGGTTAGAAGCCTACATGCCTGGAACTGAAGTATCAGTCCTCTGGGTCTTCAAACTTTTAGTAGTATATTGGACAAGCCACTGATGTCTTTTTATTTTATATATATGTATGTATTTCTATTCTATTGTATGTATGTATATATATGTGTGTGTATATATACATATATATGTATACACACACACATATATATATACATATATATATATGTATATATATATATATAAACAGACAGACAGATGGATGATAGATAGGTGATAGATATAGATAGATAATAGACAAATATATTTATTTGAATTATGTTAAATTATTTATATTGAGATTATATGATTTATCTGACATGATTACAGAAGCAGAGAAGTCTCACTATTTGCTGTCTACAAGATGGACTTCTAGGATATCTGATGGATAGCCAGAGGAGCCAATGCATAAGACTGAATCTAAAGACCTACAGTCAAGGATTGGAGGTAGGAGAAATGCGAGTTTCAGTTGCAGGGCGCAGAGAGCCATGAACTAAGAACTGTAATGTTTATGAACAGTTTATTGATGTTCTAATCTACCTCTAATAGAAAGCAAATTCATTCTGTTTTGCTTTTTTTGTTTATTTGGTCCCTTATAAAATTTCATAATGCCTTCCCACATAACTTAGAGTGAATCTTCTTTATTTAGTCTATTGATTCAAATGCTAATGTCTTCTGGAAACTCTTCATTCCAGAGGGAGTATATCCCCAGATATCTGGGGATTCTTTAGTCTAGTTAAGGTAATATTAAATCAGCTATCACAAAGACAAGCCCTACAGATCTTGGGACTTTGAGACTTATCAGCTTTCATACACTTCAGTTGTTATTCTCTCTCTGTTTCTCCCTGACTCCCTCCTTTCTGTATATAATTATAATAATACTGAAATGTGTCTAGTAAGAGAGACACATAATATAAAATTAATAATTTTATTATAATATGATATGAAGGAGAATAAATCAAATAGATCCAAATAAGTACTAATTCAATTGTATCAGATCATAGAAGGCTTGAGAACAAAAGAGGTGGGGTTCCAACCAAGCAAGACTTTGAAAAATGAACAGTTTAGAAAACCGATAGCAGATAATCTGGACAAAATTACAGTCAGATAAAATGGAATATGCAAAGTCATAGAAACACATTGGCATTTGGGGGTCAGAAACTCCAAGTTCTTAAAGAATGTATAAGAAGTCAAAGAGATGTCTGGAAATGTATCTCAGTGTTATAGTACTCATCTAGCTTGCATAGTCCCAAGGTCAGTCCATGATACTGCAAGAAAGAAAGTGAAGAAGCAAGTTAGGGAAGACTACCTGCATACGTTTTAGTATGAACAGGGATGGTATGAAAATTCTATTCATAAGAATTATACTATTTTGATACTAGTATACATTTGCTTGATAAACACCATGACCAAAGACAACTTGGTAGAACATAGTTCTCTTGGCTGACACTTTCAGATCACAATGCCTCATTGAAGGAACTCATGGCAATAAGTGGGAACAGAAACCATGGAGCAACACTGTTTACTGCTTTGTTCTCTGCCTCATGCTCAGTTAGTACTCTTATATAGCCCAGAACTATCTGCCTAGGGATGGAACCACCCACAGTGGGCTAGGTCTTCCTACATTTTCTCAAATGACTCTAGGTTGTATATTAAGGTGACAACAAAAACTAACTAGGACAATGCCTTTGTTTAAAATTCCTTTAAAAGGATGAATTGTTGATAGATGTTTCAATTCAATGATCCAGGCAACACTCGAGAGTAGCAAAAGGCAAAGCCTTCAAGGAGCTCAACCATAGTCTGTGTGCCTGTCAGTTGACTAGCAGTTGGAAATGGAGCAGTCAGAACAAAAGTTTAGGGATTTAGGGGCACAGGGATTTATATCCTACCCTGGGCAGTGAGCAAACTTCATGAGTCATGTCATGTTAAAAGTGTTACTCTCTTATTGAGATAGAAAAATCCTACAGATGTGTCCATCACATACTTTATGCATGCCTTTATGAAACTGCACAACCAATCTCTATTTTAAAATTGTATAACTTTTTAACTATAATTATACCTACAGAAGACCTCAAGTTTTGTTTTAAAATTTTAAAAGAATGAAGAAGTGATTAAAAAGCTTCTTGGGTGTCTGGTGAGATGCCTCAATGTGTAAAGGCACTTGTTCCCAAACTTAACAACCTCATTTTGATCCTTGGAACCCACATGGTAAGAGAAAGTCAATTCTAGTTCTCTGACTTCCCCATGCATGCCATGGCAAAACCCCCAAATAAATTTAATATATTCTTCTGAGATAATATAAATATATTATTTTCTTCCCTTTTCTCCCTTTAAGCCTTCCTATATACCTCTTTCAATTTCATGCCCTCTTTTTCATTATGTATTTGATATGCATAAATGTATATGTGTATATATATTTTCTAAATACATCATGTTCAGTCTATATAATGTTACTTGTATGTAAGTTTTCAAGACCTACTATTTGATATTGAATAACCAATTGTTGGGCTCTTCCCTGGGGAAGATTATTTCTCTTGCTCTCAGTGGCCCTTAGTTGCCTATAGTTCTTTGTATAGAGAAAGGGCCTCATCAGCTTTTCCTCATCTAGTTTGGCATGTCTATTCCTTTTGTTCTTGTTCAGTTCTTGTTTTAAAAATCGTGTTGTTTTTAATGCACAGGTGTCATCTGTGGCATTACTAGAATGCATTATCTTACAGGAAACACCATTATCTTTTGGCTATTAACAATCATTCCAGCTCTTTTTCAATGCTTCTTGAGCCTTAGGTATGAGAGTGTTTTGTAGATGTATCCACTGGGACTGGTCTCCACAACTCTGCATTTTTTGGTTGCTGTTTTCTGTTATGGTTCCTGTCTGACCCAAGGAGAAGCTTTGATAGGCTGTGAAGACTCCGTTTATGTGTGGATATAAGGATAAGTGTTTAGATTGTTATTAGGGGCTATGCTGGTTTAGTAAGACTATAGGTTCTCTTCTGATGTCCATGACGTCACTATCACTGAGTACTTAGCTATTTTTCTAGTATCAAGGATGGTTTCCTTCTTAAGTAATTTTTTAATTGTTTATTTTAGTCGTGAAAAAATTACTGTTGTGTTAGCATATTTCTTTCTAGGTACTGTTTATGCACACCTATGTTATTTTGAAATATGATAGTAATGAAATACATATAGTTTCCATCTGCTTTAGCCAACATTATCATCCACTTGCTTATTTCATTACTCTTAGAAAACATAAATTTTAAATAACTATACAGTAATTGAGTTTATGTGGTACCCTGATTGAATTTATCGTCTTTATAAAAGAGGTTGAGCTTTAAGAAATATCCAGGCCTTTGCTCTTTTGACTAGCACTGTGACGAACATGCATTGCAAGTTCTTCAACTTTGTCTCTCATTATCCCATTGACTACACTTCTCTGAGTCCTATGAGAAAGACAAGAAATAGTATGAGTGATGCCAGAGCCTTGTCATGGTCCCTGCCAGGGAATTGTAAGAGAAGGCTTTAGTCTCTGAAAAGTCTAAGAGTCCGATAGAATGTAGTGACATTGAAGCTGTTTGACCGTGGAGGCTACTCTTTCATTAGGAGTCTCCTTTGCAGCTTCCCTCCCCTCTCAACTGCTAACTGAAGCAGCTCCTTAGATGAGATCTTAGTACTGAAAGAATGGTGGACATAAGAGCATTAGAGAGCTGCAGGGGTCTTTAGCTAATTAGGCTTCTGTCACTCAGAGCTAGGAGTAGCTTGTTTTCATGGCTACTGTGGAAAAGAACTTGTGTGCAAGGAGTAGTGTGTACTAAAGGTTAGAAGCAATCTTTGAATTCAGAATAACATTATCAATTTTTTTTCAATGTGACAGGTATCTATAATTATGAGTATAACTTTTAAAAATCAAGAACAAACTGTCATGTACCCTGTTACACATGCACAGAGAGAAAAGTATTTCTGTTGCCACAACAACTCATCTTTACTCAAAGGCAGCATTTCTGAATACTTTTTTAGTTCTATTTACATAATGGAATCTTCTCTCAGTAACTCAAATTGATCCTTAAAACAAATGCTGGCAACAGTGTAGAAAAAGGAGGACCCTCATTTACTGTCGGTGGGATTCCAAACTGTAAATAAGTGTGGGGGATTCTCAAAAAGCTAGAAGGAAATCTACCATGTGACCCAGTATTAGAACTCTTTGGCATATGCTCTAAGGACTTGATATCCTCCTATAGAGAAACAACCTAAATGTTGCTCAAGTGATGAATGAATGATGAAAATGTGAGCTATATACACAATTATATTTAGCTGCAAAGAAGAATGAAATTGTGAAATGTGCAGGAAAATGGATGGAAGTAGAAAATAGAACACCAGGTTGAGGTAACCCAGCCCCAGAAAGACAAATGTCATGGGTTCTCACTTATCTGTGGATTTGAGCTCTGGAACATTAGATCTGAATATAAATCCTCTGAGTAAACGCAGAAACCATGGAGGAAAGAAGGGAAGATGGGGTAGCAGCTCTAGGGGGAGAAATGTTAGGATACAGAGATTATGAAGGGGAAGGTTGGAAAGGGAAGGGGTCCAACTGGGGAAGGGGAAAGGAGATCAATGCAGAAGGAGGAAGGGAGGGAGGGAGGACAAATAACACTAAGGATGATTTTTAAAAGCCATAGGAATTGGTATTTTATAAGCTTATTTTAAAATGTACATATACACATATGACATGATATAAATCCATCTAAACTATACATACACACATGTATACATATATACATATACACATACATATATACATGTGCATACATATATACACACATATATACATGTGTATGTGATACATAAATATACATTGACATATATTCTATACATCTAAGTCTCAAGGTAGATCTCAGGAGAGCAGAAATGCTGCAAGAATAAGAGCAGGCTCCCTTCTCCCAAATACTGCCTTCTAGAGAAAACAGGGAAGATGCACCTATAAGATATCAGCATTGTGATTGCCTAAACAAGACCTGCATATGACAATACCAGTCAACATACCAATGTGGAAGGATAAACTTTCACAAGGGCTCATTTACAGGTGAAGAGCTACAGGTATCTAACACTGCTAAGAGAGGGACGATCAGATTACATGATAGGTTACCAAATCCAAAGTAGCCAGCCATAAAAATAAGCATAAAACAACATTAAATAGATCCAATAGATTGTCTGTATGCACATACATACACATATATGTATATGCATATAGGTAACAATAATGCAAAGAATAGATCATGGATTTGAAAGGAAATAGGGGAGATGTTGGAGGAGTCAAAGGAGGAAAAGCACAGGACAAAAATAATCTGTAAATTGAGCACTTTTGTATGAAATTTTCAAAAAACTAAAATAAATTAAGTTTAAGAGTTATCCTTAGTCTAATAGATCTTGACACACAATTGTTTAATTTGACAAGTCAATTCAACAGTTTTGCATCATGACCCAATCACATAGAGTCTCCTACTCTACTGTGCCTTTAGTCTTATGGTGTGCCTCTTCCCTTAAGAAAGATTCCTCATGGTAGGATTCCTGCTATCACTTTGCATTGTCTACTAACCGTCCCTATCCTCTTCTAGGCACCCTGCTTCATAGAATATCACCGAGATTATTTCATTGAAATTCAGTCCTGAGCTGCCTCAGCTGTGCCCAGAATCCTTTCAAGGTTAATGACATAAATGATCAACATAAAGTTTCTACAATAGAGTGCTAGCACAGTTTCCCGAAACATCCTTACTTGTGGGATAAATCAGTTTCCCAGGGTTGCCATGGCAAACTGCCACCGACTCCATGGCTTAAAATCAACAGTATTCGTTGTGTCATGGTTCCAGAGCTCTGGGGTTCCAAACCAAGGCTGTGACTTGAGTTGGTGCTTCTCAAGGCTAAGAGAAAGCTCCTCGTCATGATTCTCTCCTATTCTGAAGCACCCTTTGTATTCTTTGGATGTGATTTTTATTATCACAATTTATATATCACAATATACAGAGCAATTTTCACATGAGCAGTTTTGTTTCAAAATATTTTGAAATCTCTCTCCCTCTCTCCCTCACTTCCCTCTCTCTCCATCTCCCTCTCCCTCCCCTCCCTTCTTCCCCCCTTCCTGCCCCCACCTCTCTTCCTCTGTCTGTGTCTGTCTGTCTGTCTGTCTGTCTGTCTGTCTGTCTGTCTCTCTCTCTCTGTGTGTGTGTGTGTGTGTGTGCATGTACTCATAGAGGTAGGGAAAAAGGCATCAAACACCCTGGAGCCAGTTACAGGTGGATGAGAGCTACCTAATGTGAGCACTGGGAGCCAAACTCTGGTCTTGTGCAAAAGTGTTCTTAACTACTGATCCATTTCTCCAGCCCTTTATGTTGTGTTCTTACAAGACACATTAAGTTAGGATTCCACTCTGCTTCAGTATAATCTCATTGAAATTTAATGAATTACATAAGCAACAATCAAACTTCCAAGCATTCACGAGTGCCTTTGTGCAGGGAAGTAACCCAATCCATAACACTGGTATATTGTAGACATTCCCTCACTAGTAAATTTGTGGGGTACTACATGTTTTAAGTAAATCTAAATAGCTCCATTATAACTTTCCTATCATTTTAGTATTTAAGTGGTCTTTGCTTTATCAACAGAGACACAGTAATAAATAACACTAAATAATAAATATTGCCCAAAGGAGAAGGAGTAAAAAGTTGGCAACTTTAAAAAATTATACTTAAGAGAAATGGATTCCAAAACCTTTTGGTCATGAGCTTTCATTCGAAAAACAAATTCAGTAAAGAATGTATTTTTTAAATTAGGTTTTGAACTTAAAATAGTCCCAAAAAGGGATTTTAAAGAATTATAAAAATAAAAAATGGGGAAAAAGAATTACAAAAACATAAAACATTAAAACATTGTTTTATTTAATCACATAATTTTGATTTTTTGGGGGGGGGTTTGTTTTGAGACAGAGTCATGGAAATGACATTGGACTTCTCGTCCTCCTATCCCTGCCTCCCAAGTACCGGAATTACAGGTTAGTGCTGTCACATCCCAGGTTTTATGAGGTACTGGACCTCAAATCTAGGGCCTTGTGTATGCTAAGCAAGTATTCTACGAACGGAACTACATCCCTGGTCTCTATTAATGACATACATTGGGACCAATTTTACTAAAATACCAATTAACATTTAGTGATAATGGGCTTGATAAAGCCTTACTATTTTAGTAAATCATAGTTCAATACAGGAATAGAGCAATTTAAAGATCAGGAGTGGGAGACCTGAGTGTTGGCACACACCTTTAATGCCAGCACTCAAGAGGCAGAGGCAGATTGATTGTTCTAAATTTGAAGTCTACAATAGTCTACAGAGTAAATCCCAGGAAAGCAAAGACAACACAGAGAAACACTATCTAGAAAAAACAAAGACAAAAAAACAAAAAACAAACAAACAAACAAAAAAAACAACAATAAAAAACGACAAACCCTGAGTGGGGATTTAGCTCAATGGTAGAGTACTTGCTTAGTAAGCACAAGGCCGTGGGTTCAGTGCTCAGTAAAATCAGGACCTAAGTTCAATATGTTTCAAAAGTTGTCAGAGCTGAAAACCTGCTTTGAAAAAACACACAAACTGTGAAACTCCAAGATATTAATTAAACATTAGAAAACCTAAGCTGTGATTTTACTTTTGAATCAAATTAGAAAATTGCCATTAGAAGCCAGTAAGATGACTCAAGCTACAAGCCTGGTGTCATGGACTCTGACCCCTGAATCTCGAATGAAGGCAGAAGAAGAGAGAAACAACTTTGCAAAGTTGTCCTCTGATGTCCACACGTGTGCTGTGGCACTCATGTTCACACATCTACAACATGCACGTACACATGCGTGTGCACGTATGTACCTCAATAATAATCTAAAAATCAAGAAAATTTATTAAACTACCATTCATTAAACAGCATGGTATTTACCAGAACAGGAAGTTGCCATCAGCGGGAAACAAATCTACTGGACAAGAGCCTGAGAACCAGTTTGTGCAAGGTCTTAGCATTCTTCCTTGTTATAAACTATACAGTGACTGGGGAGATAACTGAAACCAAAGAACTGACCAAAGACCTCTCCTTTGGCCCTGAAGATGCCATCTTCACCATGTAATCTACGTTGCCATGACCACGAAGACTCCCTGTACCACTGAGGGATTAGGGGTTATAGCAAGCAGGAAGCAGGACCCACAGCTTCTGTGATGTTTCTACCAAAAACCTTCTGAACATCCTAAAATGCCTCTCAAGTGTACAATGATTCCAGAGTTATCTTGACAACAACCTAGAATACTGAGATAAATTCTATAGCTTTATGGTTTGTTTAGTCTTAACTCTTCAGTTGTCAAACAATTTGTTCACTTGGACAAGTGTGTCTGCTGCAAATGAAAGGGGACATTCTCGGCCTCATATCCAGTCATAATCCTAAATTCAGTAAATACGAATTTATTTTCTTTGAGAAATTTATCCCATTGCCCAAGCTGCATTGTTTGTGTCTGCATTAACGCTGAGCCAAAGGTTTTGTGGAGTAGGGTGTGAAAGAGAGACTGGGCTGACAGTGTTCTCTCCCAAGGATGTTATCTAGAAATGGGCTTTTGTAGTGGTTCATGATACATGACAACTTGCCAGTATATCTGATCAAACATTAATTAATCTAGGTGTTTCTATGAAGGTGTTTGGGAAGACACTAACCTATATGCTAAAGGTCTTGATGTGAAGTGACTGGCAGTGACTCAGTATTGAAGGCCTGGGTTCCATTCTTGAAATATGGTGGGATCTCTGAGAGGGAGTCCTGAGAAGTCCTTAGTTCATTCAGGCATGCTTCTGAAGTGTAGTTTGGGTATTCTTCCTCTTTCATAGCTATGTCCTCTGTCTCCTCTATCTCCTATGTCACAGCTATAAGGTGGATGGTTATTGTTCACATTTACTCCCTATTATGATCCACTACCTCATCACAAGTCCAGAAACATTAAAGGTAACCAACCCTGCATAAAACCATCTACAACTATGAGTCCAACTTCAGATTTCTTCCTTAAAAGTTGATTGTCTCAGGGTAATTCGTTACAGTGACAAATAGCCAACTAACTAGAAAAAAAAGCCTACCCTCCCCTCAAGTAAGAGAGATTTCTCCCAAAGACTTGCACATCATCTGCCAACAAGATCTGATAACATCCAGTCCCCACTGTTGGTTTTCTCTAGGTCTCCAGGTCACAGATTTCTGTGACGTCTTGAGTGAGATTGTTGTCCAGTTTGTTCTGAAGTTACTGTGCTCATCTGCCTTCTGTTCCACACAGTCATCCAAGGAGAGGCGGGAAGGTAATGCAGATGGGTATTTTCAAGGCTGATTATAATTACCTCATAATACAAGCACTCAGTATAGATGGACTTCCAAGCTACTTTGTGAAAAGATAAAATGCATTTCAGTATGCAAGCAAATGACTGAGGTATGAATTGACACATTCCAAATACAAACCCTCTCGCCTGTCAGAAATACATAGTAATACTATATGCAAGCATTGTTTTTGTGTGGTTGGCATAAACACGAGTAGCAGTGTTTAATTGCTTTAATTAGCAGCTACATTTAATTATTTTCATTAGCAAAATATTCATTTTAAAATTTCTCCTCTTCAAAGCAAAACTTGGGATCTTCATCCACTTTTCTACCTGGGAGAGTAGGTCACCTCCTCCCTCAGGCGGTGGGTGGCATTTGTTTTGCCTTTGGAATGTTTATTATAGCCATATATATCCTAAGACAAGTTAAACATTGCAAAACCCCTTTTATTAATATTGTAAATGGCCACAATATTGTCATAGGATTTCACAATATGTCAAGCTTCAGTAGTCAGCATGGTGAGTGACCCAGATCTTACCCAGCTACCTCTTGAGAGAGTGAAGCTCTCCTGAGCCTCTGCTGCTGACTCCATCTTCTTGGCCAGCCTTTGAGGTCTCTACACTGGCTCCTTGGTTTCAATTCCTTCCACATTAAAATTGAAGGTGTATACCCAATTTATTTTGCTATATATGAGCATTGTGGCAGTGATGTTTCTAGTTTTAAAATCAAACATTTTAGGCCGGTATGAGATGATCCCACAAATAAGGCACTGCCACCAATTACCATACTTTTTATCTACTTGAACCAAAATTAATGACTTTTTAGAAAAAAAAATTACGGTAGTGATAAAACTGAAACATTATTGTAGTTCCAGGGTCGTAGTGTTTGGCAGAGCAGAGGTAATGGTCAGAAGGTCTCTGCTGTGGAAGTTATAGAGAGAAATCAAGGAGAAGGGCACCATATAACTCTGTAGGTTTGTATAATTACAATGAGACTCATCAGGAAGTGATGTACCCACTCCCATATGTGAAATGTGGCTGCCCATTTGAGATTAAACCATTAAAATTAACAAAATAAAACAGGATCCTTGAACACATATGAAAAGGGACCCTATCAGTCAAAGGGGGCATTCACCATAGAAGGGCTAATTCCCATTTGTCAGCATCTGAATGTGCTTGAGCTGTGTCAAAAGTTGCATGAATTAATTCCTTTACTCAGGAAGTGAGCTCAGATAGTTAAGTTATTTGCCTAAGTCACACAGCATGTGGCAAATCCACAGCTGGATTAGCTGGATCTCTCATGTTATTCTACCATCTTTGAGCTTACTAGGTCCTTTTCAGTCAAGACAGTCACCATGGCAAAGCTGGTGTGCATAACCAAGCACTGGAGTAAACAGGCTGCCCTCAAACTGGTGTTTACTCAGTAGTTCTTTTAACTATAAACACTATGCCTTATAGCATTAAGCATTTTAGAATCTCTGCAGTTGTCATCTTTTATTGATGCTTTGCAACCAAACCAGTGACTGAAGAGGTTTGAAGTCCAGTATTATTAATTATAAGATGCCCCATAGCTTCCATGTTGGTCTCTTCTCAACAGGCTGGAGGCTAATATTAACATGGAAGGGCTGATAGAATATCCAACTCTCCAATGCATGGGCCATATACTGACCAGAAAGTTCTTCAGATCCCCGGTTATATATGAGGTTTGCTTGGATACCTTTTAATGAATTCACAGGATGTATTCTTTTAAAGAATAATATCAGAAATCTGTAAGAATCCAATTAGAGAGGCATCGTTTCTCACTGCCACTTTTACTTAATCAGAGACAGTCAATTTCCCTTTGGGGCATTTCTTGAAGCAGGCGTTCCCATTGTGAAGGTCATGGTGGAGGGGGAGGGCTTGACTTGTGACTGCCCTGTCACCTTCTGTCTCCCTCTAGTGGCTGATTCAGGGATGGCATGCACACAAGTAGAAACCATAAATCTCATCTCAGGGACCCTTGTTTCAAATGCTCAGGTGTTTCCCATCACTTAGAGTAAATGCCAATGATATACCTGGCTCACGGAGGCCACTTAGGTGCTGCTAACTTCCATAAACACTTCAGTCTCTTTGCTCTTCTCGATGCTCCCACTCGTTTCGACTTCAGCTTCCACAAGCTTGGTTTGTTTTTCCCTCTCTGGATTGTATCCTCCAGGACTTTCTATTCCTATCTCCTGGGTTTGTAAAACACACTCAACTAGGTTAAAAGAGAAGTGGAATATTAGTGAACATTCTTATGAGTTTCACAGATTCAAACAAAAAGCATTCTGTAGATACCTAACACATGAGGAGACAATTGGCACAGTACTGCCTGCCTATGAAAGTATGAAGAGCCCTCAGTACCGGTGATCAAGAATATGAAGTCAATATGGAAGTTCCCCTTTCTCTCTTTCTCTTTCTCTCTCTCTCTCTTCCTTCCCTTCTTCCTTCCTCTTTTCCTTTCCTTCCTTTCCTTCCTTCCTTCCTTCCTTCCTTCCTTCCTTCCTTCCTTCCTTCTATTTCTTTCTTTCCCTCTTTCCTTCCTTCTTTCAACTTCTGCAAGTTGCCCTTTGCTTGCTGCAAGGAAGCCATGATATGTATGTATACACACACACACACACACACACACACACACACACACACACACCAAACAAACAAACAAACATATAAATTTTAAATAAAAAGTAATCAAAGATTAGAATGTTTCAAATGGTAATATTCAATTTCTAAAAAAAAACCAATTTATGTGTGAGCTCGTGATACATTTGTTGGGTGCTGTACATAGTACATGTGAGACCCGCTCTTTGAATTCCTCTACCACAGATGCAAAATAATTTACGACACATATTCTCAACAGTTTCCCAGTTTGGCATCTATAATAATTGACCTTTCTCTGAGCGCAGTGAGATTAAGTGCCTTTCGTGTTAATTGCTCCTCTGTATATTTTTCCATTTGGAACTTGCACTCGTATGCCCCTTGCTGGGTTTTCTACTGTACGAGTGTTCACTGAATAAGATTTGGAGTAGAAGAGAAACCCAAAGGCCACTCAAATACACTTCATCACTCAAAAGCTCCTGAACTCGTTTATCATCTCATAAGCAAAGATATTAAGGTGAGCACCATCTTTCCTTGGCAGCAGCCCCACCCCCAGGAATCTGCACTCACTCCTTCATAAGTCTCTAAAAGGGCAAAATAATTGCATTGAGTTTCAAAGTAGAACTCACCATGCACTTTTACTCAATTAGTAAGTGTTTATTGACCACCTACATTTACTGGATATTGCTCTAGCCATCCCTCCTCTACTCTTTCATTGGTTCTTTCTTGTGAAATCATGTGCAAATTCAGACAAATGCAGAGAAGAGCTCAGGCTAACCACCAGAGATCACAAAAAATGCACTCACTCATATTCTCCTTTGTTAAAGGAAAAAAATCTGTGATTAAACATATGTAGAACTGGAGAGGTGGCTGAGCAGTTAAGGGCATGTAGCGTTCTTGCGTTCTTGCAGAAGATCTGAGTTCTGGCTCTCAGCACCTATTTTGGGCAACTCAAAACCATCTGTAACTCCAGCTTCAGGGGGAATCCAACACCCTCTACTGCCCTCCAAGGACATAACCCCACACTGGTGTATTTATACATAAATAATTAAAATTAAAATTAAATCTATCTATTTATATATTTATATGCAGAGACACACCCCCCCACACACACTTATGTGTGTGTTTAAGAAGTTAACCAGAAGTCCATCCATTTTTAGTATAGCTTTTAATCCACTCTCACCAAAACATTATATATATGTGTGTATATATATAATATGAGTGGGCTTGGATATAATACTTGGGAGTACACATTTGAGACTTATTAACTGAAAATACAGATTTTTTTCAATTATTTTATTAATTCTATTTTCTAACTTTCATTTTCTTTTCATGAGAGTTTGAGGTCTTTTTGAGACAAGAACTCATATAACTCAGGCTAGCCCCAAACTCCTGATACTCCTGCGTCCACTTCCCCAATACTAAGGGTATCCATATGCCTCTGTGCCCGGTCTTTATTTTCTACCATCTACTCTTCAGATAACTAATCTCAGAGAAGAAAATAATTCCTTCCATGATAGTTAGAATACTCCTAGTTTCCTTTTGGAATCTTCTTTGTCAGTTCTAAATCTAGTGAATTAGGCACCTAGTTTTCCTGAAAGTTATATACTCTGAATAATCACTTCTTCAGCTGGGAGTACTGAAAGTGAGGAATCACCAATCTGATAGGTTTTTGGTTTGGATTAAAAAGACTGAGTAAGAAAATCCCTCAGCACTTACCTTGATACTTAGTAAGTACCCTCAATGTCAGTTCATTTCATGTCTTTCTTCTCTACTTCTCTGCACACGTGAGAAACTGCAATTAACCACTAGGGAGTCTATAAAAGCCATAACCGCACGCCCAGGAGTTGCCAGCTTCAAATATTTCATCCTGTTGCCAAATCTCACATGCTGATTTTGATTTAGGATTCATGGCTTTCTGCAGGCCCCTGCTCTTTTTGTCATTTGATCATAATATCTGACATTTTGTAGCACCTGCTATGTGTTATCCAATTTTCTCAAATGAAAAAGAGCTCTAAGACCCTGACACACAGTCATCCGTAGTTTCAGGCTTCCCTGGGACCCAAAGCCTTGTGCTCTCAACTGGGCCATTCTCTGTCCTCTGGTGGACAGACAGCCTTGGTTAAACAGAAGGGCAGATGTTTTTTTTCAGTACCAGTGATATTTAAGATTCAGTGTCAAAAGGAAGGAAAGGTGCTAAGTACATTTTATAAATTGAATGGAAGTTGATAAAATTCTACTAAAATAGAGAAGTATAGACCAGTCATACTAATGCTCACTTATGAAAAATATTTAATAAAATATTAGTAAATGAAATCTAACATTACATTAAATAAATATATGCTACAACCATATGTGTTTTTCTGGGGAAGAAATATGAGAAGAAAACAATTCCTTCCGTGATAGTTAGAATACTCCCAGTTTTTTATTGTTTTTTTTTTTCTTTTTGTATCTTCTGAAATATAAGGAGTTGTATCTAATGAACTGATTATATGAATAGGTCCAAAAAGGAAAAAACATGTGAATATTTTCAAATTCGCATATGCATATATTTATATACATAAAATGGATGAAAATAAGAGTTCATAGATATTGCCTTCACATATGTAAAGATGTGCTACAGACCATTAAATACAAAGCTAGAGACATTTATACTAAAGTCAAGCCTAAGAAGAATTATACCCACCATTTTCAAAACAACATACTGATTTATTTAATATTACTTATTAACATTGTTTTGGAATGAAAAATTAAGTAAGAAAAACACAACTCCAAAACACAAAGACGGCTGGAGGGAGGTAAAACTCAGTTAGAAAATAAAATATTAGGGGCTGAGGAGATGGTACAATGAATAAGAACACTGTGTGAATAAAAGGATCTGAATTTAAATCTCCAGTTTGCATATAAAAGCTTGGTATGGCCACATGAACCCATAACTCTCCAGCATTGGGGGAAAAAAAAAAGCAGCTCCGGGTGTTTGTTGGCTGACCAGCTTAGCTAGAATGATGAACTCCAGGTTCAACAAGAGAGACATATGTCTCATAAAGTAGAATGAAGACATCAAGTGTCTTTCTCTGCTTCTGCATGCAGGTACCCATGAACACATGTGCCCCATAAGCACTATATACATTCTATACATAGTATATGCAGAACATAAAATATTTTGAGGATAAAATGTCATGCACATAGCTAGTAATGTAGATATTCTCCTTGAATTCCAGAACTCTGGATAAGAGGCAGGTGCATTTCTATTGAGTTGGAAGTCAGCCTGGTGTACATAGCAAGTTCTCATATAGCCAGAGATGCAGAGTGAGGTCTTATCTTACCACCAAATTAAAACAAAATGGAAAAAATATGCATCTATAAACACAAGATAGATAAAAAAATTAATCATTACAAAAATTAGCAAAACACAGATTATAACACATAAGTAAAATACAATAACTTTCATATACTAAAACCAGAGCCAGATGGAACAAAGAAAGGCTCAAAAAAGACATCATCCACTTGATTAATAAAAGAAAACACACAAATACCTATGTGTAAATTTAACAGCTAGCATATTGGTTGCTTTTCTTTTGTGATAAAATACCATGCCCAAAAGCCATTTCTGAAAGAAATAGTTTCTGCTGGCTTAGAGCAACAGAGGATCAAGAGTTTATCATGGTGGGAGGCATGATGGCAAGCTGCAGGTACAGCCATAGAAGCAGGAAGCTCCTATCTCCAACCACAAACACATAGTACAATGAGTGAACTGGAGATGGGGCAAGGCAGTGACAAACTTCCTCCTGCAAGGCTGCACCCTGCCTTCCCCCAAACAGCACCACCAACTGGACACCAAGTGTCCAAACATCTGAGCCTATAGGGGACACTCTCATTAAAACCACAGCAGTTTTCTTTGTTTCCTTCTTTCATTTTGCTTTTCTTCTTCTTTTTTTTTTTACATGTCCCTCACCCTTTTTCTAGTTTTCCCCCTACAAGGCTTCACTCCTTAGCCCAGGTTGATGTTGCAACTCATAACATTCCTCCTGCTTCTGCCTCCCAAAGCACAATTAAACAAAAGAAAGTCAAGATATGATTTAGACTCAATAAGCTATAGAGATGCAAATTTCTCCTGCATTCACCTCAATATGTGATGTGAATTGTGTGCTATTTTAAAGTAAAGGCGCATGAATGCGGCACATACCTGCTTACATTCAAAAGAAGCAAATGATGGAGAATAAGCCATGAATTAAAAGAAAATGGTCCCCCCTGGGGAACTGGTTCTGTAACTTCTTTTCATAGGCTCAACTTTGGAACTAAGCAAATAATTTATATGATTTTAAAACAAAATTAAGCTTCAAAAGGCAATTACTACTAATAAAAAAATAAAGCAAAACCAGGTGAACTCCACTGTGTGGTGTGTCAGATTCACAACGAGAAAAAGAAATCCACATGTTTGTAATGTAACCATTTCATTCCTGGTTTGAGATGCCCCAGGACCAAAGAGCAGCTCTCCCAGGCAGCAGAAAAACTTCTGAAAGGAAGTGCTCAATTTATGATGACAGTGTGGCTATTCTGAGACACTGTAAGCACTGAGAAATAACGCAATTGAACAATTATGAGAAAAGTGAATTTTGCCAATCCTATGGAAAGGGACTTATTAGAAATAAATGACCTACATTTTCCAATAAGCAAATTTAGGAAAAGAGAAGAAAATTTTTAGATTAAAATAAAATTAACATACTACCAAGGAGTTACTAATATATAGAGTAGTAGCCACTTGGGTTGTGTTTGGTTATTTTATAACTTCCATTACCAGAACACACAGGTCCTTTGTTGCCTGCTAAAATTTCTAAACAACTTCTCAACACTTGACTAGAGTTCTCTGCTAAGGGTTCCTGGAAGAGAGACTGAGTAGCAGAGGACTCCCAGGTATGATTCTGCAGCTTCCCTTTCCAGTCAAAGCTGTGGAAATCTGGTTCCTTCTTCCCATATTTGGCTCTCTATGGTCTACATCACTCCAGCAAGTTCATGACTGTATTCACACTAAGTAAGGCTTCTTTCTGTACCTGCTATGATGTTGAGCACTGGTCCTTGTACTAAGAGCATCACGTTCTCCATTTCTGACTACCTCAATTGGCTTCTTTGTTTGAATTATCTCAGTCTTTTATAATCCCATTGGATTAAATCCACCTAAAGATTTTGCTTAAGTTCAGCAAGTAGATGGATAGATTATAAATGTTAGATAGATAAATAGATGATAGATAGATAAATAGATGATAAATAGATATATGATAGATAAATGATAGATAAATAGATAATAGATTGATGGATGATAGATAGATAGATAGATAGATAGATAGATAGATAGATAGATAGATAGATAGTAGTGCCAGGTGGGTATGTGTTTGGGGTATGTATCAGTATTTTGCAGTGCTCTCAATTCAGCATCCAGCATCTAAGGACAGCAGATAGGAATAAATCAGGGACTGTGGTTTTGTACTCAGTGGATGCCCTATGAGATCACAATAAATAAACTTCTGAATAGTTTGTTTGTGCCACTATTTCTTTAACCTTTATTTTTAGTGTGTGTGTGTATGTATGTATGTATGTATGTATGTATGTATGTATGTATGTGTCCATGTGTGTACAAATACAGGCTCTTAGAGGTCAGAAGACAACATACTGGAGTTGGTTCTCTCCTTCCACTACATGAATTCCAGGGAACAAAGTTAGGTGGTCAGATTTTGGTATAATGGTCTTTCCTTGCAGAACCATCTGGCAGGGACCTATTGGAGACATTTTCTGCTTTTCTAGAAATCCTTGATCTCTTCAGATACCTCTGAGCATATTCCAGGATTAGTTGTTTAGTCACTAACAAGCTTGAGTGGCTTGAGAAAGTCACCAATTGGCTGGATGTCAAGCAGTGACATAATTTGATTGGCTGTCACCTGTAACTTTGATTGGCATCCTGTCAGTACAGGAACAGGAAGTAAACATTATCTGCATAGTCCCCACAATACTGTACTTCTATTTTTTTACTCCTCCAAGATAGGGAACCTGAATCGTTTCCATGGTTACAAACACTACTCATCGAGTCAGAGGCCAGAGTAAACATGGCATAGGGCAATGGCTTTTGTCTGGGGCCATAGGCATTGGGATGTTATTTGTGAACTCTTCCTTGGGCTGAGAAACTTATTGACACTAAGGTGCTATGAGCTGCACGGATCTCCGAAATCCATTCATATTCCCATCCTCACATAAATTTCTGCCAGTTTGTCGTTGCTCACAAGATTAAGTTAAGATTCTTCTCTCCTATAAAGCCCCCCAAACCTTTTCTGGTATATTGTGTTTCTTCCAAAGCCAGCAGATCCATGGCTTAGCAAGCTCTTCCTGACTCTTTCTTCTTTGACTGTCAAACTCTGCGTTTCTGCTCAGAGCCATCCATTTATCACTTCCTGTGTAGTCTTGATGCCCCTATCAAAATTTATATTCCAGCCCAAATCCTCCCTGGCATTTAAACTATTACATTGATTGTTTATCTCCCTTGCTCCCTTACTGGGATATAAGATCTTTCATGGCAAGACTATGACATGTGGTGTTTACTTTTTTAACCTCTCAGGATGCAAAGCACAACACACACACACACACACACACACACACACACACACACACACACACATACATTCAAAATAAAGGAAAGTGCCTGCCCACGAAGTATTCTTGCTTTAAAAGTGTGGGATACATGGGCTGGAGGGGTTGCTCAGTGTATAAAATGGAAGTATGAGAGCTAGAGTTTGGATTTCTAGAATCTCAAATGAAAAAAAAAAAAAAAAGGAAAAAGTCAGTGGAAGCGATTGACAGTTTGATATTTCAGATCCAGAGGAAGCAAAGACAACGATTCCTGCATCATGGTACCTTGCTAGAATAACTGAATCTGTGAGCTAAAGACCCTGTCTGAATGAATAAGGTGGAAACTGAGCAAAGAAACTACAGACATATCCAGGTGCATACAGACAGGTGCACTAGCATGCTTACCCATACACATGTGAAGAGGCATAAATGCCAAACACATATTTATGAAAAAATAAATAAAACAAAAAGTTGAGCTTTGCAGATCTGCCTTATTATTGAAAGAAAAGCCAAGAATGATGAAATCAGAAGAATGATAGCATGAACATCATGTTGATTCTAAGGACAGCTGACCTGGTTTCTTCAGTATGATGACAAAGGTAAGAAAGGCCGGAATACAATGGGGACTCTTCGAGAATAAGACAGGAAAACATGATAACCAAATGCAATGTGCAAACCAATTATACAGGCATTTTAAAATGAATTGGGAAATCTAACTATGCAGAGAGTATTAGATATTGTATTAATGTTTACTGGGGGATAAAAGTGGTGTTTTGGTTACAGCTTAATAAAATGCCCTTATTAAAGGGCAAACAATGTGACATATTTTATATAAGCGACTGCAGCAACATTTTAAAGACAGAAAATGTTGCAGATGCAACATTGCAATAAAGTGCAAATGAGGCGCTGTTGGGTGTGAGGCACAAGAAAACTGAAGCCATTGCTCTTTGTCCCTCTTAGCTAGCACAAAGTTTCTAGGATTTCTTTAGTGGTAGGGTTGGACTTAGTTATTCAGAAAAGCATCTTTCAGCCATGAATGTGTTTATGCTAACGAGGCACTCTGCGAGGTTCCCTCATGAGAGGAAGGATAAAAGTCAAACCCAGGAGAATCAATTGTGTGATCAAAAAGTAGAACTCCAAGTTTCCCCAATAGACCCTGAGGAAGGGGAGAGGACAGAGGTGGTTTCATTGCCGATGGCCAAGGATCTAGTCAAGTCTCTTTATGAGCTGCAATAAAACGGCAAAGACATGGAGAAGTAGCTCAGGTGATACTGTGGTTGTCTCACATGCACAGAGCCCTGGCTTCTGTCTCCAGTGCTGCATATCCTGAGTGTGATGGTTTATGCATAAAATTGCAGCTCTTGAAGGGTAGATGCAGGGAACTGTAGCTACATAGTGAGTTAGAGGCAGCTTGGACTTCATGGAGTCTTTTCTAAATATATTAAATATAAAAAATATATTTAAGATACAATATACTACATTTAATATATTCATATGTCTATATTTGCATTATATCAACATTATGCATGTATTTGAATATATTATACCATATATGCCTATATAAACAAACAAATAAATAAATAATAAAACATAGCAAGTATAAGGCACTCTTTGGAGTTCTGTGAGTGTTATTGAACCTGGTAGAAAGGAACCCCCAAATCTGCAAACAGCCAGGCAGACATACAGAAACCCCTCTAAGGCTATCATCTAGAGTGGGAGAAGTCTGGCATGGCCCAGGCGTTGACTTTTTGAGTCTGAGCTAACTTGAGGCAATTGAGGTCAGGGTGGAACTAAGTTGTAGGATTTCCAGATGGTATCAGAAAAGTGGATAAGTGATTGTTGTTAGAGAGCCATACAGGGTAGTTATAGGTAAAGATGGAAAAGCTTTGAATCAGAATGGGGTTCTGTAGATGATTTTATTTTGCTTGGGTTTTTCAAAATACCCCTATCGAAAAACATTAAAAACTTTCATCTTTCAGTTTTTTGTCTATGCAACCTTTAGGCATCCTTGTGGAATGTAGTAATACTTGATTCCAAAACTAATTGTACATGCCCTGTTATAATACTGAGTATTTTCACATGCATTTAAGGGGCATTTGTATGCCTTCTTTGCCAAGAGCTGTTCTAAGGTATTTTATGAAGGAAAGGAAAAGCAGTTGTCCATAATAGAACTTTTATATAAGAAGGTTTATGCCAGCTTTATTCATAATAACAAAAATATAAAAAGAAGCAACCCAAATATCCATCAACATGAAAATAAATAAAATGGGAGCTTATTGTGTGATGGAATATTTCTTAGCAATAAAAAAAAGAACAAACTACCCTTACATGGAACAACATAAATGAGTTTCAAAAACACCTTGTTGAATGAAAGAAGCAAGACACAAAAGAAAACATGTTTTATGATGTGGGCAAGATTGCTCTGTAGGTATAGGTATAAAAATAGTGGTTGATCTGGGAAGAATGGAATGGCAGGAGAAAACCTTCTAGGCAGGCAGAAATGTTGTATTAACTTGACTGGGTTATTTACACAGAAATGTGTTTGTTAAAATTCAAATTTGAGGGCTGGAGAGATGGCTCAGCAGTTGACAGTACTAGCTGTACAATCATGGAAACCAGAATCTGAACCAGCACCTATGTTATAAGCCAGGCATCCAGCAAACTCTTGTAATCTCATCTCTGCTAGGATCCGACATCTTCTTGCCACGGTTCATCCACAGACCCATGCATTAGTGCACACTTGTTGGTATAGTCTCACACCCATGAATAAATAAAATCATCTTAAAACAATAGCAATAATGGCCCCTCAAACTCTATGCTTAAAATCAGTGCATTCCGTTTCTCTCATTGTACTTGGGGGATGGTAACTCTGAGGACTATGTGGTCAGAGGTAGACTCTGAGATTCACTGGGAAGAGGGGCATGCCTTCCTGGTCTCTGTCCAGGTATAAACCTGTCACTCACAGTCTATCACCCTTTGTTGAGGCATCAGTGTTTAGCAGCTGACTTCCTCTGAGAACTGCATTCCTCTTTGCTGCAGTCACAACCAGAATTCTCAGGATGACACCATGGAAACAGCACTAGCTTTCTGTCTGGGCACCAGTGACCTTGCCACCGCCACCCTCTTCAGATACAGCAGCAGAAATATTAGCTGTAAGTGGGCTGCACTGGATCGAAAGAAACTCAGGGGAGAGGCGTGTGTCACTCCTCAGCTCAAGGAGCTTATCCCAGGGAGTTCAAGGTTTTCTGTTCTCCCAACTCACCCGCTGGGTTTCTCTGAGAAGTAGGCTGAATGCAGAGAAGGCAGGGCTAGCAGAAAGGCAACATTATTTTGTAAAAATTGAACTTGCTGTTGATTTTGGTGTATAAGCACTGGCATACATAGAATTTCTGGAATCTGTTTATCCTTTGATAAAATGTGCTTCTCTTTCCCAGACAGAGGATTGTGGTCCTCATTTTGATAGTAAGAAAATAAGCTTGCAGGTATTAAGGGACTTGGGAAAGTCTGGTGAGTGGCAGATATGGGTGTGCAGACCGAACCCCTCTGACCTCACCATGTGCGGGCATCCTGGCTGTTTTCAGACTGGAATATCATTTTGTCTGCCTTTAGTAGTAGCTTCCAACCAGCTCCTGGTGGAAGGCAGTGGGCAAACATCTTGTTAACCCTTAAAGGGGAGACTCTGAGATACCTCTGCAGGGACTACCACATCTGCCTGTCAGGTTAAAGTTTATGCTGCTGTTTGTCATGGCTAGCTTCCCATCTGCTGCTCTTCATCAGTTGCCTTTCTTCCATTTCTGTATTTTCTTCCACCAACATGTCCTTCAGCTGTAGAGTAAACTCAGATCAAATTATTGAGTAAGCCTGATTATGAGAATCTCAAACTAAGACAGTAAGAGGTAGGCCTCAGGCATTTGACTTTGCTACTTACTCTCCTAGCATTCTGTATATTATAGGTTAAACTGACTGAAAACTCCAACTGAACTATAACAGATGTATGTGTCCAATGGAAATTGGTAGAAATAAGTCCATGAAAATTGCATATATATATATATACACATATATATGTATATATATGTATTCATATATATGTATATATATATATATATGATGTACTACCTGTACATGATATGAAACATGATATACTTTTTAATAATGTAAAGGGATGAATGATTGATCTTTGCAAATAAAAAGTCTCTGTTTAGCTACCCATAAAGTCTTTCCAGCAACCATATCTCTCACTTGGTAAAATCCAGGTTCTCTAGAATAAAAGAGATCTCCCATAATCTTTTTGTTCCAGTCCTTTCTTCTGGCTCATCTTCTGATACTTTTGTTGTTTCAATATTACTAAACCACTTAGAACTAACTAATAAAGAATGGCATGCTATTTTACATTAGCGATCCTCTGCTCTCCCCCGCTGGCAAAGGCTCTTTTATCCTTTTCTCTTACAAAAGTTTAACACCAATTGTTGGAGGAAGGCCAACCCTCCTCCAGTAGGATACAAATTTGATTGCATCTGTATAGACCCTATTTTCAAAAAAAAAAAAAAAAAGTCACCTTCATAGGGATGAGAATTTGAACATAGCTGTTTCGGGTAAACAAAATTTATTCTACAAAGGAGATGGAACCAGGGCTGGTGAAATGGCTCAGTGGGTAAGAATGCTTGCTGTGCCAGCCAGACGACCTGAGCCAGAACTCTAGTACCCACGTAAAGAGCTGGTATGTCTATGTGTGTCTGTGAAAAGACACAGATTTGGGGAAAAGAACAGGCAGATCCTGAGAGGCTTCTAGCTAGCCAGTCCTGCTCAGTGAGAGATTCTGTCTGAAAATCATAAAGTGGAGAATGGAGGACTGAAGTCCTGCTTTGGCCCCAATATGTGTACACTCATCTGTCTGCATCACACATATACCACATGTACATCACACACACACACACACACACACACACACACACACACACACACACCACACGCGCGCGCGCATACCTGCGCACAAGAGACAGAGAGACAGAGAGAGGGGGAGAAGGAGGGAGGGAGAGAGGTAGGGAGGGAGGGAGGGAGGGAGAGAGGGAGGGAAGGAGGGAAGGAGATATGCTGGAGATAATACCAGGTAACTGATTCTTAGAAAATTGAAGAGCTATTGTTCAGACTTCAGGCTCAGGCAAACTGTCTGTGATTACTGAATACTGGAGGGCAATGGCCTTGCAAACTCTATAGAAAGAATCTAGAAAATGATCAGATAGCAAGGGCAGATAAGTGTTCCATTTCAGTCAGACATGTCTTGAGAGGCCTCAGAACCTTCAGTTATCAGAGTGGAATTTGACAGATGGGATCTAGGAGTAGTGTTTGGAAGGAACACAGAGAAGGAAAATGGCAGAAGAGCAGAGTGAGAAGCACAGTGTTCCCAGGCTCTTCTTTGCTAGATGGATGTAAGAGTGACTTATCTTTGTGTTAGGAGATGCTTTCATTTGTAGACCATTTTAACAGGCTAATCACCCCCCAAAAAAACTCCAAAAAGCTCCAAATCTTAAGCTTTTGAACTCTAAAATAATGTCACAAGTGAAAAATTTCACATGTGACTTTATGCAGATGCCTTATAAAAAACACATACACTAAGAACATTGTATAAAACCACCTCTAGGCTATATGTGTCAGATGTACACAAACATAAATGAACTTCATATCCTGGTAGAATATAAGCATTAAAAACTTCTATATGCCTACAAATATTTCAAGAGAAAAAAAAAAGTCCAGAATTTGGAAATTCTTCCGGTTGCAAGTATTTTGAATGAGAATCACTCAACCTGAGTATGCACTCAACAATTCAATTCTTGCAATAATGCTGGAATGAGATAAAATGACTTTGTCTAGGTTCTATGGCTTACAATGGGGAAAGCAACAGAATTCCAGGGCTCCAAGGTGCAATGACTGTCAGTCCCTGAATCCATCATTTCACAGAAGTTCCTTGGTTCAGATTCACCTTACCATGCTCATTTCTTGGCCATGACTCTCGCACATGGCCTCACACTTGACAGATGAGCACTTACTTATCTTGGGTAGAGGGGCCATTTTCCTCAGTTCCAAAGGCATCACACATCGCAGGAAGCAGAAATTCATCAAAATACATAGATTGAGAAGAGCATCTCTTTCCAACACTATTTTTCCCGAGGAAAGAAAGTACATACCTTTGAACCTAATATGCCTAGGTCAATATGATTTCATATTTTTTTAAGTGTATGGGTATCTTGCTCCCATGTTGAATGTACACTATTTGCGTGCCTGGTGCCTATCTGCTTGCACTATAATTATACAGATGGTTGTGAGTCATCACGTTGGTGCTGGGAGTTGAACCCAGGTCCTCTGGAACAAGGACAACTGCTCTTAATCACTGAGCCATCTCTCTAGCCTCTGATTTGCTTAGGTTTTTAAGTGCTGTGGGGAAGCAAGAAAAAGGCTGCCAATGCCCACTCAAATCTTACACATGATCATATAATTCCAAATACCACCCATATAATATTGACCAAAAAATTAGAATTTTAGACATCTCTCCATTTTTTTTTTAAAAGCAGGAGAAGAGAAGCAGCCTTATGTTTATAAGCCCTAAGTGTTATAATAGTAAACATGACATCAGGGTTTCCCAAGACTAGATATATTTAGTGCATTATTTACACAATATCACTCCATAGATGTAAATAAATAAATAAATATTCCTTACATGTCTTTATTGTGTGTACTTGTTTTGTTTCCCTCATACATGTGTCATGTCCCGTCAGAGGACAATTTGTGGAAATTGTCCTTTTCATTCACCATGTAAGTTCCAGGGATCAAATTTCAGTCCTTGGGCTTTGTGCAAGCACATTTACCACCATAGCATCTCAGTAGTGCCAAACTATTTTTTTCTTAGATAAGTGGGCTAAGAAAATGTGAAGCTGAATAAATGTACTTATTGGAAACTCTGTCATGTCTTTTGATATAAGAACATATCAAGTACTTAATCCTTAACAAGAGAGATTATGTGAAGGAATGTTCACTAAACTTGCTTGAATACAAACAAGATGGTCATTCGCCTAATACTGAGACTCAATAGATCAAATGTTTCTGAGTTTCCGTCTAAGCCTGGTTTCCGCTTTTAGCTTCAGTAGCAACCATATTGTTCTTTAATAGAGGTTAAATTTCATTTACTCTAATGTAAGCTATATGTAGTCACTAAATCGTTATTGTGACTTTATAGTATATCAGGATACTGTTCTTGGCACTGGGCTCCTGAACATTGAAGGACAACAAATGTGCCCATATAGGAACATACCTCCTAAAGTAGAGCCTTCATTTCCTTTATCTTATTTGGCACTGCAATTTTTTTCTCTCATTGGATTTATTTGAACTTTGTTTCCAGTGCACTTTGCATGACACAGAGAGCTGAAAGTTGGTGAGACTAGCTCACTAACTTTCTGAATTAAAACACAACATGGGAAGAGGAAAAGGCAGCTCCACAATTACAGTGCACAGTCCCTGACTGTGGGCTAACAGCACAGCCACGGCAACAATGCAGTCGCAGAAACGGAACGCCTGGGTTCCATGTAATGCTTATTCGGTATTGTTCATACTAAAACATACTCTTTGATGAGCCCGTTAGGTTTAATCCCACCTTATGGTTTCGATCTAAGGTGAGGCATACAGGGCTACACAGAGTACCTTTTTGTTCTGTAGAACTCTCTCTGGGTAGAAGAAAACAGGACACCTGAGCAACTCTCTGGGATGAAGAAGTAAAAAGAGTGAGAACGGACACAAACCTGACATGGATGAAACTGTCCCCCAGTGCTTATGTCACATATCACTACAGTTTATGATTGTGTACATGTCTTATTTTTCAATACTTTTATGAATAAGGAATATGCATCACTCCTTTTCCTGTCATTCATGCACAGGAGACAGAAGCAGTTGCTAATACAAAGCCTCAGAAGTGAGAAGTACTGACTAGCCAGGACCTAGAAAGGGAAACACAAATGAATGAATCCCCTGCCATTCTCACCCCTGGCCTGGCTTCCTTCGGCTTTTTGAGTTCTGCTGATGGCCTCCTGAACCACACCAGGCCTTGCTTCTCCAGACCCTTCTACTTCCATCTTCTAGGTTTTTTTGTTTTGTTTTTTCTCTCTGAATCCAACCACTGGCACCATATCCACACTTGCTACAAAACAATCCAGCCAAGCCACTTTTAGGAAAAGAACTGCTTCTAGTATCTTAGCTGATTCCAGCTAAATAAAACACATCCTACATCTGACACAAAAGCAAGGTTGTGACTCTTTCTTAAGTCAGAATGAGAGCAGGACTTTGAGATATAAAAAAGTAGAGAGGCGGAACATAAAGTGCTGTAAGGCATTGGGCTCGAATTTAGAATACGGGAGCCATCCGTTAGTGTGAGGTTTGACACAGCAGAAGTGTCTGCTGTCAGCGAAACATCCATCTTCAGATCAAACTGGTAGTCTCTAAGGAAGGCTGTCACCCCCACTCCTCTCCACCATCTGAGCAGAGTCTTGTCACTGGCACCTGGGTGCTACTTTCTCTACTTTATGGTTTATGACAATGTCTCCAATAAAAGCCATAGGGACTCGGGGCTCTGCTGACACCTGTCTGTAATTTCTCTGTCTTCTTAGGAAGCTGAGATTAGGTGTGGGTGTTGTCAGCTGAACTGAAGCAGGGCAGTGCTTAAGAGAGATGCTTTGAAGACAGACGTCTATCAGAGTGTTCAGCCTGGCTGGCAGTACTGAGAACAAGTCTCCTGTTCACAGAACCCTGCCAAACCTACCTCTGTCCCACTACTGCCTTTTCCAAGAGGCATAGATACCTACTCGGTACCAGACTATTACACAAGCTGGCTATTTTTCTAGTTGTCCTTTACCAATGGTTGAAAGCTAGTAACTCCCACCCTCGTCATGAAGCCTCCCTACGATACCTGATGTACCATTTAGGTGACTTTGAAGCTGTGAGACAGTGTACATTGGAATCAGGCGACCCTGAATTCAAAATGCAGGTCCAACACTAATCATAGGATCCCAGACAACATTGAGCATCCGTTTTGTACCTGTGGGGACAATAATTGAGTCCAGACAAAAATAATTTGTGATATAATGGAATCATTGGAAAGGAGCCAAGTGTCTCCCAGGGGCTGGTCATATAAATCATGGCGCATCTACAGCTACAGTTGGGTTACTTCCTATTTCTAATGCATCGTTTTCAGTGGAGGAAGCTCTGCTATGGTACTGTCTATTGCTTTTAGCATTTTCCCTTATCGTCCATAGAAGTGTGGATGATTATTGTCATCGGTGAGCTTTGGAATGTGAATGTAGGACATTCTTAGCCGCCAGCCTTCACTTTTGTTTTAGGGGTTATCCTCAAGGGTCCTTACCCCCTCTAGGGGCAGGACCTGACTGCCTACTGCTGTCTGGGGATTGGGAGAAAGATTTGTTCAATTTAAAGGTTTGATGTTAAGAAGGCTACAAGTCTAATTAAATCAGAGCCTAAGGTCACATTTATGTCTCATAGAATTCAAAACTTATATACGAAAAATGTGTTCATCTAGGGTCTTCTCGAAGCCCTAATATAATACCATGAAATAATTCCGTTCAAGTTGAAAATAGTTTGGTAAATATTTTTGGCACACAATAATAAAATAGTATTTACAGGATAGGGAAGAGAGCACAAAATAGAAAATGTGTTCTGATTCTGTTCTTGTTTAAAATACATGAGAGTTGTTATGTTCATGACGGAATGACATCTGTATAACTGCATGAATTAAGTATTGGGTCTCTTGGAGAGGTAAGATAATGCGTACTTTGAAATATTCTTTTAGCAAGATTCTAAAATAAAAGCGTATTTCTATTTTATTGATAAAATACTAAAATTATTTATTTGTCAATGTTAAAAATCACGCTCAGAATTCTCAAAAATAATGGGCAGGTGATATAGGTACTTAGCAACTGCAAGGTTCTGGGTTCAATCCTCAGTATTAAAATAATTGTCAAAACTACAAATGTCACACAATTTCCTTAATGTGAGTTTGTTGCTCAGACTGTTTATTCAGCTCAAAAGTAATTATCAGTATGGCTGGAGATCATCTAGTGCCACGTGTTTTAAAGGGAAAACTTTCCACAACCTGTGAGACACTCTGATTTCAGGGTACTAAAGATAAAATAACCAAGCAGCTTCTAAATGTTTTTTTTTTGTATGCATTAAATGAAAGGGGTGGGTGTAGGGGAGGGATGCATAGACAGAAGACACGGAAATGTAGAACTGTCCAGTTGGAAAGGACCTAAGAAATGCTAGCACCTAGTGATGGAAAGTTTAGTTGGGCTCCATCCGCACAGGCAGGCACCGTGATCAAACAGGCATTATAATAAAACATGATATTTTTTGTTTAGTTCCTATCAGTTGCATCTTCTAGTACACAAAACCCCTACACATTTGTCAGAAAACATGACACACTATGCCCATGTCTTCTCTCTTGGTGACTGACATCCATTTCACACCAGAGGAAATGAGATATGTAGAGACCAGAGTCTTTCAGAGTCACCCAGCCTAGGACAGAGTCTGACTCTCAATCTTCAGCTTAGCCCAGAACACTTACTGAGATGTATACATGAGAAACCACTGTTCATGTGTGGGTTCTTATTACAGGACAGGAGAGGACAGTCACCTGCCTTTAGCAGGTTTACTGTCTGCTAGTGTTCCTCTGAAGTGTGGCAGAAGAAGAAATCATAAAATACAAAAGAAAAAAAAAGTATTTGTAAGGAGAGTACAAAGGAAAACAATGGATCTGTGACTGGAAAGACAAAAAAACTGGATACAGCACGATACACCAATGAAACATATAATACAGACATAAGATTAGACATAATGGGTGAAAAAGGAAGTCTGTACAGTCTTCAAATAATTTCTAACCAAATTATTTATATACAGTCATTTCATTGAAATTATACTCCAAGGTTAATTTCTTCTCTCTTTTCTCTTCTCTCCCCCCC
>JANHMN010000007.1:41573418-41587956 GCA_030674055.1 Rhabdomys pumilio | reverse complement strand
CTCTCTCCCTCTCTCCCTCTCTCCCTCTCTCCCTCTCTCCCTCTTTCTCTCTCAGAGATAGAGTCTTTCTATGTGGCCAACCTAGCCTGGAACTTACTACATAGACCAGGTTATGTAGTAAGTTTGTAGTATGTCTCTGTCTTTTCAGTACCAGGACCACAGACACTCACCATCACAGCCAGCTCCTCTAGTCCTTTAGTCCTTTTACTCGTTATTGTGAGATAAGATCTCATTAAATTGTCCAGGCTGACATTGAACTCACTCTGTATCCCAGGCAGGTCTTGTGCTTGCTATTCTCCTGCCTCATCCTCTAGGGTAGCTGGTGGGTTTTTTTTTTTTTGTTTGTTTGTTTGGTTGGTTGGTTTTTTTTGTTTTTTTTTTTTTGTTTGCTTGTTTTGTTTTCTTTTACTGATAGTTTAGAATTACTTTTTTTGGATTTAAGAGAGAAGAGCTGAGATGGATTCAGTTGAAATATCCTTTCCTACCACAGTCTGTTCAGCCAGGGGAGCTGTCACAGGAACTCTAATAGCAATGCACAGAACAAGAAAACTCCTTTTATACACTTTATCTTGTTTTTGGGCTGGGTCTCACTGTGTCACCTTGGCTGGCCTGGAACTTGCTATGGAGACTTGTCTGGCTTCAAACTCACAGAGATCAGCCAAGATCCTAATTAAAAAATTAGCATATAATTTCTACCCAACATATATTGCTTTTACATCAAAAGTTGCAAAAGCAGGTACTGAACCCTTCTGTCAGGGGCCATTTTGCAATCTCTTCATGTCATGTTGATCATTCCCACAATATATGTCAGACTCTGCACTTATTCACATCCATGATTTTACTTGGTCTCCTCGAATCATATGAAATCAAAAATAGCATACACATCTTGTAAAAACAACAAGCTATAATATTCACAGTTATATTTTTATTTCCTGGACTAGGCAATCATCTCAATGGTTGGTACATCATCTGACTTACAGGCCAATTAGTTTACCCAAGTCATCTAGTTCTTTGGTAATGTATCATGTGTGGAGTCTGAGGCCAAGATGATCTGGTGGAAGAGAAATTACATGTTTCATACAGCATGGGGGAATGGACAAGCACATGGTACATGTCCTCTAATAATACACCTCAAAATTTTGTGGGATGGGTAGTGGAGAGATTGCTCATTGGTTGCAAGCCCATACTACTCTTGCAGAGGACAGGAATTCAGTTTCCTACCAGGTACATTGGGCAGCTCACAATCATCTATACCTCCATCTCCAAGGGTTTCAACATCTTTTTTGGGTTTCTGTAGTCCCATGCACTCATGTGTACATACCACTAAACATGTATACATACCACTAAACATGTATACATAATGAAAAATAAGACAAAATTTTAAAAATTGTACAGGTGTCACTAAAATTTGGAAACAAATAACAAGACCTCTGTGGTCAAGGGCAGGAAAGACCCATGGACTTTGGGCACGTGGCAGGTAGTTTGGATAAGAGTTGTCTCAAAGAACAGAGGAGAAGGTACAATTCAGATTGTTCCTCGAAGCAATATAGGTAAAATGTCCTTGTAATTCATTGAACATAGGACATTTTCTTTAGAATTACCTGAAAGAACAGAAGAAACATGTCTGTTCCACTATCTAGCTGTCTAGTGGGACTGCTGTGGTTCATGTGGAATGACTTCCTCAAGCAGAGAAGTTCACATTCCAAGGATCTTCCAATTAGTTATGGAAAGATGCAACCCAGGAGTTGCCTAAGCAACTGAGATCTTCATCAGTCAGACCCAACCATGAGAACATCTTCTTCTTGTGTAACGGGCCAAGTGAGCCTGGCACATACAGATGTGTTTGATGGTGTTCCTTCTGAGAAGGTCATGACTTTGCTTTGATGTCAGCTTCAGGTAACTTCTGAAACTGGCAAAAAAAATTCATCATACATCATTTTAATGTACCCCAATGTTATCATTTGTCAACACAAAAGCACAACTCTCACCACAAAGGGGATAATTGACAGTTTATTCCAGAGTCAAATGTAAGTGACCAGGGACAAAGAACACAGACTAAGGTTACCCCAAATTCTATGTTCTAATGAGGTAATAGCTCTATGAACTTTTATAATAATGGAATAAGGAAAACCACTAATCAAGCTCCTTTTTAAATATATTCGTGAAAATATCAGATAGCCCTGGTCACAGAAAAATGGAGAAATTTCAGCTGTAGGTCTCAGATGCTGTTTGATGGCAGTCTGGCCCTTTTGAATGGTGGGAACAAGGGTTCTATTTTTTAATCTAATGGTCACAAAGATGTTAGGTCACATATATAGAAGGGTAATGACCAGCTAGGAAGAGGACTAAAGATGTCTCCATGTCGTTAAACTTCTAGTCCATTAATCAGCCTTAAAGAAGGTTCACTGTAAGCATCAATTCTTTCCAGTAACTTCCACTTACATGTTAAAAGCAAGTCTTACAGGCATCTTTGTGGTTCCTGATCCCTTAGAATTTGATGCTATTCTCTTGAATATCATGATCGGTGGTTGATACTATATCCTGCTGTTATTGAGTTGGTCCCTAAGCCAATAGAATTAATGCCTTTATTTAAATACACACACACACACACACACACACACACACACACACACACACACACATACACACAAGAAAACCTTTGGGAACAAAAACTCTGCCAAGGAAAATGCCATATTTGATAGTATTCCCACAGATAGTGAACTGGGAGAACAAAAGTAACTATAACTTGACAGAGTGGCTTTAACAGTCTTTACAACTATGGTGCCTTAAAAAGTGGTTCTGGAGTCTCTGAGTCTAAGATAGACTCATGAGATAAAACAAGGCAAGGGGAGCATATCCAGTTCCTTCCTGGGCTGTGAACAAAAATCTATTCCAAGCCTCTCTCAGACTTCTGGTGCTCTGTCAGCAATCTTTGGTATTCCTTAACCTGTGTGTGTACTGTTATCACCTTTGCATTCACTCTCCCCCGGTATCAAAACTCCTGTTTATATAAGAACACTGGGCATATTGGAGTAAGGACCCATCCTATTCCCATATGACCAATGTAAGTCATTACACCTGCAATGGCCCAAGTTTTGGGTCTTTTTCGTAGGACCTTCGAGTTAGAGCTAGGAAATATAATTCATCTCATAGCATTTGATGTAGAATAAGAAAATTGGGCTAGATGGGCAGATGAGTTGGATTTTGATAATTTGAGACTCAGACTCAGGCATGCATTTGCCTCTTAACACACTGGCTGTTCATCACGGAACAGCAGTGGCTCTGGAGCCTGTACAAAAGCTCAATCCTTGAATTAACACATTCCTCCTGGGGCACCATAGGATGCAATTGTTTTCTTCCATAAAGGCATTTGGGAGTAATCAGACTTACCAAGAGACCAAATCCTCAAGATATATTTGCTAGTTTTCATGTATTCTACTGCTTCTTTGCTTTTATTGGCCAATAAATTAGAGATATAGAAAATGTATATAATTAAGAAAAAAACTTCATTAACTGATTTCTTATCCTTTATTAATAATAATAGACTTACTTTTGTCAGAATAAATAACCCAATGTTTGCATGAGTTACTGTTATTCTGGCCCCGGGGGCAGGGTTGAAAGCTCCATGTCAAATGGTATGTTGAGCATAGGCACAGTTCAAGGTCAATCTCTACATGAAGGCATGTATAGACAGATGCATATAATTATGAATATTCTCATTACTGCAAAATTTCTAGTAATATGCCATTAATGATAGTTGAGGCTTTAGTGATATTGAAAATATATATAATCATGAGGTGGGAGTATAAAAACACAGCAGATAAACTTCAGAGGATAAGAGGATTTCAAGTGATAAATAAGTCCTACTAATCAATAACAAAAGAGGTACATTGTTGAAAACAATAAAAATCCTAAATAAAGAAATAAAATAGGTCAGGATTATAATAGAAGTGTCCTTTTGGTATTAATAAACAATGACATTATGAGAATGAGATTTTGTCTTTGGTCATATTTTCAGATTAAAAATTGTCTTGTATTCGCAATTCACATGGAAAACACAATGTGAAATTGCCAATGTGCTTTACATCTCCAACATGGATAGTCTTTGATCCAGCCATTCTAAACTTCTCTGGAGTGAATAAGGATTATGTGATAATATGATAAGGAATGATAAGGAAAATAAAAACAAAATAATAGTAATATTTAGTGAACTATATTTTAGTTACAATAATAAGTAGTTTGCATCTAAATACTTTAACATGAATCCTTCTATCATTATTTACCACTTTTGGCAGGGATATTACCATTTTTACAGTCTTGAAAATTGCTTTGTAGAGAAATTAAACAATTTAGCTAATTTCTTTGGAGATTATGAAGGAAGTTCATTGTACCATTGTTGATAATAACAAAAATGTGTGCATCACCTTTCAGATTAGGTGTGTGGTTAATTAAGGGGACACTTACACTCGACTACAGAAGAATTAAACCTCCAAAGAAAGAGGTATGGAAAATAGCCATAATTTATTGTTAAATGGAAAAAAGCAGCCTCAAGCAGTATATATGCATCCTCAAGATTCTGGTTCCAAGATGCTTCCTAAATATAAAAATTTGAAGATGCCCAGGTCTCTTGTATAGAACATCATGGTTTTTGCATAGAACCCAAAGGCATTCTCTTGAAGTCATGTGCTTAAAATCATCCCCATCCCCTGATTCATAATATAATGCAACTGCCACCCAGACAGGGTGCCATTTATGAAGGAATGTCAAGAAAAACGTCTAGGTACATTCAGTGTAGATGCACACTTTTTCAGTTATTCCAGTCTATGAATGATTGGATCTGCATATTTAGAACCTGTGAATATAGGACCCACTGGCACAGGGTGCCACTTAAAATTAATTGAATACCCATCAGCATTTCAATTGTGTTTCTAAGAGTCACAGTTGATTCTCTTGGGAAAGACTATAAGCTCTACTCTGTAAGATGGACATTGCTTTAACTTTTGTAGTAAAATATATCACTGTTGTGTCTGTCTGGGAAGGTACATCTTTTTTTTTTTTTTTTTAACTGAATCCAACAGTGGGAGATGAATGGTCATCTAAAAGAGTCTTGGGAGAGAGGGTCTATATTTCAATAACCATGGACTGGCAGTCCTTGGTGTACTATTCCCCAGAGCTAGGATCTTCAGGAGGAAGGGCATAGAGTGAGGTCATTAGCTCATGGAGGTAGCTGGCCTCGGAAGGAAACTGACTGAATTCTTTTGAACGATGGTTCTTGTAGAAGTCCAAGCTTAAGTCTCAAGCATCCATATTTTCTGGCCAAAGCTTTAATCTTGTTCCTCTCTTGTAATTCCTATTTATCATGAGACCTTACAAGAGCCAATGCTAGCCTGCCTCAGGTATTTTGTCATAGCAATACAAGTAGTAAAGTGCAAAATGACATTATTTTTACTGAGGTTTCCATCAGAGAGCACTCATACACAAGTGGCCTCCAACCTCTTCTCCCCAATCTTAGGACTCAGCCTTTGAAGCTATGATCGCAGCGTGGAAAGTACTGAGACAAGGGTGCCTCATTTTCTCCTACTCGCCAAATCTGATTAAGACACTGTCCTTTAGTTAGAATGGAAGTCTGAGATGATGGGCAGAGGGAGATCAGAGTGATACAGAGAAATAAAAATCTATTGTGAAGAAAGTGCTTGCCTAAGAAAACAATTACTTGCAATGATCTATGATGCCAAGGATCTGCAAGCCCCAGTCTGTGGGACCTGTGGATATTAGGCATGACTAATGGACTGGGATGGAAAGGGTATCCTGGATGATCAGGCTAGCTTTACATATTCTGTTGCCAGTGATATCTTTTGTATTTGTTTTTTTTAAAGTAGAATCACACTCTGTAACCTGGGCTGGCTTACACCTGACTTTGTAGCCCCTTGAATTCTTGGCAATGTTCCTGCCTCATCCTCCTAAATTAACATGAGAAACATATTAATTTAACATGTTAATTTAGCCACCATCACAATTCCCAGACAATAGTGTCTTCATGGGAGGTAGACTGAAACTTCATGGCTGAAGAGGAAAAGATAATGCAACTGTAGGAATCCTAGCAGAGATGGAGAGACCTGGAGATGGTCCATGGCTGGCTTTGAGGATGGAGGGACAATCATGGATCAACTCTTCTCACTTGGAGCTGGGAAAGGCAAGCAAATGGATTCTCCCCTAGGAGTATAAGGAGCCATCCCTGCTGATATCTCAACCTTGTCTGTCAGATAGTGTCACATTTCTGGAGCTTCTAGAGCAATAAATCTCAGTAGGCTGTGATACTGAGTTAGTATCAGTTATTACAATTGATTATAGTAGTAAATGAAAATTAATATGTAGTACTCAAAATTGTAACCAGTCCTCCCACTTCTGAGATGGAAGTGGTTAGGTCAAGGGTTCAAAGTTAGTCTTGATGATGTAGTAAGCTTAGGCTAGCCTGATTTGTGGGAGATCCTGTTTCATAAATCAAACCAAACCAAACCAAACAAAATAATCCAAACAAACAAACAAACAAACAAACAAACAAAACAGCAGCAGCAGCAGCAACAACAACAACAAACACCAGTGAAAACTGTTTTAAAAAGAGCATATGCAAAACTAAAATGTTCATCTCTTCACAAAGAGTTCCTAAGGACCCTACTAACCGTAGTTACTAACAGTGAGGTAAAATCTTTCCTTTTTGTATACAACACTAAGAATTCTTGGAGGACACAGTGAGGTTTTACTTACCTGGCATTGTAGAAACTGGCAAAAACATTCTCAGGAAACAGTCCAAATAATGAAACATTCCTTTAAAATGTCAACAGTTCAATATTTTAATCAATTCCCCCCCCCTAAAAAATCATGGATACCTATCCATGTTTCTTCCTGTAAAGATTCAGACCTCTAGCACTTTGTTTTTAATCATCATTTTTCCTCTGGAGATTTAAACATGTATACAATGAAATATTATACTCATCTCAATTTCTCTCCTCTAATTCTCCTCATCACCCTCAACATATCCTTCTTCAATTTTAATTTACTTAAAAAACCCAACAAGTTCAGTTAGGGCTGCCCATATGTGCTTGAGCATGGAACATTCAAGACTGTGGGTAACCTCTCATAGGAATCACCTCAAAATTACTTCCTCCCAACAGCACCTATCTATTGTCAACAGCTCCATGGATAGGCTAGGAGCGTGGAGAGCACTGCCTCTGTCTAGATCAGCATCCCAACTGGCTTGATCCTGTGAGAGCAGACACAAATGCTGTGGAATTTGTAAATGCAAGGGCCATGTCATGTCCAGAAAACAGTGTTTTTACAGCTCATCCTCATCTGCTCTGACATTCTTTTCTCTCTCCTCTTCATAAGAATTCTCTGAGCATATAGAATAAAGGTTAGCATCCCTGTCTGTTTAACCTTCATTGTCTCTTCCCCTTACTTCTTTCTTGGTTCCCCTCTCTCCTTCCCTTCCTCCCTCCCTTTCTCCATCTCTCTCCCTCCTTTTCTTCTCTCCTTTCCTTTTTTTTTAAGCTGTAACTGAGGCTATTAAACGTGCCTGATAAAATAGGACCCAGGTATTCAAACCCCTTCCAGCACACTGAGATGTTGATCTCAGGCTGCTAACTTGTATTTCAAACTCCCCTGAAGTTCTCTGGTCTCTGAATCCCGTAGGCAGATTATTCTAATTGCCTCTCTCCTACTCTCTGGATGGCTGGGTCACCTCCACCCACTGCTTCTCTTCCTGCTTGCAGCAAGCTCTGGCCTTTTAAAATTGCTGCTTCTAATGTGCTACCAAAATAGGGAATCAGAAAACTAAGCTTGTAACAATAGCTTCTGAAAGAAGAGCTAAGCTTCCTAAGTGGTTTTCTTGCTCTTGGTGATATGTGCATTTATTTGTGTGTGTGTGTGTGTGTGTGTGTGTGTGTGTGTGTGTGTGTGTATTGGGGATATGCCTGCTGGATCAGCAAGACCCAGTCACCTAATTATCAGTTTTTGATCTGTTTGGTTTTTCTTTCTGTCTGTCCAGCTACAAGTTCTATAGGCAGTTGTATCCTACCAATATATATTTTAAATAGGCTTGATTTCTTGTGCACCTACTAAGATCCAGATACTGTAAGTTCTACCCCATATGGGGTCTTGGCTGGCATAGTACATTCGGTAGAATGCATGACACCTCATCTTCCACTCAAACTTGTGAAATGAAATACCTGAATCTTTCTGTTCACTGAGTACACCTCCCTCTGAGGCTTGGACAAAAGGTCAGGGCAGTCTCTGTTGGTTCTCTGGAACACAAATGCTAACAAATGTGTCTTGTTAGTCTGCTGTCAGGGGCGAGATGTGTATCAGGAAGGCTGTGTGTCTGAAGACACTAGAATAATTCCCTTCTAATAAGTTTCCATCTTACAGAGAAGCTGAAATGCTGCCAGGAGCCTCCTAAGAGGTCGGCTCACGGCATTGGAGTGTGGGATTAGATGTGTCTACATTTCTGAGAAAGGCCAAGGCCAGCTGAGCCCCGCCCATGTGGGCACTTAGTCCTTAACACAGGAGCCCAGGGACACTGGCAAACTATTTCAGCACCTTTAAAAATGCCCAGAAATGTGTTGCTAATGGGCTTTCTCCCTCCCTTCATAACCTCTTCTTGTGAGGGGGAAAGAAGGGGCTTCCTGGATATATTCAGGGTTGATTGTTGGAAGTCTGAGATGTAGGCAGTGGTACATTAGCTTTTGTATTCTTACAAACTCTCCATTCCTCCAGCACCTATTCCAGAACACAAGCAAGAAGGGAATTTCTGAAGGCACTTCTCCTCTGACTCCTGTACAAGGTATGTGATGGGTTTGATGGGCAAACATATGTCACTTCCTTGGATAACACCGAACTCGAGTTCCCTTCTTCCCTGTGCTTATGGCTTCTTTCATAACAGGAGGACAGCTTTGCCATTCCTTCCCTCTTTATACTGAAAAAATGGTCTACTTTTTACTGATCCCAAACTATATTTAAACTCTAAATTCTTTTCTTTACTCCCTAGGGATCACCAGGCAGCCTCCTCCAAATAACAGCTAATGAAATAAAGAGAAGTCGTGCGATCTTGCTTTTCAACAAAGAAATACCATTTCAGCCTGCAAAGTAATTCCATTTGTGATTTAGAGGGGCTGGGCACCTTCCTAGAGAACCTCCCCAGGGAGAGAGGATGGATGGCCATCGCGATATTGCATGAAAATTAGTATCAGGCCACAAATTATTGGACCCCATTAGAATTTTCTTTTAGGTAAATTAAGGTTATATATCACCATCTTCCAAGAGCCTTGGATGCTTTGAATCCTCCAAATTAACAGAGCATTTAAGATTTCCTGTAATCTAATACTGGATATGATTAAAATACAGAGCCTGCTTCTTACAACCGTGTCTTCTCTTGAGTAGTAGCCTCATTAAAGAAAAAAAGAAAGAAAGAAAGAAAGAAAGAAAGAAAGAAAGAAAGAAAAGAAAGAAAAAGAAAGGAAGAAAGAAAGAAAGGAAAGAAGAAATCTAGAGGAGGAATCTCATAATTGAAAGATTTTTGGTAAAGACAAGTGGACTTGAGGTTAATACACACTAAGCTTAATATTAATGATTATATTCATCAGAGCACCAGAAAACAAAGAAGATGCTCATTGTTGCGCATTTGTGTGTGCATAATGAATGTATCTTTGTGTGCACCTGCACACGTGCCTGTGCTGGCATATGTGTATGTTCACCAGCATATATGTTTTTCTATATATGTCTGCATGTGTGTGTGTGTGTGTGCGCGCCTGGTTGTCATGTGTGTATGTGTGCACATGCCTGAATGTGCATTTCAAGCTACACACGGCAGTTCATATTTCCTTCAGGCAGACATATTTGTATTTATATTCTGTGTCTTTATTAATTCAGTAATCACATTTAAGCTGAGTTTTATTGTTTTCTACATCTGTGAAGGAGCAAGTTGATATTAAGTTCTACTACGTAGCATTGTTCATACAGTACTGAGGAAATGTATTTGTTACTGTCCAGCACAACCATTTGCATGGCTTACATTTTATCTTAAGTTTATAAACATTTTAGCCACATCTGAATGAAAAAGTTGTGTCCTCTAGCGAATGCCAGCCTCTTGGAGGGTCTTGTAGTCTCCTCAACAGCGCCTCTTTAGAGTTATCTTCACTTTAAACTTCTATATCCCAGCTGTGGTGGTTTGAATAGAAATGACCTCTATAGACTTGTGTGTTTGAATATTTGGTCTTTTGGGAGTGGCACTTTTAGGAGATGTGGCCTTGTTGGAATAGATATGACCTTATTAAAGTCGGTATGGCCTTATTGGAGGAAGTACGTTACTAGGGGGCTTTGAGCTCTCAGAAGCTCAAGCCAGTTCTCAGCACCATGTCTGCCTGAGCACCACCATGCTTCCTGACATGAGGACAATAGACTAAACATGAGAACTGCAACCATCTCCAACTTAATGTTTTCCTTTATAAGAGTTGCTGTGGTCATGGTGCCTCTTCACAGCATGAAATTCTAGCTAATATACCTGGGTATGCCTCAGCTCACATGACCATCAGTCAAGAGTTCAAATTTCATATTGTAAATACGAGTGGGGCCCTGAAGCTGCTTCTTCCTCATGGTGATTTTGTTCAAGGATGAGAAGATGTGAGTGAAGTAGAGTTCTTGCCCAGCCTTTTGTTCCTTTCTTAGCATCTACCTATCCTTAAAGTCCATCTCTCATGAAGAGCACCCAGATCTCGTAGATGGCATCACATAAGAGCTTTGAACTGGAAGGAAAAGAGCAGTTCCCACTTCTAGAACTGCCACTTACAGGCAGAGCTATACTGACTGAGGTCCTGATGTTAACAATAGGTAATCTCACGTGTTACCTGGCTTCAGAGTCCCAGGTCTGTTAAGCTAAGACAGTTATTTCCTCATCTCTGCAGAGGATTGGTGACAGAAACCCCACACAGAGCAAATTCTGCCATTGCTTCAGTCCTCAAGTAAAACCTGAGTGTGGTAACATTTGCTTGGTATCCTACTTCTCAGTGGGTGGAGATGGGTGTAACCTAGGGTCTCACTGGCCAGCCTGTCTAGCCAAAATCACAGGCTCCAAGTCCTAGTCTCAACAAATAGGATAGAGGTTGTTACAAGAAGATTTCTAAGTGTTAGAACACAGGCTTGCACCTTTAGGTCTCACCCTTACCCTGAATCGGGCCACATCTCCTGGCAGCTCTCTCTAGGACAGCAAGTTAAAAAGTAGTCTGAGCTGTCACTTGACAGCTCTCGATTTATAGTACCTGGATCCTCATGTTCTTTGTCACCCATGCCATATTGAATTAAAACACTTGATTGAAACTTACCACCATTTCTGAAAGATTATAAAAGTCAGGTCTTTATTTTTCGGGAGGAGGGGAATGTCTCTAAACTGCTTGGGGGTGTTTGCTCAGGGAGGCATTCTGAAGGATGCTACCAAAGAGGCATCTGGGCCCCCTGCTACCATGCTCTCTTCTTATTGTCACTCTTAATGAGGCATCTCTTAGGATCTTAAATGGAAGTGTCTCTCTCTTTATTCCCCAGCCCCAATAATGATTAGATTTCCGTGTACTGTATTGTCTCTGTTTAGTCCTCCCCTTCCAACCTTAGGATTTGATCATGGCCTTAAAGTAAATTCATTCTAATGAACCTTATTACTAGAAGTAATTATGAACTATGTGTGAGCTTCATCAAGTTCTAGCCTCCACATGTATACACAAGGGCAAGCACACTAGCAAACACATGTTCATACACACGAAGATATGCACACAAATCTCTCTCTCTCTCTCTCTCTCTCTCTCTCTCTCTCTCTCTCTCTCTCACACACACACACACACACACCACATAACAGAGTACTTTCATAGAACCCACATATCCTCCAGTATAAATAAAACTATTTCTAGATTATTATAATAACTAATGTAATGTCGATGCTTCATAAATACATGTTTTATGGCATTGCTCGGTAACAATGACAAGGAAATGCCAATATGAGTTTAGTATAGATGAAAGTCTTTTCTTATTCTATTCCCAAACACTTTCAAGCCAAGGTTAAGCAAATCTGCAGAAACCAACCACAGGAACACAGAAAGAAGACTGTCCCCACAGGTAGCTCCAATTCAGAGGGTGAAATATGGGTGGAGAGAAGTACATTGATCTGACCCATAGAGGAACATGGTCTGAGATTTGAACATGGTCTCTGGTGTCGCCAGTGCAGAGTGGACTGTCTACCAGGTTCAGTTTCTTTGTTGGATGGATTTCCTTATTTCCTTCTAGCTGTTCTAGTTTACGGTAATTTCTATCTCTTTCTAGTTTGGATGTCAATTTTTGAACAGGAAGCCAAAACCTTGCCATTATTTGGTGATTGCAGATCCACACTGGAATTCCACAGAAAAACTCACGGTGTCTGTAACTACAATCTTAAACTTAAGAAGTTAGCACAAACCATAAACTAAATGTTGCATTCAAACAATCATTCTCCATTCCCAATGGCAAGATTACTAGTGAAATTCTGTTTTGTTATGTTTAGTGTTTTATTTACCCTGTGTGTGAGTGTGTGTGTGTATGCATGTGCGTGTGCATGCTTATATGGAGGTCAGAAGATAGTTTTGTCGATTCAGTCCTCTCCTTTACATGGGTTCCAGGGTTGGAATTTAGATTGCCAGTCTTGTACAACATACAGGTTTACCTGCTGAGTCCTCTCATAGGATCCTTTGTTCTTAATGTATGCCAATGTACTTAAAATACAGACTACTTTCTAGAAATGTTACTTTTCTGAAAATTCAGTTCTTCAGGTTTTGCTAAAATGAAAACTTTTACACAGATTGCTGGGTTGGATCTGGATTGTCCCCTAAGGGATCCTATATTGGGGTCTTGGTCTCCAGTGGGTTTTTAAAACAATCACAGAAAATTTGGGAAGCAGGGCTCCACTGGAAGAAGCAGGACTTGAGGACTTGAGAATATGTTGAGACCCCAGCCTCTGTTCTCTCCTTCCTGGTTGCTAGGCAGTGAATAGGCTTCTTCCACCAGCCACTCATGCTGTGACTTACTACTTGTCCCCAGGCCAGATAACCAAATGTAGACTGAAATACCTGAGATCATGTGCCAAAATACATCTTCCCTCTTTTTAAGAAGTTTTCTCGAGCATTTGGTGACCGCTACAGGAGGCTAACATAGAGACTTATTAACATCTGGATATAAGTGGCTTTGTCTTTGTATGGTCTTGAAACCCTTTAGTTGTTAATGAGGTTACATCTTTTAAAACTGACATTATATGATTTCTGAGAAAACAATAAAGAGCAATGAACTAAACAACAAATATTAAACAACCCTTGTCTTATCTCACGGTAAAAAGCCTTTCTGTTTTCAACTAAGGGATGAATCAGGGTAGGGTGTGAAGGTATGATTCCTCAGAAATGAGTATAGGTGACACAGATTCCTTGCAGGCTTAGTGATGATGAAGACATTCTTGCTGCGGTGGTCCATGGCTTCCCTTAAGGGTATCTGATGGCCCTAAAAGAAGACTGAAGCATCTCACCTTCATTTAATGATGTACACCAAACCCACAATCGTTTTTTGCAGAATTCTGAAAGCCAAAAGACTGAAAGTTGAAAGCTGGAGCTTCTCTGCAAAAGCCACTGGGCTGGAAACCTTGCCTTTTGGCTGAGATGGCATGCTAACAATCTCTCTTGCAGAAGCAGCAAGGAGGGAATGATATCAACAATGACTTGTTTTTCTAAAAATTGGTTAATTATAATTTTCAAAGTGGATATGATTCCAGCATACAATTTGAAAAGGCCGGGAGTGCAAAGACCTGCTCCCAACTCAAAGAATCCATGCTACTTAAGCCTCCCAAGAAATTAGTCAGGTTTGCTACACAGACTTATCCCTGGACCACTCTCCCCACATGACAGTCCAGCAAAATTTCCCTCTCATGACCCACATCACTTTGGATTTGTCAAAAGTCTGCACGGGACAGTCTTGGGGAAAAGTGGCTGAGGATTCACAGTCTCTCTGAAGAAAATAAAAATTTGTGAGACAAATCAAAGATAATTGTCAGATTAATACATTGTTTACCTCTTTACCTAGAAAACTGCTCTGGTGTCCGGTTAGAATTACCTTTGTCTGCTTATATCTTTTGTGACTTTCTCTGACTGCTCACAGAGCCTGCATGGGAGCGGATGGTACAGAGCATACTGTTATACATAGGTGCCCTAACCTTGGTAAGCATTCCAGCTGTGATTACATTCCCTAAGATGTCAGGGAGCACATCAGTAGGAGAAATTGCTCAGGCATACTGAGGTGGGCAAATGAGTCTTTTCTAGCAAATATTTATTTTCCTGCTTTCAGGACAAATAGTGTTAGGGAATGACACTGGTAAGGTTATCAATGAAGGACAGGCTGTTTAAGGAGATACAGGCAAATACTCACCTTGTAGCTTTGTCCTATTAGATAACAAACTCATGTAAACAGCTTTCAGTCCAGATGCAGGAG
>JANHMN010000007.1:41520704-41563418 GCA_030674055.1 Rhabdomys pumilio | reverse complement strand
GTTGAGAAGAAAAGAAGTTAAAATATCAAGAAGAGAATTGGACCACTACAGATAGTTCAGTGCAAACGAAAACAGCTAGGTTCTTTCTTTCTTTCTTTCTTTCTTTCTTTCTTTCTTTCTTTCTTTCTTTCTTTCTTTCTTCTCTCCCTCTCTCCTTCCTTCCTTCTTTCTTTCCTTCCTTCCTTCCTTTCTTCCTTCCTTCCTATCTTCCTTTCTTTCTTTCTTTGTTTTAATTATCTGTATAAGTATCTCAGTTCAGGTAGAGACAGAGAATCTAAAAAAAAAAAAAAAGCATTTTTTTTTCAATCCATCAGTGTCACAGGCAAAAAAATTTATTGTGTGCCAATTTTGTGAAGAGTCTGTATATTAAATATTGAGAGACACAAAAAAACGTACCATAGATGTTACTTGGAAAAACTTAATGAATGATTAACAGACATATGACCATTGGAATAACTGACAGAGGCCTGGCAACACAGAAGCAAACACACAATGTGGGATTTAAAGAATAGTATAGTCTGCATACAAGAATGAACAAGTCAGGAGGCTGGAGCTTGTGTGGCTCTGACTTGTAAGTATCGTACAATTTCAATGAAGAAATAGTTAAAACATAAGCATTTGTCAGTCAATAAATAGTTGGTAGATAACTGCTCCATACCAGCCATTTTTAAAAAGACATTTGTTTAGCAATTGTCATGGACTGTAATTGAGACCCCTTAACTATTCAAAATAATTTAGTCCCCTGAGCTGAGAGGTCACTGTTTGGTTATTTGAGACAGGAGAAGAGGGGCATCCATATGGTATAACCAGGTCAATCCATGCCAGGTGTACAATCTTTTTTGCTTTTCTCCTTTAGATTAATTCTTACAAAGAAGAATTAGGACAAGTCTGTGTTGACATTCATTCATAAGCTGCATCTAAGTCTCCTACTAGAGACAAGAGCAGTTTCTCATATTCCAGGGACAAAAATCACATAAAATAATCCAAGAAGACAATGTAAGCAAACAGATGTTGGTAAACAATATGACTAGATTAACATTTATCTCCTTCAATAATGGGGCTCATATTCTAGAGAATTTCAACATCAGGTTGCTATCCCCACCCTGCCTGAGAATAGTGGTGTTACATAAGGTGTTACCATGTGGTGTTACATAAGGCTTCAGATCAGTAAGAGGTTTATTTCCTCTGAGATTATTCTCCAACATTGATATATTAGTTTACACTGGGATGTAAGCTAATATATCCTGGTACTTGTGTCTATTGGGTCAGATATTTGTTGAACATGGCAAGGCCCTCTCTTCCTATAAACCAACTTCTAAAGGAGCCAAATTTTAAAAAGCTATGTATCTTAGTTAGGGTAACTATTGCTATGATTAAACATCATGGCCAAAAGAAACTAGCTGGGTGGCAGATACTTGTTCACCTAGTAGATTTTTGTCCATCATCCAGGTAAATCATGGTAGGAACCTGCATGTAGAGGCCATGGAGGAGTGCTGCTAATGGGCTTGCTCCCAATGGCTGTCTCAGCCTGCTTCCTTGTAGTACCCAGGATCACCAGCACTTGTGTAGTACTACACATATTGAGCTAGGCCCTCCCACATGAATCATCAGACAAGAAAATGTACCATACTGCAGGCAGGCTTGCTCATAGACCAGTCTAGTGGGGCCATTTTCTCAATTGAGCTTTACTCTCCTAAAAAAACTCGAGCTTGTGTCAAAATGACATAAAACTGGCCAACCCAGTGCAGAACAAGCATGGATTGAAATAAAATAAGTTTTTCCTCATATCAATGTTTACCTGGTTTATTCCAGTACAGACATTACACAGTAAGCTCAATCTTCCCACCAATGTGAATGGCAAGAGACAAATGTGAGCTTTTCTGATTATTTTGAGAATAGCACAGTTCAGTTATCTTGGGAGTTCTTTCCTGCTGTCTCACAAGTCTTCTCTTCTGTTTCTTTTCATGGAAGTCACAGCACTGGCCTATGGCCTGAGAATCATTACCCATCCTGGGAATGTGTTCATCATCTTTAGTGTGGTTATCCTCATGTTAACATCATGTTCAAGCTTTCAGAGGAAGCATAATTTTATCTTTCTTTTAATTAATACCTGTGTAGTATTAGAGATTATACTACAGAACCCTCATTTCTCAAAAATAGGGAAACAAAAGTATTTATTGAACCTGAAAAGATTTTATTAGACCTGGAACCATAACATGGCAGTTGTATTGAACAGAGTTAGAGAAGATTGGCTTTACAGTAGGGAATAGAAGATGGAGAAACAAGATGAAAACTGGACCAGCCCTGGGCTGGTACCTAAGAACACAGTGAAAAACCCAGGCTTTTGCCCAGACTCCCTCATACAGAGGTAAAAGTTGAGATGTCTTTATCCACATTTCAAGTTCCAAATAACTATCTTTTTACTCTTTCAATATATGATATGAAATGGTGGAAAGGACCTGGAGTAAAAAAAAAAAAATAGAAAGGCAGGAAAGAAGGGAGAGAGGATGAAAAGAAGAAAGAATGTCTATACTTGCAATGTAGTCTGAGATCAATTCCAGACTGCCATTCAACACCTGTGCACAAAATATTCTCACCTTTGCCAACCTCAAGTTCCTCTTCTGGACAACAGAGAAACTCTTACCCTCTTTTCATTGTTTTAAATTAGAGAACCAACCAAGAGAATATATATTGCATTGAGGACCTGGATGAGTATGGATTATAAATATCTACATAGATATGTAGACATAAAATAGAGGAGTAACATGAAATATTAATCAAATAATTGAAATCCAGACTAAAGGTTGCTCTGACTTCTTCAGTTATAAGTGGTTTTGTGCTATTACGCTTTTATACACAAGGTACAGACTGTCATCCTAACACTCACACATCCAGTCATTATGTTTAGGTTCTTGTTTCTTACTAGATTAGAAGATTTTCACTAGCAATTGTCTCTGCCTATCCCAAGATGAACTTTCAAGGTAATCTGATATCTATAGGATGAAATCTTTACCAATATACGTAAAATAAATGCATACATATGTAGCAGGATACTTATTCTGCTACATTGTATTCACATTGGAGCTCGGTGATTAGGCAATAGAAGAGGAGGTAGAGCTGGGAGAAGAAGAGAGGAAGAAGAGGGGAGAAAAAGAAGAAGGGGAGTAGAGAAAGAGAGGAAGGGGACGAGTAGAAGGAGGCTATCAGCCATGGAGAACCACTGATGGGTCGAAAGCTGTCCTGGGTAGCAACTTCTATCAAAAGGTTAGATATTAGGTAACAACTCTAATTGTGTGGGTATCTTGTTTGAACATGTCTAAATATATACATTTTTTTAGATAATCATTAAGCTTTAATGTCACATCTCTACTGGGTTCTTTGAGGATGGCAGATATTGTTTGGGGTTCAGCCAAGCTCTGTGGGTACAATGTGGTGGATTGGCAGAGCCATCCCACATCCTGGCATCTCATGGGTGCTAAGGCCTGTGCATCTAGCTAGCTGGAGCCCTGGTCAAAGCCTAGGAGCAGCAGGAACATGGTGGCTGCCCCAGAACAAACCAGACTGGGTGCCATTTTCTAAATATCCCCCCCTACTTACATGCATGTGTGAATGAATCTCCAGACCCATCTCAGAAATTGGAGAGATTCTTTTTATCATTTATGTTATGAAGAGTCTTCATCACAGAACAAAAATTCTTTGGATTTCCAAGAACCAGAATATATGCTTTTGCAGTCTTAAGTTTCCATATATGTCTACAATTTACTTCCAGAGAGCAGCTCTGGATAAACCTTGTTTGAAAAGGAGCAGCAGTGTCTACAGGTCGAAAATCCATTGTAAGACCTGGAACATCAACATGACTATAGTGAACAGAGTTAGGATAGAGTCACAGTAGAGAATGGAAGACATTGAAAATAAGATATAAGAACTCTCCAAATCTTTGTGAGAAAAAAAATGGTGATGTTCTTTGGATTTCTGATTTTTGCAGGAATATTTGTATGTACATAATATCAGGTGTGGTACCCAAGACTAAAACTAAACACAAAATTCATTGATATTTGGCTATATATTATACACTAATTCTGAAGGCAACTTGAGATAAATTGTCACCACCTTGAAATTGGATAGGCTGTCCATGAAGTCACAAGTGGAATTTTTCATTCATTATTATGTTCATGCTTCAAAGTGTTTCCAATTTTGGCATGTCCTGCATTTTTTAGTTTTAGCTTAGGAATGGCCCAACCTGAATCAGTTTTTCTGCTTCTATCTTATGCAGATCCGTCCTGTAAAGCTTTACTAGGCTTGAGTACTTGCAGTCTTTCAAAATTCAGAATGAATGTTAATCCCCAGTGCAACATTATTAACAAATGAGGTTTAGCAGATAGGACCTTTTAGGATTTATCAAATCCTCATGAAAAGGTTTACTGTTCTGTGATAGAGACTTCAGGGTGCTGACTGTCCCTTTCACACTTTTACCCCTTCTACCATGTAAGAAACAATAGGAAAGTGCCACAGAACTGACAAGAGTCTTCAGTAGCCATTGCCTCTGCTAGTACTTTGATCATTGACTTCAGAAGGCTCCAGAAGTGTGAGAAGTATTTTTTCTTTATAACTAATCTAGCTTCAGGTGCTTCATTATAGCCTTACCAACAGTGAGACAAGCCCTAACTCCTTAACGATTTAAAAATAATGAATCATCTATCCTCCACTCAGACCTCATGGACTTTTATTGATAACTTCTTGTCACAGGTATACTTTTAGAGAAAAAAATGTTTCATTTTCTTTGTGTTCAAAAGTATTTTAGAAGTACTAAACTGGCTTCTTTCACATGCATACAGAAAATATTGAAGAAGTGAAGGGAAGTTTGAAGAGGGACAAAGTAAGGAGGCAATAAGAAAGGAATTTGAAGAAATTCAGAGCTTAATGACTTTATATATTCCTGTGGTAGTTTAAATGTAATTGGCCCTCTAAGCCCATTGTTAGTGATACAATTAGGAGGTGTGGCCTTGTTGTAGGAAGTGTGTCACTGTGGAGGCAGGTGTTGTCGTCTGGTCTTATGCATGCTCAAGCACAGTCTCCTTTTGCTGTCTGTGGATTAAGATGTAGAACTCTTAGCTTCTCAAGCACCATGTTTCCTGCCATGACAATAATGGAATAAACCAGCCCAAATTAAATGTTTTCTTTATAAGAGTTGCCATGATCATGGTGTCTCTTCACAGCAATAAAACACTAACTAAAACAACTCCTTTTGGGAGGCTGGCACAAAACTGAGTTTTAATATTAATAAGCAATAATTCATTGATAATGGAAGCATTTTCTATGTTTTATCTTGAAAAGACTTCAATGAAGTAAGTTCACTGTATTTTTTCCAATTTTATTAAATGCATTTTTAATTTAAAAATGCATCAATTGAGTTTGATGAATTGTTTAAGTGTACATACCCACTATCATCCCTAGGAAGATACTATATGTTATTCATTTTCTTGGAATTTTCCTGCATATATCTCTGTGCATTCCCAGTTTATGTTCTGCCACCAGTGACACTGATATTGTGAGCCCCGTGGATTGCATAGTCATGAGAATCCAATGAAAGCTGTAAACTGTCTGAGGTATCCCTGAGACCTGGAACTGGGAGCATGTGTATGGATTTTTAGTTCAAGGATCCCAAAAAGCAATTCTTTTAATAACTCATAAACCTTTTCTGCACATTGATTGGGAGCTTTGTGTTGGTCATTGGTGAGTGGATACTAAAGAAAATTGATATTGTTTTGCTTGCATTGCTTTTACACCAAGGAGAAAGGCCACATAGAGGAAGAAAGTCACAAAGAATTATTTCAGACTGGTGATAGATGCATCTAGCACAACAATCAACCTGCATGTGGTGGTGAGTCATCAGGAGGTAACTTTACAGAGACTCATGGGGACCAGGAAACCTTATCTGAGAAGAGGATGGTTTGGTGAGACTGAGGATACAGGATACTTTTCATCTCTCTACCAAACACCAGAAGGAGTCTTCTTACCTCTACTCCAAAGTTTCCCCAGAGCCTTCCTCAATCCCCTTACTCTCCCCCTTCACCTACCATTCAAACCCACTGGTCCCACTTTCCAAAGATTATTGTAATATCTGTTATCTCATATACTCATCTAGAATTGTGGTACTCTCCCAAATAAAACACACACATACGTGCACGTGCGTGCGTGGGCACACACACACACACACACACACATATAATTTGATGTGATATGTTTTTGATATATATTATGAGATATACATTTGATTATATATATGTATATATATACATATATATACATACACACACACATATATATGTATGCATATATATTCCTCCTCAAAACCTTTTTTTAAAAATTGATTGATTGATTGATTGATTGATTGATTTACTGATGAATAACAACTTAAAGCCTCAGTTATAAAGGGCAGTTTAGCTTCTTTCTTACCCGAGCATCCATTCCAGAAACCTTTACTCTTGAAGCCTTCAGCTACCACAGAAGTAGTACAAATGCCCTGACACTGGCATGCTGGAAGGAAGCCCAAAGCTGTTTCCCCATGGGTACCACATAGAGAATTTCAGAGACCACATTACCAAAGAGATGTCTGGCCAGCTTCCACTCTTCCAGGTATTTCTAAGCCTAATTGCAAATTCATGAGATCCCCTGGACAAGAAATATCTGGCAAAGGACTCTGCATTTCCAACCCACACAAATCATGAGAAATAATAAAGTTGTTATTTAAACTAATTGATTTTATATCTTCAAGGAATAACCAGAAAAGCTCTCTTTCAGGATCTGAAAACATCTTTCTGCAAAGTTGTCAGTTTTTCCTTAGTACTTAGTCTGCTTTGCAAATAGCCAGAATCAACATTCAGAATGTCATGTGTGGGAGTAGAAATGCAGTCAGAGCAGCAGACAATGTTTTCTCTGCTAGAAGGTTCTTCTCTACCTCACAGATAACTGTACAGGTCATTTGAAAGACAGAAAGACAGAAGATAGATAGACACAGGTGCTTGACAGTCTGTGACAATGTCTAGATGTGTTTACATGAGTGGGAGAGTAAGATGGGTGAAGGAAAGTTATCCTTAAGTTAAGAAGAACGATTTAAGAGACCAAGACCTTTTATGCATGGGGACTTTATGCATAGAAATGACTCCCAGAATGGGACAAGTATCTTGGTAGTAAAGGTAATAAAAAAAGTGATGAAATTCTTTATAATGAATGGAGCTAAAATTTTCATATGCCATAAATAAAGTCATACATGACCCACAGCAGTACAAACTTATGTAGAATATGAGAGACACCAGTTTTTAAGGGGAATCCCAACTCTGGGTTTCTATTCAGTAAGTAAGAGTAATTTATGTTACTAATCTTTTCCAAAATGGCATCTTATACAAGATCAAGGCAAAACACAAATTCTTTAACATTCTTTACAAAGCTCCTTTAGTATTGTCACTGCAAATATTTTTATTTGGGGTAAATTTCCCCAAACTCTTGTGTCATATTTCCATAAGAAATATGTATTCTCAAGGCATAACTATTCATATACTAATGAATTAACACATTCTTTTCTAATAGCATGCATTAAAATATATAAAAATGATGCATGGATCATTATGTGAGCAGCTATGATCTAGAATAGAAGTTCTGAACTTATCAGTCACAACCCTTTGAGGGTTGAATGACCCTTTCACAGAAGTCTCCTAAGATGATCAGAAAACACAATATTTACATTACAATTCAACAGTAACAAAATTATAGGTATGAAGTAGCAATAAAAATAATTTTGTAGTTGGGGGTCACTACATGAGTTGCAGCCCAGGAAGGTTGAGAATTGTTGGTCTAGTAAGGCAAAGGAGACTGTTCTAAAATGGACAAGTTCACTGCCATAGCTCAAGACTTCAACAGCTATCTAGCTGTCAACTAATCAGAAAATCAGCAAATCTCCAGAAAGACTGCACAACAGGCACAGACAATGAGGCCTAATCAATACTCAAAAGACACTTCACCATGCAACAGCAGACCAACCAAGTGAGCAGTGAAAAAATACCAAAATGGATCACTCCATCTGCCATTTGGTGATTTCAACTGTCCAGGGACCTGAATTTGATCACCAGACTAGAAAAATGTAGTTATACTAAACAAAAAAAAAGTGAAATTATGTAGAGTGTATTCTCCAACACCCATATATTTAAACTAGAAATCAATAACAAGAATAAATGTAAAAAAAAAAAAAACCTCAACCTAACAACACACTTCTAATAATCCACAAAGCAAAGAAGTCTCAGTGGAGGCATTAAACAATATGAGGCTGAAGGAAAATGAAAATCTAGCAGGCAGAAGTATTTGGGACACAGCTGAAGCTATGCCAAAAGAGAAACTACAGTATTAAATTAAAAAATGAATGAATATAAGAGCAGAAACCATTGCATTTAGTGGCTAGAGATGTAGCTCAGCTGGGATGGTACTTGCCCAGCACGAACAAGTTCTGTATTTAATATCCAACAGTGCATGAACTAAGATTGTTACTGATGTACACCAATAATCTCAGTATTTGGAAGCTGGAGACAGGAGGATCAAAAATTTAGAACTGTTATGAGTTACTTGAGTACCATCTATATACGTGAACATTACAGCATCATGAGACTTAGTCAAAGGCAAACCAAACCAAAAATAATGAAGAAGATAAATAAATAAAGCAAATAAATTACTCTTTGAACAGATATATAAAATTAACAAAATATTCAGCTGGATTTACAAAGGAAAAGATTACAAATTATCAAACAGAAATAAAATAATAGTTATTACAGATTTTATCTTATTTTATATTATTATAGATTTTATAAAAATAATTAGGGAAAATCATTAAAAATTGTATATCTGAACATTATGCAACTTATATCAAATTCCACAAAAACACTCAAGCTTCCTGAAATAGCATTAAATAGACAACAACCCTCATAATACATAAGGGATTTGAATGTGCAGTATGAAAGCCTCTTGAATGTTCAAATAGTCTCCCTGTAGAGCCCTCCAAATGTTTAGAGGAGGACCCACATTCCCTTTAGCTATGGAAAACAGTAAAATTTAAATGATTTTTTTTTTTACAAAGTTAGTACTTTTGGAACCAAACAAAAGCTGTATTACACTAAAAGCTGTATAAGTGCAGACCACTTTTCATTGTTATAAACACCCCCTACACACACACCAGAACAACAAAAAACTAACAACAACAGTAAAAGCAGGGATATAGGTCCGTGGTAGAGGCTTGACTAGCATCCATGAGATACTGTGTTTGATGCCTAATAGAAAGATGGAAAGACTTAACAAAGTAATAGAAAATGGACTCAGCAGCTGACGTGTGTAAAAAGAATTATATACTATGACAATGCATTTCTTTATTCTGGTTAGATAAGATTGACTGAAAAAAACATTTATTGGTATATGTCAAGTTAACAGGATAAAAAAATTCACACAATTCTATCAATTGATACAGAACATATTTGAGACAAAAATCTAAGATTCATTCATTGTAGCCCTCATAAATGTAGGAATAGTGAAGAAATCCCCATCTGAAAAAAGACATCGCAAAGAAATGCTAACATTTTTCTTAATGGTGAAAGATTAAATGTTTCTCCTCTTAAGACAGGATGTCGGTCTGAACTGTTCTTATCCAACACAGTGTTAGAAATTCTAGTTAGAGACTGTGCTGGTGAATACTGATTGTCAACTTGGTGGGATCTAGAATCATGTAGGAGACAAGTTTCTGAGCACACCTGGGAGGTATTATCTAGAACAGGTTAACTGATATGGAAAGCTAAACCCTAACAGTGGCTGTCACCATCTCATGGGATACTGTTTTGGGCTGAAAAGAAGATGTGAGCTTAGCATCATCTGTCATTCAGCTCTTGATTTCTGTCTATAGATACAATGTGACCGCTTCAAGCTGCCCATCTAGTCCTGCCTTAATAAACTTTGCCCTGGAAGTGTGCATTAAGCTGCTTTTGTCAGGTGCTTTGGCTCACCAATGAAAAAATTAATATGAAGACACTATAAAAGAAAAGAATGGGACCTCGTTCCTAGAGCCTTCAGGAGCTGAGCTCTACCAACAGCTGCATGAACTTGGAAGAGATTCCTAAACTCCAGAAAGGAAGGCACACCAGGCAACACCCCAGTTACAGAATGCGCATCCCTGAGCAGAGGACACAGGCAAGCCATGAGTCCTGGAACACAAAAACTGTGAGATGATCAACATGTGAGGTGCTAAATATTGCTGCTAGAATTTTTTGCACTGCAATTATTAAGAAGAACAAATGGAAAAGTTTAGTTGGAAAACCTGTACATAACAATTATAAACCCTGGGATCAAACCTTATTATAATAAGCAAATAAACAATAAGGTAGGCCATAGTTTTAATATTATCAAAAATAATAATCAAATAAAATAAGTAAAGCATGTTTTAAAACATGATAGATGGTTACAAAGAAATAAAGATGGATGGATAGTTACATACATACATAATGCATGCATACATATATGCATACATACAAAAACATTCATAGATACATAGAGTTTGTGTTTCTGGCTACAGTGGTAACTAATTGAATTACATATCAGAAATTAATACCGATAAGACAATGAGAAAAGGTAACTTATTCTTTGCAATTAAATAATGAATTTCAAAAGCATCCAAGAGTCAACAAACAAAAAGTAAAATTGATATTTATGAAAACAGAATATAATATGTCAAAATTATAATTTCAATGAAATTATATCAGAAATTGCTACATAAGAAAGAGAAAAAATAGTTATTCATTTTTTAAAGTTAAAGCATTCAAAAATCCAATTTAATTTAATTTAAATTTAAAATTTAATTTAATCCAAATTAAATGCTATGGAAATTGAAAAAAATCATTATAAAAATGAATAAATATGCTATAATAATAAATAAAAATACACTTATAATTATTATATAATTATATATTTATAATAATAAAAATTTGCTATTCAGAGTAATAATATGATTAGTTAAAACTTATCTCCGAAAATCTTGTGTTTCACTTTGTTTCATTTTTTTTCTTTTTTTGTTACTTTGACTTCTATTTTGTGTTTTTATAGAGTTTATTTCGTAAAAAGAGAGGAAAAAGTAGAGTTAGGTGAGTTGGGAAGTAGGAAGAATCTAGGGGGAGATGGGAAGGGAAAATATAATCAAACTTTTAAATTAAATAAAATTTTAATTTAACAAAGAAAAAAATAAGTAATAGTAAAAAGAACTGTCAATGAACTGATTGGCTAAAAGAAAAAAGTTGTGTGTTACCGTCTATTATGAAATAATCACTGTAGGCTCTCCACACGTGAAAAGCTTATAAGGGAATATTTTAACATCATCATGTCAATGAAATGCAGCAAAATATCTAAAATTGATGAGTGCCATAAAACTATACTTTAACAAAGACAACAAAACATAGTCAAAATATCTGAATAGATTTATTTCTCCTAAGTAACTGAATTGTTATGAATAACATTTTCCATATGGAAATATCCAAGGCCAGGCAAATTCCATCAAATAAGATAAAGCACTGTGCTTTGGAGAATAAATATCCTTGCTACGCAAACCCTTTCAAGCACAAAGAAAACAAGGGCCCCTTCTCTTCTTTTGTCATGATAACAGCATTACACAGATATGAAACAACAAAGACTTTATAAGGAAGAGAACACACATACACTAACATCCCTCATGCAAACCGAGATGAACACACCTAGAAAATATTAGAAAATGCAGTACACAAGTATATTAAAATGATAATGCATCATACCTCAGTGGGGTATATCTCAACTTAGGATAATTTTTTAGCATTGGAAAGTCAATATAAGAAATCTATCATAGTCACAATATAAAGAAAAGTTATATGGTCAAATCAACAAATGTATAAAATTCAATATTCATTCATAATATAACTCTTGGGAAACTAGAATCAGAAGATGTGCTCTGTCTGATTGAAGCTGCATAGTATCTAGAGCTAACATCATACTTAGTAATGATATTAAACTACTTCATCAGGAGATCAGAGGCAAAGCTAAGTTATTCCCTCTTATTACGTCTATCCAGTCTTACACTCAAAGGCTTTAGCCAATTCAGCAACTCAAGAAGAGGAAAACATATGATTAAGGGACATTCAGAGGAAAACTCTCCTATTTACCAGCGGTACAAATGTTGTACAGAAAATCAAATTGATCTCTTGCGATAGCTAATCTTGGTCATCAACTTGATTACATATGGAATCAATTAAAATTCAAGCTGCTGGGCATGCCTTTGAGGGATTTTCTAAATCTGGGCTACACCTTCTGGTGGCAGTCGACATAAAAAGACAAAAGAAGTTTTGCTCTTTGCCTTTTTGTCCTCACCCTGGCATGTTAGTCTCTCCCTTTGCTGTGGCCTGCATTAAAGCCAGCTTCTTCAAGACTCCAATGTAGCACAGACTAAAGAGCAACAACTCTTGGAAGTTTCTTCAACACCAGGTTGGAACTTTAGAAACATCCAGCTTTGTGGGTTTAACAACTACTAGATTCTCAACCTTGTCATATGAGACAGCCACTGTCAGACTACTCCAACAACATCCTGTAAGTTCGTATAATAAATCTCTTTTAATATGTATATTCATTCTATTAGTTTTGTTTCTTTTTAAGAACCATGGCTAATATACTCCTTTCTCAAAAAAAAAAAAAAACAGTTATAAGAAGAAATGAATGAATATGAATTTAGGAATACCTCAGGTTATAAAGTTAGTAACCAGTCATTAGGTATATTTCATCTAGGGCATAAGGTATCTCAAGAGAAAAAGTCTATTCAGTTGATTATAATAAAACTAGTAGACACCTATCTAAGAAAAAGAATGCCTAAAGCATTTCTCATGCTATATGCAAAACTGAGATGGAGCATATATCTAAACACAAAGGCTAATAAAAACTTGGAAGAAAATCTTGCTGAGCCACTATGAACAAAGATTTTGACTTCCTGGGAAGGACGTGGAAATCTGGAAACATAAAAAAAATAAATTTAATCAGCATACAAATATTTTAAAGAAACAATAAAAGTACAATTTAGAAATTAAAAATATCATGGAGATACAGTTAGGAATGTCAAAAACTAGCTAACTCTACCTACATCTATGCTGGCACATTTAAATACAGAAATTTAAATTCAAAATACACGTGTGCCATTATGAAAAAGAATGTAATGGACAGAGGATGTAAACACACCATTAAAAAGAAAGCAAGATTGACTGGTAGATGTTTGAAATGTTGCTAATTAGGAAGTGCATACATGATGTTTGAAGATGTAATGAGATGTTGACATGTAAATGCTACTAAACTTATACAGATTTGTTGTGTGTTGGCTACCTTTCTGTTGCTATGATAAAACATCATGACCAAAAGCCACTTAGAGAAGAATGACTTCATCTTGGCTTACAGCTTAGCATCGGGAGTCCATGATGGTGTGAAAGGTGGCAAGCGCTTGGAGCAGAAGCTGAGAGATCACATATTTATTTATGAACAAAGAAGAGAGAGCAAATAGGGAGTGACCTCTGAAAGCCTGCCTCCAGTAACATACCTCCTCCAGCATGTGTGTTTCTCCCCATAATCCCCTAAAGAGCACCATGAACTGGGGACACATTATACCTGAGGACATACCTCAGGACATACCTGAGCCTGTGGGGGTCATTTTTCATTCAAACCACAGTTTGTAACATAAGAGAAGAAAGATGAAAGTGAGAGGAGAACAGACATAGCTTGTCCTTTCAGTCACTATGACAAATACCTGAGATGCTCAAATTATAAAGAGAGAATGTTTGCTGTGGCTCCCATTCTAGAGGTTCTCATCTCTATTTGGTTGGCTCTGCTGTTTCGGGGCCTGTGGCAAGGATGGACATCATAGAAGAAACATGTGGATGATTAAACTGCTCCATTCATGGCCATAAAGGGCGGGGAAGAGAGAAGAGAAAACTGGCATCCCACGTTTTCTTTCAGGTGCGTGAGACTCAGTGACCAGACTCTCACACTAGGCCTTCCTTTCAGTTTTGCCAAGCTGGGAGGTAGCTTTCTAACAAATGGTCCTTCAGAGACATTCTAGATCAGCAACTAAAACAACCTGACTTTTCTCCTGTCAACAAAAATGCAACAACTGCTTCCAAGCTAAAAACTAACCTGCTATTGATCCAGCTCTTTCAACCTGCATATTTTAACAAGAGAAAAGAAGCCAGATGCCCATTAATCCTCGCACGGAGATGTTTGTAGTAACAATATTCATACCTATTCAAAACTTGAGATGACCCAAATGTCTGTTGATAAAATAGTGAATTTAACATGTATGGTCAATTAAAATCAAATGTAGCATCTTATACTCTTAATTCCAACACTGGGGAGGTCAAGGCAAGGGGATCAGAAACCAAGGTCATTCTTAGCTCATGTGTTCTTGAACGAAGTAGCAAGGATGATTTTGTGGACTGTGCTTAGTATTGCTTTTTAACTTAGGAAACAGCTCAAACACACCAAGGCCTGACTCACTCCAAAAGAGGCAGAGAACTCACCAAAACAGTGACAGCAAAGGCTTAAATGTAAGTGGAACTACAAAGACAGAAAGAGAGAAGCAAGGAAACACATGTTTTCCCCCAATAATAGACAGACACTCTATTTTTACTTACGTTGACCAGAATAAAAGGAGCTCATTGATTTTTTTGTTTTGTTTTGTTTTTTTGTTTTTTGTTTTTTCAAGACAAGGTTTTTCTGGGTTTTTCTGTGTAGCCCTGGCTGTCCTGGAACTCACTCTGTAGACCAGGCTGGCCTCAAACTCAGAAATCAGCCTGCCTCTGCCTCCCAAGTGCTGGGATTAAAGGCTTGTGCCACCACTGCCGACTGAGCTCATTGATTTTTATATGCTAATTTTTACTCCAGTCTTCCCCAAGTTCTTTTGTGAGATAGACAGAGATTCCTAACAGGGAAGTGAGGGCTACCCTGGGATATAAAGAAACTTGTCTCAAAAAAAATCTATGGCAGATTATAGCAGTATACCAGTAAACACCATTTAGAATTAAAAAACATTGGCATAAAGTATCAATAGAAAGAACATGGGTGAATTTTATTGGCATTTAAACAAAGAATCGAGGTATATTTCCTATCTATCTATCAATCTATCTATCTATCTATCTATCATCTATCTATCTATCTATCTATCTCTTCCCCTCTCCTTCTCCCCCTCCTTCTCTCCCTCCCCCCCACATATTTATACACAGAGAGAAAGAGGATATAATTATATTTAAATACATTACAAAAGAAACAAAAGCAATCTGTGGTGATAAACGTAAAAAAGTGATTGATTCAAGTGCCATTAGAATTGACTCCAAATGGATGTAAATAAGGAAAATTTCAGAGTGGATTAAAATATTCTATATCTTTCTTGGGATAATTATTTCACAATTATGTATAGTTACTCAAAAATAATTAAGCCAAACATTTAAGTATAATTTATTGTCTGTAAATTATGCCTCGATAAAATAGAAGCTAAAATAAGATAAAAATTTCAGGGAACGCTCTACGTCACATGATGTTGCATGCCATTGGCTTGCTAATAGCTTCAATACAATCATTTTAGAGTGCTTAACTATAATTGATGAAGATTTATTTTTCACACAAACCATCTTACAAATTTATCTTTACTTTCCCCACTTTTTATGAATAATCTTGCCAGCATGTCATTGTTTATTGAGGTAAAATACCACTTTTGTCCTTGGTTTCTTTTGTGTAGATTAGTTCAATTGAAACCAGTCAAAACAGCCATCCTTCAACTGGGCAATGGGCATCTTCAGGGAATCAGGATATGGTCAAAACAAAACAAACAATAAAAACCAAAAACCAAAACAAAACCTTGAGATAGTTGCTAAGCTCTTTCTATGGGGAACATATATATGCTGGTTAGTATTTTTATTATCAACCTGACACTAGTTATTTGGAAAGAGAGAACTGCAACTGTGAAAATGATTCTATGTAGAAAGCCGCGGTAAGCGGTGACAGCATTCGCCATTACAACATGGCGCTGGCACCGGGCACTGTCGTGGGTAAACAAGTAAATTGCGCATGTGCAAGTGGTGAAAGCACGCCAAGTCACCGCCCTACCCGGGGCGTCATTCAGGGTTTTGAGCAAGCAGCCAATCAGATATGTCCACCCCACCCTAGGGTGTATATAAAGCAGCGCCATCTTAGGTCTCTCTCTCTCTTCCTCCTCACATGGCAATAAACGCTTGCTGCAGAAGGATCCTGGTGCCCACGTGCGTTCTTGCTGGCGAGACGATTGCGCGGGCCACAATTCTATATCACACTGGCCTGTGGGCAAGCCTAAGGTACATTTTCCATTTTCTGGATTGATGGTATGGGAAGGCCCAGCTATGTGTGGTACCATCTCTGAGTTAGTGGTCTTGGGTGCTATGAGAAAGAAGGCTGAACAAGCTATGAGTAAGAAACACTTGTCCATGGCATCTGCATCAATTATTACCTATCATCAGTTATCAGTTATCACTTGAATTTTCATCTTGACTTCCCTGGGTAATGGATCACAAGCCATAAGACAAAATAAACCCTTGCCTCCTCAAGATTGTTCTGATCATGTGTTTTACCATAGCAAGAGATACCTTAAGAAACCGTGCCTTCACATCGGGACATGTCACTGTGTATTAGGAGGCCTCTATTAACAATTCTTTCTTTCTTTCTTTCTTTCTTTCTTTCTTTCTTTCTTTCTTCCTTTCTTTCTTCCTTTCTTTCTATCTTTCTTTCTTCCTTTCTTTTTTAGGTCTTTGATCTCATTTTTTTTTACAGAGTTCTCTTACTCTCTGGCTATGAGTTGGGTTTTAGGATCTTTGAGCAATAAAACAAGTCATTTTCCAGTTTAGACAAAAGTATTAAGTACACTCATTAAAAATGCTCTTTTTAAAGATATTTTTATTGATTCTTTGGGAGCTTCACATCATGTACCACAATCACACTCATTTCTAGGTCTTTCCATATCCATCTCCCTCCCCCCATTTGTGACCTTCCCCCCTCAAAAAATGTACAACTTCTGTTATCTACATATGCTCATTGGAGCATGGACAAACTTTCAGTGGCCTGCCCCTTAAACAGAACTGAGTTGTGCCCTCCCCACACCCCTGACAGAAGTCATCAATTGTGGAGAGCTAGACGTCAGCATCATTCTAGAAAAAAAAAATCGCTCCTGTGTTCTGCCTCCCCTCGTCCCCTCTTTTGAAAACTCCTTAATCCTGTGGCCATGGCCCTTTGCTATATTTCCAAATTTTATGGGTATTTCAAGCAAAGCACACATCTTTGAAAACCCCAAGCTAACATCCACAAATTAGAAAACACATTCGACATTTGTCTCCTTGGGTTGGGGTTGCCTGACTCAGAATGACTGTTTCCAGCCCTACCCATTAACCTGCAAGGTTTGTTTTCTTATCAGTTGAATAATATTCCATTATTTAAATACACTACATTTTATTTCATTATCTATTCATCAGTTGATAGAAATCTAGGCTGTTTCCATTTCCTGGCTGTTGGGAATAGAGCAGAAGTGAATATGGACCAGTAGGTATCTCTAGAGTAAGATACAGAGTCCTTTGAATGATATAGATGGATCATATGGTAGACATGTTTCTAGCTTTTTGAGTAATTACCACACTGATTTTCACAGCAGTTGTTCTAGTATATACTTTCACCAGCAGTTAACAAGTGTTTTCCATTTTCTGCATCCACTCCAACATTTGTCATCACTGTCATTGTCATCGTCGTTGTCGTCATCATCATCATCATCATTTTTTTAATCTTAGCCATTCAGACTATGGTAAGAGAAAAATCTCACCATAGTTTTAATTTTAATTTACTCAATGGCTAGGAATGTTGAAAATTTTTGATGTACTATATAGAAGCTTTATACTTTTATGAGGTCCTGTTTCTTAATTGTTGGTCTTAATAGCTGCACTAATTAAAGTCCTATTTGGAAAGTTCTTTCCTGTGCCAATGAGCTCAAATCCATCTCCTATTTTATCCTTTTTCAGATTCAGGTGTCAGCTCTCATTTTGAGATCCTGGACATATTTGGAGTTGAATTTTCTTTTGCAGGGTGAAAGAAAAGTATCCAGGAACAGGAAGAGTTAGAATGGTGGATGGAAGTTCAGGGTACAGGAAGGAATAAAGAAGATAAATAACCCTGAAGACCTTTGAAAGAAAGTCATAGTGAAACCCACTGGTCAAGGAACTTGCTAAAATCTATAAGCACATAAAAAGAGTTAAATGGAATTGTCTTATAATTGGGCAGTAATGTTCCTACTGATACAACATGCTAATCAATAATAACCCAGTACCAGGCATAGAAACTTTCCTAAGAAGACAGAAGGTCAGTCTTGCCCAGGAAGAAAGGATTGAAGTATTGAGAGAAGAGCTATGTGCAAGACCCATTGCAGAGGTAGTATTGAGGGTCTTTTTTGTTGATGAATCAGGCAGATGGCATACCAGAGAAAAAGAGGATTCAAGGAATATTCCCAGATGTCTGTATCAACTAGTAGCTGGATAAAGAGCCACCAATGAGACTGAAGGAATGGGAAAGAGCAGATGAGGTCAGGTGACATCCTGGGTCCACACTGGGACAAGAGTTCAAATTTGTTATTATTGGTATAATAGGTATATAGGGCTTGCCTATTTTAAATTTGAGCATTTCATCTCCTGAGACTATTTGGCTTGGTGAGAGATAATAAATACTGCTCCTTCAGATTGTGATGTTATGGCACTGCCCATCAAGACCAGGAATCTATTTCTGCCCTCTGAATATGAGTTTAGATGTGTGCTTTGCTCTGGCCTCATAGGATACCAGAAATGTGATTAAGCACAGCCTTGGAAAATCTCCTTGGCTGTTGCCATGATCATCACCTATGGAGACCAACTGGGGCTAGCTTCTCAGTGACAGTCGACATGTACCACAGAGATGTCATTCCAACCACTAGACATGTGTCAGGCTACCTTGTGTCACACAGACTGCTGAAGCCAGCCCAGAGTGGAATGTGGATAAGCAAAGGGAAATATGAAGCAACACCTAAATGATGCATATATCTATATCCAGGAAGGATGTGATCCCAAGTCAGGAACTATAGCTTTCTTTACTGAAGCCCCAAGTTCACAGCTTTCCCATCATCCCAAGGCTAGGCTATATTCATATATTAGCAGACTTGGGACCAGTAGCTGCTTTCTTAAAACATGTGGGCCTAAAGACTGACTCATTTGGTAAAAATACAATTCCCTCCCTCCTTTCCTCCCCCTTTCGCTGCTTTCCTAGTTGATGAGACAAGGTTGCTGTAAAAGCAACCAACAGAAATCCAATTCAGTCTCCAGGGAAATTTATAGAAAAAAAATTCTTGCTATGCCAGTGTTTTTCCATGGCAATAGGATGCACATGGGATCTCAGGAGAAGCATCCATCACAGTGTGTTGCATTGCAGTGCAGGAATTGGCATTTTCTCCAATTCCTCAAAGCATAGTTAAGGGCAAAATAAATGTAAAGATATGAAGTCCAGGCTGCTGCTGGCAGGCTGTCCCTTTAGAAGCATACCACTGGCTTAAGAAAAAGCAAGGAAAGCAAAGTCCAAAACCAACCTCCACAAAGTAAGGGAAATTCAGTCCTAGAGGTCTCTGGGCTAAAACCCACACTCAAAGCAAGGTTATACATAGGGTGAACAGGCTCAACCACTGCAGCTCACACAGACCATAAGGACTGAGTGAAGCCATGAGACCCAAGAGAGAACAGGAAGGAGGAAAGTCTGTCTACCCAGTCTCACTTAAGAAAGCTGGGATCCTGATCTTTGGACCCTGTTATGTCACTGACTATATGACACTGAACATGTCATGTCACAGACATCAAAGGAAAACTCTTTGAGGTCTTGATGAGCCATGAACATTTCCACACACAACTTAGTTTTTTAGAGCAAGAACGAGTCCCCAGACGAAGGTCACAATTCACTGAAACATGGAACCCTGACATAGAGAAAAATAACAGAATAGAATAGCCTCTTTGACTTTCTTCTTGTCTGTCTTTTTCAAAGCAAGCCAAGAAGGAATCTTTTGACACTTCCGTAAAGTAGATATTAAGATCCTCATTCTAGAGATGCCTTCCCTTTACATAGAAGAATAGAACATACTTATATCTGAACTTGTAGAGACACAGAAAAGAATCTGAACACACAGCCCTTGCTAAGATCTGAGGCCCCCCAGTTTATTCCTATTGGACACTCCCCGTCTTGAGTCATGCATGTCTACAACAACCCATTTTTTTCCCACTGGATTCAACACAAAGACATGTGTCTTCATGTTTTATGAGCTTCATTTCTTAAGTTTGTGTTGTTTAATATTCTTAAATATGTCTTTATACTTTTATTTATCTTTCCATTGTGGGAAAACCCAGCCATAAGCTTAATGGTAGTCAAGAAAAGGTATGCCCTTTTTACAATAATAAAGGTCTAGTGGTCCATTCAGCTCAGGAGTATTCTGTGTACCCCTTATCAACCAGGGGCAAGAGGAGCATGTCAGGTGACTGGAGTTTAGATGTTGAAAAGAGAGAAATTCTAGAGGATGAGATCTGGAGTTTACTGCAGGTGGCTCTATATAGTAGTAGGTGACTTTTATTCAATCCACATCTATGGTACCAAGGGTTTCTCCACATATTACTTACTAAAGCCTGACCACAGTACTCCAGGGTGAAGGCCAGATCTTTGGTACCTCTGCTCCCCGTGGTGAGACTGAAATGAATGGGTTATGTGGCTTCTCAAGCCCCTCAACCAGGAAAGGATGATGCTCAGATTTAAAACCTAGTCTCTCAGAGTCTGAATCTCCTCTTCCTTTTATATTTTTAAACTTGTTGGAATATAAGGCATAAATAGAATATCTTCTATGGTGGAAAGGGTAACAGTGCTTTCTGGGAGAAAAATAGTAGTCAACTATAAAACACAAGTTTAACTGATAGAATGGATTCCTGCTCTTCTTGAGCCCATGTTTATTTAAGTTTTGTGTGACATAGGAACCTTCATATGGAGGCAAGACTGAGTGAAATAGTGAGACATTTCACCACACCACTTGGAACGCTGCAATTTAAAGCGCATGGGTTATTTATTTCTGGAATTTACCAGTTACTATTTTTAGACAGTGGTAACAGAAACCACACAAAGCAAAACTGTGTGTAAGGGTGGACTACCATACTGATTTTAGATGCTCTTGAAACGTTAGTAAAAACTAATGCTAAAATATATATATATATATATTCCCTGACGTTCCTAGGAATCAGGAGGAGACTGATAGACACAAAGAGAACATGGACACGTTAACACAGAACTTCTGCAGAAGCCTGTGGCACTTGTCCTTGTCCTTCTTGAGCAAGACTGGCCCTACCCAAGCCACTTAGCACAACTACCTATCAAGGCCCATAAACAATAAAGCTCTGTCCCTATACAAAATAGTATGCATAAGAAATTAGCTCAGTGAGCACACAGGGAGGACTCAATGAGCCCTTCTTGTAATGTGTGACTCTTTCCAAAGTCACCTGAAACATCTTTAAATCTATTCTATGGAGGGTGGTAGTCCATTTTGTAACCCCATTCCTAGACTTCCAGATGTAGCTGCAAGGAAGTGCTTCCAGATTTAAGCTACTGTAAATTTGGATCCTTTAATAATCTGTGGAGGCTTTTCTCCATCAATCTAGAATCTCACTGTCAGGAGCTGGCCTCCAATGTCTCCGGCAACCAGACCTCAGCTCCTCTAATGTGATTCACCAACAAGCACTCTAGGCTTTAGCATGAAACACTTCTATGTGAAAGATATCTCTGAATCCATTAGGGGAGTTCCCTGTTATAAGCCCTCTTAATTCATAGGAGAATTAAGTTTTTTATCATTATCTAAGAAAAAGAAACCACCCCCATCTAGGGAAGCCACTTACTGCAGATGAGGACCTGTGAATCAGCCTAACTTGGAGATCCCTCATCAGGCACTACCAAGTTGCCTTTAGGTGAAAGAAAGACAGAGAAGTCTGAGGAGTCCATGCTGCTTCCAGGCACTCTGGTGCTTGGTCTTCAAGGGACTCTACACAAATCAACTCATGAACACTTCATCGCACAGCATGATGTCTCTCCAGGCCTTAATTCTGCAGCAGCCACTTGAAAAGGTGATTTGCAGTTAATAATTACACCTGTGATTGTGACTCCCAAAAGAGGAACCTTCAAACCTCAGACCTTTCTCTAAAGAAATGCTTGCTGTATGTTTGTTGAATGACTATCAGAGTCATACTGAAGGTAGATCGCTAAATAAGGCCCTATCTGGACCTTCTACTTTCTCTAAGTCTCATGGAGGCCACCTTCATCCTAGAAAGTTCTTTCCAGGAATGCCTTAGGTCATGTAGTGTAAAACATGCAGGACATGGGGTTTCTTATGAGAATGTGTCAGGAGCGCCCTGAAGAAATGCTCCATCATACACAGTGACGACGTGTGCCCTTCTTTTCAGAACCTCTCAGAAATGCACAGTAAGGCCCTCTGTTATGGGCATTGTTTGGAAAAAGTAAATTCAAAAGTTTGAATATTTTGCTTTGAGAGAAAGATTATTTTTTTCAAGAAAACTTTATTTGTACAGATAGAATGCCAAAAGTTAGAGGTGTAGGTACCTTTTTTTGGGCTGGACATCAAGAATATATAAAAATCAAATGAAAAATAATGCTTTTTCTTTAAGCATTAGAAAAGATAGGATGCTTTTGATTGCAGCCATTTGCAGTGACTTTCAGGGGCTTGCCTTGGGCCTAATTAATGATACATTCTGATATTTAGGGAAATAGAAAGTGGACTGCCTGTCTCCTCATGGACAGGCTATGTAGCCAGGGATTGGTTTTCTGAAAATCTTCCTTTTAGATCCTTCTTATCGATATTGTTCACAAATATCCAATAAATACCCCCTAACCAAAGTAAACAAGATGTGTTCCCAAGTCTTTGAACATCTAGAAGGAATACTAGCTTGTGGGCTCAAACAGAAATAGCGTGCTTTCTGGGAAAAGTGAATATCTTGAGAACCAGACTGGGAGAGAGAAAGGAAGGCATGAAAAGAAGTTCTGAAGCCTGCTGCTGACCTTCTATTTCAGTGGATTGAGTTGCAGGAGCCAGTAGTGCCTCTGCAAAGCTCTGTTCTGGTCACAAATGCAGAATCTTAAGACACTTAGAAAGGGAGACTTTTCCCGAGCTCAGTCTCTCTAACTCTTACCTTTGGGGATGGATGCTCACTTGCTGGTGACACTTTTTGGTGGACAACAGAAATTAGAAAGTTTGAAGAGAGAGAGGGGACCATGAAAGCCAAGGATGGGGGATTTGATTGTGTCTGTAAAGAAGTGCACACTTTAAATTCCAGGACTGAGGAGGCAGAAGCCAGTGGATCTTCTTAAATTTTAACTCAGTCTGCTGTATATAGCAAGTTTCAGGTCAGTCAGAGCTACATAATGAGACCGTGTTTCAACAATAATAACAATTTCTGTGGTGGGGGGAATGGGGTAAGGGGATAAAATGTGAAATGTAAATATAATATCCAATAACAATAATAAAAGAAAACACTTTCCATTTTACTGAACAGTCTATCTGAAAAAAATGCAGCTCTAGCCAGGGTCAGCCATCTTTAAATGACACTATTGTTTCATCTACAATAAAAGCCTTGAAGTTTAAGCCTAGGCTCTGAAGTGAAGTGAGAAGCCAGGAGGGCATGCCTGCTTCTAGGCTTCTTGTCAAATATCTGAGATCCGTCTTCTAACCCACCCTTTCTCACTTAGTTAAACCCGGCCTCGTCTCTATGATCAAAATGGCCAGCTGTGGATGTCAGTATCACTAGCATTTCAATGTTAAGCCCAGGCTACCTGGGCTGACCTTCCTGCAGCCACAGGAAAGGCTGTGGTTTCATCAAGTTTCTGCCTTATTTTGACTTGAGAGTAGGTCAGATTTAGATTTAGGATTTGCATGGATGTTGGGTCCTGGTTCCATAGGCCTTAGCTTAGACAGAGGTAAATTACACTACCGGAACTCTTGGTCTTGATTACTTCGTGATGAAAGGGGTTTATGGTGCTCCTGTTCAATGGTTGGAAGGACTTAGTTTTGAAGCCAGTCTCAGATCACAAATGACTTTTCAGTGGTGTTACAGTAGCCATGGTCACTGCTCTGTGGGGCCCCGTAGAGAAAGCTACTTATCTGGACAGGGTAGAGATTTAAAATTCAAAGCAATCAGAATTTGCAGTTGGGCTGGATACTCACCTTAGGGAATACTCCTCAGGACAGCAGAACCATCATCCCTAGGAAGGTGGGGTCTCCATAAGTCATGTTTAAAAGGTAAGTAGAGTAATTAGCCCTTCATGAGATAGTCAATTACTTATTCCCAGAACAACGGCCTCCTCACACAGTCTAGTGAGTGCCACTGGGTTCATCTGGATCTGTCTACCTTTCTGAGTTCTGCCTCAGAATGTTGTGATTTTTTTCTTTTGTGCCATTTCTGTCTCTTTGCTTCAGATTCTGACAAGAATCCAAGCATGGATTTTTGGGTTATTTTGTTTGTTTTTGTGTGTGATACTTTGCACTTTCTTACTTTTTCTGTCAAGGCTCTTTCTCAGCACCACGCTGCCCCACCATCATGTGCCTTACCTTCATGATGGCTTAAGTTGAACGGTATCGTTTTTGTGTATTTTTTTCCTCATCTCTAGTCTCCTCCTCTAGGTAGCTACCAACAGGTATATGCCCTGAAGTTTTGGCTTTAATCCTAATACAATTATCCTTGAGTTTTTGCTTGGTCCATTCTTAAATTTTTTTATTGATGAGACTAAGAATCCCAAGAAGTGATACCAATTTCTCTGGTATCATTGGCACACAACTATACAAACATTCATTGAAATAGGAAGGAAGGGAAATAGAAAAGGAGGTAGGCAGGAAGGGAATTAGGAAGAAAGGGAGTGAGAAAGGGAAGGGGAAAATGAAATAAATGAGAGGAGAGGGTAAAATATTTTTGTTCATTAAAAAATAAATTAGCACCATAGATTTTGAATGCTGCCTCTGGCCCGGTTTACTCTAATGATTAATCTAAACATATAAACAAATACATTTTGCCCATTAAACAATATTCGTGGATTCTGTCATTATAATGTAAATAAAAATCTGAAAGCAACCCTAATGCTTTCATAGTCTGAGAAAAAAAAAGTGTAAGAATGTTCTGTTCAAATTATATGCTATTAATTTTCCTTTGTGGATTTCTACTATCACGGCTAGATAATCTTTCCGGACATGATGCTAGGTGCTTCATGTATCTCGTGTCACAGAGCCTCAGAACAGCCTGTGAGGTGAGGACTGTTATCTCTGCAGGTTCTCCAGGGAAGACCCTGTGAATGAATAAGAGTGGGTCATTCCATCATGAGAGCAGCATGCGGGGGAGCTGATCCAAATCCAGCGATTCCCACTCTTGAGCTTCCTCACGATCACACCACACTTTATTGCTTTCTCTGCTCCATATAAAGAAACTACTTAAGATTCTAGGGTAGTTGGCAATATAGTGGTTTTTTTCCTAATGCAAGGTTTAGGTTACTGTGAAGGAAATAAACAGCACAGAGACCCTTACTATTTTAGCCGTCCACTTGGAAAAACAAGTGACCATACATACACCTTTTACATTTAGGTATTATAAGTAAGACATCGTGGAGGCCAAACCTGATTATGATGTAATTTTTAAGAACCACAGTTTTGTGGGAGACAAGGGATGCCGAAGACTGCATTCTGATTTAGGAATAGGACAGAGACGCGAGGCCAGAGGAAATAAATAACCCTGAGGATGTTAGAATGATTCTTTTGAAGAAGGGTCATCTTAAACTGGCTTTGGAACATTGCAACCTGAAGAATAGAGGCATCTCATTGATGAGACTGGGCAAGGCTGAAGGCTGTGCAGTTGTGTACGTATGATATCCAGGGTGGAAGGCAGAGACGTGCTTTGGAGATGTTGGTTTGTATCAGATAAGAGAAAGTTTATCTTTTCTGTATTATAATTACTAACTGAACCCTGCTGGATTGCAGGTTATAAAACAGCATAGTAATCTTGTTCCCCCCAGCATATGATCACCAATTTTGAAATGTGTCTGTCACATGATATGTGTCTTAATAATATTTGATTCATCAGAAAGGACAACGTTGGAGCTGTATACAACAGGATCGCTTTTCTCTCTACTTCCCACATCCTGACCTTAGGGAGAGAGCTCGATGCTTAGAACTCCCTGTTTGCATGTCATTCACAAACAGTGATACTCAAAGCACTTAACAACTAATGGTGCAGGCACCCAGCAATTAAGAGAAGCCTGTGTGTGCTGTCTGTATATCTAGCCTAGGGATAATGACACTTGCTTTGTGGCCTGCAGGAAGGGTGAGCTGATATAGAATTTGGCTACAGAGATGCTCAGGAATGGTCCAGCAGGAGAGGGGACTATGTGTTTCCTTTCTAATATCGAATCATGTTCCCCAATGCTGCATCTTTGCAGAAGTCCCTGCTCACAGCCTTAATGGGCTATAAAGGACATACAGTCATGATGCAGTTGAGGTGAGGCCATTTTAGTCACAAGATACAAGTTTTCAGAGGTAGCAAGGAAAGAATTGGGGAGGGCCTTGGAAAACTTCAGATCATGCATAATTAAAAATACACAGGGAAACAGGCTCAGATATTTTGGTAAGCCCTTAGAAACACAGATCACAGGAGGATCACGGGACTTCCTCTACTACCTTGCTTGTTCTTTGACTATTTGTGTTTATTGTCTTGCTTGTTCCTTGACTATTTGCATCTATTGTATTGCTAGTTCCTCAACTTAGAACTGATCTTAATATTTGCATGAAATTAAAATGGTATAAAAGCAAAAAGGAGGAAGAGAGATGGCATAGGGGCTTTATAGGGGGGGATGGGGAAAGAGGATAACATCTGAAATGTAAATAAATAAAATATCCAATAAAAAAAGGAAAGAAAAAATACATATCCTTTTTGTATGAAAGACTATATTTTTCTTTATATTTACAGTGTTCCCTCCTGATAGTAGGGTGTGGAAAGCTACACACCTCTCAGACTCTCTTACAGATAACATTTCAAATGACAATTTGATTCCACCAATTAGACTCAATGTTTGAGATTAGCTTGTGGTCACTAGTTCTGTGAGTGGAAGATCAGGGCATGGAACATCTGTTTTACTAGAACAGGTAAATTTTGAGTAGCAAACAGGTAATTTTAGAGTGGCTTTGTGAGCCTCTCTGGGTTGTGGTCTTGGTGCTTCCTGATATTAACTCTATGCTGCTTGTGTGATTTCAGAAGCTTCCGTATGTTTAAATTTTTCCAACCAGACAATATATCAAGACTAGCCCCGTTCTTCCTAGTACAGATGTAGGTAACTTTTTTCTTTCTCTATTTCTGCTACCAAGGTAGATGATAACCCTGAGCAGGGAGTGTGTGTACCCGGTATCATGAGCCTCACAATAGCCTGTATTTCCTCAATGGTGGTATTAGTTACATTTCTCCTTGCAATGATTAAATACCTGTGTGAGGGACTAACATTTCATGTGGGAGAGGCTTTGTTCACATGTGAGAAAAAAAAAGGAGACTGCTAGTTCTTCCCTACTCCCTTTTTAATTTGGCCCAAGAAACCAGCTCATGGGGTGGAGCCATTTCTATCCAAGGCAGGTCTTTATCCCAACTGAATCCTCTCTGAGAATTTTATCATTGATACACCCAAAAGCATACCTCACTAGTGCTGTGAACATTTCCTGACCCAGATAAGTCAGTAGTGAAGATTATCTAATAGAGTAGACAAACCCTTCTGGCTCCTCAATGTTCAAACTGGAGTCTTCACCTTCTGGAGTATATCTGATACTTTATACCGAATGCTCATTAAATTCTTAAACTAATCTCTTGAGAAGGTAGCCAATACTTATATCTATATTTCATATGTATGCAATAGTTCATGCCCAGTATTCCTTGAGGCACCATTTTAAATAAGACTTAGATATCATGCAAATACCACTAGCATGGAATTGGCAAAATAAATTATTGATATGACTTGATCCCATAGTGATATATTTCCAAATGAAATAGATTTAGCTATCTTGTCATGCAAAGATGTGTGTAATTAATGTTCAGTACTGCATTTATTACTTGGATAAGTGTACCTACACTCACTTGGACAATGTTGCTTCTAATCATTCATTAGGCTTAGGTCTAATGAATCCATGAAGCTCTATCTTTCTCTAAAAAAATCGTTTTAATGGAGATACATAATCTAGCTCATGTCAATGAGTGAAAAAATGGTTGGCTTGAGCATCTGAAAAAAAAATTAAAAATTTCGATGCCTAAGTTCTACTTAGAAGGAGTAACAAAAATACTCAAGGGAGCAAATATGGAAACAAAGTGTGGGACAGAAACTGAAGGAGAAGCCATCTGGAGACTATTCCACCTGGGTCTCCATCCCAGGTACAGTCACTAAAGGTAGACACTGATGTGGATGGCTGGAAGTGCATGCTGACAAGGGCCTGATATAGCTGTCTCCTAGAAGTCTGCCAAAGGCTGACACATTCAGAGGCCAATGCTCACAGCTAACCACTGATCTGGTCAAGGGTTTCCCAATGGAGAAGTTAGAGAGAAGACTGAAGTAGCAGAAAGGGTTTGTGGCCCCATGAGGAGAGCAACAATACCAACCAACCAGAGCTCCCCAAGGTATAAACCATCAGCCTGGGAGCACATAGGGAGGGACCCATGACTCCATCTTTACATGAAGGGGAGGATGGCCTTGTCTGGCATAGGTGGGAGAGGAGATTCTTGGTCCCATGAAGGATGAACACCAAGTGGGAATTCGAGGTGGGGAGGTGGGAGGGGGTAGGTGGGGGCACATCCTCATAGAACCATGAGGAGAGGGGATGGGATAGGAGGTTCCTGGGTGGTGGGGAGAAGGGGGGTTAGGGGATAAAATCTGAAATGTAAATATAATATCCAATAAAAAAAAGAAAAAAATATTAAAAATTTCTGGATTTTCTGATGTACATTCTAGACATTGTCTTTTTGCTCTGCCTTGATATAGCCATGTGGACATACAGCCTGGGGATGTAAGCATGTGTCTTCTTGCAGTCAAGATGGAAATCCAGGCTCAATGTGGACACCAGAAAGGCAGACCTGAGTGAGGGAGAAGCCAGAACTCTGAAAACACAACTAGATTATTGAGTCAGACAGAGCAAACCAAGCTCTTCCTTTGAACCCTCATTGACTTTAGTAAACAAATCCTGTTTTACATACATAAAGGGCAGTTGAGCTTGGTTTTTGACTACTTTCAATATAATGTGTGCTATAAACAAGTACAAGTGGGTGAAAGAGTAAAAATTAATAGTTTGCATTATGCCGTTCATTTGAAAAGCACAGAATCTACATGTATATTCTACATATAATAAAATTATATATTTTACATAACAATATTTTTATTGATTCTCTGGGAATTTCACCTCCTGATCATATTCACTTACCAGTCCTTCCATATACCCTTGTGACCCCCCTCTCCAAAAAAACATAAACATAAAAAGAAGGACATTTTAAATTAAAAATGTCCATTTGTGTTGTCCATATATTTACTGGAGCATGGCCAAACTCTCAGTGGTCTGTCCCTTAAATAGAACTGAGTCCTTCCTCTCCGGCATCCCTCCCAAAGGTCATGAACTGTGGAGAGCCACATGTCAGCATCCCCGTAATAGTCTTAAAAGTTCTCTCCTTTCTCTACCAACACCTGACTGAGGCAGATACAAATACTTACAGCCAACCATTGGACTGAGCTCTGGGTCCCCCTATGAAAGAGTTAATGGAAAGACTGACAGAACTGAAGGGGATTGTAACCCCATGGGAAAAACAACAGTATCAACTAACCAGACCCCTCAGAGCTCCCAGGGATTAAATCAATGGCTCCTACTACATATGTAGCTGAGAACTTCCTTGTCTGGCCTCAATGGGAGGGGATGCTCTTGGTCCTGCAGAGGTTTGGTGTGCCAGAGAAGGGGGATGTTAGAGGGGTGAGGTGGGAGTGAGTGGGTGGATGGGGGAACAGCCTCTTAGAGGCAAAGGTGATGGGAGATGGGGTGAGGGACTCATGGAGCAGGGACTAGGAAGGGGGACAACATTTGAAATGTAAATAAAATACTTAATTAAAAAAAGTTCTCTTCCATGGCTTCTTGTCCAGGCTGTTACATTTTTTGGGGGGAGAGGGGGGAAGAGCAGGTTGTGTTGGGACAAGGGTTATCACAGAAGCCATCTATGTCCCTTCCTCTCAATTGTGAGCCTGCAGTCATTGATATCACAGCAAAAATGGACCCTTAGCTCTTTTGTTTTTCTTTCTTTTCTTTTTTTTTATTGGATATTTTATTTACATTTCAGATACCATCCCCTTTCTCCATTTCCCCTCCCTAGAAAACCCCTATCCCATGCTCCCTTTTCCTTTTTGCTTTTATACAATTTTTTAAATGTTAATCAAAGACTTTTTAAGTATGATAATGCTCAAACATCTTAAAATGACATGTACAAATGCACCTGAATATGCACAGAACATTTCTATAAACACACACGTCTGTTTATTGGAATTACCTCCAAGGTGTAGGTTAGGAAGAAATATGGTTAGAGAGAATATCTTGACTGGTGTTTGTTCTGTTTTGGCTTTGTATTTAAACTAGTCAAGTATATATAAGCCTTTGCTAGTTCTAATTTTAACACAGACCATTTTCTCATCCAGAAATATCTGGATGTAGCCTGGGTCTACTAAGTAACTGCTTGCAAAAGAAAAGAAGGCAGAAAAAATAGCCCCTCTCCAGACTACATTACTTCTTTACAGATAAGAAAGAAGTTAGACATGATGTATATACATGACCCTCAATCAAGAGCAGTCAGGAGAAGGCAGCAGGCACAAACCTGAGTTTAGGTACTGCTCTGGTTGCCAAGCAACCAAACCTATACAACCCCATGTCTAAAAAGTCTCATGGAAAAACAGATAGCAAGCTACTGACCAGAGGCTGGTAGGGGGCATAGTGGGAAGGTTTCACAAAAGGATATATACTTTCAGTTATTGTTGTTGTTAATATTGACAAGGTCTTACACCATCCCCAAACTCCCTATGTAACAAAGAATGGCCATGAGTTTGTGGAAATCCACCTGACTCAGTCCCCTAAGTGCTGGGATTACAGCTGAGAGCCATAGTACCTGGCCATTCCTCTTTCATTTTGTAGAATCAGTGTCCAGTATGATGTGCTTAATTATAAACATCCATTATCAACTTTAAACTTGCTAAGAATGTGCACTTTAAATACTCTGACTACATCCAAGAAAGCTAATTATGCTAAGTACTTTGATGTGCCAATCATTCCATAATATATACATATATAAAACTGACACGTTGTACACATTTGATATATGAACATTCTGCATGCCAATCACACCTCAACAAAGGTATGCTATCCTAATCCATTTTCTGTTATTATCGTAGAATATCTGAGACTAGATTACTTATAAAGAAAAGACCTGATTATGGCTGTCCCTGTTCTCACGTACCAGCCAATCTCCCTACTTTCCTCTAAACCTGCTCTTGCAGGAGTTTTGCTTTCTATTCTTATCCATATGTTTTCCTGCTGTTTCTCAGAGGGAATGCGTGAGCTGCCTCTGCACTGAGCACTTCTCATCCATCTTTTCATTTAAGAGCTCAGACTACATTGAGGTCAGAACTACATTGTTCCCCTGTTATAGGTGAGGAATCTGTGTCTCCATCAGAAAATACAGTGTGCCACAGCCTTGTTCGCTCTTTCTTTTCTTTCTTTCCTTCTTTCTTCCTTCTCTCCTCTCCTTCCCTCTCCTCTCCTCTCCTCTCCTCTCCTCTCCTCTCCTCTCCTCTCCTCCCCCCGCCCCCTCCCCTCCCCTCCCCTTCTCTTCTTTTCTTTTCTAACAGAGTCTCCTGTTTAGCCAGGCTGGCCTAGAACTCTCTATGTAGCTGATAATGACCTTGAGCTTCTAATCCGCCTGCCTCCAGCCCAGACTGTTGGGATTACAACTGTGGGCCACCACTTCCTGCTTGTCTATGTTGGAGATCTAACCCAAGGCTTCATGTATGCTAGCCAAGCACCTTACCAACTAATTCCTACTTCTACCCACACAGATGTATTTTCCCAACAACACTGCTTTTCTCCAAAGGACATCAAGAATAGCCTTGAAAGAAGTGAAGTGACAAAGGAGCAACCTGTGGGGTGTGGCATTTAAGAAAAGCCTATCACAGTTCAGCATTTGGAGGCTGGCATTGGGCTGTTTCTATTCTGAAGCACACAGGCAGAAATAAAGCAGCCATTAGTCCTGTGCCCTCATCCTCAGACTCAAGACTGGCCAGAACCATCCCTGTCCCAACTCTCCTGGATCTGGAGGAGGGAAATAAAACTCAAAGACACTGAGACGCAGGCAGTTTGTACCACAGATAGTAAGTAGGACCCTAAGTCCAGATTTTGTTTCTTCGTACATGTTCTGTCTAAGAGGATGTATTTGTTACTTATTACTTTAGCCAAAATGACTCCACAGAAACCTCTTAAAAGAGGAATGGCAGCCAGGCGGTGGTGGCGCATGCCTTTAATTCCAGCACTTGGGAGGCAGAGACAGGTGGATTTCTGAGTTCGAGGCTAGCCTGGTCTACCAAGTGAGTTCCAGGACAGCCAGGGCTACACAGAGAAACCCTGTCTCAAAAAAAAAAAAAAAAAAAGAAAGAAAGAAAGAAAGAAAGAAAGAAAGAAAAAAAAAAAGAAAAGAGGAATGGCTTATTTGGGCTCATGGTTTCAGAGGATTTATCCCACTGTGGAGGGAAGGCATGGTGGAGCAGAAGAAACGTGTATAGAGATGTGTTTACATTGCACAGGCCAGGAGGCAGAGAAGGCAGAATGAGAGATGAAGGGTGGCTTGTCCCCAGTGACTGACTGCTGACAGCCAGGTCACATCTTCTGAAGGCTCCACAGACTTAAAATAATGCTGCCAGTGCAGAAACAAGCATTCCAAATGAGCCAGTGGGGACATTTCAGATTTACACCAGAATAGGGAATATGTTTTTAAAAAATCACTATTAAATATAACTTCTCTATAATCTGACAATTCTACTTCTGGGTATGTAGCCAAGGAAAATGAAGCAAATTATGTCAAAGGCATTTCCATGTTTATTGTAGCACCATTCAAAATAGCCAGGGGATAGAAACACCCTGTCTGTCAAGTGATGAATAAATTATAAAACACTGTGGTAAATACACACCACGGAATACAATTCAGCCATAAGAAATGAAAGCCTGTCATATAGGATTGCATAAAAGAATTAAAGATCATTAAGTAAAATAGACAAGGCACAGAAAAAACAATTGCCCGTGATCCCACTCATATGGTGAATCTAAAATTCTCTATCTCATAGAGGACAGTAAGAGTAGAATGGTGACTCCCACCCAAGGCTTGGGTAGGAGGCCAAGGAAAATGGATTAATGGGTACAAAGTTATAGAATAGTTAAGTTTGTATGTTCTATTGAAGAGCTACTGCTGTATATACTTTAAAGGTTGTAAGAAGGGGGTTTGGAGGTTTTCAACACAAAGAAATGATGAGGATGTGAGCGTGTTTACCTTGCTTGACTTGAGCGCTGCGCAGGACACACTTGCATTAAAATATTGTGCGCAAACAAAGATGTTCACTTCTGGTGTCTAGTAAAAAATAAATAAATAAATAAATAAATAAATAAATAAATAAATAGATAAATCCTCCTTTGGGGAGGAGTGCTGTGAACCAGTGTCAGAACCCCCAGAAGCTGTGGTTGCCTCCGTAAGACCTGCATAAGATGAAGCCAGTCAACACTCCAACATAGGTAGATGGAGGATTCCCAAGACCCAGACCCCAGCAGAGGAGCTATTGGCAGGGGACGGCTGCTGAAGGAGGGGGAGTGAGTTTTCTTCATCAGTGTAGCCCACAGTATGTTGCTCATACCTCATCGAATGGCCCTGTACCTATGGTCATTTAAGCAGCAGTCATTGTACTTGGTCAGTTATTTTTAAAGAAGAAGAGGAGTAGATGAGGAGGAGGAGAAGGAAAAGGTAGAGGAACAGGAGGAGGAAGAAGAGATAGAGGAAGAGGAGGAAGAAGAGGAGGAAGAGGAGAAGGAAGAAGAGGGGGAGGAGGAAGAGAAGGGAAGAAAAAGAGGAGGAAGGGGAGGAGAAGGAGAAAGGAGGAGGAGGAGGAGGAAGAAGAGGAAGAGGAGGAGGAGAAAGAGGAAGAGGAAGAAGAAGAAGGGAAACTGAGAAGACTTTGAGAGGATGGGGAGGGGTGGATGAAGAGGTAGGATGGATGTAGTGTAAATATATCGCATTCATCTATGACGTTATCAAAGAACCTATAACAATGAGAATTAAATAGAATTAGTTTTTAAATGTACATTATAGCTTTAGGTTAGATAAGGCTATTTGCAAAGCTAAGGTGCAGATAGCAGATCCCCCCCCCCCCACCCATACACTGTGTCCCAGTTACAAAGGTCAAGGGACTAAGGCAATGAGACCTACAGTCTGCAGTTGTTGCACCTATTTTTAAACAAACAGGAAAAAAAAAAAAGGAAGCTTGAATGGCACTATTATGGTGGCTAATTAAATTTCTTCTTTGACGTTACAATGCCTTCTGTTTTGAGGATCATTACTTTTCTTGTAGCCTCTTTCAAGAGCTCAGTTTAAGGCTTTAAGTTAAGAAAACCGCAAAGCAAGCCTTAAAGCCGCAGGCTGCCCTGCTGCCCAGATGGAAACCGCTCCGGGAGCAGAGGGAGGAAAACAACGCATGAGCTGCTGTATCTTTGGAAATCCGTGAACCGAGAAGGAAAAGGAACTAAGTGCTGTTTTACAGGAGGCGAGCCTACGCATTTATAGTGTTTACAGCTGCGGGCGTGCTTGCACGTGACCTTCAGCTAATATTGAAATGCCAAGATGTTCGTTTCCTATTTAATATTCATTTATTCAGCCAGACATTAGGTTCTGCCTGAGATGGGCCAGGATTCTTATGCTGTGTAAGTAAGCGGGCACAAAATGAGCGAGGCTGGGATGGCTCTGGGGTGAGGGTAGCCAGGAGCTGACAGAGTAAAATGGGAGGCAGTGGACAGCTTAGTCTGGTGTAATTCCTTGCGGTTTGTAGCTTGAAATGGGCCATTTACACCGTGGGAATCGGCAGAGGCTACAATCACGGTTTCTTCTCTTTGCCCTTAGAAAGCTGGGCAAAGAAAGTAAAACTTACTTTGCTCATGGGGTGACAAGATTATCTGACAGAAGCAACTTAAGGGAAGCAGGGTTTATTTGGGCATGATATCATGACTACCCATCAGAGTATAAAGGCATTATGGGAAACGAATGCTGGAATCACCCTTAGTATATGGTGCTGGAAAGGGTGGCACCACCCTTAACATTGGGAGAAACAGGGAGCAGATATCAGACAGAACCCTGTTCAGTTCTTAGGCCCATTGTCCCAAGGATTCTATAACTTCCCCAGACAGTGACAGTGCCGTCAGTTGGAGATGGAGCATTTCAGACACATGATCTTGTTAATGACATTTGATCTGTAGCAGCCAAACAACTAGCATCTCCTTAGAAACTGAGGCAGAGAAAGAATGGGTGTCTCACTCAATATCTTTGGTATGTCACCCTACTGTTGACATTTGATAAATTAACTGACAAAGCTGAGGATTTCCCCAATTACTCTCATCTTTTTCTCAGTTATTGATAAGTGTAAACGATAAGCAATGATACTGAACTAAAACACAGCTGTAAAAACAGGTACCAAAGCCTAGAGAAACAGCAAAGAAAATACACTGCAAACATAGAGCCCTGTGCTGCCTTAGGCTTTATGTGATGACAGACTGTTGTCACGTGATTATAACGGAGCTGTAAATTTCCTCAACTCTTTCAACTCATGTGTTTGTGGTAACACATGGGCTAACCTGAGCTCTTCAGAGGTGTTCAGATACACAGATAATATCAGATTATCCTTGCTGTGACAAGACAATCAATTAAAGGGACTTAAAGAAGAAAAGGATTATTTGGGGTAAGTTTAGGACAGTATATGGTACACCAGGGAGGGGAAAGCCTAGTGGTAAGAGCATTAAAGTGACTGGGCACATTGCATCTGCCATCAGGAAGCAGAGAGATTGATAGGAAGTGATGCCAGGATATAAAAAAGTAAGGTCTGTGCCCAACGACCCACTCACTACATTGAAACACTAACCCTTAAAACAGTGGTTCTCAACCTGTGGGTCGGGACTCCTCGAGAGGTCAAACAACTGGGGTCACCTAAGACCATTATTGGAGAACTACTATTCACAACAACGGCAAATTTTCAGTTATGAAGTAGCAATGAAAATAATTTTATTTTGGGGGTCCTCACAACATGAGGAAATACATAAAATGGTCACAGCATTATGAAGGTTGAGCACCACTGTCTTTAAGTTTCCACAATTTTCCAAAACAGCACCACCAGCTGGGGGCAAGCACTCAAGCATGTGAGCCTACAGGAAACAATTTGCATTCACACCACAAGCATCATGTTCCAGTTACCTATAGGATCCAGCCAACTGTCTATATTCTAGAAGCCATGGCTAATGTCTTATATCCAAGGCACATAGTAGCCTATGCCACGTGCATTTCTGTGAGTTCATTCTATGGTATTCACACAGGATGAAACTGCCAGCTGACAAGCATCTCAGAATCCATCTGCCTCAGCACCAAGCAGCATCCCTCTCTAGCAGGTGTGATTCTTACTTCAGCTGTCTACTTGACAAATTAGGAAATGCCTAAGGGGCCAGTAAGGTGGTTCTGTGGTTAAAGGTACTTGCTACCAAGTCTGATGACACAATGTTGAGTCATAAAAACCACATGGTAGAATTAACTGACCCCTGCAAGTCGTCTCCTGACCTCTATATGCTCACCATGTCATATATAAATGCAAAAAAGGAAATTAAAAAAAAATAAAGCTTTAATGATGCACACCTTTATGTTAGAATTTGAAGGCTTTTCAGACTGGAAAACTGAAGAAGACTCTGCCTGAAAGTGGATCGCACCATCCTATGATCAGAGTAAATAAAGGAGAAAGGTGAAAGCCAAATAAGCCCTGGGATGCACACTGCCTGCTTCTTGGTGCCAAGGACTAAGCTGTTCTGCCATGCTTTCTCCACCATGATGGACTGTGTTCCTCTGAACTGAGAGCCACAATATACCCCTGCTTCCGTAAGCTGTTTATTGATGGTGTTTGGTCCCATCCATGAGAAAATTTAACCAATACAGTGAGCTTTTATTAACTTTCTGCAGCACTGGTGGTGCATCCCTGGACTTTATCATGCTAGGTGTGTACTTCTCAACTGAGCGCGTTCCCAGCCTTTGAACTGGTCTCTTCAGGGCAGCTCAGTGATTGCAAGGGCATTTTGGGTGAAGGCTCCCGATTTTGAGCTAAAATCCTTGCTCACTATATGGGTCCTTTGCACACTGCTCCAAAGCAAAAGTGAAATTCTATATAGCCAACCAGGTAGAGGCCAGACACTGCTTCAGCAGATGATAACTGCAGTTGAAGCATTTTTTAAAAAATCTGCTGACACTTGGAAACGTGTGTTGCCTTAAGTGAATAAGAACAAAAGTGTGTTTCCCATTAGAAATTGAGAGGAGTTGAACATAGGGCTTGAATAATAAGGACCACCCTTATTAAGTTGCTCAGGCTTAGTTTTACCCTCTTTGAAGCATCTCCATTAAAAAAGAAAGCATTAAGGAAAGTATTTGGGGGTTGGGGTGGTTTATTGCATAAACGATGCAATACAGTCAACCAATACTACACTCACCAATACTGTGCAGCAAACGTACAGGCAGAGCCTGTTCTGAGCCTTCCATGTATGGCTCTTGTTTCTCTCAGTTCACCAGCCCCCATCCCTTATGCTATGAGAATACTCCAAAGCCTAGGTTAAGAGGGGACCAAGAGGAATGCTTTAGATGAAATCAGATGTGACCTCTGGCTTTAGGAGCATTTGCCGAGCATGGTTTTAATTATAGAACTCAGGCAGCTTCCCCATCCTTACCACTGCTGTAGTCAGTGTACCTCTATAGTTGCGCACAGCCTGCCAGCCTGCCGGGAGGAAGGGTTTACAGCCTCGCACTCCATTAAAAAAATAAATAAATCAGAAGCCCCCGGGCCATCACGTGTTTGGAAGCAATGAAACTGCAGCCCATTTACCTCTCCTAAGACATTTCAAGTCTCAGCCCAGGCATGGCCTTACAAGCTGCAGCAAACCTTATTGCAAAGGAATTAACATTCTTTTGCTCTGAGGCAGTCTGGTTTAGGGCAAATGGCCCAGAGCTGAAACCCAAGGGCTCATCCCCTGTTTTCTGAGTCCCATAAAAATTGCTTTGCCTTAACGGAAGGGAAAGTTTTGTCTCCTTAAGACCTGTAGATACTTCAGGCCAAGCTCCAGTTCTTTAACGATGGAGTCACTGGAGCGCTAAGGGTTAGGCTATTTCTGATGCAAGGGAAAACGAAGTTCATGAATGTGGAAGTTGGGGCTGAGAATCACAGGGAGAATATTCTAAGTCACTGGAAATAAAGACACAAGGGAACTACGGACTGGAAGCCAAACATTGCCTTCAAGACTAAGAAAAGTTTCAGCACTGGGAAAGAACAGGGCAAGCGGTGAAAGCTCCCCCTTAAGCAGCCAACGCACTGGTGTGATGGGCGATTCTGTGTTACCTTGTTGAGGCTGCAGCACCCCGCAGTTTAGTCAAGTGCTTTCTACTTGATGTCAAGGGTGTTTTGTGTTTTGGTTTTTGTTTGGTTGTTTGTTTTTTAAGAGCTAGGGATCAATTAGAGGGCTTTGATCAGTCTAGGCAAGCAGTCTACCAAAATGATCTATCCCCAATCAGTACTATGTAGCTCAGGCTGACCAGAAACTCATCAATTCTATCGTCTTAACTTTCTTCTGGAGTTCTGAAAGTAAAGGGGTATACCATCACATGCTGTTCCAAGAGGTTTTATTCTCTTAAGAATCTTTTTTTAGAAAGATCGATCTATTTTTCTATCTATTTGTCTGTCTGTCTGTCTGTCTGTCTGTCTGATTGTACAGGTGCATACATGTATGTATCATGAAATACATGTGGAGGTCAGAAGACAACTTACAGGCCTCAATTCTCTCCTTTCTCCATGTGAGGCGTAGGGGTTGAACTTAAGTCACCTGTCTGGCAACGTGTGCTTTCACTAAATGAACCACCTCACAAGCCTTCCATGAGGTATTTTAATAGCATTGATATACTCTGCATGCATATGCTCACACAGACATGTGTATATGTGCATATGCCTGTGCACATGCAGTTACAGACATACACAACTCATGTGTAGAGGTCTGAGGTAAACTTTGGGAGTTAGTTTTCTCTTCTACTATGTGATGCCTGAGAATTTAATTCAAGTCCTTAAATTTGTTACTATCATGAAAAACATATTGTTTCTTCTTCAATTATGATTGGTAGGTTTGCTGGGTATAGTAGTCTGGGATGCCATCTCTGATCACTCAGAACTTGTAAAATACCAGTCCAGGCTCTTCAGGCTTGTAATGTCTTCACTGAGAAGTCATGTTTTATTCCAATGTGATTGGATTTATATGTGACTCAGGTCATCTCTCACAGTTTTCAATACTCTGTTGTTCTGTATGTCTAATAATTTTTCTTAGTATGTAAGGTGAGAAGTTTCTTTTCTGTGAAGTTTCTGTGTGTCCTGTGATGGTTTGCTGTGTGCCTTTTGCACCTTGATAGGCATTTTTTTCACTTAGATTTGGAATTTTTCCCATAATTTTGTCAGAAATATTTTTGTGCTTTTAACCTGCATTTCTTCGTTTTATGTATTATGTATAGGTTTGTTCTACTACAGTTTGCCAGAGTTGCTACATGTTTTGTACTTGACGTTTTGTTTTAGTTTTGTTTCATCTAGTTTAATCCTTTCTACAGTATTTGGAGTGATCCATTTTGTCTACCTTGTCTTCAAGATCTGATATTCTCTCTCCCACTTGAACCAATCGCTTGGTGAGGCTTTCCTTTGAGCTTTTTATTTGGCTTCCTGAAGTTTTGTTTTGTTTTGTTTCGTTTTGTTTTGTTTTGTTTTGTTTGTTTTTTAGTTTTACTTTAGTTTGGCTTTTCTTTGGAGATTCTATCGGCATGAATTTCTATATTCATGTCTTGAATTGTTTTCAATATTTCATTAAGCTGTGTTTCTACTGTCTTCATTCAGACATTTATTCATATTCTCTTTGAGTTCCTTGAATGTATTTACAGTTGCTATTTTGAAATAACTGTTTTAGACAAATTACTGTCCAGAAAAGGACACACGTGCAGAATAGTCAACTGATTATATCTGCCAAGACAGAGTAATCAGCCCTTAATAATTCTGCTTCACTAGGTCTGTCAGATGATCCTGGGCCAGAAGGCTGAAGATCAGATGTTCCAATGTTTTGTAGTACAGGGACTGTCCAGGTGTACAGTGGTCTCTATAAATTGGCTAAATTTTAAAAGCTATGCTTTGTGCTTCCCATAATTTCAGTTAACTCAGTCACTCTGGATTTCTGACAGGATTGAAAACTTATAGTCTCATAACCAATCCTGGCTATTTACTTTGAGAGAAAAGATTTGAGAGGATGGTTTTCAGTTGACATTCATTCTAAAGCCAAGAAAAAAAGCCAGGTTCAGAAGTAAGTCTTTTAGTTAGGAGAGATGACAGAGGTTCTGGTTAGTCAACAAAATGATGGACTGGGTATTAGGTCTACCTTGTACTTTACTGATATAAATTGGTATAGTTATGCTCTAATTGTATTTTGAGAGAAAAGTTTTATTTTAACAGGAAGGTGATATGTAGGAGGAGCTAAGGTGGGAGAAGTAAGGAGGGGAAGAGGAGGAGTAAGAAGAGGAGGAGAGGAGGAGCTAGGAGACGAGAGAGGAGAACATGGAGTCGGATGTTTGTGTGTCTCCACCAAAGATAGTTGGTATATCTAGGTTGAGTATTAGGTTACACTTCTGATTTTATGGGCATATTGTTATTGAGCATTACCAAACTTATAAAGCCTTTGATTAACATTTAAAAAAATTGTATAAAAGCAAAAAGGAGAAGGGGCATGGGATGGGGGTTTTCTAGGGAAGGGAAATGGGAAAGGGGATGGCATCTGAAATGTAAATAAAATATTCAATAAAAAACATTAAAACATTTTTAAAAATTAAAAAATAAATAACTGTTTTATATATGAGCTATTACAAAATTATAATTAAAATAATGATTTTTAAAGAGGACATATTGAACTGGTTATTCTTGTTCCTGTTTTTGCAGTGAGCCCTAGGCATCTGGAGTCAAGTCATTGGAGTTTCTTAGTATTGGTGCCTGGTCTTGCCTTGGATGAGAGGCCTCTTGAATCTTTGTTTGCTGTGATCCCAACTTGTCAGGATGTGGGACAGCTTGAGTTGAGTTTAGTATCCGTTTCAGTTTTTGGGCCACATGATGATGTGAAAATGGGGTGCCATTGGTGGTCTTAGCTCAGTAAGGGAACAGTACAACTTCTAGACCAGGTGTAACTCCACACAGTCCTGGACTGGTACTGTGTGTGTGATGGCTGACAGATGGGCAGGTAGGCGAACTGAGTTTGGGATTTCTTACCTAGAATTTGGGTTGTACTCTGTGTAGTTCCACATTTGTGCTATGGATGAGAAGACAGAGGCGCAGGCAGGATGAGTTCTGTTAACTTTTGTCTCCTGTAGTTGAAATTTGCCCGCATATAGACAAGAAACCTCATTCTATTTGTAACATAAAACAAAATGAAAAACAACATAATCTTATGGCCCTGCCTTGTACTCTTAAACACACACAATTCTGAGGTCTCACATAACTAGGAACAAACAATGCTTCCCAAACCAAATTGTTTCTGAAAGAATAACAAAAACACATTTTTATAAGGCAGCATGTTTTCTTTTTTTTTTTTTTATGGCTCTTGAAATCTCATTGGAGAGTCAAGAGTAAAACAAGCAAAGCAAGGCCATTTGTTATTCACAGCCAGATCTGGCTGAAAAGCTCTGCAGGATTCCAAAGGAGCTGGACCTCAAGTAACACTAGGGATTGCTTCCATGCCCACTCCTCTCTCCTTCTTCATTCCTCTCTGCCTCCCCTCTCCCCTTTCTTTCCTCTCTTTCCTACACTTCAGGTTTACTTTGTACCTAATCTGACTCCACTCCTTTGTCAGCACAGGATAAAGGCTTCATTCAAACAAGGTCCTTGACCTAGAATGCCTAAGGAGGGAAACTGGCTTTGAAGAATGGAGACTTGAGCTAGGCCTTGAAAGACAACCACTGAAGGCTACATTTTATATAATAAACAATAGATTTAGCACATTTATTGTAGCATGAATTATGCAGTTGCTTGTAAACCTTGAAGTTTTTGAAGTCTTCTATTTTATCTTTGTTAATAACGAATAGTGCTTGGTGTTTCTTTGGGTCTTTTTGTTTGGTTGGTTTGGTTTGGTTTGGTTTGGTTTGGTTTGGTTTGGTTTGGTTT
>JANHMN010000007.1:41457853-41499315 GCA_030674055.1 Rhabdomys pumilio | reverse complement strand
AGATGAAATGGTGCTTAGAGCTGTAGAGAAAAATTAATCATGAAGCGAAGCCTAGAGAACACAGGAATAAGCCGGGCAATGGTGGCGCATGCCTTTAATCCCAGCACTTGGGAGGCAGAGGCAGGCGGATTTCTGAGTTCGAGGCCAGCCTGGTCTATAGAGTGAGTTCCAGGACAGCCAAGACTACACAGAGAAACCCTGTCTTGAAAAAAACCAAAAAGAAAAAAAACCAAAGAGAGAGAAAGAGAGAGAGAGAGACAGAGAGAGAGAGAGAGAGAGAGAGAGGGGAGGGAGGGAGAGAGAGAACACAGGAATGAGTGGAATCCATATGCCTGGGGATCACAGAGGCTGAAGAGATCCTATTCTATGTTAGCAAGGAGGATAGAGCCTCAGTGTTGTTGTCTTTTTGTTTATGTTTTTGTTTCTGTTTCCCACTTCAGAGATACTGGAGAAACTGGTCTAAATGCTAATGCAATACAGATGATCATTGTATATGGAGTCCATAATTTGTGATTTTGCCTGTTAGGTAAAACGCATTTCTAATTCCCATGCTATGGTTTCTTTTCTGTTGCTGTGATAAAACCACTCATACCAAAAGCAACGTAGGAGAGGGAAGGACTTATCTGGCTTACACTTTTAGGTCATAGTTATCACTGAGGAATACATTTTTTAAAAAATGAAGTTTTTGATTCAAGTTCAGGGATGTGGCTTGACGGTCCCCTCGCCTATGCTCATGCTCAGTTGATGTTTTTATTTATCCTAAGAACACCTGCCCAGGGATGGTGCTGACTGCAGTGGGTTGGGTCTTCATACATCAATTAATAATTAAGATGTCATTTTATACATATTCCCACAGACCAATCTGACATTATCCTTCAACTGAGACCACTTTCTTAGGTGATCCTAGGCTGAACCAAACTGACAAATCAATTCTTGTGGTACTATCGTGGTCACTTAAGGACCTGTGCAGAGTAGCGAAACATTTGAGTCCAGGTGTACACATTCCTGGTCAGGCTCCAGTGAAGTGATGCTTTGCCTTGGTACCTCTACTCTTGTTTCTTGAGCAAATGTCTTTTTCAGTCTATTTAATGCAATTAGTTTCAGTTACTTTTTTCTTTGTTAGAGGCATGCTATTTAAGATAGACCTCAAGCACATTGCCTATAGGCTAGCTAGTACAGACACACATTGTCTAAGGGCAGGCTAGTAGAGATAAACGTTGCCGAAAGGCTAGCTAGTACTGGAGAACACATTGTCTATGGGTTGGTTAGTAAAACTACACATTGCTTCTGGGCAGGCTAGTAGACTTGCACATTACCTATGGGCTAGCTAGTATAGAAGTTACAAGCACCTTAAAGAGGAAGTTTATGTGTTAGAGTAATATGTCAATAGCCAACAGTATGTCTTTAAGGCATCTGTTCTCAACCTGTGGGTTGCAACCCCTTTGAGGGTCAAACTACACTTTCACAAGGGTCGATTGAAATAATTGGAAAACATAGATACGTTCATTACAATTTGTAATGGTAGCAAAATTACAAAGGGGGGGAATGGTCACAACAACCAGCAACCAGAAGACTGAGAGACACAGCTGTAAAAGCTGTTTTTTTTTCTTTTTTTTAAAAAAAGGGGGGAATAGAGAAATAGCTCAGTAGTTAAGAACAATTACTGCTCTTGCAAAGACCCAGGTTCCATTCCCAATACAGGCTGCTTCACAACCATCTACAACCAGTTACAAGGGGCTCTTGCCTTCTGTGGGCTGCCGCATCCACAAAGAGTACATACCTCCACTCAGACACAAACATGAACATAAAATAAAATAAATAATTGTTTAAAGCTGTGTCTTTAAACAAAACTAAGCGAAAGAATTTGCATGTCGATGAGTTAACAAAAAAGAAACCTGATCTCGTGTTTGGCCTAGAAGGAATGATCTGTGGTCCTTATTTCCCATTCTGAAGTGACTTCATAGGACAGCCCACAGACAATACTGAAGACCAACTGCATCATGTCCACTCTCTTCCTATGCTGAAAGGAAGCGTTATTCTTTTGAAAAAGCCAGACAATTTTAAGCTCAGTGGATCCAGATCTTAACCTGAGTTCTGCTGTTTATGTCCATGTAATTTGGGGCCAGGTTGTTAATCTTATTGGTCTCAGTTTTATGATCTGTAAAATAAATGTAATGGTGCCCACCTTGCAGGGTCACTGTGAAGGATAAATGCAATAACACATGGACACTAATTCAAGGGCACATCGTAGACAACACTTTAATTAAAACCATTTAAAATACCTCAATTTTCTATTTGCTTATATCTTGCGATTGCTAATTGTATAAGGGAAAACAATCACTCGCATATACTTTTTAAACCAATCAAGTTTTAATTGAAAAGTATGGCATGCCTCCACTGGAAAAAAAATCAAAAGATAAGTAGGGTACACGTGAACATATTTACTTCACAGATTTTTCTCTAAATGTAACAGTTGTGGCCCATGGTATGTTTTCAGAAGGTGTGTATAGAAACCTAGGTATTTATGTTTATAAATACTTCCAGAGGGAAGTTTAATTTAAAACCCTTTTCATCTTACATCAGTTTTTTTGTTGTTGCTATGACAAAGTACTTGACTGCAACAACCCAAGAAAGGAAGGATTAATTTTTACATCAGAGAGTTCAAGACGTGGTTGCTTAGTCCTGTATGCTTAGGCAGACCATGATCATGATGGAATTACATTGGGGAAGACAACTGATTATTTCATGGCAAACAGGAAGCAGACCACAAAACATGAAAGGGCCAAAGAGAAGATACTCCCAAGCATCTACCCCAAAGGTCCTAATTTTTATAGCTAAGCTTCATTTTTCTAAAGCGTCTAAAACCTCCCAACCAGCTGGGGACCAAGAGTTTAATACATGAGCAGTATACAGACAGTTCACATTCAGAGCATAGCATTTCTACAGTTTCTATAGATTTTAAAATCAATTCCTTGAGACATTCTAGCTGAGGAGTTTGGTTTGAGCTGTGTCTTACAGTTGCTGGAAGTAACAGAAAGACTTGGCCATTAGCTGCAAATCTCTGTTGGCTGTAAAGATAAGTGACATCATGAAGTTCACAAGTAGATCTGGAAAATATTATATTGAATGATGTAACCTGGACCAGGAAACCAAATGTCTATGTTCTCTCTTATGTGTGGGTCGTAGCTCTGAGTCTTTTAGACCTGAGTATGTGAGCAGTAGTAGCCACAGAAGCCAGGAAAATAGAAAAGGACTATGGTGGTGGGAGGAGAAAGCTCCAGAGAGATGGATAGTAGGATACAAATACTATGAAGGAGAAAATGTAGAAAATGGGGATATTTAGGGGGAGAAAGGTAAAATAAAGGAGAGAGAGAAGGGTGACACCAAGGATGTTTGAAATAAATGTTTGAAACATATTACTCTATAAGTTTACACACACACACACACACCTGAGTTCATTTAGTGTTCCTTCTAAGTACATGTGCTTAGGACATGTGATCATACTCCTCTCAACATCCATAGATTATCTAAGAAAACCTCTAGTTCTAGGAACAGAAAAACTCCCTTCAAGTTGGTGTTAGAGGTTGTCCTGGGTTTCCAAGGGACTCCCAAAATAATACAGGCTATTTACATTGTCCTTAATTACATCCCAGAACTTGATGGCAAGATTTATTTTTATTGTTGAGTTTTAGACACAGGATTTGAAAAAAGCAAGCTGGAATTGACCTGGAAGTCTCCTCCTTGAGGACTAGCTCCAACAGTACCAGAAGAAGTCTGCAAGCTGCCAAGGCAGAAAAGCTATCAGTAGTCCTGCCCAGCTGTAAGGTCTATGAGTTAAAATGACCAGCCCAGCAAGATATTTCAGAAGATGCAATAGTGGTACTTTTATATTGGGGAGGTGCATTCAGCTGACCCTTTCAAGTAGGAAGATAACCAGAGGATGAAGATAACTGTGAATGTCTTCTAGACATTCAGGGATGCTTCACCCATGAAACCTCAACAATATGACTGCCTAATAACCATACCAGTCAGTGGATGGAGGAAATTTCCCAAGGTCCTACTCCTTAAATGAACAGCTATAGGCAACTAATGGCTGCAGAGAAAGTAGGGGAGAAAAAATCAGTACCCTCTCCAGGGACAACTACAATAGGTTATTCAGTCCCAAAGGGTCAGTCCTAAGCATATGTACTTAGAAGAAACACTAAATGGACTCAGTAGTGTGTGTGTGTGTGTGTGTGTGTGTGTGGTGTTTATAATTCTAAAAGAAGATTCATGAATTTGAAAGGAATTAGGGATATAGAAAGAGTTGGAGGGTGGAAAGGAAGAGTAAAAATGATGGAAATACAGTGCTCATGGATGAATTTCTCAGAATAATGCTTTAAAGAAATAAAAACAGTGTGGATTGGTTGGTAGATTTTTTTGTTTGTTGATATAACTGAGTGAGTTACTAAGAAACAATGACATCAACAACCCTTCCTCCTTCTACCGTCACTCTGTGTCTCCAGAAACTTATATATGAGTTGTCACAGATGCTGGGGTCGAGGAATGGGATTGGGAGAGCAGAAGCTGAGGATTCCTCTTGAGAAGGAAGCAATGCCCTTTTGGTAGAAAGATGTAGTGGAATACTCCTTATAGCATTTCTCTTCTATAGTTCTAGAAAGTGGTACCAGGACCCGTGAGTATCTGAGTAGTGGACCCTAGAAGCTGAAACAGCCCCAGTATTGTACCCATAAGTCCCAAAAGCACATTATGGAGGAGAGGACCTGCTGAGTTGGGAAAGTAAGCTTCATGGCAGAGATGTGATGTCACCAAGTAAGTCTGAGTGAAAATGACATTCGCAGCCTCCTTGATATTAAAGAAAATAATGTGTTGTTTTATATCCAAATACTGTTGCTAAATTAAACCTCTGTCTGATTTGCTGGGAGCTGAAGGTTGACTAATAAGAGTTAATTGAGTATATCTCAAGGGGATAGTGTTATATTTACAAGTTAGTTATATGCAGCAGGGTGTGGGAACTTATGCCTGAAATCCCAGTGCTTGATAGGCTGAGACAGAAGGAGTGACACAAGGCTAGCTTGGGCTACAAAGTAAACTCCAGGTCAGCCTGGACTGCCAAGTAAACCTTATCTCATATAAACCAACCAACCAACCAATCAACAACAACAACAACAACAACAACAACAACAACAACAACAAAAACCCACTTCCAACAATCCAGGAGTGCAGAGAATACAACACATGAAAGACAGGTAAGCCTCAGCGACTGTAGAGGAAGTGACAGTGATGTCTACATTCATCCTTTATTACAGACTGTGTTCAGGAGTAGGATCTTCATTGTAACAACTCAAGATGGCTCCAAGTGTGAGCTCAGGGGTAGGTTGATCATGGAGGAAAAAGGCATGAAATGATGGACAGATTTTACATAAATGTCTTTGTCAGAACTATAAAGTCATGGAGGAAGTTAAGTGGAGGTAAGGGTTAAGTGTTCCTTAGAAGCACATGACAACTTTCCAGAGGTGGTAATGGCACCTTCAGCAAGAATGAGGGATTTGAGGAATAGCAAATCCCCTGGCCAGCCCTGGGGGCATTTCTACTGTGAAGGATAAGATTAACACAGATGGCATGGTGGTGTGGCCCTCCTTGAAATGTTGTTCCCTGAGATATAAAGATCCTTGTCATAGCCAGAGAGCGTGAGAGAAATTGGGAAGTTCACTTCGACAGCATTGAAAATGAGGCACTGCTGAGACACGAGGCTGAAGATGAAGAGTTGGGCATTCGATGTAAGAAAGAAGAATCTATGAGCTGTATAAATGGAAGCAAAGGGCATTCTGTCTTCAGAGTTCAAGTTCCTTTTATATCCTCTGCTTTCATAGATGATGCTGATGATGGTGGAAGTAATGGTGAGGATGATAGGATCTGTTGATCAATGATTATTCTACGCATATGGATACACTATTTTAGTTAATTATTGTGATAACACTATAGGTTTGCCTGCTATCCCACTTCATGGCTGAGAAACTGAGGCCTAGGAGCACATAGATAATCAGTCTCAGAGACCCAATCCACAAAGAAATGATTTGTTCATAAAATGTGAACATCGATCATATTTAAACTATAGGGTCATTATGATGGTCAAATTTACAACGATAATGAGTTACATTTGTGAAACATCTATTAAACACTAGACACTGCTCTACCATTTATTTTTATTTGTTCTTTGGTGATGCTGGGAGTCAAACCCAGAGAGTTATGTATGTTTGGTAACTGTTCTACCACTGTGCTACAAGCCCAGTCCTAGACAGCACTTTAAAGGTTCTTTCACATAATCCTTGCAATAGCATTATGCAATAATGTTATATCTAACCCCATTTTAGAGCTGAAAAAATAAAGGTGCAGAGAACTTGAATAACAGCCTATGACTGTGAGTCGAAAGTGAGACTAGATCCTGAGATGTCAAGATCCAGAGTTCATGGTCTAAATACTTATGTGAAACCAATTATTTCAGACTTATGACCAAGACAACTGCTGATACATGGTAACTATTTATGGTGTAGTCTAAGGGGGAAAAATGTCTCGGGAATTAACCCAGAACATTAATCCAGTGTGAAAATAAGGACTAACTCTCACATTCCTATTATAGGCTCAGAGCTTATAATATAATGAAAGAACATCTACTCGGAAGCACGCACTCAACGTGTTGAATAGTGAGCAAGTGGATGACTTCTAGGTAAGAGTGGGAAACTGATCGGATGAGAGTCCATCTGCCAGCATCTCTCCCATGCATTGTCATTTCCCTCAGTTCATGCATTTGGAAATGTATTTGGTGAACCAGTAAAGATGCTAATGGAGCCTGGGATATGGCTTAGTGGGTAGAGCACTTGCCTGACATGCATGGATTCTTGGGTTTGATTCTCAGCAAAGCATACCTTAGGCATGGGTTCCATACCTATAGTCCCAAATATCAGAAGGTGGAGGCAAGAGGATCAGGAGTTTATGGTCATTCTTGGTACTACTTAGTGGTGTCAAATCTGCCCTGGGTACATGAGACTCTATCTCAAAACAAAGAAAAACAAAAACAAAATCAAGAAGTCACATGGTGTATAGCTGGATACCCACATATCTCAATTCTGCTCCTCCGGAGTCATTACTAGTCCTTCACCGAGTCACCTGGAACTATCAGCTCTTGGAAATCATCAGTGATACTACTCAAGATACAACCTAATAGCTAATGCTGAATTCCTGGCTCCTTGAAGTCTCTACAGCTTTGCCATCTCATTGTTGTCTGAAATTAAATGTTCTGATAATATGACGTTGGCCAAGGACAAGGAAGTAGGCTTCAGGCAGGAATCTGATGTTAGGCTAGAACAAAGAAGTAATTTCAGGTAGGAATCTAAATCTTAGGCTAGAACAAAGAGTAATCTTAGGCAGGAACTAAATATTAGGCTAGTACAAGGAAGTGGGCTTCAGACATGAAAATGACCTTGGGCTAGGACAGGGAAGTAAGCTCAGATACTTTGGTCACCCTGATAAGCCCTTAGAAACAGTGATCACAGGAGTGTTCACGGAACTGGATTTAATGCTTTGCTTTTTCTTTGACTATTTTTGTTTATTATCTTGCTTGTTCCTTGACTATTTGCATCTATTGTATTGCTAGACCCTCAACCTAGAACTGACCTTAATATATGCATGTAATCAAACTGGTATAAAAGCATAAAGGAGGAGAGGGGAATGGGATAGGGGGTTCTAGGGAGGGGAAATGGAGAAAGGAGATGACATCTGTATTGTAAATAAATAAAATATCCAATAAAAAATGTAAAAAAAAAAAAAAAAAGGAAAATAATGTCCTGATGTCTTTAGGTCTTCACGGGTCTGTTTGTTGCTTCCCAGTGTCTTCACGCAACTCCAAGTCTAGACCCTTGTCCTGGAGGACCTGTCTTTTCTTCAGCTTATAAGACAAGAGTGGAAAACACATGAAAAAAGGAATCCTACTTGTTCAGGCATCTGACATTGATACTATTGTGGTGACTGGAGGCCATGTGTAGCTGTCAGCAGCACTCTTAATGAGAGGCCTTCCCATGTTCCCTTACACTCCCAGAGTTCTCAGAAACAATCAGCCTTTTCTGATGCTCTTGTCAGCATTCTGCTCTCCTCAAATTAGTTTCCCTTCAGTTTATCCACAGCTGCTATCAACCTGGACCAAACAAACCAAATATAAGGGGCTCTTGCAGACTCCTTCATCCTCTACGACCCCCTGGGATGTCTAACCTTTCCTTCTTTGTCTTCTCTGAAGAGCTGTGCACTATGACTTTAAGAAGTGTTTTGACCGGACACACATTTGGATACACTTTTCACCATCTGCTTTTAAGTACTTCCTCCAACAAAAATGCCTTTGAGCATCATTTCATGTTCTCTTCCCACGCCCCTCTCAACACTGAATCAAGACCTATCACCAACTCTAATTGAACTAAGAACAACAGTATTTATATTACAGTTGCGTTGGTGTAAGCACTGATCAAACAAAGTGGGCACTGCCACCAACCACCATCCCCAACACTTGGGGCTTGCCTTATGATAGGGACCTGGCAAAGCAGGCTGGATCAGAGATCACTTTTCTGGACCTGTTCCTGTGGCAGTACCATCAGCACTCCAATCCAAAGATTTCTTTATCTGTTAAATGCTTCCGTGGATGCCACTTCCTCATCAGCTACAAGGGCAAGACCCAGTGTGATCTGAAAAGAACTGATTGGCAAAGAGCAACAGGAAGCAAACCAGGTCTCTGGGGCCCTTATCTTGAGGAAGGGAATGCAGTAGCTTAGTGGGTTCCTCAGGCTTGGATCTTCTGGGGTCTCTATTGGTTAGGAACTAGGATCGAAATACTCCTGGTGTCTGACTGGGAGACACAGATTGCTTCTGGATCCTTTCAGATAGACTTTGGAAGGTGTGACAGTCGGAATGATACTGTGAGCTCCCTGCAGTTAGCTCCCTCCTGTCTTTCCACTTACAATGTGTTAGCTCAAAGTCCATAGGAGAATAGTGACCTTTCATCTCCCAAGGTACAATGTTCAGAAGTAAATCCTAGCAGCTCTTTCCTTTTTGCCCTATTGGCTTGGAGCAAGATCCCAGCTGTATTCACAAAGAGAAAGTTATACAGAGGTATGATTCCTGGAGCATCCATGCAGATTTCTGCCTGTTGCAAACACCCCATGTTCCTATCTGCTTGTGAGAAGCCTGACTTTTTAGCAGCCCAGGGCAAAGAGGCTATAAAGGCACTGCTTGCCCTCAGTGGCCTCCAATTAATAAATCTGGAAATATTTTATGACAACATTATATAGAGAGTGTGTGGATTTTAATGATTGTAATGATCGTGATGGAAACATCTGTGCTGAGCTTTGCCGTTTATTAGAGTCTTCTTTCTGTCCTTTTGCTTGATCCTTACAGCAACCCTCAAGCGGAATGACTTTTTCCTTTTTTCCCGTAATGTGAGGAAACAAGGTGTCAAGAAGGCTTAGTGGCACAGTCGAGAAGGCACAACTAGGAAGTGCAGCTCCAAGATGAGACTCGGGTTCTTGTCTTCAGGAGTGTGTATTTGGAAATAAGACAAATGTACGGTTTCACTGTAAGGCTAGTAACTATGCATGGGGTAAGGACCCTGAGCTGTATGAGGAGGGTGGTAGTAACTGGTATCGCAGGAAGTCTGGTCTAGCAGAGGAGGATTTCATAGAAAAAAAAAAAGCATGTGGATTAGATCTGAAAGAACAAAATCCATCAACCTGTTAAGTTGGATACAGATGTAAGAGATCAAGTGGAGAACGAGACGGATAGACGAGATGGTTACTGGGCATGGGAGAAAGATGCCCAGAGAGAGAAGAGTGTCTCCAGAACAGAAGTGGAAAATCAATGTGGAATTCTAGAAGCTTCTTTAGGGATCTCAAAATTGTAGTACTCGTGGGTCGTAAGCCTCATTTATCTTCTAAAGAATTTCATTCATAAGCACAGTCCACAGACTTAACCACCCCAAGCTGATGATGTCCGATGGAACTCAGACATGTGTCTCACCTGGAGAAGCAACAGTATAGGAATCATTGAGTAGGTCTGGTTAACCATCTGCTTCCTAGGTAGGTGATTTTGATATCTTTGACTCTCAGAGATAATATATACATAATGGATATATACATATATTACATATATGCAAAATTTAAAAGGAGGGGCAGTGATAGTTAAATTCCATTAACTCATCTGGTAGGGTTTTCTAAACTGATTTCTCAATATTCCTCTTAAGGGCACACCCAGATAGATGTTCCACACAGTCACTCTGCATGACGTAGCTTTGGAGGGTGTAGGCCCAAGGCGAAGTGTGAGGGCACCGAGCCTCTTCAACTTGCAGAATAGTTGCGCAAGGTCATGCACTCTTCCAGGGTGTGCAGAAGCCATTTCAAGATGAATGGGATAAAACCCAGGAGGCCATGGAAGCTGCCTTGGTCTTGGAGAAGAATCTGAACCAGGCCCTCTTGGTTCTGCCCGCAAAGACCCTCATCTCTGTGACATTTTGGAAAGCCACTTCCTGGATAAGGAGGTGAAGCTCATCAAGAAGATGGGCAACCACCTGACCAACCTCTGTAGGCTGGCAGAGCCACAGCCAGCGCAGACTGGCGTGCTCCAGGCATCTCTGGGCAAGTATCTCTTTGAGCTGCTCACTCTCAAGCACAACTAGGAGACCTCTGTGCCTTCAAAGGGCTCCCTTCTGCTCTGTACCAGCCAACCTCAGGACCAACAACTGAACGAACCTTTCAAGCCACTAGGCAGCTTTGTAAACACCCTGGAGCCTCTCCCAAGCCTTGGACCAAGTAAAAATAAAGCTTTTGGAAAAAAAGAAAAAGAAAAAGAACCCGTAATAAATTTCTCAAGACACTTAATGTTTTTTCTTAAAATACTATTCCTTAGACTGATATAATACTGATGTGATACTGTTCACTTTGTGCAAAAAGCGATGCCCTTAAATGCCCTTTCTTTTAAAAATGTTTTCAAGTTAGTATGAAAAGCAAAAATAAAATAAGAATAGAAGAATAAAATTGTTTAGAAATTCCAAATTGAAAGAACCTAACAGTCTGCATGGTTTCAAAGGTTTCTTTTTCCTTCAAAAAAGTATAATCCTTTCAGTAATAATAATAATAATAATAATAATAATAATAATAATAATAATAAACTATTGTTAAGCTGCCTTTCCAGAAAACATACTGTATGAACCAATATTCACCTGGAAATCCAGAAGCTGCATGATGGATTCCAAAGATCAGAATAACAAGGAACTAACCAATCTTTGAACTGTGGGCCCAAAGAAACGTTTCCTCTTTATAAGTTGATTTCTTCAGGTATTTGTTATAACAGAAAGCTATCTCACACAAAGTATTTCTAACTTCGGAGCACACCTTCATGCTAAGCAGGTATATTATATGTGTAGGGGGGTTAAGATATGTAATCCCTATCTTTGTATGAGGTGGTGGGAACTGTGGAAGAGGGTGTGAGAAAGAATGGTAGGTGGACTAAGCCAAAAATAACCATACATTCACTAAGCAGGCTACTGAATCACTTCTGTGGCCCCACCCATATCCCTCGTCCCTTACCACTGAAGAATTCTGGGAGTAACTCAAGTTTGGACTGCCTGTTCTTTAATGTGTGCTAAGAGAAGGAGGAATCTGAAGAAGCAGGCTACAGTGAGTTAAATAAATCATCACTGTTTACATAAATGTTTGATTTAGAAAAAAAGTTCCTGGCCTGACTTGCAAAAGATCATGGGATGCTTTTTGTAGTTTTGAATTCCCTATTAGTATTTGACAAGCCAACAAGTCTCTGAGATTCAAATCCTGTGACCAACACATTAAGCTATAAAACAGAGTTCTGCTGAGGCAGTAATTGCCTGACATGGCTACCTGGTTCGAACTTGTGCTTAGCATGCAAATCTGCTCCAAGAATGTGTTCGACAATCACTTTTCTGTCCACTGAAACTGCCCCTTGACAGAATGTATTTAAAAAAAAAAAAAAAAAAAAACCAAAAACAAAACAAAACAAAAAAACCAAAAAAAAAAAAAACCAAAAATCGAAGGGCGGGCTTTCTAGTTTTAGTTGGTGGTAGCTGAGAGCAGCACCATATGCTTATAATTAGGATTACCATCAGGGAATTCAACCTTACAGAGAAGGAAAAGAGGCCCGCCAAGGGGGAGCTCCAAAGCCCTTGGAAAAACAGCACATGAAACGAGCTTGCTCCATTCCTGGGTAATGGGAGAAACTGGATTGTGAAAAACATCGCTGGTTCCACTCCAGACTCACAAGAAAGGTTGCATGGACAGGACGAGAAATGCTGACAAACAAAATCAAGTTCCAGGCCCTAATTTCCATGCAGGCTGAGGGAGCCTCACAAAGAGCCAGGCCTGCTGCCAGCAGCTGGCCTAGCAAGGACTCTGAATCCAGGCTGGTGACTTGCTCCAGGCCTGTGTGACCTCATCGCTTTCCTCTTGAAAGAGGGGAGGGAACAAGACCCTCTTGTTTTTCCCTTCTCTGAGTTTTACTGGATCCAAAGCAGAAGTTCATAAGGATGCAAGCTTTGGATCCCTGCTCTGATTTTGCATGACTTGGGAAAAGGATATACCTTCTCTGTCAGCCTCTCGGGTGGAAAAGAGGATGCCCTCTTCACAGAGCCACTGTGAAAATTCACAGTATAGTGCAGATGTGTAGAGGAAGACCTGGAGTTAATATCCACTCAACAAGCGAGACTAAATGGAGTACTACTCAGCTACTAAAAACCACGACTTCATGAAATCCACAGGCAAATGGATGGAACTAGAAAGTATCTTCCTGAGTAAGGTAACCCAGTCACAAAAGAACACACATGGTATGCACTCACTGATGAGTAGATATTAGCCCAAAAGTTGGAAATACCCAATATATAATTCACAGACCATATGAAGCTCAAAAAGAAGGAAGACCAAAGTACGGATGCTTCGGTGCTTCTTAGAAGGGGGAACAAAATACTCGTGGGAGGAAATACGGAGGCAAAGACTGAAGAAAAGGCCATCCAGAGACTGCCCCACCTGGTGATCCATCCTATATACAGTCATCAAACCTCGATGCTATTGTGGATGCTGGGAAGTGCTTGCTGTCAGGAGCCTGATATGGTTTTCTCTTGAGAGGCTCTGCCAGAGCCAGACAAATATAGAGGCAGATGCTCACAGCCAACCATTGGACTAAGTGTGAGTTCCCTGATGGAGTAGTTGGAGAAGGGACTGAAGGAGCTGAGGGGGTTGGGAGCCCTATGGGGGACCAACAGTGTCAACTGGCCAGACCCCTTGGAGCTCCCGGGGACTGGACCATCAACTAAAGAATACACATGGAGGGATCCATGGCTCTGGCCGCATATGTGGCAGAGGATGGCCTTGTTGGACATAAGTGGGAGGCACGCCCTTGGACCTGAGGGGGTTCAATGCCCCAGTATAAGAGAATGCCAGGTCGGGAAGGTGGGAGTGGTTGGGTAGGTGGTGGAAAGGCATTGGGAGGGGGGATGGGATAGGAGGTTTCCGGATGGGAGACCTGGAAAGAGGATAACATTTGAAATGTAAATAAAGAAAATATCCAATAAAAGAAAAAATAATTACACCTGTCTGGTGTGCTTCTGGGTACTGCTTATGGCTGTGAGTTTGAAACATGTATGAATTAACTTATTTCACCATAAGTTATTGAATGCCTACTTTGTACCTGGTACTTCCGAGCTGCAGTGGTTCAGAGAATATCTGCCTTCTGGTAGAAGAAAAAAGAGCAGTAAGTCGGATAGGAAATGATCAGGATGATAGAGAAGCACCTAGAAGAGAAACTTTACCCTTGACTGAGGGATCAAGGAAGGTTCCTGGACAAGGGCTTCTCTGAGACATCTGTCATGAGTCTGATCAAGATGGGTGATGATGCTGAGGAGAAAAGAAAGGAGAGGAGACATGTAGCTTTAGTTCACAGCAAATCCAAGTCTCACAATGAAGGACACAGTGGATGTGAATAAACTGGTCAACAGAAGGCCAATAGGGACGCCAGCAACCAGTCCGTGGGTCACATGGCCAACTAATGGGCACGTGGGTTTAAAAACCACTACCCTTTCCCAAGTTTGTATGTCTGTGGACTCCTTTGCATCTTAAGATGCTCACTTTTTCATGCTATACACCTCATGGTGTTCTTGTAATAAATCTTGCAGAATTCTCAATGTGTGACATTGAAATTTTTTTCTTTTCATTGTCAGAACCTGCATTTCCTATGCTGTTGTGAAAAGATCCTATTAATGAAAATATTCTGAAGAAACAAAGGTAAAAACCACATGACAAATGTAACCAAGGTGAGGAAACAGATGGAAATGACAGGAGACAAATTTGTTGCTGGAGGTGTGTAGACAGGCCACAGAGTCCACTGTCTACCAACTATCAACTATTGTCACAGACTTCTCTTCACCCCAAGGGTCACTCAAGCATTCCTATATGCGGTTATACTCTAATGCCATTGAACTAAGGCTAATTGGAATTGAAATGTCATTCACAGAAAATCAAGATCAAGTTACCGAGCCTCTGTAAAGGTCCCTTACGGAGTCAGCTGAAGAAGTACAATATGTTTAAGAAATCAAAAGTGTGTGCAATTAACTATGTAAAGCAACTAACACATAGTAGACATGAAGTAAACAAGTGACCCCCTTATTCTTGTCTCTATACTAGGTGAAGCCAAAAAAAATAATTAAATAAAACATAGTGTCATCTTGGGTATGATTGGTAGCATATGATCATAATTCCAACATGTACTTGGAAGACCAAAGCAGAAGGATGGTGAGTTTCAGGTCAGTCTGAGCTACATAGGGAGACCCTATCTCAGAAAACAATGTCCAAGATAATATAAAGCCATAGTTACTATTAACTTTTAATTTAATTTCTCCAGCATGTCTAGAATACTCTTCTTTCCCCCTTACAGATTACCAATACATTTAGTGTAGATGGTCTACAAAGCCTTCTGTTTTACAAGATGGACAGATTTGTTTCCTTTAGCTTGAGAATGATTTTGCAAATTTGAAGTTGAAAAGAAGGAATCTCTGCTGTTTATTGGGGCAACGTGGAAAGTGATCAGGCTTTGCAGACTCCGGATCAGAAACTAGGGGCTCTCAGAATTTAAACCATTCCTCAGCCACGCTCTGTCTCACCAGCAGAGGGGATCCAGTGATTTCTCCTTAGACCCAGCTCACTGTGATAATGTGTTTTACCTTCTTGTTTTTCTCTGGGTTCATTTGGTCATTGTCATTTTCTCAGTGATTTGCCAAGGTTCCAAATTAAAGTCTAGCTCTGTCAGTGAAAAGGTGTAATTAGCTAGCAAGCCTTTGGTGCCCCTGTTGGATCAACTTCCAAGCCAAGATTGAATGCCATTATGATCTTTATCTACTCTAGACTCCTGAAGCCAAGAACTGGAGTGATGGAATCCTGGACTAATCAACTCATTCCTATTCATCTGGAACTTTCTTGACTTAGTCAATGAAAGACCTACATCTCAGGAGAATCTTAAACCAGGCTTAAAACTAAAAGCTCCATGGCCTGTGAACTCCTTCAGCCAAATGCAAATTAGAACAACCAGGGACCCTCTGCAGTCCCAGAATTGGGATTTTTGCACCGGAGGTGTGAGTGAAACAGGACTTCTCACAGCAAAAGGATGAAGAGCTCAGTAGTCTGCCAAGGTCTTCCTGACCCCGTAGTCCATCTGTCTCAGAGGACCGTCCTGGCATGGACCGTCCTGAGCCATATGTGGGATTCAATACAGTTCTGTGGAAATAATCTTTCAAATGAAAATTCTAGAATTATAAATCTCTCATATCTACAAAATTGGAATTTTATTATTATGTTCATCTCATTCCAACTTTCTAGGCTTGTATCTAAAAATACTTGCCCTTGGTCTCAAATCAAATACAGTATTTGAGTTCAAAAGAAAATGTGTTGACCAAGTCAAGTAAAAATCAAAAGCAGTTTTTAAGGTCTAAGGAACCCATACACACACCTGTATATCCCAGACTCTGCAAACTGGTAGATGTGCTGACTTCCCGTATTCTTTTTTTTTTTTTTCATTCACTACTGAAATCTGCATTTGGTAGGAAAATTTACAAGAAAGTTATAGCATGTGAAGCTATCCAGAGTTGTACACAGTGCAAGATTGGAGTCTTCTGCCAATTCAACATAAGGCTTAAACACAATTATCACCTCAAAAGGAATAGGAAGTCATTTGTTCTGAACCAAAGCAAAGTGGGTTTTAGATGTTATTGGATGACACGCCTAGCTTTGGGGTTTGAAGAAGCTAGTGCTACGTTAAGTTCACATATTCCAATGTTTTAATCTGACAGTTGAAAAGCAGAAATGGCCAATGAGTGTTTAAAAAGGCACAAAAGTTAGCACAGAATAATTTGGCTCGAAATTTGTAACATTCCAACTCCACAATCACAAGGCTCAGCCAAATGAACCTTGCAGGATCCTTAACACAGGTTCAGCTTTTCCCTCGAGAACTTCAGTTCACAGCTGTCCCTGTTGACCATGTATCACATTCTGTGCATGCAGAGGCTAAATTTTGTTTTATGTCCCATGGTGCCAGGAAGTTAATTACTTGGATCTAATCAATATGAGGCTCAGTAGTGAACGGAACAGTCTTTAAGAGAGAAGAGTAGTTGGTAAAGCCATTAAAGAAAATATCACCTTGATCGTATGGATTTTATTAACCATCATGATCCAGGGTTGTTCTTTCTTACCCTCCGTATCTGACATAACATTTACATGTGACATATATTAGCAACACTACACCTAAAATAGAATACAGTAGAACTTAAAGAAATAAAGGGAGCTGATTAGGGAGGCACCATCCCACTCTTAGGAAACCCGCTACTTGTCATCATGCTCCTGCATCAGATTAACTGTATGTTTTCACAAGTGTCCACACTCATTTTTACTCCATTAAGTACTATTTTAATTTTTTGAGGAATTTATTTTAGTTTCTCTTTTGGTTAGTTGTGACTTTGTAGCCACAACGTCATGCAAAGTGGTTTGTTCTAATTTTAAGAAGGACTAGCCTTTTATGTTGAAATTGTTGTACCTTTTATTTGTGGCTAATATTTGTCCTTGTCCTGTGACTTAAATGCTACACCAGTTTGAGCTTAGAAGAGGTTAGTTGGACAGTTGTATGGCAAAAGAAATCATAAAATACTCTATTATTTCATGTTCTTTCCAGTCAAATTATTTCTTTTATGTATCAAGTATGATGGGGAGTCAGATTTGTATAAAGTCAAGATTTTGTACATTTTGTGAGAATAGCCAAATCTTATTCCTTATTTTAAATTAGGGTGCTCCTATAGAAGCCATGTTGTGGCAATGCTACAACCTTTTTAGTGGCAAAATATGAGAATTATTTAGTATTTTTCCCGTTTCAGCTAATTGGGCTGTAGACTCTTAAGACGTACTCTTTTATGTTACAATTCCTTTTATTTATTTAAAAAATATTTTATAATATTTTCAACAATAATTCTTTTTAAGTTATGGCTTTTAAATTTTTCTTTTAATCGATACAGTGTAACATAAGATTCCTACTTAAGTATCCATGTGCCTAGAGAGTTCTCTTTTGGCTCCAGCGTGTGGGTAATTTTTACTCAACAATAAAACAACCTTCTATGGATATTGTTGCCATTTGATATTGATAACTTTGGTATTATTTGGATACAAGAGTAAACTCAAATATTTCCAAAACTTTGGGTACCACTCATAAGAGCCAATAGAGTCAAAATACTTCTGTATACTTCTGTTTGACTATGCCATATGGCTTCCAAAAGGCTTTAATTTGTCAAATATTAATATTTTAATATCTGTAGAAACATAGTAACTCAGTTGTTTGGAATCAGTTAATTTCTTTTTACTTTTCTTTTGTTTTTTCTTTTCTTTTATTTAATTAATTTTTTTCTGGACAAAGTCTCTCTCTATATATAGCTGTCCTGAGACTAGATATATAGAGCAGGCTGGCCTCAAACTCACAGAGATCAACCTGCCTTGGCCTCCTGAGGCTTGGATTAAATGCATGCACTACCACACTCAGCATATTTATCATTTTTTTTCAGCAGGAGAAAGCTCTCTTGTTTGAGTGACAAAAATCTGATCTAAAATAGAAATCCTGTACAAAGTTTAGTTCCACTCAAAAGATTTAAAACAGGTCCTTGACATCTGAAAAGTGGATTTTCATCCTCAAATTATATTGTATAGTGAGGTGACTTCCCCCAAGAATTTTGGAAAAGTTTGAATCTTTTAAAACATGAAGATTTGCCTTCTAAGTAGGAAATCCAATAAAGCAAACAAAAGTTAATAAGAGACAGTAAGATGATCATACTCTTTGGAGTTTTCAATACTCATGACACCTGATTGCTGACGTGGCTGAAGAAGAGCATCCCCCAGCAGTACTGAATTTCCAGTGGCAATGTCCCCTGAGGTTGCCTCAAGTTTGAAGGGAGAAATAAGAATCTAAGTTTATCTCCTGAAGTCTGTGGTCCTTGGAAGTACAAGGTAGAGTTCTTTATACTGAGGAGTGTCTGGTGCAGAATGATTTTTTTTTTTTTAACCAATGAAAACCTTAAATTTGAAATCAAAGTAAATTTTGTACCATTTCAGAAATTATAACTTCATCTTGATACTAATTATACAGATTTCTACCAATAGATTATGGCTATGCAATAAATCCTAGCTAATCCTCCCTGTTCCAACAAAACCACTACTTTTCCCTAGAAAAACAGCCCAATATTAACCACCTTAGTCCTCAAGCCCAGGGAATAGGGGCGCTGACTTTTCTTTAACTTCTTCAAGGTGATTACGGGCGTTGAGATATTAGAAGAGGGGTGGGGGGAAGAGTAAATTGATAAACCTCTGACGTTGTATTTTCACTGCATCCAGATGGAATTCCAGGACATCGAAGATTTGAGCAGGGCAGAATAATTTTCTAAGTAACAAAACCAATGGGTATAATTCTCTTCCTTCTGTTTTCCATTACATTGAACTCCCCATGGAAAGACTGTGCAACCAGTTCTTAATTTTTAGTTATCATTTTCAAAAGTCCTTTACAATGGTCTAAACTGTCTCCCTTTAACAGAGATCGCTCAGACAGACATTTGTCTATTTTTTTGTTGGTTACTATGGAAGCCAAAAGCTTTAGACAGATGTTAATAATTCATATTTTTTAGTGTTCATTTAACTACTAATCCAGAGGACTAGGATTTATAAGGAAAAGAAAAATTCTACACAATACACCAAATTTTATAGACACTCCAATATTTGTCCACAAAAGTAAGTTTATTACTGTGTAACATAGCATAAATGACCCAAGCAGGAATAACTCTAATATAAATTTTTATTGCTAATGTGGTGGTTTTGTGACAATGGAAAATTTTACAGCAATGAGAAAATATATAAACTTTGTGTCAAGATATATTGTTGTTGAAGACATTTGAATAAAATTTAATTATTAGATTTAAAATATTCCATTTGGTAAAAATTAACCAGAAAAATCTTTTTAAGCCAAATTTTCTGTAATTCTGTAATTTGTTACTAAGAGCAGATAAATATTTTAAGATGTTTTATTTATGTAGATAGAATCAGACTATATTTATGTAGGGGAGTTATAAGCCTGATATTTCTCTTGTCATCCACATGTCTTTTCCTAACAAAGTTCATACTGTACATACATACATATCTTAAAATAATCTTGGAGGCTCACCTCCTGTCTTATTCCAGTTTATTAGGGCAAACTGAAAATTTACTGTACTGTGAATTAACACAGTATAGAGGAAAATGTTACCCTCAGTCCCTAGGAAGCTTCCTTTGTGGTTGATCTCATATAAACTAATGGATCCAAAGGAAGCCACATCATTAGCATACCAAACTATCAGGTGTGATCCAGGGATCTCCGATGCTTTACAAAGAAAGCTAAGTAAATGTTTACTACACACAACCAAATGATTAACATTTTGTGTCCACCTTCTTATTCATCCTCAGAGATCTGTGGAGAATAGCCAAGTGGCCAAGAAAGATATGTTCATTATTGCAATGATGACATGAATGTTTCGGGGACAACCAAGTACTATCTGGTTGAATTTAAGGCCCATTCCAGAAAATGGAATTTATGCCTGTCACTGTTAATAGGGCCAAGAACCTGGAACTAGTTAGGTCATAGCCCCTAGTAGAGAATCTAGTGTTGTTATTTGACTACAAGAAATAGAAAGTGTCCATTAAGTACTTATATTTATACTCATAAATTAGTGCATCTCACAATCCTTTTTAGAGAAGCTTCCCCCATATTTATGCACATACCGGTGGTGCTATATGAACCTAGTGAGTCTAAAAAAAAATGAACACATGGAACTGGGAAGAAATAGTAGTCAGGAAATAGGGGCAGAATAGGAGGGGAGGCTATGAGTGACATACATGATCAAAACACATTATATGCACATATGTAATTTTTACACAATAAAAATATTTGTGGGTAAACACTACCATTTATTCTCTTGTATGTTGAAGGTTGAGAGGCACAGACTCACAGAGATAAAATCAGTTCAGTCTGACCCAGAGTATAAGCTTTCAGTTTTTCTAGATGTATGTAGTATGTCTAATAGATTGTGAGATATCAAAATCGGAAGGGTCATGTATCCATCAGGGTACTGGCAGAAAACAGAATACCTATGCATAGTTGCTAGTCTTTGATTTTAGAAAAATGTGAAACACAGCAAATAATGGCACAGAAGCCATGTAGCCGGGGCATTGTTACTCCAGAGGTCTGACCATCAGGGAGGCTGTGAGAACCAGGTCACAGGACAGTAGAGGCAGCCCTTGGATAGAGAACACAGTAGAAACAGCTCTCCAACAGTGTAACTCATAAAAAGCAAATGCACAGATTGGTTATTGGAGAAGAAAGCTATGGTAAAACCACCCTTTTTAACCACCTCCCTTTCATTTATCTCCAACTTGACTGCACCCATTGGTTGAAACAATTAAGATGTTTGAAGCAAGAATGATCATGGAAACAAAGATGTACAAGTGTCTAGAGACAGATCAGTTTGGGGAAGGATGGGGAGGCAACCTAGAGAGATTAATTGAATGCATCTTCAATCTTCTGTTCTCCAAAACTAAGAATAGCAAGAAAAATAATGAAGAGTCACATTATTGCAACAAGGGAATGAATGTATCAGTTGGGGAGGGGAGAACTAAAGTATCAGTTAGGAGAAATCTTGCATCTTTAAGAGTGAATGCATCACAGTAGAACACTGGAAAGACAGACATGGCCAAAGAATTTTGTTTTAATGTGCATGTCATAGAAATCAGAAACAGTATAGAGGAACCCACATCTTTCATTGAACCTGATACAGTCTGAAAGGGAAAGCAGATACTGATGAGGCTGGGAGGTCAGACAGGGGTCAATACATGTCAGGATCTCAAATAAAATGTTAAGTAAAAGCTGTACTGAGATTCCTAAAACACTGTAAATACATTCGATAATTGTGTGATGTCATTTTAACTCAGGAGAGTCCCTTTGAGTTGGTCATGGTAGCTCATGCCCACAAAGACAATGAAGTAGACCACCTAGGATGTATAGTGACTTGCAGGTTAGCCTGGGCTATGAAGTGAGACACTGGCTCAAAATAAAGACAAAAATAAATCAGGTAGAATTCTTCCTAGTAGTTTAGAAGATGAAGTACAAAAATTATGATTTGGTGGCAATTGCTGAGATAGGGAACTATTAAATTGTCTAGAAAAGGACTATGGAAGATTTGGAAGGGGCATCTAATAGAGCTCCCTGTGTGCAAAGATACACATACTCACGTTAAGCCTGTCAGTACTACATAGGAAGGTCATGATACAACAAAAGGTCCATCACCAAAAAACCCCTTCATGTATGTTGAACACAGGAAGCACCTGAGAAGCAAACATTCTTTCAACATCATATCATAGGCTATTCTTTGTTTACTTATCTACTGAGAGAGAAGCCTGAAGGAGAGTCTTATTGATGTGGAATATGAACAGTAGAAGGCTACTTGGCCACAGGCTTACAAAACTGTAAAGCCAATAAGAAAAGAAAAAGTGATAGAATGAGAGAGCAATGAATAATAAAGGAAGTATAACCTTTCCTTCATTTCTTTCTTCCTCTAAGACTGAATCCCCTGTGGTTATGAACAAAATACAATCTCAGTGTTGGGGTAAGCTTTGAAGCTAACCTACTGTAACCCATTCGGCAAGCCTTGATTTTGAACTTGTTATGTACCAGGCTGTAGATATTATTACATTGTATTAATTATATTATAAATCTATTATGATTGGTTTAATCTTTCTCTTTTGAGCCTTACAAAGCTTTTTACTACTGTTATTATTTACTACTGTTATATACAATCACACTATTACCAATAACATGAAAGGATTCTGCTCCCATTTCCTCTCATTATCTAGGCTATATTTCTATGTATACAGACATAGTAGTTTAAGGCAGGTTTTGTGGACTGACGATATGTTTGTTTTAGAAAAAATTTCAGTGGGGAGTTTACACAGCCTAAATGTCTGTTGTTCATGCAGAGGGTAGGAAAAAGTCTTCCCAGGAAAGCTACCTTTTTCTAATTTCCACAAAGACTCCTGAAGTGGTCTAGATTTAAGGAAGTTCTCACTGAGAGACCACTGTCCTGAGGTTCTAGCATGTTGACCAGCATCTCCACAGCACATCTCTAGCTCTCTTCTGTTCAATGGACCAACTGACTTAGCATGTCTTTATTTTTCCAATTACTTTTATTAAGAATAGTTTTTTTTTTCCAGTCAAATAGTGGTGGCTTATACTTTTAACCCAGAACTCAGGGGCAGAGGCAGGCAGATCTCTAAGTTTGAGGTCAACATAGTCTACAGAGTGAATTATAAAACAGGCAGTACTTCACAGAAATCCTGTCTCAACAAACAAACAAAAACAACAACAAAAATCAATAAAACTGGAAAAACAGAAGAGATATATTTTTCATACAATATATTCTAATTATGCTATCTCGTCCCCTAACTCCTCTGAGGTACTCCCTGCCTCTTCTTTCAGCCAAATCCTCTCTCCTTCTTTCAGCCAAATCCTCTCTCTCTCTCTCTCTCTCTCTCTCTCTCTCTCTCTCCTTCTCTCTCCTTCTCTCTCCTTCTCTCTCTCTCCCTCTCTCCCTCCCTCTCCCCCTCTCAATCTCTCTCTCATTAGAAGGCAAACAGGTATGTAAAAATAATAAAATAAGATAAAATAAAAATAAAGCAGAATAGGACAAGAGGGAGGAGGAGGAGGAAAAGAAAAAGAGAAGGGAGAGGGAAAGGAAGAGGAAGAGGGGAAGGGAGGAGGAGGAGCAGGAAGAAGAAGGAGGAGGAGAAGGAGGAGGAGGCGGTGGCGGAGGCATGTTTGCACACACAGAATCACATAAAAACACCAAATCAGAAAACATAATATATAAATATACAAAAGACTTGTAAGATTAGAAAGAAAAACGGCATCGAGTTCAATTTGTGTTGGTCATCGACTGTTGGGCATTAGGCCTGTCTTTAAGACTCTGGATTGGGGTGTGGGGGAGATACAATAAATGATGCTTGGTCTCCAGAAGTTATCACTAGATCTTTATTTAGAGAACAAAACAAGAAACAGGTGATACAAGAACATTTTTCCTCTATTATATATCAACTCTGAGAGCAAACCCACATGTTAAATAAACATAATGTGCCTTAAAAAAAAAGAGTGGTTTGTGTACCCAGTGAGACTGTTGCAGAAAACAATATTTTCCTTTGTGGGTGGTTATCAATTGCAGATAGCTTCTGAGTTAGTGGTGGAGTCTTGTGTCTACTTCCCTTCTCAGTGCTAGAACCCCCATCTGCCTTAAGCCCATGCTGACCCTGTGTATGTTGCCACAGTCTCCATGAGTTTGTATGGGCTTCTGTACTACTGTGTTTAGAAGGTCTTGTTTCCTTTGTGTCCTCCATTCCCTTTGACTCTTACAATCTTTCTATATTCTATTCTGCAGAGTTCCCTGAACCCTGAGTGGAATGGTTTGGTGGATACATACCTTTTAAGACTAAGTGTTTCAACATTTCTCACTCTCTGCACATTGTTCAGTTGGTGGATCTTTGTATTTGTTCCCATTTACTGAGGAAGAAAGCTTCTCTGATGATGGGTGAGCATGACACTGACTGATGGGTATAGCAGAATGTCATTAAAAGTCATTTTATTGCTATGTTCCTTTAGCAGAACAGTAGTATTTGGTTTTCCCCTAGGTCCATGGCCTACTTAGTCTCAAGTTTTTGGACACCTGAGCAATTTTAGAACTGGGTTTCAACTCATGGGATAGACCTTTAATCCAATTATATATTGATTGGTGACTCCCACAGTCTTTGTGCCACTACTGAGCAGCATTTCTTGAAAACAGGTCACTGTTATAGAATTGAGGGTTTATAGCTGTGTCGGTCTTTACCTTTGGTGTGAGCAGAATACCTTCTAGTACAATGGCCACTAGTCAGTAGGGGTGTGGGCTCTAGGTAAGCATCACCTTGACTTCTCCATGATCAATAAGATGTGTAGGTGTTATCTTCACCAGTAGGGCCTTACCATCAGTTTGTGGAGAACAAAAATAGCCTTGGCAATAACCCAGATTGTTTGTAGGTTTCCATTGGGCCCCTTTGACCAATAATCAATTAGATATAACTAATTCCTGCAACTGAAGGTTATAGTTGGTGGCAAGAGATATCTAGTTGAGGCTTTGTATCCTCCATTATTTGGTGTTCCATTGAGATTTCTTTTATATATGTATATGAAATAAATTTTCAGAAGCTTCTAGTATATTAGTTTATCATATGACCCCCCCACAAATGTCTTTTAGTGTTAGCTGTCTTTCTCCCTATTTTCTCCTTTATCCCCTCTTCCCTCACCCTCCCCATTTGATCCGCTCAGTTCAGTCCTCCCCCTATCCATCTATAGCTATCTATTCCATTTTGCCTTACTAAAGAGATCTAGCCTTCCCCATAGTCCTTTGCTCTATACCTAACCTCTGTGGTTATATGAGTTGTAGCCTGCTTATTGAAGACTTAAAATTCACATGTGAACTAATACATAATAGGATCTTTGTCCTTTTGATGACCAAGAATTTCAAAACTGAGGCCCTAGTGGCTTTGACTGCTGGTTGAACTACTCTATATGGACTGGCCATCTCACCTCAGAAAGCTGCTCAGGGCCTCATGGTCTCTGCCACACTTAAAGCATTTATGCCACCTTGGAAAGTTCCAAAATGCTTCTGCCTAAGAGAGGGAATGAGGAAACTGATATGAAATCTCATTTGACCTCACTCTTTCCACCTTTCCCTGAGTTTGAAAACTTAAGGCCTGGCCTGTTAAGACTCTTAAGTCTTAACTGTTAAGTCTTTGGGAGACTACAGTGCAGGTCATGGGCCCATGGTCTTCATTAAGCCTCCTCCTTGTCCTCATACTAAACTGAACTTGTGAAGGCCCATCTAAGTGGCCTGAACACTTTATTACTAATCTTAAGTGTCATAAAATTTGTTTCTGATCAGAGATTGACACTGATGGGTTTCACTGTCTTCTTAGGTAGATTGGAAAATCAAGATACTCATCCAGTCTCATGAGAAACAGTGGGTAAGAAATACAAGCCAAACAAGGGTTAGTTAGAAGGTCAGATAGGATTAAGTCTAGGACCATAAAATAGCTGTCCCCATCTCAGAGTACAAGGGAAAGGGGGATGGTGGGAAAGACTATGAAAGAGGGGACTGGGAGGCAAGGAGGGCTCTGATTGGGATGTAAAGTTAATAAATAAATTAACAAATAAATGGAAAAAATTTAAAAAGGCATGTGTCACCATACTCAGCACAAGGAATTCTTAATAAAGAATTTACCCCTTGTAAAGAAAGTAAGCACATACCATCTGGTTTATTTCCATTTTTAAATGTAATTTCCACTCACATAGCCAGATATATGATAAAAGGGAGACTTTTCTAAACATTTCCCCTAGCCTTTCTCATATGGTACCAGGATATAACAGAGGAAACATATTTGAATGGGCTATTGGTACCATTTCCCATCAAGATGAGTATAAAGGGCCTCTTTTTCATCTGCCCAGTGGAGAAAAGACATCTTGGAATCAAATAAATGAGTTTAGCATCTTCATCTGCTATGTCCAACAAAGTGACCTTGACCTCTTTGGACCTCAGTTTCCCCTTGTGTTGTGAATAGCTAGAGATCAGTGATATGTGCCACAGAGTGGAAGCTGAGCCAAACACATTAAGAATTCTCTTCATTCCTTTGAGGCAGGCCACATCAGTCCTGCCACACAAACTGTGAGAGGATTGCAATGGCACCCTCCACTGTTGTTTCTGATTCTTTCTTCCTAAGAAAGTTCTGGGAAAGGGATTTGTTGATATGCCCGACAAGTTAACATCACATTTTTATGAGCTGCCAGTGCTAAACATTGTCTGTGCACTTTCGTCCTGTTTTTATTTGAGTTTTTGCATAAACTTCTCTTCTGTGTTGATTTGACCTTTTCAAACCCACGTTCTCCAAGTGTTTGAGACAAGATGAGGAAATGTGTGGTGACATTGCTGAGCTCCCTCCCTCTGGGTGGAGAGGAGAGCAAGTCCAGGCATCCCACTTCCATGCCAAGGAAGCCTATTAAAATATTAAATGAGGAGTTACTGACAGGTTTAACTACCCTCTATGGCAAGCCTCCAAATCTTAACTTAGTAGGGTTGGGTTGAGGCTGTAACAAACCAGCTGTCATAAGCTGCATGAGCCCATTAATGATGTCTATGAGCAATGATAAATTAACACCTGACAGCCATGAAAGCTTAGGGGTTCTTGATTGCTCTACCTTCTTTCAGCTTCTATTTTTTAAATAGGAAATTAGCAATGGACTAGTTGTATGTGAGTGAAGAAGTCAAATGAAATGAATTCAGGAGCATAGAGTTTACAAAGAAAGAGCACAGGGCATTGGCGACCTCAGCAGGCTACTCTCATGATGGGTTATCTTTCCTGGCATTTTATAAGTCAGATGGACTTGCAAGATCCTTCTTGTACTTTTCTAACCAAGAAGTTTAGGCTTTATTCTGAATGTCTGCATTTTAATGACGACAGCTGTTTTTATTGAGCAGTTACAAAGTGCCTAGCCAGCCAATGGTTAAGTTACCAATTTACTTTTCCTACCAGTCAAAATATGACGTGAGAAAGACAAAGAATGAAATGTGGCACCAAAGCGTGACTTGCTGTGACCTAAACTCGAAGAATATAGAAAAGAAAAGGAGAGTGTGAGAATTTCCATTGTGCCCAACATCCTCAAAATATGGCTGTCTTAGGGACATTTTCAGCTGATGTGGTACCCAATAAAAGATTAGAGGTTCAAAGTAAGGATGAAATGGCTCTGGTAGTTATGTTTGACTTAATGCTATGGATGGTTTCCAGCTTATATAGGCAGACTGGAAATCTCATGCTGATAATCGGGAGCATTGGTGGTGAACTGGCTGTAGTGATGGCACCTTTTCTCACTCTTCAGTGTGATCGTTCCTCTTGACAAGTAACTTTATTCCTCTCTGCCTTGTTCACACGTTGAATTATGGATTGGCTTTGTAACATTTATTAACTATTGACCTTATGGCTGCAGAAATGACCTTGCCTCAGTTCCTAGCTCAAGTCTTAGGAGGCCTAGCTTTTCCCACCTGCTCTTATATTGGGGAAACTGCCAGGGCTAATTCACTGAAGAAGGAGACAAAGCAGACCAGCAGCCATCAAACTACCCAACTTGGATTTAGTTCAGCCACTATCTTCAGAGGCATCCAACAGACCAGCCAAGATTGGAAGAACCCTGGAAATCCATGAGCCAAATATTCCTTATTTATGATTGTCAGGAAGGACTTGTGATTTGCTCTGCAGCATCACTGTGGACAGAAATAAATTGTATTCTTCTAGGAGTTACTACTCCATTCAAAAGTAACAGAAATAAATTCATGTATGAGAACATTGCATATGGTTTGGGTCAGAGCATCAAAGGAAGGGATCTTCACACTTATTGACTTGTCCATCCCATCTGAAATACTGGTCCTAGAGCATTCAATTCCACTTAAGAAGTACACATTGGGCGTCTATTATATGTATAGCAGCTTATTAAGCACAATTCTGATGCTTGGAAATTTGACTCTCAATGGAACTATAACGTTAAGGGGACAGAGAAGAATGACCATACTGTGTAATTTACATAACTCACTTCACCTAATACACTGAAATTTCCCTCATCCACTCGGTAAATAACTCACCTCTGTTGCTAATGGGAAGAACTGTGTCCTTCAGCTGAACTGGTTGGGAAACATTTGAGACCTGTCAACTTTTAAAGTCAGAGCTAACTTTCTGTTGTCAAACATACCCCTCATTTGTAGAAAAAGGAGGACCCATGTGTGTTATTACAGCCTTGCCTGGCAGGCAGTCAGGAAACAAATGGCAGCACTCACAAGGGCCTGTGATTTGCAGCCTTGCTCTCCAGCTAACCCTCTCTCAGTCAGGGACAATTCACAGATAGGTACAAGCTCTTTCCTGAACTGAGAGACAATTATTCATCCAAAATACTATACATGGGGCTCTTATTAATGGATTTGTTCTTTATACCATAACATGAACACAGCATCACGTGGTTCACTTATGTCATGTCTTCCATAAAGCCAAGCAATACAGTGAGATTCCTAACTCAAGCATGGACTAGAAGTGAAAAGAAGGTGTTTCAGTCCTCACATGTATGTGAAAAACAACATAGAGTTGGGAGTTTAGAGAGTAGGGAAACTCTCTCTAAAATTTCTAGCATTGCTAATACCTACAAAACCCACTGAACTATTATATATAATTGTCATGTTTCAATGTCACACATGTATCCAGTGATTTGCCTAAACACTAATCTAAATTCTTGGCTTGAAATTACATGGAATATGGCTAGCTTCTGATGTCAGGTGACCATCAGTAAAAGTTACCTTTGGTAACAGGTAAGCCTATTTCAATTAGGTCAGTATTTTAAGAGCACAAAACTAAGGTTTACCAAAAAAGAAAATTTTTCCTTCAAAATAACAACAAATTACGCCTACTTCAAGCCTGTTGGGTTGTCTTATCATCTTTTTTTTTTATTATTTGTCAACTGTGACGGCATTAGCCAGTTCATTAAAATAAGCCCATTCTCTAATTCAGTATGAAGTATATACAGATATCATATACAATATGTATCCATATACATATATATCTTAATGTGTTTTTCATGTGTCTGTATGTGTGTATTCATGTGTATCCATACTTGTGTGCAGGTGCACATTAACAGGCATGTACAGGTACCTAAGGAGGCTTGAGATTGTCACCAGGTGTTGTTCTCAAGCAAGTCTCCAGTTTGCTTTATTTTTTACTTTATAAAGACTCATTTTGTTTTTAATATGTGTGTGCATGTGTGCATGCGTGTGTGTCTGTGTGTCTGTGTGTGTGTGTGTGTGTGCGCACACGTGTGTGTACATGAGTGTACATACATGCATGTGCTCCTTACAAAGGTGCTATGTGCAGTAGCAAAACCGGCTGTTAATCCAACTTCTTGCTCTGGTGAAAAGGGCAGCATAAATGATATCATCAGCAATCCTTCCTCAATGTTCCGTTCTTCATTCGGTCCCCCAGCTCCAGCCACAGAGGTTTCTGCTGCTCCTGAAACATGCCTGGCACAGAAGGTTCATGCTTTGTGTTTGCTCTCTTCCTAAAAAGATCCTCTCCCATCTTCATGACACCTTTACTTCTTAGAAACCATTGATCCAAGTTTTTCTTAGTAGCTAATGCCCACCTTGTATATCCTTCACTCTTCTTCACAGTGACTATCACCTCCATGCCCACAGGCTGCTTTATGTACAGTTTTGCCTCTACTGGAATATATTAACTAGGAATGCAGGACATATATAACTTTTTAGGTATTATATCTCTTTTATTCACATCAACACTAACTACTATGTCTAATACAGAATGTATTATTTCTATAAATGTCATGATGAAGAAGTAAATTTATGTAATGCCAAGGTCTATAAACTCAGGTTATTTATTCCCAGTATTTTTGCAAGAATTATGAATGTCTCTGTTACCTCATTTTCCAGCCACCCAATTCCCTTCCTTTCACAGGTAAACAATATGATGATTTTCAAACATGTCACATCACAGAAACATTTAGCATACATAAGAAAACATACTTTGTTTTAATATATTTACTGTGTTATTTTACATGTTTTCACTCAAGTGGACACATTACTATGCACATTGTTTTAGTAGCTGAATATTGTAACAGTTATCTCAGATAATTCTAAGTGGAAATGTTTTATTAAAGGAAATAATACCTACACAAAATGGTCTACCATAATTTGTTTATCTAGTCCCCCACTGTTGGACATAGAGTTTGTTCCTAGTATATATTGTATTTATTGCACTAGCTTGTTTTGTGTGTCAATTTGACACAAATTAGAGTCATCAGAGAGAAAAGAATCTCAGCTGAGAAAATGCCTCCATAAGATGCAGCTGTAAGGCATCTTCCCAATTAGTGATCAATAGCAGAGGGCACAGCCCTTTGTGGGTGGTGCCATTCCCTAGACTGGGGGTCCAGCATTTATTCAAAAAGCAGATTGAACAAGCCATGAAGAGCAATCTAGTAAGCAGCACTCCTCCATGGCCTCTGCATCAGCTCCTGCCTTCAGGTTCCAGCCCTTGAGCTTCTGTCCTGACTTCTTCCAATGGTGGACGATGATCTGAAAATGTGAGTTAAACAAACCCTTTCCTCCCCAACTTGTTTTTGGGTCATGGTGTTTTCATCACAACAGCAGAAATGATAACTAAAGACATTTGTAGACTCATTATTTTGGTCATTTTCAAGAACTGAGTTTGATCATAAAATTGTACATATTGAGGGTTGTGAATATAGCTCAGTGGTAGAGTATTTGTCTATAATTGCAGATATTCTAGTACTTTTGGCCAACTTAACCAACAGTTTCATTTGATTCAATTTACATTAAAAGGATAAATTTCTAGAGATGGAATTCTTAGAATAAACATTATGAACATCTATATAAGTGTGGCAGTATTGCCAAATTTCCTTCAAGGAATATGTGCCAATTATAGCCCTATTCTAGGAGAACTCATATATTTTTCCCCACATCCCACTGGCTCATAATGTTATAAAATGTTCTTAATTTTACACACGTGGTAGGTAGAAAAATGATACCTCATTGTAGTTTTAATTTGCATTTTCTTTATATTAGGCAAGTATTCTTTCTACATTTATAAGAACCATTTATATTTCTTAGTATATTACCTTTCTATTGAAATAATTGCTCTGTTTTTCTTTTAGGTTCCAATTCTTTTTATGTATTGATTTGTAGATGCTCTCTAAAATAAAATAACCTCTGTATTTACAATAAGTACTACAATCATTTGTCCCTTTTTGGTTTGTCTTTGACATTATTTTTCTCTGTGTACAATTGTGTTCTTACATATATGTGGTTAAATTCATATGGTTTTCCTGTTAGTTTTATGTTATAGGGAATGGCTTCCTACTTCCAAGATTATTTTTAAAGAATTGTTCAATATTTTCTTATAGTATTTTATGGTTTCAATTTGTACAGAACCATTAAAAATGATATGGAACTCATTTTTTATTTGTGTGGAAAAGTTAGGTTCTGTGTGGACAACTGTGTGAATGAGTGTGTGTGTGTCTGTGTGTGTGTGTGTGTGTGTGAGAGAGAGAGAGAGAGAGAGAGAAAGAGAGAGAGAGAGAGAGAGAGAGAGAGAGGCGGGGGTTTGTGGTTACCCTATTTTTTCAGTTATACTTTTTGAACATTTTCCCCTGTTTTATTCATATATTATATTTTGTGTGCAACTGGGTTTATATTCTGGGACATCCTGTCTATTTCATGATAATATCTATACCTGCATGTAGCAAAATCATAGTGTTTTAATTAATGAAGATGTACATGTTCTAATATCTCTGACACCTAGAATGTTTCGAAAATTCACCTTTTCTGTTTTGACTCCACCCATTTGACTGAATTCTGTGTTCCTTATATTCATTTTATCCACATCTCACCAAAATTCTATCTCAACTGAACCTAACATGTCTGTTGCTTATTCACTGAAGATGATATTGACTTTGAAGGTAAAGCATATTTGACATACATGGGTCTACAGTCATCTGTCATGTGAAGAAGTGTTCAACTCATCATTCCTATTCACGTATTTATTATGATAGACCCTCGAATCTTGTTGAATAGTTCATCATCCCAAAGTAATCACACAATTGTTCTATTCTGATACACTTCTGTGATACATGATATGAGCAGCTTCTCTAACATGTAGCATCCTGAAGTTAATTCCCACTTGATTGTAATGTGTTCACCTCTTAACGCACTTCTGAATTCTGTTAGTTCTACATACAGGAAAACCAATTTGTTCTGCAACTTGTTTTGTTTCTCTGTTTATATCTGGTTCAAGTTCAAATGCTACATCAGCTTCATGAACAGTGAAATTTGAAGGTTTCTTATACAACTATGTTCTGAAACAGTTTAATTTAAATGTTTTCTGGCCTTCCTCTGTAAAGCTATCTGTGATACTTGCTGATAGGTTAGCACACTTTGACCAAGCTCCTAGGTTTGGTAGATATCAGTGAAACTTGAGCTTCAGAGCTCATTACACTGGTGCCTAATAGATTCTCCAAGGGCCCTCAAAGTTTGTGCATACAGTTCTAGCTTTTATGACCTCTGCCATGAAAGATGATTTCCATCTTAACTAGCTCAGGCCACTATCACTTCTCATGAAAGTTTCTGATTGGAGGGGAGGTGTCATTAGAGCAACCACAGACATTTGGGGCAGGGGAACTAACTAAAGATAACTTGGAGGTTCCCAAGTATACACACAGACAACCTACAGTCATCAGCTACTTTTCGATCTTTTATAGGCCCTGGCTAAAGCAGTAGCATTCTAGTACTCCCCACCCCCATTTTGGTAGCTATCTGAAGAGAATGTGCTTGTGCACTAAAGATCATCTCAGAGATGCACTCCCACCCTGAGGACTGAGGCTTTCTCTAAGCTTCTTAGCATCAGAAGCTAATGCCTTCTTTAAGGTTGCCCTACTTTGCTCTTTCTTCCATGCTGGCTCTTGGTACCCGATGACTATCCTATACCCTAAAATGCCTCCTTATGTCTCCTCCTAGACAACGTGAGATGCAAGAGGAATGATGACTTTTGTATATTTAGCCCTTGAAAAATGTGATACTACAAACATGTACATACATTGTTTTTCATAATTTCTGAGGTGTTTTGTTACTGTCAGGTTTGGAGTAGAATAATGATTTCCAAGTCCAGTCTTCCCCACACACTGGCTTTGGTCATCTGTAATCACAGCATAAAAGCAGAAAGCAGGAGTTTTTCCTAATAGATAAAATTGCCTTAGGGCACCCAACTTTGGAAATATTGGAAGTAGAGGACAAAGTTTGAAGTGTATTGGAGCCAAAAGTTAATTTGTAAAAAACTTCTACTTATCACAGATATAAATATGCAGATGAATAGCTTCTGATCAGTAGTCAGTCAAAATGGAAGATTTCGCTAGGGAGGAAAATTCTCAATATAGGACATATCTACTTAACAAAAGTGTCACACAAAAACCAAACTGTATAAAAAAAAAAAAAACCATCAAAGAAAGCCTCAGCTATGGGGCATGAATCTGCTGCAGTACTGAAAAATGACAGATAAATTTGCATGTGCAGCCACACACTGCCTGTTTATTTACTTCTGAATCTCTGTGCATTGAATTGTACCTTAGCAAGTCTTGGAAATTTCACATGAAGGGCAGGCCAAATTACCACCCCAAATTGAAAGAGCTTGAATAAACAAGTATTCCTGTGAGAAAACCACATGTATTTATCAATATCTCAACGCATGTACTTTATGAGTAATTTGATTACACAATTATGCAGTTCAATACAACATAGCAGCAATTTAGAAATGCATTTAAATTGCTCTGGGTAATGAGTAACATTCATTCAAATAGTATTTAAGATTAGACACTGCACAAGAAAACATAAAATACCTGAAAATACATCTCATCTATGAAAGAAACTCAATAGTGCTTTCCCCAAATTTGCCAACAATACTAGAATGTTTTCTATTATCAGTAATGAGCTGTGAAGTTTATAAAGAGACAACAATAAAAAATTAATTTTGATGACTATTGCCAGAGGATGGACCTAATTGTCTTTTTCATCTTTCTATGGAAAATAGTGCTCAAAGTGTATGACTAAATAAAGAAATAAAAAAAAATAGCCAGAAGAGAACCCACTAGATATGTATTAATATTCTAAATTGCACTATTTTTCTGGGCTTTATAATATTGCATTGGCTTGAGAATTTTCTTCGCCATTTGTCTTTTTATATATTTTAATTTTAAATAAAAATTCACTTTGTTAACATCTTCAAATAAAAAAACCTTGTGTGTTTTATTTTTTAGGGTGGTGACACAATTTTTAAGCATTAATATAAAATCTATTTATGTCCCATGTGTGTGTACAGCTCATGTGTTTTGGACATTGTAGATTTTTTCATTTCTTTCTATGGTCAATTTTAGCAATATGTGTTTCCCTGCGTAGTCCTTCAATCACCCAGACCCTCTTGCTACCTTTCCAGGCTCATACTTTTTGTGTTAAAGTTCATTCTTCATCAATCTCCTACATAGTCTTTGCCTGTGCTCTTTGTTCTTCCCCTTCACCCCAGCTTCAGTTTGTGCATTGAGACCAGACACTAGGGTCTAGTTAGAGCCACTGCTTCTTCCTTGTCTGCTCTTACCTTGCAGGGCAAGAGACCCACGTGTATAACTGCATGCTTAATTAACACAGAGCCTTGGCCAGAGTCCTGCATTCATTTTCCCTCATGTGTCCATGCTTTGACATCTGTGTTACTTTTCAGGGTCTCTTAAAGTGGCTTCTTGGTTTTAATTTGCTTCTCATTCGGTCTCTCTGAGTGACTAAGCTGCCACCTTCTTTCTTCCCTGGGAGAGGAAACCTGGCTTAATTATTTCTAGCTGGAATGCATCTTTCCTTATAAAACTAATTAATTTCTCAAATACGTTTTCGGGATGCTGAAACATATGCCTGGAAGTTCAGCCAATTGCTGAGTAGCCATAATTCTCCATGCCTATTCTGTATGTTTTTAAAAAGCAAGCAAATAAAACCATAGAATTTTGAGAAAAATGATCCTGGCTTCATCATTTGCCCGTGATTTAGAAAAAAAATGTACACCTGCTGAGATCTGATTTCCTCACTGGAAAATTCTTGTATGCTTACTTTGATTATCATGGGGACCAGAAAACTTGATGAAAGTAGAAAATATTTAAAATTTTAATGTATTACACTAACAATAGTTTTAATCACCTATGAAGTATCAAATTGAATCAAACCCAGCCAGATCTGTTTTAAACAAATCAGTATATTTCTAGAAAATATAAAATATAACCATTAATTTCCTATCAGCCAAATCAACAAGGGCCACTATTTAAATTTCTAATGTATCCTAAACTTGGTATCTTCAGTTTTTTTTCTAGAAACTTTTTTGACAGCCCCTCTTTCAATATCAGAAAGTGTGAGTTGAGATTGTGATTAGGCTTAAAGATTTCTGCATCATATTCAGCAAATGGTAGGACAGAAAGCTAAGCTTACTACTATCCACTTGCCTTTTCATGTGTGACTTTGAGATACTCTTCCCAGCTGTAGTCTATAGCAAGCTGTGCACACAGTCCTGAAAAAGAAACCCCATTCAGTCTGGTGACCATGGGATGCAGGAAATATGGGGTTTATTTTGTGTTGGTCTTTGTCATAAGGCCCTGGTGTTCAATTTCATTTTTTTTTTGATTCAGGGATAGTAAACTCTAATGAATAACAATAACTACATTATATTCAAAATCTTTCGGTAGCTATGCATTTTAATAAATTAACAAAATTTACATGTTTTCTATTTTAAAACATGCCATGTGGCCCCACTATATAATGTAATATTCTAAATATGTGCGACATACTTTATCAGTATCATCTTACTTCAGCATAGAAAGATTTTTTTCCCAGTTTTTTGTTAAATGTTTTTAATTTTCTGAAATTTCAGTCATCTTTTCACTGATTTCAAAAGTGAATATTAATTGAATAGAATTAACTATACAAAAGCAGAAAGGTACTTAATGTTTATATTTGTATAGTAGCTTAAAATACTGATGGAGTCTTCTAATTAAACACAAAGGCACGTATGTATTCACATTTTCTAAATAAACTATCATAAATATTTCATTTGGGATATTTAATATTTTTTCTATTTTCTATTTTTCTGTATACTACTTACAGAAATTTTGACAAGAAAGATATTTTCAGTCATCAATTTCACATTAAAGGATGCAGATCAACAAATTGCTAACTGGAAGAATGCATCTGTAAAATGACTGGTGGACAAATGCCTAGAATCAACAATGTTCAGAAAGTTCATTTAGATTCATAATGAACACACTAAGACCCAAATGAAAAGTGGACTTTAGAAGACTAAACAGGGATCAGATGCAAAATACAACTAGCTAAAAATAGTATACAGAGATATTCAACATTCATAGTAAGTGGGAAATAGAACTCAAGACAAAAATACAATTTCAGAGCCAATTGACTGACAGTGAATGCTTCAAGGCATTTTTGTGATAGACTAATTTTTAATAGTTTGATAACAAAATTTAAAGATGAAAATCAAAAGGATTTTCTTTCTTTCTTTTTTTTTTGGATATTTTATTTACATTTCAAATGCCATCCCCTTTCCCCATTTCCCCTCCCTAGAAAACCCCTATCCCGTGCCCCCTTTTCCATTTTGCTTTTATACAATTTTTTAAAAATGTTAATCAAAGGCTTTATAAGTATGGTAATGCTCAATCAGAAGTGTAACCCAATACCCAACCTAGATATATAAACTATCTTTGACTGGTGGAGACACGTGAACTTCTGCCCCCATGCCCCCTTTCTCTTTCTCTCTCTCTCTCATTACCTAGCTTCTCATCTACTTCATCTTCTCCTCTCCATCTTTTCCTCTCGGTGCTCCTTCCCCCTTAGCTCCTCCTACATATCGCCCTTCCTGTTTAAATAAAACTTTTCTCTCAAAATACAATTAGAGCATAATTATTCCTATTTGTACCAGTGAGGTACAAGATAGTCTTAATACCCAGTCCATCCCAAAAGGATTTTTTTTTCCATTTTCATTCTTGAGCTTGAACCCTGGGACTGGCACCTGAAAGAGCAGAGATCTATCACTAAGCTACTTCCTCCCTCACCCCCCAAATTCTAATATATAGTCATTAAGAATAAAACTTCTAGAAACAACAATTTCAGCAAAATGGCAGAGTGCTTACAATAATACTTATAATGATATAAAAGAAACTTATAAGAATCAGCAGCTTTTCTATATATCAATAACAAACACACTGAAGATACACTTTTATTTACAATAGCATCAATGACAACAAAATATCTTGGAATAAACCTAACCAAAGAGCTGAAAGACCTCTACAATGAAAATGACAAATCTTTGAAGAAAGGGATTGATAAATACACTAGGAAATAAAAAGCCATTCTGTGTTCATGGGTCAGTAGAATTAGTTGTGAAATTAACCATCCTACTAAAAGAAATGTACAGATTCAATGAAATTTTTGCAGAAAATATTCTAAAATTCATATGAAATTAGAAAGGATCCCAGAGAGACAAACCATTTTTGAGCCAAAAGAATAATTCTGGAAGTATTGCTAGTCCAGAATTCCAGAGATAGAGACATAGTAATAAAACGATACGGTACTAGTACAGAATATACGTACAGACAATGGAATAATGGAACACCCACATATGAGTTCTCATAACTGTAGCCATCTGATATTTGACAATGAGGAAAAAAAATCACTGGAGAAAAGATAGCATCTTTAACAAATGGCACTAGAAAAACTCGATGTCCATATGCAGAAGAATGAAATTATACCCACCTCTACCACTCTGTACAAAATTAGATCCAAATAGATCACAGATCTCAATTTTGTTTTTTTTTTTAATTTACTTTATTTATTCACTTTACAACCCAGTATCAGCCCTTCTTCTCCTCCCAGTACTCCTCAGGAAAGCCATCCCCCCATTCCACCTTCCCCTTTTCAAAAAAGAAGGGAAAACTCCCTCTGAGTGTCAAACACCTACCCTCACCCCTGCCCATCAAATAGCTGCTGGACTAGGCACATCCTCTCCCACCGAGGTCAGACAAGGTTGTCCATTTAGTGTCATGGGATCCACAGGCTGGAAACAGGCTCAGGGACAGCCTCTGCTATAGTTGTTGGGGGACCTGCATAAAGACCAAGCTGCTCATCTGCTGCATAAGTGCAGGGGGCCTAGCCCAGCCCATACTCATGTTTTGGTTGGTGATTCAGTCTCTAGGAGCTCTCAAGTGTTCAGGTTAGTTAACTCTGTTGGTTTTCCTGTGAGGTTCATGTCCTCTTTGAGTCTCTCAATCCTTCTCCAAACTCTTACTTAAAACATTAGCTCCACCTAATGTTTGGGTGTGGGTCTCCGAATCTATTTTGTTCCCACTTCTGAGAAAGATTCAGCCATCCTCCCTTGGGCCCTATTAGCTATTTGGCTTCTTTGGGACTGCTGATTATAGCATGGTTATCCTTTACCTTACAGCTAATACCCACTTATAAGTGAGTATATACCATGAACTAGAAAATATCGTCATGAATGAAGTAACCAAGACCCAAAAGACCTCAATTTGAAACATAAAACTGAATCTTCTAGAGGAAAAATTAATAGGTGGTTCTGTATAAGACAAGGTGCAGAAAAGACTTTCTGAAAAGAACTCCATTTGCCCAGGAATTAAGGCCAACAATTGACAATAGGACTAAAAACTAAAACTATAAAGCTTCTGTACAGCTAAGGAAACAAATGAATGAACAAAATCACAGAATGGAAGAGAATCCTTGCCAGCTATACATCTGACAGGGGATCAATATCCAGCATAGACAGAGAACTGAAAAGAGTCAAGGAAACAAATCACCCAATTAAAATATTGTCTGGAAATCTAAACAGAGAGTGTTTGATAGAAGAAATAAGAATGGCTAAGAAATACCTCAAAGTGTTCATCATCCTTAGCAATCAGAAAAATACACATTAAAGCAACTATGAGATGTCATAGTTGTCTCACCTCCGTCAAAATGGCCCAGGTCAACAAAACAACTGACAACAAATATTGGTGAGGCTGTGCAGAAAGAAGCCTTCATTTACAGTTGGTAGAAATGTAACTTGGAGCCAGTCACTGTAGAAATCAGTATGGAAAATCCTCAAAACAAAAAACCAAAACTTAAAGACAAATCTACCATATGACCCAACTGCACAACTCCTTGGCCTATGCCCAAAAGAACTCAACATCTTCCTCCACAGATATTGGTTCAGCATTTTCATAGACATCCTATTCACGATAGCCAGGGAGTAGGAACAACCTAAGTGTTCTTCAACTGATAAACAGACAACAAAGATGTGGTACCAATAATGCAATAGAACTCATGAAATTTGCAGGTAAATGGATGGACCTAGAACAGATAATACTGAATGAGGTAACACAGGCTCAGCAAGAGAAACAAACACTGCTTGTTCTCACCCCTCTGTTGTTTCCAGATCCAAACCCTCAGATGTGAGTATATAGCATGAAGTAACCACAGAACCAGAAAGTATTAGTAGATCATAAGTATGTGTAGGGCCCATGAGACAGGGGTTGCTTAAGAAGAAAATAGCAGGATACAGGTTATATGATGTAGGGAACAGAAAGATGGGGAGGTTCCCCAACTGGTGAGGAACAAGGGATGTCAATACAGGATGAGAAGGGACAAGGGGAAAATGGCATCAAAGTTTTTTGGTAAAGCCTCAATGAATCATTTTATATTTACCTAAAATTATATACAATGCATTATATTAAAAAAATAGTTACACCACTTGGGCTTACAATGTTTCCCACAAGAACCATAGACTAACAAAAATCCTAGAACCAGGCATGAGAAACCTTTCAAATGGTTAGTCAGGATAGTCCACAGGATTTTTTCAAACAATATAAACTAACAATATTGTCCCTTGATTGTCTCTCGGGGGTCAATGATGGGCCTCTATTGTAGAAGACATCACACATTTAAGACACAAGACTCTGGCAATTCAAGATGGATCTAGCCTGACCACCTCTCTCATTTCTTCTAGCTTTCATGGTACCAGAAAATACTATGCAAGCTGCAAAGAAAGGGACACATTCAAATAGTCCTACTGAGGTGTTTCAACATCTATAAACCATGACAATGACAGCACAACAATATATCTCTAATGGTACAATAAGGGACACCCATATGTTGGTTGTAAACTTGTAAACTAACAGTTATCTAATTTGATTTAAGGCCCACACAGGAGAGTGCTGGAAACCTAGCCAGCTTCCTAGACCTACTTAGGTCATGGTCCTTAGAAAAGAATTTATTACTACCATTTTTCTAGACCAGTATAATTTCTTATCCTTATACCCACAGATTAGTGTAGCAACTATCTGTCATAAAAAAAAAAAAAACAAAAAACCTCTCTTTACAAAAAATGGAGGCCATCATAGAAAACCACAACTGGACACAGTGAATTGATAACAGATCATGCATGGGCAGCTCAGCCCCAGAAGATATACATCTATCTCACAACTCCTGCATCTATGGCTCAGAGGACGTCATAGAACAGAGGATGGAAAAGTTGAAAACCCAGAACACCAGACTCTTTTTTTAAATGGCTGTGTAAACAAGTCTTAAACAATGGAAACAGCAGTAGACGTGTTAATGTGGAAGGTGGAAAAGTTGGTGGGGGTTCACCTATAGACAAAAAAGTAGTGGCAACTAATGACTGCTCTGTGTGTGTTTGTGTGTGTGTGTGTGTGTGTGTGTGTGTGTGTGAGTGTGTGTATAACAATGATAATCAAAGATAAAAGGGCTATCAACTTGAGAGAGGTGCATAGGAGGGACTGAAGGGAGAGTACCTGGAAGGAATAGAGGGAGGAAGAGGGGAGGGAGAGAGTGATATAATTCTATCTTACTTAAAATATATTTCTTTGAAAAAGAATAAAATCTGCCACACACCTTTAGGAGTTAGTTTGAAAAATCTCTGACACAGATAAACATTTGGCATCTTCCATCAATGTCCTATTCATTCTCTTTTTGTCCATACTCAAGTGAAACTCATTCACCTACGTACCAAGAGAGGTATATAACTCTATAACAGTGTTCTGGGTATATAACTCTATAACAG
>JANHMN010000007.1:41438240-41456587 GCA_030674055.1 Rhabdomys pumilio | reverse complement strand
CACACACACACACACACACACACACACACACACACACACACACACGAGACAGAGACAGATAGAGACAGAGAATTAAATCTTAAAAATAGATGTCACCAGTTTGCTCCCACTGCTATCTGCCATGAGGTGATACAGAAAGGGGTGGCCCTCACCAGGACCACACCATGTCAGTTTAGACTTTGAACCTCCAGAACTGCCAAAATAGATCTCTTTTCTTCAGGTCAGTTATTTCATTTGGACTGTAAGAAGCTAACATCCTTTTTTTAAAAGCAGCCACATGTAGATTCTCAAAGACCATTCTTCCCTCCTTAAATGTTTACCTCTCACTAACTGAACTTCCAAGGCCTGTTGCTCTAGGAAGTAACAGAGCTTAGGTTGTCCAATTTGAGATACTAAAACGGGAATCCTCTTAGGCTCCTCTCTCTTGGAGAAAAAAGTGAAGACAGTGAAGGCAATAATCATCCATGTCAGTCATGCTGCACTGTTTCTGTAGTATCTAGCAAAATAGGCTTGATTGACAGCAAGTATTTTATTGTTCAATTTGCATGCTACTTTTTTTAAAAAATGGTCTAGGTATTTCTTTTTTTTTTTTTTTTCAGCTGCTACCATTACTATATCTCTGACCTAGGTCAGAGGGTTGAAAATCCTCCCTGACCCTCTTGAAGAATTCTTGTCCCAAGCCCTAACCTTTAGAGGGTAGTTACTATGGGATACTTCCCTGAAAGAGTCTAAATCTCCCTCCAGTACCTGAGACCAGCCTGGAAGGACAGTGAGCAGTGCCTCGGTACTCTGGCCTGGATGTGATCGTTATCATGGCCTTGCTTGCAATGGTCTGAGCTCCTCTACCGTTCCCTGTGCTTCTTTCCCCATTTCATAACATGTCCTGACCCTTTGCAAACGTAAGGCTAACTAGATGCTCCCAGGGACACCAGATCTGAGGGTATCCTAGGCTCCGATACCTAACCCTGGCTTGAAGAGAATACATAAAATGTTTTTTTTTTTTTTTTCTGGTGGGCAGGATATTTCTTCACAGCTTTGTACAAAATTTGGCTCTACAGTGGTTCCTGTCTCCTGGGTACTAACTGACAACAATTATTTCTTTGGTTTGTTATTTTTTTAATGCATTTAAAATTATTTTATTGCTAAGTACCTCCAGAACAGTTTTTGCACTGAGCTATTCGCCAATTATGGACAGCCAAGCCCCAGCCATACCCATTATGGACAGCCAAACCTCAGCCACATTCCTCATTAAAAGAATCCTCCCCTATCCTTTACCATAGAGACCAAGGTCAATATTTTACAACTACTCCTCAAAACAATCTGACTGAATGATAACCTGGTCCAAGGACAGGGAAATAACAAGTTGCTGATTAAGAACAAAAAGTGGCAGGTTCCTTGAGATTCCTTAGCACTTGGCTTACTTAGGGCTTTACTGCTGTGAACACACACCATGACCAATGCAAGTCTTATAAAGGATAACATTTAATTGGGACTGGCTTACAGGTTCAGAGGTTCTGTCCATCATCATTAAGGTGGGAGCATGGCAGCATCCAGGAAGGCATGGTACAGGCAGAGCTAAGAGTTTCATATCTTCATCTAAAGGTTGCTAGCAAAATTCTGGCTTCCAGGCAGCTAGTAGTAGGGTATTAAAACCCACTCCCACGGTGACACACCTACTCCAAAAAGGCCATACCTACTCCAACAAGGTAATACCTCCAAATAGTGCCACTCCCTGAGCCAAACTTACATCATAGCACTCCTCCATACAGGGGATGGAGGTGATCCACGGAATCTGTGATTGTTTCAACAGAACACTTTAGGGAAGATGGTGCTATGCCAGCTGCCAAAATGAGGTCTTGTAACATTGGCCATCTCTTCTTATCTCTTAAGATACCAGTTTCCATGCAAAATATATAAGGGACTGTATTTTTCACTTTGAAACCCAATTTGTAAACCATCATCTAACATATTTAATCACCAGAAAAGAAAATTATAGGAACCTTCATCCACCCAGTGTGCAGGTGTGGCATTCACTGGTTCTATGTAGGGTGCTCTTTGTCTGAAGGCCATCAAGGTTATATGTCCCTCAACGTCCCCCACTTCACTTGGGCCCTTAGCTTTATCCCTACAACTGAATTGACTTGGAGCATCACAAAGCTGATTTACTGGCCACACAACGCAGCCCTCAGACCAACAAATCAAGAGCCAGGTTTACAAATCTTCAAAAATGTATAATAAATGCCAAATAAAAACTTTCAATTTACCAATCTTTATTTGTGGGTAGTATAAACCAGCAGTACAGATGAAATACCATCGGCTTTATTATGATTACGTTTCTAAATTCTGATGTTTTTGTCTTCGATTTATTTTTCTTTTTCAAGTTTGACCCTTTTTTTATGAGTACACTTCTGATCTTAACAACTGTAAAAATAGCACCTTTGTTCCAACCTAGAACAGAGACTTGGCTGACAGATGTTCTGCTTAGGTAATAAGCTCACATGGTGATGGTTAACCTTTGTCCTCAACTTGACTGCATTTGGAATCCCCTAGGAGACACACCTCAGGGCACGGGAAAGCTGTGGGGTGTTTCCAGGGAGGTTTAACAGAGTTGCCTAGACCTACCGTGAATGTGAGTCTGGAGTCTCAGACTGAATTAAAAGGACAAGAAGGAACTTAACTGAGTGCTGCACTTTAGCAGGCTCTGCTTCCTGACTGTGAATGCAATACAACCATCTGTCTCGACCTCTTGCCACCATGTTTCCTTCACCATAATGAATGGTACCCTCAAACTGTGAGCTGAGGCAGCCATTTGCCCCTTTAGTTGCTCTTCGTTGAGTATTTTGTCCCAGCACTGAGAGTAGTATCTAACATAACACACCATTTTTAATTTAGAGGACCTTTTCCAATTTTTGGCCACTGACCCATTCACTGAAAAGATGTCTTAGATACAGGGTGTTTCTAGTCAGGTGAAGCCAGGAACATCCTCACAAGAGTCCTCTCCTTTCCTTTAATTGGTTTGTTACATAGTGACTTCTAATACTCTTCCTGGTTTTGCATGACGTTGACTTTAAGATGAATTTTCTTTAGAAAGAATTTGCAATCTTGAGCTCAGAAGCCATTAAGAACCCAAGTTCTGCATAGTATGAGGTAACATGTTAGAGGTACTGGGCAGTCTTGAGTGATCAGCAGTTCTAGTATTTTCCTGGTGAAGGGTACATGTGTGTGTCTGAAACTCTGCTATAAATCATACACACGCACACACACACACACACACACACACAAATTAAAAATAAATCCTGTTGTAAAACAATGAGCATCCTAGCATATTGTTAATGGGCAGACCTCTATCAGCTGGTGTCATCAACAGATATTGTGAAAGGAAAACAAAACACAAAGCAGAAAAGACGTTGAGGAGCTCAAATCAGTCTCTCTGTCTCCTGCTCAATTTAAGCCAACAGAAGAGAAAGACACCATCTCAATGCAGAGGAGCTGTGCAGAATATCACATGTGTTTTGAAATAAAAGGCTTCTTGAATATTTTAATTACAAAAATATAATTCTCAGCCCATAAAACAATATACATACATGAATGTCTCCAATTCAAAGATAATAATTTTATGGACTCTCTATTAAAAATGATGTTTACTAGCTGGGAGAAAATGTCTCAGATGATGCTATCACAGTTTATTCCAGCATAAATGAGTTGTTGTTCTGTTAGTATTAATTGACTGTCAAATTCAAAGTGGGAAACAGCTGTTATGAATTTGTCATCAATGTATATTTGGAATGTAACCGTGCCTGGCATAGGTGACTTTTCCAGACTGAAAGATGAGGTTTTAGTACATATTTCTTTACCATGCCATGTTTCCCTTCCCTTTAACAACTCCCTACAAAATATATTATTTATCTGCACATTACTATGTCAGGAATATAGTGTTGTTGAGTAAATGCAGGTAAAAACATTAATTAAAAATATGAGCTGGAGAACTGGATCAGTGCTCAGCTCTTGCCACACAAGTATTAGAACCAGAGTTTGGATCCCCACACCAGGTAAATGCTAGCTGGGCATGGCAGCATCCATCACTGTAAAGTCCCAACTCTTCACCTACACACCTACACACCTACACACTTACAGGTGCACACACACACACACATACAGACACACACACATGCATGCCAATTCTGCCATCAACTAGAGCAGGGAATACCCTGACACTTACCTGCTTGTGGATGCTGCACCCCTAACTGCTTTGTTTTCCCTCAGTGGAAGAGAATGTACTTAGTCCTGCACTGATAGGAGGTGCCAGGGTGGAACCCAGGAGGAACCTCCTCCTTCTCGGAAGTGAAGGAAAGGAGGATGGGGGAGGACTGGGAGGAGAAGGAACTGCAATTTTTATGTAAACTGAACAAATAATTAAAAAATGATTCCCAGCAGGCGGTGGTGGTGCACACCTTTAATCCCAGCACTTGGGAGGCAGAGGCAGGCGGATTTCTGAGTTCGAGGCCAGCCTGGTCTACAGAGTGAGTTCCAGGACAGCCAGGGCTACACAGAGAAACCCTGTCTCGAAAAACCAAAAAAAAAAGAAAAAAAAAGATTCCCAATTTCAACCTTAGACCTGAACATGCTTATGCACACACAAGTACATAGCATGTACCCATCCACCCATGTAGCCACATACAAAACATGCATATACATTATATATACATGTAACACACACACACACACACACACACCATCTACCACCCATGTCTTTTTTTTTTTTTTTTAGACAAGGTCTCATGTATCCCAGGCTGGCCTCAAACTCCTTATGTAGCTGAGAATGACCTCAGACTTCTGCTATGTCTCCATCCATGTCCTGAACGCTGTGATTGAAAACATGCCTAGTTTCACACTGTGCTGGGGGCTGAACCCAAGGCTTCATGCATGTTATGCAGGCACTCTACCAACTAAGCTATGTCCTGTATACCCGCAGCCCTTTTTTGTACTACATCTGAGGTACTGAGCCAGAGAGATAAGATGTAAGTATACTATCTATGCTTTGATTCTACCAGGGGAAAGACTTGACTCACTGGTGAGGTATTTCACAAGTGATTTTTTCTACAAACCAAGTTTTCAAATTTATAGATGATTATTTTTTTTTTTTTTTTAAAAAAAATGAATTAGAGTAGGTAGTACTTTATTGGTTTTGTGTGTCTTTGTTTGTTTGTTTTATTTTATTTTTGGTAATAGCTCCCATTACCTATTTGAACTTGCCATATAAGAGAGAAAAGAGGTGATGGTAGAGTTTTGGATAGTCCTTATGAAATTGTAGGTGTTAATTCTGTGGCTCAGGGGCCCGTATCAGAACCTCATTTGTCAGGACTCTTTGTTATACTGGACCAGGAAGAAAAATAACAAGGGGCTCTGCTTTGAGGAATTCATAATGGATGGTTCTGTACACAGTCATGGTATCTACAGAATGGGCCCTGGGCTTGCTGCAAATAGGTTTTTGTAGTAGTTGTGGAAACTAAAATAACTGTCTTTGCTCTTGAGAAAGAAGAGATCAAAGAGGTATGGCTCTGACTCTCACAAGCACAGGACACCCTTACAGGGAATCTCCTGTGCAGGGTGCAGGCTCAGATACAGGAATCAGCTCTCCCTCGTGACAGGAGCTCCCAGGTGCAGGGGTAGAAGAGAACCAGCCAGCTATGCCACAGACACAATAGAAAACATCCAGTTCATAGAGCAAACGGTAGAAGAACAAAGAAACCTTTGTGATTGGTCTATCTGGTAAAGAAAATAAGTAAAAGAAAACACAGATTCTGGAAGGTCAAGATGTGTGTATTGTGATGATTTCAGGGAGTCTAACAAATCAAGCACGGTGGGGAAGGCTAGACAAGTGTATTTGGGCATATTGAAATGACCTGATGCTATGCTGTGTTTGAATTGAATCCTCGTGTTTCCAAAGGAGAGCGTACATGGATCCTTGTTGGTGTAACAGAATATTTAAAAATATTTTTATTACATTTTGTTTATTCTGTGTGGATGTGGGGAAGTAAATGAGCATGGGTGTGCATATGCCGTGGGACATGTGGGGACGTCAATGAACTACCTATAGAAAACAATTTCCTTCTTCCAACCAAGTAGGCTCTAGAGATTGAGCTCCAGTCACCAGGCTTGGCAGAACATGCTTCCACCCTCTAAGCCATCTTCCTGGCTGCAGAATGCTAGGATCATTTCTAAAGCTTTTCTTAAAGTCATTATTTAATAGCCTCAACTTTCCTTCTCATTGTTTAAAGAAATCTTCAAATTGAGAATTAATGAAGTCTATTCTTAGGACAAGGGCAAGTTACAAACATGAGTAAGTAAATTTATAAGAGATATAGAAGAAAGCACACTACGGTAGATGGCATAAGGTTGGGAAGCTTCTAATAGAAGTCTGGGAGACTCTGTGGAGCGGAGGGAGCCAGGAATTGCAGGGTTAGTACCAGAGGACACTGTCTATGGGCTTTGCTTTGCAAAGGTCATTCAAGCAGCAAAGAGACATCCTGGACCAAAAGAGGAGCTCTGAGCTAAGAGACTAAAGAGAGGAAAAAAAAAAAAAAACCTAGGGACACCTACTTGCAGCAGGGCCAGTGTTGACAAAGACTGAGGGACAGATGCAAATGTGTTTCTGCTGCTTCCTGTCAAAGCCATGCATGGCAAACAGGCAGGAAATGAGGAGAGATGGCTTTTTCCCAGGTTGTTATCATTTATGCTTCCTTGTCCAATTACTGGCATTAGAATCCTAATGCTGTGTGATGGTGGTGTTTTCTCCCGGTGCCCGGAAGCTGCCTCCCTAAGTGCTCATAAACATCTTTGGGAATGAGTGAGCCACAGACTATGAAATGCACTTCCTGAGTCTGTCATTACAGCATCTGGCCTTAACTGTGAGCCTGCTTACAAGTGGCCGCTTGCAAAGAAATGACACTTTGAAGTTGATGGTTGCCATCAAGTATCAAACGGGAGTTAATTCATACCAGGTAGGTTGATGGTCATTTAACGTCACTCTTTCTGATGACCCGGTTAACCCAAGATTCAATGCTTCCAGCAAAGATGGGCAATAGGGAGCGTACAGGATCATGGGAGGAAAAGGAACAGTAGTATTCAAGTCTTCCTGCTGACATCTACCTTTATTTCCGTTTCCTTTGGGCTCCAACTTTTTGCAAAAGAATTGCTTTGCCCCTTTCTTCCCAGCTGTATCCACATATTAGATTCCTAGTCACACTCCACTCTCACAGCCACAAGGAGTGACTGGCTCTCACATAGGCAGTGGTATAGGCCTGAAAAGGAGATAGCCCCAGTCTGTTTCTTGGCATTATTCAACCAAGACACACTTTGTGTGGTGTTTAAATGCAAGCCTGGGAATCTACAGGAGTCATCACATGGACCAAGAACAAGCCAAGTCATCTAGTTTCTCTGTCTTGAATGTCCAGTTTCCAGAGAGAATACCTTCCCCAATTTTCCTCTCAAGGCCATTTTGATTGAGTCTCTGTCACCTGTATAATTCATCACATGGCAAAGCCCAGCTGGGCAGTCCAAAGCAAATTGGGACAGGATGAGTATGTTGTGGTAGGAAGGAAACAATAAGGGACATCTTAGTTCTTATTTTAATCCAACCCTGTAAGTGTTCACTGCAGATTTGCAGTATGAAATGAGGTACATTAAACAATGGTGCACAGGGGAATAGGGATATGAGGATTTAGAAAAATAAGGGCTTGGGAGATAACTCAGTTGATCAAGCGCTTGGCTAACATGCTTGGAGCACTGAGTATAATATTCAGTAAAAGAGGAGAAGGGGGTGAGGTGATGGTGAGGCTGGAGGAGGGGGAGGAAGAGGGAGGGAGGGATAGAGGAACAAAAGAAGAAAGGAAAAAAGGAAGAAAAGAAGGAAGGAAGGAAATGACTTATGTCCTTAAGATGGTTAGAACCCATCAAACCAGAACCAAGTGTGTCACCCTTGATTTTGCCCTACCTAACCTCACTGCCTTACCACCCTCTCTCTCCTTCCCACGCTGCTCTCTCTTACATGAACAAAGAGCTTTGACATCTCAGTTAAAGGCTCCCTCAAAGTCCTTTCCACCATATGCTACTTGTCTGGGTACAATTGGGGCTCAGAGAATTATTTTTGTAAGTGTATATGGAAAAACAGACTCCTAAACTGAATGGTCAGAAAGCAGGTTGAGTGGCGAGGTATAAAGGCCACCCTGTAGCCTTCGCTCTTCCCATGTCCTCTTCACCGCACTGTGCTTGGCCTTCTGGGAACTGCCCTTTAGAGAGCTATATAAATTGAGTGTTGCCTGAAATGCTTAGGAAGAGAGAAGGGAGGGAAGGACAAAAGAGAGGGAGGGAGGGATGGAGGAAGGGAGGGAGGAAGGGAATATTGGCTGCTTCTTGGAGTTTGTTGGCATGGAAACACAATATACCTCTCTCTGAGCAAAGATTCTAGCACACTGCAATATTACTGTGTGCCAGTCTTGCAAAATAAGCACTGGGCAGGGATCTCAGAGTACTAGCAAGGAAAGGCAAGTTGAACAGAGTCTGGGTAAAAAGTTGGGCAGGCATCCCCTGGAAATTCACAGAAAAGCATCCAGGCTCCATTTTGAACTCCTGAAGCTGTATCCCAGATCAGTAGAGCTAGCAGGAAGAGGCTCTTCCTCATCTCCTGATCAGCCAGCAGAAATCAGGTCATCTGCAGATCCAGTCTGTCCTTTTCTTCCTTTTCTTGAACTCTAAGAGATTTAAGCCATTTGTCATTTCTGCGTGTGTTGAGGTCTTTTCTCCCTCCCTAAATGCAACAAGGTCAGTAAACACAGTGAGATGCAAGACATCAGGACAACTGTCCCTTCTTGCTCTTAGCCTAGTGAAGTAAAGGAGCACTTTGTTTGGAAATGTGATTTTCCATCCCAGGCAGGGAGGTACCAGGGAGGCTGAAAAGCAGGCAATACTATTATGACACAATGCTTTTGGAGAAGTCACTTTTGAGACAGTATCATCACGAAGAATCCCAGAACAAGCAACCCAGGAAAAAAACATGACCATTTTTCTTTCTTTAACCATTACCTGCAGATTACCAAGGGATTTCTCAGAGAGACCAGCCTTCACTAGTTTTTAATCATTGCACCACCATGACTTTGCAGGAGTCTCCACTTCTATCCTGTTTTCAGTCTCCTCATCTTTCTTCTCAGAGGCGAGTTGTCAAAAGCATCACAGTATAGGCCGAAACAACTACTCACAGAGAAACCATACCATCGTCCCTCACACAGCCCAGCCAAGAGGTAGGTCAATCAATAACATCATGAAACATTTATATTGAGGGGGAAAATGGGGGAGGAGCTGCTTTTTTGTTTCTTGTAGTCTAACAGGGTGTGACACTACTTAGGAATAGGGTTTAGCTTTATAATTGCTCTTACTCTCTGTTTCAAAACCTAGTGAAACCCTGATCCTTTAGAACCTTAGGACCCTCAATAACAGTGAAGTCCATCCTCATGCCACCCTGGATGTTCCATTGAGTTGACACTTTCATCTCACTTTGGTGCCCAAACCGTTACCTTCTCTGGTAGATGCTGCCATACATCACTTCAAAAGTTTCCTTGTACTAGTGAACCTCAGCCATTCCCATCAGTCTTCAGATTCACTAATCTCCCCTTGGCTGTCTTTATTTAGCCTCGTCTAGCCTAGATTACACTTGTATATGTTTGTCTTCTTTCAACTACACTCTTTCATACCCAGCCTTACCTATGTCCCCAGTATGCCCCTCAGCCAGCGACATTCACAGCACTCCCTGCAAGTCTGTAGCAGTCTTACCTCCTTCTGTGGCTCATACACTGTCAGGGTCATCATGTCTGTCCTAGTGTGACAGTAGCAGTGGGATGACATGATGACACTGTCTCTAGCACAGTGCACGTTTTCAAGAACTGTCGTTAGTCTGTTGGACTTACAGAGACCTCCTGACTTAACGGTGGTCAACGTAATGGGCTTTCAGCTTTACAGAGGCCAACAAAAAAGATATGTATTCAGTAAGGCAAGGGCCCACATGCTGCATTCTTCACTTTGGGTTTCAAACTGATTATGGGAGATACTTGGCATTTCACTACAAATAGGTTTTCCTTCCATGACTTCACCTCACTGAAGATGAACAGAAGTATTTTTTCCTACATTTAACATAGGCTAGGCTAAGATGTAATGTGCAGTAGGTTAGATATACTAGATATATCTCTGCTAACATTTTCAACTTTGAACATATATTATCAATACATGACCTCATTGTAAGATGGGGACTGTGTGTATACAAAACACCTTTATATTTATTGATAGCTTGTGTCTTCCATGTCATTGCATAGCATTATCATTTAATCCTGCTAAGAATCTTGCAGAAAATGTGATTTTTTCCCCCCAGATGAATAAATTGCATGGCTTGTGAGAGTGGAGTTAGACCCCTTAAGCACAGGGACATATTGCAGTCCCTGTTTGGGGTACTGTGACACATACCATTCAGAATCAGTTCAGTGTCTCCAACTGAACTGCACACATACTTTTACACTTGTGGTGTTTTGTCCCCTCGGTCACAAGAGGAAGGCATCTTGATAAAAAAGAACCTGGAGCTCAAGAAGCCACCCAGCCTGCCACTGCCAGGATGAGGTCCCAGCACAAACATTCTCTAACTTGGTCCAGCTTTTATATCAGAAACAACCTCATTTTTATTCTTATGTTATCAAAGTCATGTGTGGTTTTTTTTCCCATAGACTTTACATTTGTAAAGGGAAAGAAAAGTTTCGGCTTCAACATTCTAAATTGGAGGAGCTGGCTGAGAGTCTGCGCAGAATGATGAAGGTCTGTGTCCCCCTTTAAGTTCCTCCTTTTACTTCTAACATCGAAAGGAAAATAGGTCAGATATTGAAGTTTTCTGCCTCTGCTACGTTCCCGTTCCCGCGATCTCAGGCCTTTCTCCTGCAGAGCACATTTAGCTCCCTTGAGTTAAAGCACAAGAAATGTGAGATGCTCTGTTATGCAAATCACAGGAGGAACAAGCAGGCTGGAGGAGGGGTAGGTAGAACATGCTCTCCTGAAGGGTTTTGAATTATTGAGCTGTAAGATAAGTAGAAAGACTAAATGTTGACCTACTTTGACCTCCACAGCAGATAGAAGATTCTTAAGAAATTGCGTTATAAAGGGGAGGGGAAGGGGGGACAGACAGGAAATGGAAATAGTACAGATTAAGGACAGACCTTATAGTAGCTAGAACCTGAATTCTGCTCCAAGACTGCCTTCGTTCAACTCCCAGGCCCACAATCAACCTTGCCCCAGCTCACATACCTCTACAAAGGAAAATACTGGTAGAACTAGCCCTTGTCTCAAGCCATGAATACAACCTGTTCCAGATAAACACCACCGTATATATTAAATGCACCACAAGAGCCATCTTTTGTGAGGTTCCCCCCTTTTTGTGACTCTTGGTCTCTTCCCAAGTGGATAAATGAGGCTGCTTTACCTCCACAGTGCAATATCTCGTTCAGGCTGGTGTTGGGAAAAGAACATCTTATAACATGCACTAGAAATGAAGATGAGAAACCAGCAGAGCGACTGTTACGTATGGTGATTGGATGTAGTTTAGGGCTTTGGAAACACTCATGACTGAATGGATGCACCTTGCATGGCATCTCTGTCTTTCACTGGGCTATTAGGTCAGTGAAGGGACTCTATTGGTAGTGCCTTCAACCCTCATTAGAAAGAGGCTCTGGGGTGGGAAGAAAGTTCAGTTGATAAAGTGGTTGCCATACAAGAGAAAGGACTTGTCTCTCACCCCTAGCACTCACATAAAAGCACTCACATACACAGCAGCAAGCATCTGTAACCTCAGCACTGGGGTTAAGGGAGTAAAGAGAGGAAAATTCCTGGAGCTCACTGGCCACTAGATTACCTAATCAATAAACTCCAAGTTCAATGAGAGACTCTGATTGAAAAAAAATAAGGTACCTCTTTTTTTTTATTGGATATTATATTTACATTTCAGATTTTATCCCCTTACCCCATTCCCACCACCCAGGAACCTCCTATTCCATCCCCCCTCCTCCTGCTTCCATGAGGATGTGTCCCCACCTACCCCCCCCCCAAAAAAAAAGAATGGAACACAGACTTCCTCACCTGGGAATCCATCTCACACAAAGATACCAAACTCAGACACTACTGTGGATGCCAAGAAGTGCTTGTGGACAGGAGTCTGGTCCAACTGTCTCCTGAGAGGCTCTGCCAGATCCTGACCAATACAGATGCAGATGCTCAAAGTCAACCATCAGACTGAGCATGGGGACCCCAATGAAGGAGTTAGGCGAAGGACTGAAGGAGCCTAGGATGTCCTTATCTGGCATCAGCGGGATGGGAGGCCCTTGATCCTGTGAAGGATTGATGCCCCAGTGTAGAGGAATGCTAGGGCTGTGAGGAGGGAGTGGGAGTAAACTCATAGAAGCAGGGTAAGGGAGGATGAGATAGGGAGTTTGCAGAGGGGAAACCGGGAAAGGGTATAACATTTGAAATGTAAATAAATAAAATATCTAATAAAAAAAAGAAAAAATAAGTTAGAGAATGATCAAGGAAAACACTGATGTCAACCTTGGGCACACATGTGCGCGCGCGCGCGCACACACACACACACACACACACACACACACACACATGCATGCCCATCCATACACAAATGTGTACATATACCACATACATACATGTATAGACACAGTGGAAAGAAAAATGACAATTTTCTTGAGCTATGTTGGCTCAATGAGTCAGCATAGCTTAGGAAGCTATTACTAAGCCAAGAGACCACATGGGTGTCTGCCAGCTATAAATCAGGTGCCAATGGGTCAGGTGCCTAACCTGATCAATGAACTGAGGCTTGGCAGGGAAGGATTTCAGAGACAGCTGAGTCAGGGCAGAGTATGACAGGCAAACAGGGTGCAGTAGATTTCTGTCTAAGATTAGGAGTTAATACATTGTATCTTACACAGCTCAGTGAAGTAAGTGTGATTGCCAGTTTTTACAGCTCATCTTACTATGCGTGATTATTTTCAAGACCGTTCTTACCCATTAGATCCAATGAGAAGTGAGGCTGAAAGCCATACATTTGTTGAATGTAAGCTTGATAAAAATCAGAATTCTCTATGAGATTTTTAATACTGGAGTGTTTTCATTTTACTAATTCTTAAGTGACCCTAATAAATACTTTGCAGACAGGTTTGCGACACACCACCTGTTATTGATTTTATTATTACCTTGTCTGATGAAAGAGAAGCAAACACCCTCAGATGCAAGGACAGTGACATTTAGGGGACAGGCAGAGAGTACAAAATAACATTTTCCAAATGGGCTGCTCCAAATTCGTTGCACATTAAAGTCACCTGGGAAGCTTGCTTTACACAGAATTTTCCTGAGGTCTTATTTGCATGCCATGAAGTTTCATGACTTTTATGTCTATGATTCACTATTCAGTAAATGTACACTGCATTGGACAGCACCCTGGAAATTCTCTGTCACATCAGAAAAGCTTTTCATTTTGGTTTGGATTTTTAACCATTTTCATCTCAAACTAAAACATTAACTACTGGTAACAGTACTGTCAATATTTTGCCATTAATTTATCACTGGAGTTATAAGTTTATAAACTGTCTTAGTCCCTTCCAGCTTCTAAAACAACAATACTGCATGACGGATATATTTTATAAGCAACGAGCTCTTTCTCATAATTCTGGATGCTAGAAAGCACCAAGGCAAGATCTGATACTGTTGTTCCTTACGGATGATGCTTCACACTGTGTTCAGCAGAAGAGGCAACACAGCTCTCCTGGATGGCATTTATAAGGGCACGAATCCTTATCAGAAGGGCTCTATTCTCATGACCAAATCATATTGCAAAAATTCACTTCCTAACCATGATGTGAAGATTCTCATTGTCTTGTGGATTAAGATTTCAAAATAGGAATGGAGGTAGAATCACAAACCTTCAGTTCACAGCACATACAGAAAATATTATTTACTGAATAAATAATAACTTGCCACATTCCAGATTTGTATTTTTAAGTGAATTTGATCACAACATACATGATCTTTCCTCATTTATATTGACTATTCTTTATCTCAGTTAAAAATGTGCTTTGGGAGAAAATTCATGATTAAGACAACCAAATTGTGTATAAAATATACAAAAACATAATGTGTCTATAGAATGGTGTCCTATCCAACAATGAAAAGAGATTATATGTGTGTGTATTATGTATAATAAACTTTATATATACATATATGCATATAAAATAAACTTTATATACATACATGCATATATAATAAACTTTATATATACATGTATAATAAACTTTATGTATACATATATGCATATGCAATAAACTGTATATATACATATATTATATATAATAAACTTTATATATACATATATTATATATAATAAACTTTTTATATATACATATATAATAAACTTTATATATACAGATATGCATATATAATAAACTTTACATATACATATATGCATATATAATAAATGTTATATGTACATATATGTATATATAATAAACTTTATGTATATACATACATATTAGTGAGTTTTAAAATTATTTTCTCAAGTAATTAGTGGTCATTATTTCAGAATGTAAATTTATATTTTTATAAAAAGAAAACTTTGTTTAAAAAAAGAGAATTTTGAGTGGTAAGATAGATGATTGGCTCTTGGGACCAAGATTGGTGGCACAAGAAAAATATATGGGTAATGATGACAACCTAATATAATTAATTAATTAATTAATTACCATTACATCTTGACAACGGTTTTTCTTTCTTCTATTCCTCCCAGTCCTCTGCCACCATTTCACCCTGTCCACTACTCCCCCTTTTTTTTTTTTTCAGAAAATGGGAGGCCTCCCATGGATGTCAACCTGCCTTGTCATATCAAGTTGCAATAAAATTAGGTGCATCTTCTCCCATTGACATTATAAGAATCAGTCCAGTAGAGGAAACAGTTCTAAAGACAGGCAATGTAGTCAGACAGCTCCTGCTCCTGCCGTTAGGAGTCACACATGAAGGCTAAGCTATACAACAATTCCATATATGCAGAGGGGCTAGGTCAGTTCCATGCAGGCTTCCTGGTTGGTGGGTCAGTCTCTGTGGGCCCCCTATGGTCCCAAGTTAGCTGAATCTGTAGGTTTTCTTGTGGTGTTCTTGACCCCTCTGACTTCTACAATCCTTCCTCCAAGTGTTCAGCAAGCTCTGCCTAGTGTTTGGCTGTGGGTCTCTGCATCTGTTTCCATCAGTTGCTGGATGAAGCCACTCTGATGATGGTTATGCTAAGCTTCTGTCCCTGCACATCTTGTAGCAGGACAAATTGTAGGTTGAAAATTTTGTGGCTGGGTTGGGAGATGGCTGGTTCCATGTCCCACGTGGCTAGGAGTCTTAGATTCTGGGGAGTTTCCAATACTCTAGGTTTACTAGTTTGTCCCAGAGATGCACCCCCTCACCCTGATTTCAGCAGTCTCTCTCAGCACTTTCCCGTTTCATCCTATCCCCACCTGATCCCTCCTGTTTCTATCCAAACACCCTGCCCCATTCAGTTCTCTCTTCTCCATCCACCCATGATGTCTAGTCTATTTCTCCTAAGACAGATTCAAGCACTCCTTCTTACTTAGCTTCTTTGGGTCTGTGGATTGGAGCGCGGTTATCTTTTACTTTAATATCCACTTTTAAATGAGTATATACCTTGTTTGTCTTTCTGGGTCTGGGTTATCTCACTCAGGATAATCTTTTCTAGTTCTATCCATTCTCTTACAAATTTCATGATGTCACTGTTTTTTAGTAGCTGAGTAATACTCCATTGCATAAACATACCACATCGTACCACATTTTCTTTATCGATTCTTTGGATGAGGGACATCTAGGTTGTTTCCAATTTCTGGTTATTAATGAATCTATGAACATAATTGAGCAAGTGTCCTTGTGGTATCACCGAGCATCCTTTTGGCATATTCCCAGGAATGGTATATCTGGATCGTGAGGCAGATCTATTCCTAGGTTTCTGAGAAACCACCAAACTGATTTGCAAAGTGGCTGTACAAGTTTGTACTTTCACCAGCAATAGATGATTGTTCCCCTTGCTACTTGTCAGCATGAGCTTGTCCTTGAGTTTTTTTATCTTAGCCATTCTGACAGGTGTAGGATGGAATTTCAGAGTTATTTTGATTTGCATTTCCCTGATGACTAAGGATGTTGGACATTTCTTTAAGTGCTTCTCAGCCATTAGATTCCTTAGTTGAGAATTTCCTGTTTAGCTCTGTATCCCCTTTTTAAAATTGGGTTATTTGGTTCATTGGTGCCTAGTTTCTCTACTTCTTTATATTTGGGATATCAGCCTTCTATCGGTGTGTAGTTGGTGAAGATCTGTTCCCATTCTGATTTGTTTTTCCTTTTGATGGCATCCTTTACCTTACAGAAACTTTCCAGGTTCATAAGTCCCATGTATTATTGGTCTTAGTGTTTTAGATATCCTGGGGGTTTTTTGTTGTTGTTTTTCCATATAAATTTGAGTATTATTTTCTCAAGGTCTGTAAAGAGTATGACAACATACAATTTTAAGTTTAATTAAATAATACATGTTCATGTGTGCCTTTGTGTACTAATATACTGATAATAAGTTATATCAATGATCAAAAACATTATGTTATGGGTTCTTTTTCATGTCAATTTACATTTCTCATTTTCTTATATTGTCTCTAACCCAGAGTACAAATATAACATAATTCATTTTACCCTCATTCTCCCTTTGGATAAAAATACAGGTCATTTATAATTTATAATTTTCCATCTCCAGCAGTTGGCAGCAACCCTCCTGAATCACATCCACCTGCATCTGTTTACCCAGCCATTCTAACATCCTCTCTCTTTCCTATGTGCACTACAGACTTGACTTACTAGGTCTAGGCTGAACCTAGGATTCTGTAATTTTTGCCATACACCTACCCTGAAGATTCAGATCCAGCCATCTTCTCACCATTGACAATTATTAACATCTAGTTATTGTTTAAGGCAAACAGTAATTACTTTAGCCAGAGAACTATTCAGGTTATGTCCCAGCTCTGTCACTGAAGTAGTATAATCTTGAACATTACTTATTCCTACCCGTGCCATACAGTCATTTATTCACTCCTACATGTCCATGCATATATTTAATCAATCATTCTTTCATCCACTGTAAACAAGCACTGAGCATCTTTTAAATGCTTAGAGTAATTGTTGTTCAATACAGGAGTCAAAGGAAAACAAACAAGTACAACCGAGTATTATAGATTCTATATTGGAAGGCGGTACACTGTATATTCAGTGCAGGGTGATAACTAGAAAAGTCTGCAGTTGTATAGGAAAAGGCACACTTAAGTGACCCTTGAATTAAGTGTAGATTTTGGCCTTTTGATTGGGGGTGATACATCAGAGAAAACAAGGGAGCAATGCCTGGATGGCAGCACACATATCATGAGTTCACGATGTTCAAGGTCCAGGGATGTGGCCGGAGGGAGGCAGGATTACATGCTTTCAATATGTGCCAGAGGTCTCTGAAAGAATTGTACATTAGTATACTGTGATGTATTCACATCCTAGCACAGTCTTGGGGCTGAATGCAAAGGAAGAAATAAGAGACTTGGATGGTGAGATCAGAGTATGAAATTAGTGTGTAGGCTTGCCTTCCTGGCCCTGCTCTAAAGGGTGAGAACCATTAGGAAACCAGATGGGGCCTCTTGGGTCTTTTCACTTGCTCAAGTAATGGGCTGATCATTCATGGTCTTGTTTCACTTAATGTATCACAAAATCCAGAATTGGGTGGTCTTCTGAAATTGAAAATTCTTGCTCGGAAGACAGGTGTACTGGTTAATGTATGTGTCAACTTGGACAGGCTATGGCACGCGTGTACTCAGATATTATACTATGGATGAAATTCTGTGTGCTTTGGATGAAATTAACATACAAATTAATGAACGTGAAGCAGATTACCCTTTTTAATGTAGGGGAGCCTCATCCAGTCCTTTGATGGAAATGAAGACTGACTTTCCCTAAGGAAAAGGAAAAGAAACAAATTTTGCTATCAGGTAGAACTACAGCATCTACACTTTCATAGAGGTCTCTAGCCTGTAAGCCCATCCTGCAAAACTGGAACTTCTTACTTCCTGTTTCCTTGAGAATTCTCTATCTATGCTTTTGTCGATGTTCCTGTCTCTGTCTCTCTGTCTCTGTCTCTCTTTCTCTCTCTGTTTCTGTCTCTCTGTCTGTCTCTGTCTCTCTTTCTCTCT
>JANHMN010000007.1:41413946-41438230 GCA_030674055.1 Rhabdomys pumilio | reverse complement strand
TGTTTTGTCCTATTCTGATATGTTAGTTTTTGTTTTATCTAATTTTATTTTAGTATTATTCCTTAGACACCTGTTTGTTTTCTAACAAAAGACAGTAAGGAGATGGAAGGTGGGGAGGAACTGGGGGAGAAAATGCAAACGGTATATTTTATGTGAGGGGAAAAACAGAAAAACTCAAATAGATCATCAATTTTTCAAAATTTCCAGAGATATATAGGTCTAGTGTGTCTCCTCCCCCACACCCCCCGCTTAGGTCTCTGGTAAACGCATGTTCCAGAAAGCCCAGACCTGCAGCTTCCCCTCTTGAAATTGTTCACTGCCTTCCTGTTGCCTACTTTTTCTGTCTTTCTTTATTTCCCCTAGTTTCATCGTTGTCCCCCTCATATCATATCACAACCTACACCTGCTCATCAAAAATTGTTTCCTCCCAAGCCTTTGGAGTAGAGGTCAACAATTCTCAAGCAGTGTGCAAGGCCATTCTTCATCCATTTCATCAGCAAATATTTATGGAGCCCTGCAATGTACTAGCTAGGACTCTTTGCCCTGTCGAAGTCAAAGCTCTTGCCTGTCTCTGGTGTTTACACCCTAAGGACATAAAATAACAAAGGCAGTTACTCTCACAGTCTAGTCCTAGTTCATCCCTTGCCTCCAGATTCTACCCTCCCAGCCACACCATTTCTCTAAACCAAAGTACAGTGTGTTTCTTCCTACCTCTGTGCTGTTGCCTTTGCTGTCTTCTCTGTTTAAAACATCCTTGACTTGTCTTCACTTTTCAATGAATCCTCATCTTTTCAGCCATCTTTCACAGCATCTCCTGTATGGAGGGTTTTATTTTTTATTTTCTTATTCTTAAATATGCTTCAGTATATCTAGAACTTTCATGATGGTCACACTTTTGCTTGGCATCGTTTTAGTTGGAAGGGAGTACAGTGGAGGCACTGTAGGTTGATTACAAATAGTCTCTCCAGGGTTTTTGCCCTTTCCCCCATATATAGATGTCAATGTCAACTTACTTAATTATAAAACTGTACCCAATAATAGAGATTAAAAAAAACAGTACCCAGTACTAAAGTATAATTTTGAGTACATCTGTGAGGATGCTTCTGGAAGACACTCACATTTCATCAATGACTAAATGAAAAAGATTCATGTTCAGCAGTGGCAGTGAGTCCCAAGCAATGGGATGACACTTGGATACAAAAAAACTCAGAAGAAAAGTATTTTCTCATGCAGGATAGAACAGAACAGCAGAACATTCATTCATGCTCTCTTTCTGCCTCCTTTTTGTGAGCACATCCTAGCATCAGTAACAGTGTCAGACCTCCCCTTGAGCTGGATTCCAGTTTAAGCCTGTTGTTATACATCCACAGTTTTCTGATGTTTATACCCTGGACCTTGCCCTATTCCCTAACCCTACATCTCAGGTCTTTCACTTCAGGCTGAGAATTATATTCTCAGTTCCTTGGTTCTGAGGCCTTTAAGCTTGGACTGAATTATACCCTACCAGCTTCCTTGGGATCCCAGCTTTCAGATAGTCTCTTCTCCATGATTGCTTGAGCAATTCCTCTCTTAGTTATCCAATTATTTGTGATTCCTATTAGTTCTGTTTCTCTGGGGAAACTCAGTGGCAAGCTTCCCAATATGATTTAGCAGGCCCTTCTCATCCATAGATGGAGTCGTTTCCCATACCTTAAATCTGATATAGCTCTGAACTTGCTTTGGTCTGTAGAAGAGTACATGACTCCATTCTTCCTACCTTTTGCTCTCTTAGGCCTCCACTTTCACTATGAGAACAACTATGGACTTGGAAACTTTGGGGAAAGAGACTATGAATCAGAGGCAACATAGTCTAGTAAGTGCTCTTTGCAGGTGCCCAAGGCAGAAGCAGAAACGGCACTTAGCTAACTTGTGGATCCATGAGAAGAATTAAATGCTTATCTTTTTATGTGATTAAGGCTTGTAATTATCTGTTCCATAGCATTAGAACATTAAAACGAATGCTTTAGGGAATCACCAACTCCTCTTATTCTTACATCTAACTACAGCTGCCACACCACTGGTTCATTTCAGTCACTCACTCATTATTTGTCTGTCTTTTAAGTGGGCTTGCCTACTATGTACTAGGTACCAGAGTACCTTAAAGATTGGTTTCATACATTCTCTGTGCCACCAAACGCCAATGAGGTGACTAGCATGTTTATCTTCCTCAGTGCTCTAGAGTTAGGACCGTCCTAACTGCTCTGTAGAGCCTGTCCTAAGTTAAATCTCCCCGTGTGTTGCAAAGTTTCTCTTCTTGTTCATCCAACTCTCTGTTTCTTGTTTCATCTTGTGTTTTATTTTTTCATGCATATCCATGTTCTTGTTCAGCTGCCCATGAACCTGGGAAATGATGTTTGGCATCTGCTTCATAAATTTTTTTTTTCATAAATTTAAATTCAGTCATTAAGTTAAGGAAACAGTTAAGCCACTTTACATGTGCTGAGGAATTTATTTTGGGATATCTCTGTGGGAAGGGATGTTTAGGATTAATTGAGCTTTCTGGATATCTGCACATGAGCACCAGGGTTTTATATATAGAACCGGAACACCTGATCACAGCACCTGCGAGAGAAATTACTCACTTAATCTCCCAAACTCCAATCAGAGGGAGGAGGGTCCTGAGACTCTGGTAGAGAGCCTGTAGTGAAAGCCAGGTCCCCAAGCTAGAAGCCAAAAGGACTTTGTTATTCCTTAAGTCCTTTTCCATTGCTGTGGTCTGAAAGCCACTCTGGGACTGGGTTCTTAATCATATATTAATGCCAGTACTTTTTCTCTGATTCATGTAGGTTCTGTCTCCTACAATATCTAAGAAATTGGGTTTCTAGGATTCTTTTTATATATTAGTAAAAACAACCTGTTTTTTTTTGTTTTGTTTTGTTTTGTTTTGTTTGTTTGTTTGTTTGTTTGTTTTTTATGGTTTCTGCCAGCATAGTGTCTAGAAAGCTATCATCTCTGGAGAGATTTTGGTGAATGCTCACTTTCTTCTTGCTGCAATGACCATATTCACATTGCTCTCCACTGGCCCGAGCATTCTGTGTCAACAAGCACCGTGTCCTCTCCCCATTTTCACTCACAGTACTCTAGTTTTCTGACAGTTCTTGCCATGAGCCCACCCCCAGACATTTATCAAGTGAGGTTTGTTGTGTTGTTGCTTCTTTGCTGAAATTAAAGATTGGAATTTGTTTTGTACTGTTAAAGTTTTTACTGAATTTTTGAAGTTTTTTTTTAAATTTAAATACCTATAAGACACTAAAATCTATTTTTGTTAACTTCTGTAAAATTTGACAAATACTTAGAGCCATATAACCACCACCATCATCAAGACACAGGGCAATTTCATCACAGCCTTTCCTGTTCCCTCTCCCCAATTCCCAGGCCCCTTAGTAGCCATCCCTTTCTCCCAGCCCTCCCCTGGCATCTAGCTTTTCCCCTCCCAGAATTTATAAGAATGAACTAATATACAATGTAGTCCTTATTAGTGTTTTTCATGTGCCAAAAGACATCTGTGATTCTTCTCTGTCTCATATTGTCAACATATTTTCCCATTTTTCAATGCTAAGAAATATGTCATTTGCATAGATAGTTCCATAGTCATTTGTAAGTTTGAGGGCATTTGCGTTGTTTACAGCTTGGTTTACTACAAACAAAGCTGTTGTGAATATTAGCATACAACTGTTTTATAAACATGAGCCTTCATTCCTCTGGGGTAGATACCTGGGAGTGGGATAGCGATTTCACAAAGTAAGCATATGTTTAGTCTTACAAAAAAACTGCCAAACCGTCTTCCAAAACTGCTGTGCTACTTTGCAGTCTCAGTGGCAGTATGTACCAGCTACTCCATATCCTTAATCAGCACTGGCTTTCATTGTTAGTTGTCAATTTTCTTTTGCTTTTTCATGTTCTTTGCAGATATGTTTGTTGAATTTCTCGTCAGTTTTTAATTGGAGTGCTTAATTTCTTATTTGTATGAATGTTGAGAGCTTTTCATAGATAGTTTTTCATAAGATACACATAGGTCTATTAGCTATAATTTAAGAATTGTTTTCAGTACATAGTTTGTCTTTTATTTGTTTGATGATGACGATAAAATGTAATTTTAATAAAGTTCAAATTATCAATGCATTCTATGGGCCATGTTTTGATGCTACATCTGATAATTATTTGCTTGATCAAGGTTACAAACATTTCCAACATAGTTTTCATATAGCCGTGTATATAGATTCAGATTTAATATTATGTATGTATTCCATTTGGGGAATGTTTTTCATATTATGATACAAAATATGAATTTGAGTCCATTGCATGAATGTCCAAATATTCCAGCACCAATTGTTGACAAGCCCAGTTTCACTGCTGTGGCTAAATGCCTGAAGGGGGTGTTTAAAGAAAAATATCATGTAGGAAGTTTGTGTTGGAACAAAGCAGACAGGAGGCAGAGAGTGAGTGACATTCCTGGAGGAAGAGGCAGGAAAAAAGACACAGGCTTTAAAGGCAAGTTTGCAATGACCTACTTCCTCCAAGCTGGTCTCATCTCCCAGTGTTTCCATCACTTCCCAATAATGCCAGTCTATTAGTCAATCCCTAAGCCTGCATGGTTCAATCGATGCCTCAAAGCCCCATCTGTAAACAATACTGGCAGTAGAGACCAAGCCTTCAATACATGAGCCTTTGGGGGAAGGTTTCAAATATAAACCATAACATCTGGAAATTTTCTTCTGTTTATTGCTATAGTTCACTAACTACAACCGTGTCTGGCACATGGCAGACATCTAATAAATATCTGAAAAATTGATGAATTGCTAATTTGGTTTTTCCTGTATAACTCTTTTATTCACATACAGATTGTTTGATATACTGTAAGAACTATGAATTTAAATGGATTTATTTGCCAAATTATGCACATTATAACAACTTTGTTAATTTAGATAAAATATTTGTCATTGTCCAGCAATTAATCTAGTTCTTTAATCAGCCATATATTTCATTGATGAAACTTTGAACCACATGCCAAGTTAAGTACTACAAAAGGAATTTTTTTGGTGAACTCTATAAACTCTTTTTTAAGATCATGCATTGACAAGCATGAATAAAAGCAAGATCACAAAGGAGGTAGATTATATGAAATACAGCTTTTGAAACATGTTTAAAAGATTGTGACACAGTAACATAGAAGTTGATTTCTTTAAGTCTCACGATATAGTTTAACAAAAAGTCTAGCAACTACCGCAGTGTCAGAGCACTGATGAACTCAAGATATTCTGAGATGATGGCAACCACTTGAAATATGAAAGAACATGGGAGATTTCTGATTCTGTGCCATGTTTGTTGTCTGTTCTCATGATTGAAGGACATGCTAACTTTTTGTTAGAGATTGGTGCAAAGAAAGAAACATTCTGTCTTTGTTCAAACTCCCAGCTTCGTGTATTTCAACTGCATAAAAAAAAAAACCCTCTTGAGCTAGAGAGATGCATACATGAATAAAATGTGATTTCTGCTCCTAAAGAAATGGGATTCCAGTGAGTGCCAGAAGACACACCAGCACAAGATGCTACCAGACAGCAGCCTTAGCAGAATGGTCTAGAAGAGTATGGTTAAGGCTTCACTGGGTGGAATTAATCTAAGTCAGCCCTGGAGGAACATAGCGAGTCCTGCGGTTGCATGAGAAAGAATAATCAAATCTGAAAAAAGGGTAGGGAAGAGAGAAAAAGATAAGAACTTCAATAACCAGTATCATCTTTTCCCCCCAAGCCCACCATTACATAATGAGAACTATTATGCCTGTGTTTTATGAAGCTTGGCCATTGCTAAACAACGAAAAAGAAAATAAAGAAAGCATAAACCATTATTTGGGGCAGGAGGTAGACAAGATGAATATGTTTTTCTGAGCCACAGAAAAGTCCCCTCTTCCTAAGAGAAAGTATTATGCCTCAGAGTTGTAAGGGGAAGATATTCCCTGGCCTCATTACTGGGTTCCTTTCTGGTAAAAAAAAAAAAAAATCCACAGTGTGCAATGGAAAGAACAGAGATCCTATGTCATCCAGCTGTATCATCAAACTAGTCATTGGCCTGTGAGTTTTGGGTAAATAATATAATCTACCTTGGTAACTCTTTGCTAAGAAAAATGAATTTTTATACCCCTGTAGTAATTCATAAAGAAGGAAAGAAGAAGATATCACTGAGTGAAGAATTCAGGGTTTGGGAAGGTGATACATACAGGATATCAGGTTTTTTGTTTTTGTTTTTGTTTTCAGCAGAAAATTGGATACTCAGAGTTCCAATCTTTTTGATTCCCTCTTGACTCTTAAGTATAAGTTTGGCTGATGGGCAGTGGTGGCGCATGCCTTTAATCCCAGCACTTGGGAGGCAGAGGCAGGCAGAATTCTGAGTTCAAGGCCAGTCTAGTCTACAGAGTGAGTTCCAGGACAGCCAGAACTACACAGAGAAACCCTGTCTTGAAATACCAAAAAAAAAAAAAAAAAAAAAAAAAAAAAAAAAAAAAAAGGATAAGCTTGACCGTATCCAGGACAGGCATTGACCATTGAATGGGGGAAATGACGTGGATTGGAGTTCTTTATGTGCCTCCATCACATGTGTATTTATGTAAGTGTGAATCAAAGTACACTCGGGGAAAAGAAATCACGCCAGTTATTTGAAAAGAGAGAGGTTAATACAAAGAATTGTGATGCTGTTACCTAGGTAACTGAGAGGATAACAGAGAATACAGGAGCATTACGGAGGTAGTAACTGCCACCCACAGGTCAGTGCCACAAGAACAGGCTGCATCAGTACAGCTCAAAACCTGAAAGAGGCTCATGGAACTGGGATGAAGACCTCTGAAAAGTGACTGCTATTGGCCTGAGCACCAGAAATGATGGGGCAGTATGATGAGACAAGATTCACAAATGTTAAAATAGCTTCAGGGTAGAGTTCAGCCCATTCCAGAATAAAATTTTGAGGCTAGGAGATAGTCATAGCAATGAAAAGACAGAAAGCCCTAGATAGGTCTGGTCTGTTCCTTCTCCCTCTATCCCTCCTTCACTCCATCTTTCTCTGTGTTTATCTCTGTATCTATGTCTCTGTGTTTCAGCCTCTCTATCTCCTCTTTCTCTCTTTCTCTCTGCTCTTGCAGTTTCCCCCTCCCCCACAGGTAGATTCTACCATGGAGTCTCTTACAGTCAAATCACAGCCCTAGTTTCATTATCAGAGCTGAACATAAAGGCAGATTTGCACTCCACAAACAATAGTGCAATAACTGGTATGAAGCATGCCATGTGTGTGTGTGAATGTGTGGGTGTGTCCTGTGGTGCTGGTATGAGCTAAGGATGGAACAGAGGAAGTTACCTCAATAAGCATTTGGTTTCCTTATGTGACTAGTTTGTGTTTCTCAGTTACCTAAAAATATAAAAGGATCATGTGACATATCACTCCTCACAAATCCCAAGAGACTTACTTCAGTAACACAGGAAATCAACAAAGGTAGATTTTACTCTATTCTTTCCTCCCCTGTTCCCTGTATACTTAATATAATGGATAGAGAAATTTCTCCTAACAAACTATCTTTTTTGTTAATATGATATTTTAATTTAAAACAAATGTACACATCTATTTACCCAAGATTTTCCATTGTGTAGTTAAGACTTCCCATTGTCCTTATGAAAATTTAATCTATAATGCATTGTTCTGATTGGGAGAGCTAGCTCTTCACCTAAGTCCTTTCTCTGTAACAAAAAGACATTGACTGAGGATATCCCCCACAACACCCTACAGCAAGCCTACACTTCCCAGTCTTCTGGGGCTTCAGGTAGATCATGTGACTGTTTGGTCAGGTGAGTGCAAGAATAGTTACTGAGGGCCACCTCTGGGTTAACACCTGGAGTTAAGGTTATGGTTACTCCAGAATTCCTTTCCTGCTTCCAGAACTTAGGATCACATAACTGTAACCATGAGGACAACACAACCCCTACACATCTACACACCAAGGTCATTTCAACAATAACAAAAGGCTTGGATCACCAATAAAAAACAAAGCAGATTTCCATGGGATAGAACAGGAAACAGACTGCATTCCACCTTCTTTATACCATGGGATTGTTGATGCCTTTCCTTGTTCCACAGCTCCTGTCTTGCTCTCAGAATGTGATCCAATAATGACATCCAGTTTCAATTTGTTCATATGGATGAAAACTTTAAATCGTCGGAAGTAGCCTGGGCAAGAATCCTCTTATAGCATTGTAATGGCTCTTCCTGGTTGTCAACTTCACTATATCTGGAATGACCTACAATCCAGAATTGGAGGGCTCATCCGTGATCCAGTTCTTGAGTCTGGAACAAGTTTCTGACCTGGATCTTGGCATGGAGATCTTGAGGCATAATGGTTTTGAAAAGTTTAGGCCCAGGCAAGGTAGTATACACATTTAATTCCAGGAGACTAAGGCAAGGAGATTTCTGAGTTCAAGGTCAGCCTGGGATAAAACAAGTCCCAGATCCAGGCGTGGTGGTACACATGTTTAATCTGGGCCGCCTCTTCTGCTGGAGACCTACATAAGGACATTGGAAGACGGAAGATTCGCTCTTCTTTGCTGCTCACATTTACTTGCCAGAACATCTGTTGGAATCTACGTCTACAGAAGACCAGCTGAAACAACCAGCTTCATGGGACGGAGTAACTACTAGATTCTTGGACTTTGCATTCACAGATGACCATTGCCCAACAAACTATTTATATTAACAATAACTAATAGAGAGTTAATGTTTGGAAAACGTTTTTTGTATTTACTCCATTTAATCCTTGCAATAATCTTGCAGGCAAATAATATTTATTTATTATTCATTATTATTATTTATTTCTATTTTTCTAAGGTATCTATAGCGCAGAAATGCTGGCAAGGAAGCCAAAACCAATCAGCTGGACTAAATTAAATACCCAAGCTATGCACTTAATTCTTTATTAGTTTTTTTACTTAGGGTCTCAGAAATACTCCTGAAATGTCTTGATATGCACATCTCTGAAACCTATGGATTCAGAATATCTGAAATTCTCCAGGACTTTGTAGTCTTCACAAGCTCCTTACATAACAGATACAAAATGAAGTTGAGACTCACTGTTCTTGCTATGTATCTCTTTAATTGGTGGTATAAATGTATTCAGGGTAGGGGAGTAGTTAATTGATTCCCTGATGTATAAGATGCTATTTCTGACATGATTATTAGAGATTTCAATAGCTTTGTTGGTGCTAATTGGAATCCTTCTCAAAGTAGTGTCCTGGACCAGCAGCTTCAGGCTGCCAGGACAGTGTGTTGTGATGAAGATGGCTGGACTATGACAGACACAGAGAATGGAAGGCTTGGTGCAATAGTCACTAAAGGTTGAGTGAGCAGTCTTAATGGATCTTCTAGTAACTATCACCTCACTTCCTAAACCTCTTTTCCTTGGATGATAAACCTCCCCTATCTATGTCAGGTACATGAGCCATTAGTTACCTTCCAGTCAGCTCTGACCTTACCAATACCCACTCTTTGCACATAATCCATAATCCTCAGTGTACCATTGAGCCATCTCTGCCTTCTTGGGTCATCCTGTTCAGCCCTCCAAGCATAATCTTTTAGGCCAATGAGAACATCTATATCTACAATTCTGGCCATCTTCATTCTCTTTCACTGAATATTCCAGTCCAAACAGCTAGATATATTTTACCCATAAGGTCTGTCACTAACATGTCTCCTCCTCCTCAGTTTTCTTATCTTCATTCCTTTGCTATACTGTGTTCTCAAATCCCCAATAACGGAATTGTCCACTACTACACTGTCCTGAGCTTGCACTGTGAGAGCAAACACACGAAGACAAAATTCTTACCAACCTGTTAAGCTTCACATTGAATTCAATCTTTGAACTGTATCTGTATCTGTACCTGTACCTGTATCTGTATTCACTCTGAGGTGATATCTTTCAGTTCCCCTTTCATTATATTGTATGTACGTACCACTCATTCCCCAAATTTGTATTTATGACCCAAAATTTTCTTTCTAAACTCTGGGATCATGCAAAATATTTACTTATATATCTATTGGAGAGCTCTAACTTCTCTCCAAAATCCCCAGTTTCTCTTCTTCAATGCATAATGAGAATATTGTAAATAAAAGGCAGACAGAAAGAAACATAAAAACATGCTTAAAACAACATTGGAGAGATAGCGCAGCAAGGAAGAACACTCCTTGTTCTCACAGAGGACCCAGGTTTGATTTCAGTATCTACATGGTGGCTTACAATCATTCTTCACCCCAGTTTCAGTGAATCTGATGGGCCATATTCTAGGCTCTGCAGGCACTGTACACATGTGATATATATATATCATATATATATCATATATATATATCATATATATATATATATATATATATATATATATATATATATAGAGAGAGAGAGAGAGAGAGAGAGAGAGAGAGAGATGAAACATCTATACTCATAAATAAAAGCCCTAGTGTTTGAAACTATAATGACTGAGAATTCCTTCAAACTGATTTGAGGAAAAAAATAGAGTGATGTAAGAAACTTAACACTAAGAAGGATAAATGCAAAAAAAAAAGTGAAGAAAATAATGTTCAAACAAAAAAAGATAAACACTAACAGAAACCTATAGCAGGACTGTCTATATCCACCAGCAGTTAAATAACAACACAGAGACTGAAAAATATTTAAAGCTTAGGTGTTTAGCTGGGCATACTCTCAGCTAGCTCAGTCTAAACTTAACTGGATTAACTAGCCTATGACCCACCATGTGGCTAGCTCTTTACCTCTCTGCTCTGCTCCCTTTGTGTCGTGCCGGTGGTTCTCTTGCCTCTGATTTCTTTTCCCAATCTCTACACGGAAGTTTCTATTCCCATTTCCTGCCTAGCTATTGGATGTCAGCTCATTATTAAAGCCAATCAGCAAGTTAGTGTTTATAAAATATGAGGCCAGTGATGGGCCATAAGAATAACAACACCAAGGTCCAGATAGTACTCAGTTCTTTGCCTGTTTAGCACTGAACAATCTTCACTCAATGTATCCCAATAGAAACCCAAGTGAGAAAACACTTAATGACAGAAAAAAATTAATCATATCAAGTTTCTTTGGGAAACCCATGTAAGTGAAAAAAGAACAGACTGGAACACAGTTTTGAGAGGGAAAATCCCTACCAATATAAAATTCTGTAACCAGAAAAATTCATTCCAAATGTGAAGAAAAAAAACAAAAACTGTCTTAGACAGGTAAACCTTGGAGTAATTTGATTCCAATTCACCTACCTTGCAAGAAGTAGTCAGGACCAAACAAAACAACACTAACAAAATATTAAAAGGCTTTTCAAGATTCAGAAAAAAATATACCTGAAAATTGTATTTACATGAAAAGATCAAAGAAAGAACAAAAAAGTCAAAGAAAAATGTTCCTTTTGTTCTTCTTATGTGGTGTGATAGACAGCAGTTTCTTTAGATTACGAGAATAAAATGCTGAGTGTCTGTGTGTGAGTATGTGTTTACACATACATATAGTTATGTATGGACATGAATGACAGCAAATAAACAGGGAAGGAGGCAGAAGTTCTGGTTTGTTTTGTGGTAAGTTATTTAAAAGTGGACTTGGGTAGTATCTTGCTTATTCTAGAGCACCGATTGAAACTGAAAAAATATAATGTATATGTTAAAGAAGGGAAAGAATCCAATCAAATACAATGTTCAGTTAAAACCACAGGAAGCAGAAAAAGATTACTAGTTTCTTAACAAAGCTATAGTGAAATACCACAAGCTGGATCATTTGTGAACAGTAGAGAATTGTTTGTCCTACTTCTGGAAGTTGGAAAGCCCAAGGTCAAGGCATGAACAGGATCAGTGCCTACTGACAACTGTTCCCTGGTTCTAACTTAGCCCCTGACTGCTGCATTTTCAAAAGGAAATAAGTGTCATGTCTTTACAGAATAGAAGAAATGGAGGAGTAAACGCTATACCTAGGGCCTTATCTAAGAGATTAATGTATTTATATGGACTTAATTGCTTCCTAAAAGTCTCATTTTTGAATACTCTTAGGATAGGAATTGTGTAGAAGACATAGAACATTCAATCTACAGTAAAGAAAAATAAAAAAAGGAGGAAGAGGAGGAGGAGGAGGAGGAGGAGGAGGAGGAGGAGGAGGAGGAGGAGGAGATGGTGGTGGTGGTGATGACTATCCAGAGAAACAAACTGGGTAACAGACACAACTTTCAATAAAAACAATGTTGACAATAATTTTGAACATTACTGCTCAAAAGTACAATTAAGATCATATTAAAGTAGATTAAAACCACACCCCAAATATATACTGTTCGTAAGAAACTCACTTTAGATATACAAACAGGAAAAGAATAAATAAGTGGATGAATATACACCATGATAATACTAAGCCTTTGGAAGGAATATTAATGATATTGACTTCAAACAGAGTAGGCTTCAGAACAAGAAATATTACCATATAGAGGAAGATTACATAATGGTGGAGGGAATCCATGTTTTCCAACGACACAGAAACCTCTACAGCATTATGTAGCCCCCAGGTGACCCAGATCTCAATGTCAAACACCAATATAAAATTCATAGAAGATAATGTAGGAGAACATTTAAAATGGCTTTACTTTAGAAATGTCTTTTTAGATAAAATGGCAAGTGTACATACAACACACAGAAGAAGGACCTGGTGAGATGGAGTTCTTTAACATTAATATGTACTGTGTAAAAGTACTGCCTTGAGAATGCAAGACCATTTACTAACTGGGATTGTTTATTTGTTTGCTTATTTATTTATTTATTTATTTATTTATTATTACTTTTGGTGTCTATTTCACTTTACATCACCCAGAACAAGATCAAATCAGGTTTGTATTACCCTCCCCACCCTAGCAGCAGGCCTTCTATGTCTTTTTTTTTACTTTAATGTATTTATTTATTTACTTTACATCCCAATATCTGCCCTCCTCCTTCCAGTCCCCTCTCACACACAGCTCCTCCCCCAACAACTGAAGCAGGGGTCTGTCCCTGACTCTGTTGCTTGCCTGAGGATTTCATTCCCCTAACTGGGCTAGCTTGTCTGGCCTCAGTGGAAGAGACTGTGCCTAGTGCTGCAGTGACTTGATGTGCCAGGCTGGTGTGATACCCAGGGGAGACCTCCCCCTTTTCAGGAGATAAAATATTTTAAAAGCATAACTAAAAACCAAAACTTGACATCTGAAACACACAAGGAACTTTTAAAACTCAATAGTAAATCATAAATAATCCACTTTAAAAAATAAACCAAAGGTCTTCAGATATTTCCCAATAGAGATATGATTGGCAAATATGCACAGGAAGTGATGTTTCAAACCATGTGCCATCAGGGAAACATAAACAAGCATGATGCACCATTCTATGCCTATAAGAATGACCCAAATTTAGAACACTGATGAAAGCAAATGCTGAAGAACTGTGGGCAATAGAAACTCTACTTTATTGCTGGTAGGAATCAAAATGGTCAATTACCAAAATACTTTGGCAGCTTTTTACCAAATTAAGCATACCATATAATCCTAAAAGCGTGCTCCCACTATTTATTTGAACTTCAAAGGGGTTCAGATCTTATGCCCATACAAAACCTACGCACAAATGATGATATAGGTTTTGTTGATAATTTCCCAAACTTGGAAACAACCAAGGTACTCCTCAGTAATTGCATGGATAGACTTTGGTGTACAGAGACAACACAATATTACTCAATACTCAAAAGAAATGAGCTGTTAAGACACAAAAGTATGTGAAGAGACCGTTAATATGCATTACCGGGTATAAGAAGCAGATTTGAAAGGGAGTGATTCCAGGTATTTGGCATTGTGCTTACTTTGAGGACAGTGAAAAGATCAGTGATTGCAGGGGTCGCATGGGGAAAGAGAGGGCGACTATGTAGAAGGCGTTTTGTAGTGAAGTTGTCTTTGTTGCTAGCAGACCACTTGTTGGTAGGCAGACCATTGCACGTTTTCTCAGACCCATAGACACACACTCAAAACTGAGCTCTAATGCAAGCTATGGGTATTAGGTGAAAATATGTCTGTGTATGTTCATAGATCATAACAAATGTGCTGAGCTGATAGAGAGCAGAAACAATGGGAGGTGTGGTGGTTAAATGGAGATGCGGGAGATTTAGGAGGAACTTGTCCTCCAGTTTTGCTGGGAATTGTCTTTTTAAAAAAACTGACACATGAAACCTACACAAAGCCTATTCAAATGAAAACAAAACAAAACAAAAAACTCTCCCCTGTGAGCTCTACTCTAAATCAACTGAAACCAAATATGTAGAAGGGTAGCACCCTGACAAACCCACTGATACCCCAGGTTAGCATCAGAAGTGCCAAGCTGCAAACCCTGCCTTAAGCACTTGGGGATCCATCCTTTCTGCAAACCCCAACGGACGCTGTCACTGTTGCCAAGACCTTGTCACTTGCTGACACCTGGTGTGGCTCTTCCCTGGAATGTTCAGGGAGGGATCTACAGCTCCAGATACATATGTAGCCGAGGGTGGCCTTGTCTGACAGCAATGGAGGGGAGGCCTGTGGTCCTGTGGTGGTCTGATGCCCCAGCATAGGGGGATGCTGGAGTGGTGGGGCAGGAGAAAGTGAGTGGGTGGGGAGCACCCTCATAGAGGCAAAGGGAAGGGGGAAAAGGGAGGATGGGATGGGGAGGTTGTGGAGGGGTAACCGGGAAGAGAGATATCATTTGAGATGTAAAAGAATGGAATGATTAATTTAAAAAATTAAGAAAAAAAAACAAAGAAAGAAACTCTGGAATTGAGGACCAGCAATCAGTGTTTCACAGTCCTTCCAAGTGATTCTGTTCCGCTCTCAAACCTGAGACTCAGCACTGAAGATAGAGAAGAGAGGAGTGTGGGCGACTGCATAGGGAGGTGTGCATAGGCTCCAAACCCTTTTCTCTTTAAAACACTCTGTCACATCCGAGCCTTTCTATACTCTCTCCACTGACCTGAAGCTGCTTTGTGTGTTAGCACAGCAGTTCTCAACCTCTGGGTCACAACCCTTTCGGGATAGATCACATATCAGAGATTTACATTATGATTCATAACTGTAGCCAGATTACAGTCATAAAGTAGCAACGAAATAATTTTATGTTTGGGGATCACCACAACATGAGGGACTGTATTAAAGGGTCGCAGTGTTAGGGGAGTTGACAACCATTGTGGTAAAGGATCAACAAGTACTGGCTTTCCAGAAAGAGAACCCAGGGATTTCCCTTCTGCCCTGCAGACCCACCTCAGGCAGGGCCTGTCACTGTCTTCGCACAGCTGTGGACAGCAGCTACTTGCTTTACTGCAGTCACCTGCTCAGATGTCCTTTCCAGGCCACTGGACCCTGAGCCTCTCAAGGACAGAGATAATGTCTTTGCTGTTCCAGCATCTAGTGAGTCTCTGATAGTTAAACAAAAGGTCAATAAATATGAATGAGGTTTAAGTGAATGGAGATGAGTAAAGTCACCTGACACAAACTGTTATAGTCATCATAATTTATTGACCAGCTTTCCCTTCTCAGGGAAGAGCCCTTTAATGATGATAAGCATGCACCCATCACTCACTTAAACCTCCCTACCGTACTCAGCTGGTGTTGTTGCTTTTTCACTTAATGTTACTTTTACAGCAATGAAGAATTCACTCAAAAATGTTTCAGCAGATGACAAGGCTGCCGCCATAGGAGGAAGAGATGAAATTCAGATTTTCAGGACTGGGCTGAGAGAGTGGGAAAATACCAGTGAATGTCGGGAAGGGATTGGCCAATGCAGTAGGTCATCTGTCCACTGATGTCTGTTTATCCTGTCCTCCAACACAGCTGGCCACCACAGGTTCTTGCTCCTTCTTTTGTTCTTTCACTGCCTATAAATCTTTTGTGAGACAAGGTCTCTCTACATAACCCTGGCTATCCTACAATTATCATGTAAACTAGGCTGGCCTCACACACTTATCTACCTGCCTCAGTCCCCTGACTGCTGGGATTAAAGGTGTGTGCCACCACATCTGGCATCACTATCTCTAAATATTAACTAATTGTTTTAATAACTCATGGAGTACACTTTACACTGTTCATATATTAATGGGTGGGTGTGAGCTCTTCTGCTAAAAGACAAGTTTCGGAGAAAGTGGATAAGGCGTATACCTTAGAGGAGTTAGGAGGAAAACTGGGAACAAATATGATCATAATACATTAAGTGAAATGCTCAAACAATTGATAAACATATTTTAAAAGGCTGACATAAATAAAAGTTCAAAACTATAAATAAAATTTATTTCTAAATGATAAATAAAAGCTTTTAAAATAGAATCTAACTTGCAGTTTTCCCCCTTTACACATTTTTAATTTAAAAAATTCTTTGTACAATGTATTCTGCATAATTTTCTTTTCCCCAACTTCTCCCAGATCATTCCCTCCTATCTACCCACCCAACTCCATAACCTTTTTTCCCTCTCTCTCTCCCTTCAGAAAACAGACAAAAAAAGCAACAAAAATAAGAAAAAGCAGAATAAAAAAATGCAAGAAATACACACACACACACACACACACACACACACACACACACACACAAAACTCATAAAAACACACAATGGACTGAATGGAAACAAAGTAGTTGTCCATCAACTGGTGAGTGACCTCATGGTAAGTAAATAACAGAAACAGGGACTGAAGTCAATGTCTCCAGAGCCTGCTTAGTCACTGGGATGTTCTGCAGTATGTGTGAGAAGTAGGCAGCCACTCTTGGACAAGTTCTTTTCCTCTGAGTCTCAACAATGCTATGTGCTATATAGCTTGTCTGACTATACCAATGGCTTTACTCTGTGGCCCTAAATGTCTAAAAGCTATTGATTTACAATAAGAAATCAACAAATGTATATCTATCTCTATCTCTATCCACATATATCAAGCACTACCTAAAGATTACTTTTAAACATACAGAGAATTTTGGAAGCATTCATTTCTCAACAAATAAATTCACTGAGCATCCACACTAGTCTAGACTCTGACACCATGTCTTCCTTCAAGTTCTTACATGGAAAGCAGGAGACTCTTTGAAAACACAGGTAAATGCTGAACCAGACATTGCTCCAAGTGCTATGAAGAAAGTCATCCCCCTGTCTCTACCCCCTACCTGTGTGGGAACAATAAGCTATGTGGAGGCTACTTAGTTAGATTGATGGTCAGGGGAGGTATCTTTGAGTTAGGATGATTAAGCCAAAACTTAAGGGATGAAAAATAGCCAGCCAGCTGTGCGGGAAAAAATGCTCTCAGCATGAGAAAATGCCTTGAAGCTATTGAATTTAAGCAAGCTTACTTTTCCTAAACACTAAAAATAAAATTTCTATCATTTGAGATCCAAGAATACTTTTTAAGATAACAAGGAGCCTGACCATATATTTTTCTGGAAAGTAATGCTAGTTCCTATATAAATCAATACACAATACACAATAAACTACTCCTGACCCTATTTCTTGCCTCCATCACAGCCCAGTGTGAATAGTTGGTCTCTGTTCCACAAAGGCATCCAGGACCCTGGATCTTTCCACATGCATCTCCCTCACAGCCTGAGACCTATCCATATTTAAGCCCCTCAGAGCAGAAGTGATAAGCATTTCTTCAGCTCATGTTCAACTGCCAAGAAACAGTGATTCAGCTATAGGTAACCAAAAGACCCAGAACATTTAGCCAAGCACACTAGAGAAATACCTCATCCTAGAGTTAAGATTGCAAGTACTCAGTACCTCAGATGCATGTGACAATTCACAATATATGAGAAATACTGAACAAAACAAGAAACCAGGGAGATACATACAATGATAGAAATAGCTAATATTTTATTACTTATCAACATAGGAAATTCCAAAACTTCCAGTTAAATGTTCCTTACTACAAAATAGCTCTAAAAGAATATATATAATATATTATATATATAATATTTAGTACATGAATTCACTAGATATTATATAACTTCTCAAGAAATTATCTGTGATGTTACAAAGTTTCTAGTGATATATACTCTCCATAAATTAGGCAAGGTTTAAATTAAAATGTCATTTGCATTTAATTCATGCTGATAGAAACTATAACCCTTAGACACATATAGTGAATATATGTACATACATACACATATGTAAACATATGTATAGTTAGCTAACCTGAAACATGTATATATACAACTAAACTCCTTTGTTTTATTATAACATACAAACTACTTCAAGAATACAGTCATGGCCACTTCAACTAAAACTAGCTTCTTGGAAGACCATACCATTAGGTATCTCAAAGTACTTTGCCACAATGAACTTTCTTTTAGTTCTTCTTGCTACTGGAAAAAAAAAAAAAGAAAAAAGAAAAAAAAAAGCACATTTGTTAAATTCTAATAAGGTATATGAAAGCAAGTTAGGGAGCTGAAGAGCTGACTCAGCAGTTAAGACATATACTGCTCTCCCAGCGGACCCAGGTTGGGTTCCCACCACACACATGAGGCAGCTCACAATCACAACTGCTGTAACTCCAGCTCCATTCCATCTCGAGGGGGAATCTTATGCTCTCTTCTGGCCTACTTAGGCACTGCAGGCACACACACCTATCTACACACAAATACACGCAACTTTTTCCCCCTTAGGTTTGACGGTTTAAAATTACTTTTAAATTGGAATTTTGCCCTGAACATGAAGGGCCAGAGGAGACGTTGAAAAAAGAGGACTGAATTTTAGACAAATATAAATTGGGAAATAGCTCATGAACAAACTGATTATACTACTCCAGACCAGATTTAGACTTAATGATCTATTTATGCTGAGCCTGTAGGTGACGTCTTTTAAAATTCTGTTTCTCTACTCTTTATTGTTTTTTTTTCTTCTTTCGTTTGCCTTTTACTTTTTTCTCATTTTTCTATCTAGATGGGACTTTTCTTAAGCAATACAAGAGGACTTTGACACTCCTAAAAGATGAGGAAATCTAGACTCTATGGTCCATTCCAACTATGACATCATTTGATGAATCTAGCAAACAAACCCTACCTAGTATGTTCTGAATGCTATCATTTAAAGTCAATGTTATCTGAGCATGCCTTCATTGCAAGAACCTAGCAGTGAGGTACCACAAGGGTGGCGAGTCTCCTGGCCCATTACAGACAGAGTCCTGGTTTAGTGACCAACTCCAGGGAGCGTTAACTCTGCCCAAAGAATCCATTTAGTTGACAGCATGCTGACTTGTACAGCTTGTACTAGGAGTCTGGGAGTCATTATACACCCCTCATTAGCATTGAAAAACCATCTGTTGGTCATTAGAAAGCAAACATTACATATAATACATTAGGCCCTAAAAACAATTTAATTAACATCAAGTTGTAGTCAAAATCCTCCATATCCAGGGAATTGTAAGATCAGGAGTAACTATTCTTTTCCCTTTATCTCTTGATCAAATGGGAAATTACATCAGGCCATAGTCCAGCAGGCTCTGGGTGCCTCGCTGAGATTTAGTGACCTCAAACAAAGGTCATTGACAGGTGACCATTTCTTAGAATTCTGTGGTCAGTGTTTGTAACTTTGACTGTGGGTGAAATAATGTTCTCTGCAAGAGACCCTAAACATAGCGCAAAGGGGATAAAATTGCACTCCTCCTGTCTGGCAGACGATGGTTTTTCATTCTAGTGTTTGAGCCTTTGAAAGAGGTCTATATTAGAAGGAGAAAAAAAGATAGCCTGCGTCCAGCTTTGCCAGCTTATTGTGTGCATGATCTTGGGCAAGCTGACACAACTTCTCATTCTTTTCCATTAGCTGCTGAACAGGAAATCTTACTTGGGACAAAACCACATGTCCATATTGGACTTACCAATGGCCCAGCTTAGGACTGTAGATTCATACTTGCCTGTTCCACAAGGTAGCATTTCAGTGTGTCCACAAGGAAATAATTCCATATTCCAGCTGTATTGATGGCACATTCCAGCTGTGTTGATGGCACAGTCCAGGGATCATTCCCAGAGTATTCTATGCAACATATGCATCTCTTTCTTCCCCTGGACTCTGGCCATGAGTACTAGTGATGTCTTTTAGGGTACAATAAAATAGATAACAGGCTAGACTCAAGAATACCCACCTCAAGCTTCCTGCCATAAGCCACACCTAAAAGTCTTTCATTAGATGAATCTGTCCCTTTCCTAGTGTAGTCCTAAAAAGCACAAACCCTATACCCCCTCTTCAAGAATTTTACTCCCTTTTTTTAGCCATCTGGATGGCCTTTCTAGTGCCCTACTTTTTGCTCACCACCTGTTGATATCAATTACACAGAGGCTGAGGATATACTGCTTTCCCTGGGGATCTCAGAGGCAAGAGAAGGAAATATACCAACAGGGAACTAAAATCCAGGGCAAGGAGTGCTGAGAAACAAAGTGTGCTTCTAGTCCTCACACACAAACTGTAGTCCTGACTCCACCTCAAGCTTGGCAAAAAGCCAAATATCTCTTAGATGGAGTCTGCAGCTTAGTGGTATATTGCTTGTCTGTTATATAGAAACTTCTGAATTCAGCCCTAACACCACCAGCCAAAGTAGCCTACATTGTTGGATTTAGTCTGAGTGGCACTGCTACAGAAGACTGAAGCAGAAGAGACAGCCATTCTGGTTTGTGTGGGACTGGAGGTATCCTGGCATAATGGAGCTGTAGAGACAGAAGTTGGATAGTTCCAGGCAATTCAGAATGGCCAGGCACCCTATGAAAGATGTACACTGAGCTAGCTAGAAAACCACAGAGGATTTGAGCAGATTAAAGAAGGCTGATGACAGAAGGCAGGGCAAAGGCACAAAAGTGTTCCCAGAAGTAGCTAAGTGTGGCACTTTAATGGCTATCAGGAGGACCATGTGTAGGAACAAATGATATGGCTCAAAACCTTCCACCCACAACCTCTATGAACAGAAAGTACTAATCTGGTTGTTAATTTACATACTGTAAGTTTTCTTGTACACACAGCCCCAAATGGCATATAGCTAAGAAGAAAGATAGTTGAAAATCTCTGTTGTAGAGGGGAAACTAGACTTCAGAGTGAGGAAAATCTTATGCCAATCCTGACACATTTACTGACTGTATGATCATGAGGACATCACATAAGTTCTCTGAGCTTTAGTTTTGTCTATAAGATCTGGGTCATGTCAAAGGTCCCTGAGACCATCCATGAGTTTGATGATTCACTAGAAGAACTCAGAAATCAGAAATGCTGTTATACTTTGGTGATGGCCAACTACAACAAAAGGATAAATGTAAAGTCAAATATAAAATACAAAGTCACCAAGGAGAAAAATGTCCCAGTTTGCTCTCTACTCCACAAAAGGTAAGAACAGAATTTCAGTACTGGCATCCTACAGACCTCACATGACGCCAGACTTGACATTCAAGCACCATGTATAAAGCATAGCCACAAGAGAAGATCCCAACAGCCATGGTGTCTGAGGATTTTAATGTGAATCAGTCATGTATGCAAACTTTAGTTTCTCAGTCTTCTGCATCTTCAGAGGCCAAATTAATACAGACAAGGTGCCAGGAGAACAAAAACTGCAGTTTATCTTAAATGAATGTGTTAGGCATCCAACCCATTATCCAAATGATCTCCTATAGATGAGAAAGGCACAAGTTATCTCAGAAACAGGTCCTGGGACATTCCTTTGAATGCAGCAAGGATTCACCTGTTGCTACACAGGAGAAAATAGCCTTTATCTTTACAGGCCATTTATGTTTATGGTTCCCATATTTCCCCCCTCCTTAAGCCTGTCTACATCTTTCTTGTTGGAAACTTGCTTCTTTAGGGTTCTTCTTCCAAGACTTTTCCCATGGGATGATTTCACAGCAGCAATACTCTTTCTCACTCATTCTGGAAACTTATAGATACTTATAGATATCAAAAACCAAAAAAACCAACCACAACAAACAAACAAAAACTAAACAAAACTAAAACAAAATGTGCTTGTGAACTCAAACAAGTAGAAAAGTACAATCACATAAAAACCTAAACTGGATGACATCATCTCAAATGATCCCATCCTGTGGATGTTTTGAATGAGAAATGTCCCTCCTGAGTTCTTGTATGTAGACACTCCTGTTGGTGTGTCCTGTTGGTGACATATCCTGTTGGTGGAGCTGTTGGGGAGGCTGTCAGGTAGTGCAGCCTTGCTAAAGGAAGCATGCCACTGCAGAGGCAAGGGGTGTGACTTTGAGAGTTCAGAGTGGCATCTCACTTCCAGTTCTCTCTCTTACTTCATTTCCTTGGCTGAAGATGTGATCTTTCAGCTTCCTGCCCGGACCAGCTGCTGCCACACACCCCTTTCTGATGGATGTCAATCACTCTGGAACCATAATCCAAATAAAATCTTTCTTCTGTTATTTGCTTTTGGATATTGGTGTTCTATCACAGCAAGAGAAGAGTAACTTTTACCCACCCTCCACTCATCACTAAGACTACAGATAAAAAATAGTTTCCCATGGTTTCCTACATGTAAATTCATATGCTAGATTGGCAGATTTTCTAAATATAGAGTGATGCTATAAGCATTGCTTCTCCTAAGATACATACTCTTATTTGAATTTATACAAAGAAATTAAAATGAAGCGACATTATGTTTTTAGTGTGCCTGGTGCTTTTATGTCCATCAATGTTAAGGAATAAACGAGATCATCACTCGTGACATCAGGTGTTTCTAATTTACAGGTTTTGGTTTTGCAAAGTATTAGCTGACTCCCTTGAACAAGGAGCCTTTAGTATTTTCACGCTTCCTCCCACCAAGCCTCCTACCATCTCCTGGCTTTTGTTAGAGTGTCTGTCATTTTTATATTATCAAGGCTTGTAGTATTTTGCATTCTGTTCCATACGAATAACTCACAGTTGTTTGTATTAGATCTGTACTCAAAGATATCCAACCCTCCCTTTCACCACATCCATCATTCCTGAGTTGAATGCTTTGATTCATCTTGTAAGCGACCTGACTTCATTTTCGAGTAACTTTACCCTCAGTAGTAGTTAACTCTTTCCCAATTTGGGTGAGTTACACGAGAAAAGATATTCTTATATCTAGATATTCTTGTTGCTCTGTTTCTGAACAGCCACTTGGGTACATCTGACATGTTTTTTAAAGAACCCTTGTTACTGACTGAGTATGTGTGAGCAGCTACATGTATGTGTAGGCACCACAGGTACGTCTGGTTTCCTCGGGGGGTGGGGGGGTGGGGGCAGAAGAGGGAGTCTGATCCCTTAGAACTGGAGTAACAGGCAGGGTGAGCTGCCTGATGTGGATGCTGGGAACTAATCCAGAGTCCTCTGCAAGAGCAGCAAGTGCTTTCAACCAATGAGCCATCTCTTCAGCCCTGTAATGTGATTCTTAATGCATACTTCACTCTAGAAAAATGCAGTCATTAGCATTTTACCTTCACCTACTGAATCAGGCTTCTTGTCTCTGTCTCTGTGACTTAATTCTTCCTGAAAGTCAGACAAACACATTCTTCTTCCTGGAAGCCCAGCAATTGAACAAGGGTATTTCTACATGCTGGCTCTCTTTGCTTAGATGGTCTGCATCAAATTGCTTTGAAGCACAGCACACTGATTCAATCTATAATCTTGGACCTTTTTATTATTTCTTTATATTTTTGAATAAATTTTCAGTTCTATTTATTGTATTCTCTCCTTTGAGAACTCCAATTTACATTCATTGATAAGCCTCCAATTTATCTCTTCAGTCAGACTCCTCTTTGAAATCCATCTGCGCATCCAACCATCTCCTTGCATTTCTGCATGAATCAGAGTCTAACTGAAGTTAAAAACACACCCTTGTTGCCATCACAACTTGCTTCTACTACACTCTTCCCAATCTGATGGGAGCACAGTCCTTCCAGACATCCAGACAAAGCCTTATACCTATTTTTAAAAGAACTTTTGTTCTCCCCTTCTAATTGCTGTCAAGGGGGCTTATTGCATAACTTTGCTGACCTAGGCCTAGTCCTGGAAGCTTCTAGCTTCTGTACCATCTAATCTAGGCCTAGAATGTTTTCAGCCCCTGAGACTTGCTACTAAATAAGCTCACCCACCCATTATTGCTATTCCGAACTCTGACTGGCTGGTCAACTCCAGCTGTTTTGGCTCAAAACTCCTTCTACATGCTAACTGATTCAATCTGGCTTCTCTCAACTTCCTCTGAATTGCTCTGATTGAC